>JAUMJK010000230.1:0-600000 GCA_033558105.1 Coccyzus lansbergi
GGGCGGTTCGGGATGAGCGTGTTGCTGCCGAACATGGCGGATTTCGATACCATCTACGAGCTGGAGGAGGAGGAAGAGGATGAAGAGGAAGGAGAAGAGGAGGAGGAGGAGGAGGAGTCCGAGCCGGTGGTACGGAGCCAGGAGCTGCCCCGGCCCCGCGACGCCCCCGATCCCGTAGCGGTGCGGGGCGCCGGACACATCACCGTGTAAGGAGCGGGCGGCGGAGGGAGGGCACGTGGGACGGGAGGGAGAGGGGCAGGAGCACCGCCAGCACCGTCCCCCCCGTGCCCGATCCCCCTCATGCCCCCCGTGCTTGATCCCCCGCGTCTCCCCTGTGCCCGATCCCCTTCATCTCCCCCGTGCCTGAACCTGCTCATCCTCCCTGTGTCCGATCCCCCTCCTCCCTTCTCTCCCTGCTCCCCTCGTCCACTCTGTCCCAGCTCCCCCCGTCCCCCCTGTGCCCGATCCCCTTCGTCCCCCCTGCGCCCGAACCCCCTCATCCTCCCTGTGTCCGATCCCCCTTCTCTCCCTGCTCCCCCAGTCCCTTCTCTCCCTGCTCCCCCAGTCCCTTCTCTCCCTGCTCCCCCCGTCCCTTCTGTCCCTTGCTCCCCCGTCCCTTCTGTCCCTGCTCCCCCAGTCCCTTCTCTCCCTGCTCCCCCCGTCCCCTCTGTCCCTTGCTCCCCCCGTCCCCTCTGTCCCTTGCTCCCCCAGTCCCTTCTCTCCCTGCTCCCCCCGTCCCCTCTGTCCCTTGCTCCCCCCGTCCCCTCTGTCCCTTGCTCCCCCCGTCCCCTCTGTCCCTTGCTCCCCCCGTCCCCTCTGTCCCTTGCTCCCCCCGTCCCCTCTGTCCCTTGCTCCCCCCGTCCCCTCTGTCCCTGCTCCCCCCGTCCCCTCTGTCCCTTGCTCCCCCCGTCCCCTCTGTCCCTTGCTCCCCCCGTCCCCTCTGTCCCTTGCTCCCCCCGTCCCCTCTGTCCCTTGCTCCCCCCGTCCCCTCTGTCCCTTTCTGTCCCTTGCTCCCCCCGTCCCCTCTGTCCCTTGCTCCCCCCGTCCCCTCTGTCCCTTGCTCCCCCCGTCCCCTCTGTCCCCTGCTCCCCCGTCCCCTCTGTCCCAGCTGCCCCCGTCCCCTCTGTCCCAGCTGCCCCCGTCCCCTCTGTCCCTTGCTCCCCCCATCCCCTCTGTCCCAGCTTCCCCAGTCCACTCTGTCCCAGCTCCCCCCACCCCCGTCCACTCTGTCCCTGCTCCCCCCGTCCCTTCTCTCCCTGCTCCCCCCGTCCACTCTGTCCCTGCTCCCCTCATCCCTTCTATCCCCACTCCCCCATCCATTCTGTGCTAACCTAACAGGTTAAAACAGCAAAATCTGCCTTTCCCAGTCTCCCCAGTTTCCCCAGACCCTGAAGGAACCCTGAGGTGTAGTCGATGCGGGGGCAGCAGCCTTGTCAGCCCTGGCTGTACCTCTTCCAACCCATCCATTAGATAAAAGCAACCCTTCCATGGAGTGGGACCTGCCGTTCTGTTCCTCTGCCTTTCTCTGTCTTGACTGGGCCACAGACTCTGCACTGCAGAGGTGCTCACGGCCGGGGCAGTGGGATCCACTCCAGACTTTCTCAGCTTGGTTTAGGTTCAGCGTTCTTGTCATTAGAACGCAACACGACTCAGATGTTCGCTACTCATTAAACAGCAAAGCGTGTGGCCTCATACAGGATGTTTACTTGTAGGGATTTTCTCAATATCCGTACCCCTGTGAGTAGAGGGCTTGCTGTAACAAAGCACATCCCTAACAAACTGTTGGTTACAGTAGGGAGGGAGGTGCTGGAATTTTGTGTTGACCTCCTAGGCTTGTGTGGCCGTGGTTCTGTCCCTGGGCTGCATAAAGAAGTGCCTGTTTCACTCTGTGAATGGGTGCAGTGGGATCTAGCTACCTGCAGCAAACACACAGGGTGGAGAAGGCTTTCTCATCCTAAGAGAACTAATGTTGGATTTGGTGCTGTGTCCATCATGTAAGTCTGATAAACCAAGCTCATGCCAGTGGGTCACTGCTCTTCTTGCTTGTGTGGATGGAACTTCCTCCTGTCCTCGTCCCAAACAGCGTGTGACCGGATGAAAGGGGGGTGTAACACAAGCAAAATTACCAGGACACCCCACATCCACTCAATTACAGACCCGACTTTAGCACTAAACCATAAAAAATGTTACATGCATACTTGCTTTATCAGCTGTGATGTTTTTTGTGTATTAGTGGTGTTCCTTAAAGTTCCTTCTTGGCTCCAGCATCTCTTGGGGATGGGCAGGAGCACTTCCAAGAACTCTGTCAACCAGTAATATCTACGTCAAAAGCAAGTGATACTTGTAAATGATGAGCTGGCACACGTGCCCTTGCAACTGCTTGAGCCGAATTCCCATCCGCTTTGTTTTCCCTTTCTTCCACCCCTCCCAGTTCTCTTCCTGTAACAGGTACATGCCTGAGTGATAGGGCTCCGCTTTTATCCTTTCAGGACATATTTTTAAATCTCCTATATGTAAAAACAGTCACTGTTATTGATAAAACGCAGATAAACCCTGGACACCACAGCACATCATCCTAACCTCCTTATAACATGGGACATGTTTTGCCTCCTAAAGAATTCCTGCTTAGTATGTATGACGTCTGAAATTCTGTCGCTTTTTGATCACACAGATGCTGCTGCTTTTGAGATCAGTTGGCTTCAGAAGCAGCCTGTTCTAGTTACCAAAGTGAGATACGTCATCCAGTAAAACTTGTGTGTGTTTTCTGAACCCATCTGGAACATCACTGATAACATCTTCTGTCTTAACAGGTCAGACACTCTAAATAAAAAAAAGAAGAATAGAAAAGCTGTTTAAAAGCCGTTACTTTCATTGGGTTTTTCTTTCAGATACCTTCTGTTCCTCTTCTGACTCTGGTCTTTGTGGATACTTTTGGTATATAGAAAAGGAATAATTCTCTGATTCCAAGATCACCTTCTGGTCCAGCTTTTCATGTAAAGTCTTCTTAGACAACTCCCAAATTAGTAGATTCAAACTCTGTATTAGTGAGCCGCTCACCCTACCAGAGCTCTGCTGCAGAGTCCAGCAGGACTAAATATAGATTCCAAGAATCTTCTGAGGGTTTTTAGCAGGATCTTGCTTTTTCCACTGACCATTTTGCTAACCCTTTTAACTCCATGCATGGTAAGAGCGATCATGTAAAGCATACTTATTCTGTTTTACTCAGAGAGTGAGAATGTGTGAAAGCAGTTACCAAAATTTATTCTCATCTTATTCAATACTCTTTTCAGCCTGGAAGATCCTTACTTTGAAAAAAATAACTGTCATGTTTATTGTTTTCAGAAAGCTTTTGAGTTATAGCACTGAGAAATTATTAGAATCCAATAAATGTCTTTTCTTTGCTTCCGAAATTGTCTTTTAATGAGTTCTGAACCCATTATTCCCCGTTTCTTGCATAGTTGAGACGGTTCTGGTTGGGGCATCCAAATATCTCAACATAAACATTTTTGGTGGAGGCTGAGTCATACGCCTACCCAAGCAACAGCAATAACTTTCAAGAAACAGAGTGGCAGACAAACTCTAGCTTGGTTGTAAGTTTTCTTTTATCTGATGTGATTTTTCTGTGTCATTAAGTCCATGTGGATGGGTAGTGATGAGGCAGTGAAATGACCATTATATGTATTTTTGCCTGTAACGTGCAGCTTGTGAATCTTGCTAAAGTCTGCAAACCCTCTGGTTTTGATATACGTTGACTCTTGTTATTCTGTTATATTTTCTTTAGGAAGTGCCTTGGGGATCCACAGTCCTGGTGCAGATTATCATCGGTTGGGGAAGGCAGGGAAAAGCTGGGAGTGCTCAGTTGGGATAAGATGATGCTTGATTATCGCCTGATATTCCTCCATCTTCCACTTATTTAAAATAGCAAATTACCTCAGCCTTCCACTAGTTACAAAAAACTTAGGTTTCTAAAACATCATCCATGGGTAGGGATGCTCCAGTAGTTCTGTTGGCTTCATAGGAAAAGGGGCAGGGCTGGGAAAAGAGCCTGCTGGACAAGGCTAAGATGATTCCTCATAAAGAACAGTGTGTAGGAACAGAGTTGGGCTTTTCCAGGCAGGCTACACTGAGCCCGGATTAGGTGTGGGGAAAGGAGGCAGCAGAGCCTGTTGTCTGAGAGTCCACTGAACAGGTTTAGCCTGTATCATCTGGTCAGACTCATTACTGTCCATAAACACAGAGGTGGGATAAACAAGAACAAAGGGCTGTTCAAGGCAAAAGGAAAAGAGAGGTGAAGCACCTGTAAACAGTCTGTTCTTGATAAGAGAGATATATCTTCCTCATTCCATACCTCCCTGTGCTCTGTAAATAAGGGGAGAGAATTTACAGTGTGGTACCTGTTGCAGCTGGGGTTTCAGGATATTCTTTGCAGTCTGTGATTTCTGTAGGATTTAAGAATATGTCTTACTACGGCTCCGTATGAGAAATTACATTCTGTCTGCTTTACAGATGGGGAAAAAGATGACAGGACTTGTCTTTGGCTGTACATTTGAACATGGAAAGAGAGACGGAAAGAACTAGAAAGTGAGGCCATCCTAGTTCTGTTGCAGTGTTTTGTGCCTATAGGCAACAGTGCTTTGCTTTTGGATCTGTTTGTCATGCAGCAAGACAATTGCTGCCACAGTGTGTGAGTGACTTCCCTGAATGTCTAAATGTTGGGCTGGGGGCAGCTTTCCCTGAGGAGTCAGAGAACCAGCCTGGAAGCAACCTGCCACCAACTGATTTTTGAAATCATTTAAAGGACAAGTACTGCAATTTATTTTACATAGCAATTTTTAAATATACCAATTTTTAGAATACTTCGTAGGCCAAATCATGCTAGATCATTAGTCTGTTGTAGAAAGTCTAAGGAAGTTACATATCTCTTAATCAGGACGTTGTTGCATTAGGTAGTCTAACAATGCTTCATTACAGAGTTTCTAGCAAAGCTGTAGAACTACACAACAGCTCTAATGTTTCTAAGAACATAATTTCTAGAAAATGTTAAGACTCCAGGGAGAACTTAGAGCAGCTTCCAGTGCTGAAAGGGGCTCTGGGAAAGCTGGGGGGGGAGTCTGGATCAGGCAGTGCAGGGAGAGGGCAAGGGAGTATGGTTTTTAGCTGAAAGAGGGCGAGACTGAGATGAGATCTTAGGGAGAAATGTTGTAGTGTGAGGGTGAGGAGGCCCTGGCCCAAGTTACCCAGAGCAGTGGTGGCTGCCGCATCCCTGGAGGGGTTCAAGGCCAGGCTGGATGAGACTTGGAGCCCCTGATCCAGTGGGAGGTATCCCTGCCCATGGCAAGGGGTAGAAATGGATAGGTTTTCAGTCCCTTTTTTATTTGGTTCTTGATTTTCCCCTCTCTAATAGGAGTTAACTGTTTCTGAGCTGTGTGGTGGATGATCTCAAGGGCAGCCTGTAAGAGCTTTGGAGACCCTTCTGTAAAGCTGTGCTGATGACCAGCAGTGATGCTGCCTGCACTCAGTGTCAGTGCAGCATGGTCGTGTTTTCAGTATAGCCAGACCTTTCACGTCCTTCCAGCCGTTTGCAGGTGTCAGTGAAAAAAAATGCATTTCTGTTACTGAAAGGAATGTTTTGGCAGTTGGTAAAAGTTTTGGATTTTAAATGTTTCATGACACTAGCAACCTTCAAACCGAACATGAAATACTCTGTGGTCTTTTACTAGATATACCTCACAAAGCACTAATTTGTTATTCTCTGGAAATCAGTGGTGCAGTAGGGATTTTAATGAGCCTGTGTGACCAGTGACGTAAAAGGCACTGTGTGGCTTAGGCTGTTTTTGAAGTTTATATCATTGAAGGCCAGAAGAGTGTTCTGGGTATATGCTAGTACGCATTTACAATCTCATTTTCTTTTGCTGTTTCCTAAGCATCTGCTCCTGGCCACTGTAATAATCCATGTTCTGGGCTAGGGGAGCTTTGGCATCATTTAGTGGAGTTGCTCTGTATGAGTAGAGCAAAAGAGTCTGAGGTTTACCTGAGCTTCCCAGGAGTTAATATATTATGTTTTCTGATTGCTACAACTTTTTGATCGTTGTGGGCAGTTTCATTGCTGATAGACAGAAGAGTCCGTGTTCCTCAAACTAAACTTGTGTCTGTGTAATAGTGTTAGTCTTCTTTAAGACAGAAAAGATTGCCTCACTGTTCCCCAGGCTTCCTCAAAAATTAATACATAGTGTAACAAAACTTGGAAGATTTCAGCTTAAAAAGAAAAGCTATGAAATGTGGAGGCTGACTTGGCACATTGCGTTCTTAGAGAATGGAAATGTGCTTGTATCATGAAGTAACCTTTGTGCTTGCCTAAAATGCTACTGGCTTGACTGTTTGATTTTTGTATCTCCAATTTCACACCAGGACTTTCCAGTTCACTGGAACGTGTATTAGTCCCTGCTATGCTGACGATGTTCAGGTCACTCCCATTTGCTGCCAGAAAACTTTCAGTGAAAACATGTTGGATGGGGGTGTTTAGGCTGGAGAAGAGGAGGCTGAGGGGAGACTTCATTGCTCTCTACAACTACCTGAAAAGAGGTTGTGGAGAGGAGGGAGCTGGGCTCTTCTCCCAAGTGAACAGGGGACAGTACAAGAGGGAATGGCCTCAAGCTCCACCAGGGGAGATTTAGGCTGGAGATTAGGAAAAAGTTTTTCACAGAAGGGGTCATTGGGCACTGGAACTGTCTCCCCAGGGGGGTGGTTGACTTGCCTTCCCTGGAGGTGTTTAAGGGATGGGTGGATGAGGTGCTGATGGACATGGTTTAGTGTTTGATAGGGATGGTTGGACTGATCCAGTGAGTCTCTTCCCACCTGGTGATTCTGTGATTCTGTGAATAAGTGGGAATTGGTTACAATGCTTAGGATAGCTCAAGAGACAAAGATTGAGAGACTCTTCAATTAAAATCTACTCTTTGGGGTTTTTTATTTAATGTTTTACCGACCTTGTGCTCAAATACCTGCTCTTCATTGGAATCAGGGCTCTTACTTTAATGAGCCATTGGAGAACTTTCTTGGACTGCACCAGGATTGTGGCCACATCCAAGAAGGATGTTGAGGCTCTGAAGCAAGTCCGGAGAAGAGCAAGGAACCTGGTGAAGGGGCTGCAGAACAGGTCTTATGAGGAACGGTTGAGAGAGCTGGGAGTGTTTAGCCTGGAGAAGAGGAGAAGAGGGGAGACCTCATTACTCTCTACAACTCCCTGAAAGGAGGTTGTAGAGAGGAGGGAGCTGGGCTCTTCTCTCAAGTGACAAGGGACAGGACCAAGTGAATTTGTGCTCCTCTTATCGGCTGTGATCCTCACTCAGAAGATAATTCAGCAATGCTGACTGGGAACTGGAACAAACCGAACATTAAACTCTGTTCACATGTAAAGATTGTAGCTGCCAGTCCAGCTGCTGCTGTATTTTGTTAAATTACTGAATTGCAAAGGTTAAAGGTGTCAGGTGAGGTACAGGGGATGGAAAATCCAAGTTTGTGCTCTGCAGGAGGTGGCAGCTTTACCATCAGAAGCTGGTTGATTTCTTCCTTACTTGTGTACTTTAAATAAAGTAAAGATTTCACACTGGCCTGTGCTGTCAGTGTCCTGCAGAACTACAGCACTAGCTTTTTGGAAACTCCACTTGTTTCCATAGGTTTGGAGGCAGTGGTAGCACAGGTTTACAGGCTAAGTCCAGCTCCCTGTAGGTTTCCCTGGTTATAACGGCGTCACCTCTTGCTCTAAACCAGTAATATTGCAATGAAGAACAGTCACAGCCATACCTAAGACTTAACTTGCTTGATGTTCATAGTTGTTTTAAACTGTTCTTTGTGTAAGCTCTTACATGCTTTGTGTGAGAGAATTTAACTTGGCCCAAAGCTTTTTTTTTTCAAAATATACATGGGTTTTAATTTCTAAGATGATGATGAACAGGTTCGTTATAACCAGCTTTATCTGTTGCATGTGAATAAATTGCATGAATAAGAAAACAGGATTATTGACCCTAGAGAAGGCCAAGATTGAAACTTACTGCCATTGAATCATAAGAATTGTTGCGCTTTTAGCAACTTGAAGTTATTGCCGTAAGATAACGAGCTATAATTGTGTGTCTTGTAAATGACCTAATGAACGACACACAAGACTGTGTAAACCCAGATTGAAAGCTCACAAAGCGATGTAAATGTAAGGGCAAAAGAAATTAATAGTTGGGTTTTTTTAAGTACAAAATCTAATTTTTTTGTGAAGGGAAACAAAATAAGTTAGGTGGAATATATTTTGTTTGTCTCTTTTGTTTTCAAGGTTTGGCTTGAGCAACAAGTTTGATACAGAATTTCCTTCTGTTCTGACAGGGAAGGTAAGTGTGAGATTAAACTGTTCTTTTAAATGGGAAGATCCCCCACATGCAGTGGTTTCTCTGTTACAAATACGTGCTCAGGAGACGGGGATTACCTGTACAAACCAGTTGGTTTGATGACCTGTCCGTAAGGTGTACTTTGAGACAAGAAAAAAATTATTTGCATTGATTGCTGTCACTATTGGCATTCTAAACACAGAAAAGTTCAACATGGCAGTTGCATGAAAGCAAGACTCGCTACAGCTGGCTGTGAATCTATCTGGAGCTTCTGTGAATTAAATCACGTCAAACAGACCTCTCTAATGCCTCTGTCAAGCCTTGAGTTTGTATTTAGACACGTGTCTGGAAGAGAATCCTTTCTCTGAAGCTTTAAGGAACAAAATATAGCATTAGTCTTATGGATTAAGTAGGTTTATTGTACATTTTTAAGAAATAAAAGAGTTGCTTAGTTCTGAAAATTAGTCCCTTGCTTTCTCTGGAGTTGTATCACTTTCCTAAATGCAACATTGATAAATATTCATTTGTAGCTATTAACCAATGAAACCCTGTAACAAAGTTCTTGGTTACTGTTCTGAATTCTTTTCATAATGACATTTTATTTTTAAGGCTTCAACAACTTGAATTATTTTTCTTTTGGACTTTTCCTTTCTACTGTTTCACTCTCTGGTGCTTTGCTTTTCCTTCATTTTATTTTCAAGATGCCTTCTGTATCTTTTCCAGAATTTGAGAGGGAAAAGTGTATTTGGCTCCTGCTGCTTTCTGTAATGTCACACCACACAGCTACACTGCCTCTGCAGTAGCTGTTGAGCCGTGTTAGCAATGTACTGAAATGCAGCTGGATGGCATCTCCTGCTTCTGCCAAATCCATCTGGGTTTTTTCTCCTTCATTTTCAACTGAGTATAATGAGGAAAATCATAGAATCTTTGAATAGTTTGGGTTGGAAGGGCTCTTAAAGCCCATCCAGTTCCTCCCACTGCCATGAGCAGGGACATCTCCCACAGAATCGGGGCTTCAAGCCCCATCCAACCTGCCCTTGAACCCCTCCAGGGAATGGGGCAGCCACCCCTGCTCTGGGCAATCTGGGCCAAGGCCTCACCGCTATCAGCAAGAAGAAATTCCTCTTTGTCTAGTGTAAACCTGCCCCTTTCCAGTTTATACCCATTGCCCTGTGTCTTATCACTGCAGGCCTTTGTAGAAGGTCTGTCCCTCCCCAGCTTTCCTGTAGTCGCCTTCAGGTACTGGAATGTCGCTATAAGGTCTCCTTGGAGCCTTCTCTTCTCCAGGCTGAACAACCCCAACTCTCTCTGTGTGTCCTTGCAGCGGGAGGTGCTCCAGCGCTTGGATCATCCTTGTAGCCTTCTCTGGACCCATTCCAAGAGCTCCATCTCTTTGTTGTGTTGAGGATTCCAGAACTGGACACACTGCTCCAGATGAGGTCTCCCAAGAGGGGAACAGAGGGGCAGAATCCCCTCCCTCACCCTGCTAACCACGTTTCTTTTCATGCAGCCCAGGACATGGTTGGTTTCTGGGCTACAAGCGCACATTGCTGGGTCATATTGAGCTTTTCATCAATAAGCACCCCAGGTCCTTCTCTGTAGGGCTGCTCTCAGTCACATCATCCCCCATCCTGTATTGAAACCACAGATTCCCCTTACCTGGATGTAGGACCTTGTACATGTCCAGCTTTTTTTGACAGCAGTACAACGTTAAAGCAGGTTGCTGTTCTGAGTTTTCAGTTGTGAAAGGCAGCCTGGGAACTCTGGCCTTGCTTCAGAATCTCACTGAACTCCAGAGAAAGAATCTTACTGATCTTGTAGTGCCTGATGCATGGGCTGGGGATCACACTGTTTGTATTGCACTGCCTCACACATCTGAGATTTATTGTTCTCTGGGAAGGACTTCCCGATCACTGAGAAGCCATAGGATGCTTTTTGGAATTAACTAATCTTGTTATTGGTAACTTTTAGTCAAGTTTTTCTTTGTTATAAATAAGCCATATAAAAAATACCTAGCAGGAAATATTAAAGCGTAATTAGAGAGAGATATATATATATATATAATTTCAGTTCTTTCTGTCTCTATGAAACATATTTGCACATATTAAAAAACCCAACAAAACCCCAGCCCCCAAGCCTAAACTTGTAAGTAGCAGCATCAGTGCCTGTCACATTTTCCATGTGGTTGTTCTCCTCCTGTTGAATAGATAGTGAACAAAATTTTAATTAAGGTTCAGTGGACTTCATTTAGCAAAGAGAGGAAGAAGGGAGTTCTGTTCTTTTACTCGGCATCTACCCTTCTCGTTCTATCGATGTGATCAGCGACAACATAACTCTAGTGCAGGGCCGCACTGTGTGTCCACGTGTGCTGCTCCTGTTGAGAGCCTTGACACCCTCTTGGCTTTTCTTCCCATGTGGACCTGAGCGGTTTTCAGAGTAAGAAGACCTTGAAAATAAATTGGTTCCCTTTTGTGAGTGAAAACCACCAATCGACTGAGGTAGTAAACACATTTTTTTTTTACTGCCTGTCACACACTCCCGTGGAAGACATTAAAAACCACAGCTGTAGGTTTTTTGGGTTTTAATACTTTCATGAATTGCAAGAAATAAATCATTTGCTTCTTCTGCAGAATGTGGCAGTCAGTCATCTTTATTGAAGTTGAAAACGAGAACTCGGTCGGTTGTTCCCAGTATAATACACAATAATAAGCATTGTAGTTAGTCGATATACCACATTAAGACCTTTTCCTGTTCTTAAAAGACAATTTTTTACATTTTATGGAATCACAATTTATTAAAATTAATTAAGCATGGTGTCAGTTTATATTAACAACTTGTGCTTAAAATCTTTACTGTGCACTTGCATCAGTGCACAGGTAGTATGAGGCAGTGTTAGACTTTATTGCCAGTGTCTACGTAACATGAAGTTTAACAGTTTGTTGTTCATTCTTAGTTGGTATTGATAATATATCCCATCTGCTATTGGAAAGTAAAAGATGAGGCCATCAGGCAGGGCTGATTTCTCTGTGATATTGTTTCCCTTTTTAACAAATGCAGGTGAAGATCTGGGTTTTGAAACATGGGATGGAAACGTATTTGATGCTTGATAAAAAATCTACATTGATAGAGCTGTCTGTCTACACCTTTCTCCCCAAAGCATTAGCTTTTAGGGTTTGTGCCACTGTGTAGTCTTAGGAATTTACTGAAGCTTCCAGTCCCTCTGCCCATCTGCATAACCTTCTGCTGATTTTCCTTTTTTTAAAATCTGAAACACCTCTCTGCTTAACCCTTACCACTTCCTATCCCAGTCTCCAGACTGAATAGTTACTGGAATTTATCCTGGAGCTAAGATGCATATAATTGCATGTTAAATATTTAATTGAGATGTGTTTGTTGCTTTTTTTGGTGAATGTGTGTATTTGAGTATAAAACATAGACAATAAAACAGTAAAGGAGAGGAAAATATCAGGTCGGATACTGAATCTAGCTACATTGACTTAGTATTTCTCTTGCAGGATGTGATGCAAGCATTATCTGGTTTATAAATACAGACCTGGGCTTTCCAACTGTGTACATTTCAATGGAACATTTTAAGAAAAGCAATATTTAAATGCTGATAATGTCATTGGACTTCAGCCTAAATTGGAAATCTGTGTGCTACAGTTTTATAGGATTATTAATTCTTTCAAAACAAGCATTTAAAAGCTTTTAACAAAGTACTCTTTGTGATATATGGCACAATAGCTCAGAGTGCTCCAGGTGACAAGAAGAGGGGATAGAGGCAGTGAACCTTAAGGAAGCCGGTGGAGCTTCCTGCCCTGATGTTAGCACAGCGAGGGTCCCAAACAGAGATTACTGTGCGGCACAGAGAAATGTGAGCCATAAAATGTGCTCTTGGTATTGTGATCCCATCGCAGCATGTGATTGATAGCGGTTTGTGATCATGATGACTGAAGGAGAAAGATCAGGCCTGCTGGGCTTTACTCGCTCTCTTCCTGTGTCTGTAGATTCTCTTGGCATCCTGTTGTAAAATATTATGACACCCTCTCCTTCCCTTTTATGTTTTCTTTCCCTCCCTTAAAGACCTGAAAGGAACCGGTGTCCCTTTACAAGGTGTACGCCCAGCCAGGAGCTATGTACTTATCTCATTCTTTTCCAGACCCAGACAAATTCTCCTAGAGACTTCCCAAAAATGCTCAAACTCGGCTTTCTTAGGGAGAAACTCGGCTTTCTTTGTGCAGGAGGCGCTGCGAATTCTATTTGTTCAGAATGCATTAGTCATTTCATCTGAACCTTTCAGTATCTCTACCTGCAAGAAAGGTGAGATTTAAAGTTATGCCAGAAAGTTCTTTGGTGGCTCTTTCATCTGGGTACTGCTTTATTATTGAATTAGAACAGTTATTTTATTTACAGATATGTCATTCTTTGTCACTGTGTGACAGTGCTTAACTGTTACTGAGCTGTACACTGAGAGCCACAAATCTGTGTTTCACTCATATTTACACAGAATGAGGCTTACCTTGCTCACCATCCCTTTTTTTCGCAAATGAGGTTTGTTGTTGACTGACAGAAATCTTTATTGTGATTACATTTCTTAAAACAAGAAATAGATACAGTAGTTTGGGTTAGTCAAAACCCAAGGAATTAAGGAATTTCATATCATCTTGCAGTCCAGAGATTCAGTTTTCCATGGAAGTGTTTGTGGCATCAGCAGGCGGCAGTGGTGCTTTCATAATCCCCTGTTATGGGAAACATCATACTAAAATTCCTGAAATCGACATTTTCTCTGTTTCTTGGTGATATTCAGTGTTGGTTTCTAGATTAGCCGCTGGCAGTCTTACATCCAACAGGCAGATGATCCTTAAACATTGTCCTTATAAAATCACTGTGAGCCTGATGTGAACAGGGGCTGCTTTAAAAGTGGCACAGAAATAGAGGATTTCGCAATCCCCACACTTTCTTATTAGGTCTCAATTGTTTCTGCCAGCTGTGATCTAATAATTCAGTTGACTTCTCTCATCTTGTTTGTTCTTGCTGATGATAAGGTTTCTTCACGTTAAACTAAGACCTGGTTCCATTGTCTTTGGGAGCTGTGTGCAGCTGTGTTTTGGAGTAACAAGGTCCAGTAAATTTTGTGTCGTAGCAGAGTAGGAAACATTCTCTTTTCTTTCTGGGATTCATTGCCAAAGTACTTGTGGGGTCAAGAAAAAAAGACTTATTTTGTCTTTCCAGTAAGACTGCACTGCAAAGCTCGCTCCTGCGTTGAAGGTGACGTGGCCCTGCTTGTGTGCATCTCATAGCGCGGGGTCCTAAATACAGGAGCCACCACTGCTAAAGTACAACCTTCTGTTTGAGATACGTGCAAGCACAGGCCAGTTTGTCACCTTACAGAGAGATTTTTGTCCTGCCCATTAAAATGATCCAATACATATGATTGGGTGGGGTTGCCATTTTCTTTCAATTTTCTCCCCAGCTATGACATATGGTTGGACTAGAAGATCCGATGGGTCCCTTCCAACCTGGTTGCTCTATGATTCTATGATCTATTGTAAAGTCTGTTTATAAGCTGATGTTCCAGCCAGTCTAAAGAACATTTTTACTTGTTCTGTTTATATATGTAAAAAGAAATATAAACAAGTTTATTTTATAATGGAGGGGAGAAGTCTATATAATTTCTGAAGGAATAATTTTGTGTACGTATTAATTCCTGCTGTCAAATAGTCGCTGTGCTAAATGATGCTCTTGTATGATGAACTGTAGGCCTGGCTGCTGTAGAACCCAGCTGCCCTTTGACTCTGCTGCCTGGTGGGCTGAATGGCCAGGAAACAGATGGTGGATTTATTTACTCCCTTTCCTGCAATATTTGAACCAACTTAGCTCTCATGAATAGGCGGAGGTAGCAGCATCGGGTCCTCTCCATTTCCTGTCCTGTAGTTGTGCTCCTTTGGTGAAAGGAGCCTTTGTCATGAAGTTAATGCTTTTGTTGTTGCTGTTGCCCTTGTTTGCAGAATGAGATGGGCAGAGTTGGATTTGCTGAGTTGGAAGGATTGTGCAGTAATCGCACAGCTTTGTATACACTCTAATTCTAGGGGTTTTTCCCTTTTACAACCTTGAGTCTGATGTTGGATCAGGTTGTTCTGCTTTGTGCATTTGGATGTGGACTGTGTTACAGTTCAAAGCGCCATTTCGGAGTCAGGGCCACAAATCCAGGTTTATCGTGTCAGATTAGTTAGATTCTGTAGAGAGGTGAGGGACCTGGGCCATGGAAATGGGTAAGTTCTCACACTCTCCTGTAAGAAACATGCTACTGTTGGAGAAAGGAGCTTGTTACTAACAGCAGATGTAGTTCTGCACTGTGACTGCAGTGGCAATGGATCCGCAGTGTTTGTTTGAGTAAGCTCTGCTGAGTATTCTGTAATTTAAATAGTTCTATCAGCAGCTGGACTCTACTTGTAATCCTGGATAAAGGTGCATTTCTTTGCCTTGGCTAAAATCCTGGATATGTCCTTCTGGGCTTCCCTGTTTTAGGAAGCTGCCACGAGTGACCTTGTGGCCTCATGTGGATATGGACCACATCAGGAGTTTATTTGTGGGAGAGGGCCACCTTCTTCCAGGTGCAGTGTAGACCTGGTATGAAATTTGGACAATATTCTTCTTTTTTTTCCTATGTGATATCTCAGTGTTTTTACTACAAAGTTTCCCAGCATTCCCTTGGAAACCAGATATTTGCCATTCTTCCATTTGGTTGGGCGGCGTAGCCAGTGCACGTGCTGGAGGTCCCACTGTGAGTGTTTGGGGCCACTGTGTTATCAGGACACTGGATTTATCACTGGTGCAGTAGATAAGGATGAGACTGTTCGTCTCAACAACATGTAGCTTTCTAATGCAAGTTTTTGCAATGCATGCACCGTAAAGCAATTTGTTACAGGCAAGCGACGGTTGGGCGAGGAGTGTTTTGGAGGATGGGCCCATATTGTACAAAAGGGTTTGGTTTTGTTTGCATGTTAACATGTAGGGGCAGTCATTTAGAAATTGCCCCCATCCTGGCTTTGCACTGACTGTCAGCGCTCCCGTTGTAGGTTGCCCCAGAGGAATTCAAGACCAGCATCAGCCGCGTGAATGCCTGTTTGAGGAAGAATCTCCCTGTCAATGTGAAGTGGCTGCTGTGCGGCTGCCTGTGCTGCTGCTGCACACTGGGCTGCAGCCTCTGGCCTGTCATCTGTCTTAACAAAAGAGTGAGTATGCATTTAATTTGTTTTATTCTGTTTAGTTTACAGTTACTGATAACATGAACCACTGTTTGATAGTGTCATCTCTGTTTCAACCCCCCTTTTTGGTCTCACTTGCGTTCAGAAGGTTTTTCTGATTTTCATTCTGTAGAAAACAGAAAGAAATACATTTGGTAATGAAGTAAGTTATACCAAGTTACCCATTGAGTGATTAGTCTTAGGAGTAGTCGATCTCATCTCTGTTCCAAGAGCAGAATGGAGTGTTTGATAAGTTGAATCGTCAGGATCTCTAAAGGTCTAAGAACTGAATTGAGTGAGCGCAGAACTGGCCATTGACCTTCAAAGATTGCGTGGATTGGAATGAAAATTACTTTTCCTCTTCACACCCCCACTCTACCCCAATAAATGTTTTTAAATTGAAAATTACTTTTTGGTCTATAATAGGTACCGTAACATCTCTGAGCTGTTGTTTGACATATTTTGCTGTGATGTTTGTGTTAAGAACAAACACAAATTTCTTTTCTGTTCAGAAAGTTTAAAGATTCTTATATTTTTAGGGGGGGTGTCCAGCAGAAATTTCACAACTCTCTTAATCAGGTCCAAGTTAAAAATTCTTCAGAGAGCTTTGTCAAAATGAAGGAAACGTGATCTAAATTACCTGTAGGATATACATTTAGAATTGGTTCATCACAGCTGTAAATGCTTAGGAAATCTATGAAGATGCAGTGCTATGTGTTCTTTGCAGCTACGCGGCTTGTAAGACTTGTAGCCATAAAATGTTATTGTCCACAAAAGTAAATAGGATGTAGGTGCACGTAGGGGAAAAAAACTCTCACGCTTGTCAATTTAATTATGGGAAAATATCTCAGGTCAAAGTCTGCTAAAACATTAACACTCCTGGCTGTTCAAAATTTATGGTGTTCAATAAAATAAAGCAAAACTAAGGAAAAGGCACAGAGAAAATAAACCAGATGTGTTTTGCCAAACTTTCCAACTTGCCCAAGAGAATCCCAGTTGTATTGGCTGGCATTGAGGTTTTGGTTAAACAGAAATGAAATGCACCAAGGGCACAATGTCACCTCATCGAACTGGTGGTGGCTGAAGCCTGTGTCACTAAACAGTCACGGGACCTGTAGCTCGTTTTAACCACCTTTGAACATTGGCGTTGCAGAGTGTGCTTGACATGCACAGATGGAATTTTTGCAGGTTTAAACCCATAGAATCATAGAATGGTTTAGGTTGGAAGGGACCGTGAAAGTCATTGAGTCGGCTGCTGGATGCCAGGGCCACCTTCAACCAGAGCAGGTTGTTCAGAGCCCCAAATATTCCTGTGCTACTGAAAATCTAAGTGCTTGCCAATAGAGTCATAGAATAACCAGGTTGGAAAAGACCCATCGGATCATCGAGTCCAACCATTCCTATCAAACACTAAACCATGTCCCTCAGCACCTCATCCACCCACACCTTAAACCCCTCCAGGGAAGGTGACTCAACCCCCTCCCTGGGCAGCCTCTGACAGTGCCCAATAACTGCTTCTGTGAAAATTTTTTTCCTGATGTCCAGCCTGAACCTCCCCTGGTGGAGCTTGAGGCCATTAATTTAGGTTGTTAACATGGAAGCTACTTAAGGAAAAACAGTTTCAGAGCTAATGCAGTTCTCAGCTACCAGTAATGTGTTTCAGGTCAGGCTAGGGAAGGTGGTGTTTTTTCTGTATGATTGCATACATGTAGAAGCAATTTGATCACTCTAACGAGATTAAGATGGTTCTTAATTTTCTCTCATGGTGGGTTGAACCCCGTCAGCAACCCTCTTACTGACCACCCCACTAGATGAGGAGGGGGAGAATCAGGAAAGCAAAAATCCAAAAACCTCATGCGTCGAGAAAAAAACAGCTTAATGAGTGAAGGGGAGAAAGGGAGGAAAACCCAAGGGATGCCTAGGCAGATAGATCCCTCAGCACCTCCCACCAGCAGACTGGTGCCAGCCTGCCTCTAGGCAGGGGGTGAGTGTTGTTGCTGAGCATGGTGGTATGAGGCATGGAAAATCCCTTTGGTCAGTGCTGCTTAGGAATAGCTCATATGTTGATGTGATATCAACACTGTTCTAATCATGGAACTCAAGCACAGCACCACACAGGCTGCTGTAGAGAAAATTACTCCAGCCCAGCCAGTCCTCATACACTCATCTGGCAACAAGAGGTATTACGAGATCCAAAGGCTGGAGTATTAAACTAAGACAGCCGAAACCAGAAACAACGTGTACATTTTAATTAAAAGGACAGCTTTGTCAGTGGAAAAACTTAAAAAGAAGTGGTAGGCTCTCCACTGTTAAATCTTAGTTGGAGGACTGGATAGCTTTGAATCTCTTTTTAGTGAGATGCCAGTAGCTCACCAACCCTTACTAGTTCTAGCAAAGGAACCGGTGGGTTCCATGCAGGAACTGGAGGAGATCATCACACTGGACTTTTTGTGACCTTAAAAATCACCAAAACTCCAACAAATCTCCTCTCCCGTAACTGTGGAAAGAGCAGAACATGAAGGTCATATGCACTTTAGTATCCAAGAGTTGAAAATACAGGTGCTGTTTATTGTGAGCTGCAGTTCTGTGCTGGGGAGGGTTTTTCAGGACTTGGGTAACAACTGCGTTCAACCTGGCAGTTCCTTGTATGTAAACACCATGTTGTCAGCAGACCACCTGCAGATGGGAGATTCTTTTATGGCTTGACTGTGGTAGGCAAAACCACTGGATTCAAAGGATCTCTTACTGATTGAGTGTGTTCTGGGAAGGCTGCAATTCTAAAGTAACAAAAAACCCAAGGCGGTGTGCATTTTTTTTTCTGAAGCAGATCTGATGGTGAGGAGTGTGGGGCTGTAGAAGTAGCACTTTTCTCTTTATAGTTTCGCCTTTGCTTGTTTCTACTTTTATAAAAACTAACTTATTTTAAATTAATTTAAGCCAGAAATGCAACAGCAAGATATTCTGAATGAGTCTGGCTACTGAACCATTTATAATATAGTTTTGGCTTACTTTTTAGACTAGAAGATCAATTCAGAAGTTATTAGAATGGGAAAACAACAGACTATATCATAAGGTAAGAAAAGTTTGAGTTCTTGTTTCCTTCAGCTTTAACAGTAGTCATTGTTTTTTTCATAGAATGGTTTGGGTCAGAAGGGACCTGAAAGCCCATCCAGTTCTAACCCCCCTGCCACAGGCAAGGACACCTCCCACTGGATCAGAGTCTCCAAGTCCCATCCAACCTGCCCTTGAACCCCTCCAGGGATGGGGCAGCCACCATTGCTCTGGGCAACCTGGGCCAGGGCCTCCCCACCCTGATCATGAAAATAATTGGCATGTGGAAATTTTACAGTCATGTTATAATATCACACTCTGTACTGATCTTAAACCTGTCTCTAGATTGTTCCAGATCCTAATAATTTGATATTGCTAATGCTTGTTATGTTCCTTATCAAGACAGTGCTGTGGTGTGCATTAATCCTTTGATAATTCTATTCTTAGCTTGGTTTGCACTGGAAGCTGAGTAAAAGGAAATGTGAAACTAGCAATATGATGGAATATGTAAGTATTGCTTCTAGTACTACTTGGTATTCAACACACCTCTGATTTTACAGAGAAAAACCTTACCCTACCAGACCATCACCTGTCCAAAAAACCCCTCAGGAGAATCATAGAATCACCAGGTTGAAAGAGACCCACCGGATCCTCGAGTCCAACCATTCCTATCAAACACTAAACCATGTCTCTCAGCACCTTGTCCACCCGTACCTTAAACCCCTCCAGGGAAGGTGAATCAAGCCCCTCCCTGGGCAGCCTCTGCCACTGCCCAATGACCCTTTCTGTGTAAGACTTTTTCCTAATGTCCAGCCTGAACCTCCCCTGGTGGAGCTTGAGGCCATTCCCTCTCGGCCTGTCCCCTGTCCCTTGGGAGAAGAGCCCAGCTCCCTCCTCTCCACAACCTCCTTTCAGGTAGTTGTAGAGAGCAATGAGGTCTCATTGAGATGACTCAGTGGTGTCTGATGTACATGCACAAAGGCTGCTTTTAACAGCCATGGCACACGTGGAGACTTAGAATTTGCACCACTAAGCATGTTTTCTCTTAGTAACAATTGTACATTTGCCCTGCAGGCATGCTGGTTCGGGCTGTTATTTGTGATGAGGCACATGCACTGGACTGTATGCATTGGTGCGAGTCCCACACCACTCTGTAGCTCTTTAAAGTTTATCCACCTATCCCGTCAGTATTCGTAGTTGCTGTGAATAAAGTTATTTGTGCAGAAATACTGCTTTAAAAGTAGCATAGGCTTGGTCTGGATCTTTTTTCTTTATTTTTCCTTTTGCTAGATAGGAATTTCCTAAAGTTTTAACCAAGACAGTCCATGTAGGAAACCAGAACTCAAAATATTTTAGTGGGCCTACTACTCCCCTGGCTGCTTTCGTATATGGCCAAGGAGATTGTGTAGATATGAAGGAAAACACACACCCCAAAGCAGTCAATGGTCCTGAAGCCCTGTGGTGCAAGATGACTGACACCTCTGCCCTGTTATTATGGAAGATACTCCCCTCCCTTACCAAATATTCCCCTGCTGAATATCTCAGACGTGTTTAGTTCTATGTACTAGCTAATGTCACATGGAAATTGTGCTGAAGGTTTGAACTTCTTTGTCACTGTGTTCTATTCTTGTCTCTCTCTCTCCTTCAACAGGTAATATTAATAGAGTTCTTACCAAAATATCCCATATTTCGACCTGACTGAGGAAAAGCGTTTGATCTCTCATGTTACCTGTCATTTTCTACCCTTAGTGCCTTGTAGATGATTTTGGAAAGAAGATGGTCTACGTTGCTGTGACTTAAAAATGTTCTTCAGTAGAATATCTTCCTTGCTATGTTACTTTCTTTTGTTAAGAAGAGAACAATTTGCACATATTTTTTATGTTACCTGAGGCTTCTACGTTGCACTCTGAAATTTTGACATTAACTGATATAGTTGCCACTAGGGATCTTACGTCAGTGCTGCTTAAACTTGTTCTGAGCATGCTGCCTTATTAATTTCTATACTTGCCGTTCTCAAA
This sequence comes from Coccyzus lansbergi, assembly GCA_033558105.1. NCBI lineage: Eukaryota > Metazoa > Chordata > Aves > Cuculiformes > Coccyzidae > Coccyzus > Coccyzus lansbergi. The sequence continues at coordinate 20,689 of JAUMJK010000230.1, forward strand.
CACGCATCCCAATACCGTGTCATACCGTATTCCATTCTAAGTGTCGCAACCTTATAAACCCTCAGTAGAAATGTCCTGGTTAGCGTCTAGTAGTAACGATTTCAGTATAACTTGCTTGCATAGGACTTGCAATCAACAGCACTGGTTTTTCCTGCACTTTGCAAAATCATCATTTACGTTAGGGGGTTAATTGTTTTTTACCCACTCTGGATTTGTAAATATTGTCTCTCCGCATAATGTACAGTGTGGTATGCCAAGGTTTACAGAATGTACTGTAGCTCTTACTCTGTTGCCAACAGCCTGAGGTTGTTTCGTCCATCACATTTGCTGACACCCCCTAAATGTACAGCCCCCCTCACCTGCTGGTTTCATGGTGAAGCCATAATGAGTTTGTACAAATACCAGATGTGTAGGGCGCAGTTGCACTTTGTTTAGTAAACAGATGAAAAATGCATAGCATTTCTGTCCTTTTTTTTGAGTATTTCAGGTGTTTGTAGCCTGACTACAGGGCACCTTTGAAAAAGCTGCATCTGTGGGGTAGACGGCAACTGCTGTTGGCAAAGTATCCTACAGCTGCTTTTTGAGTTAGGAATACCTGGATGTCAAGTTTTATTTTGGTTTTAGTTAAGGGAAAATTAATTCCATAATCAGAGACCTTCAATACTAAGGAGAGAAATTTGGAACAGCCAAATAAAAGGTGAAATGACACTTTGGGCTTTTTGTGTAGCGCTTCAGGCCTTATGAGCAACGGCTGAGAGAGCTGGGGATGTTTAGCCTGGAGAAGAGGCTGAGGGGAGACCTCATTTCTCTCTACAACTACCTGAAAGGAGGTTGTAGAGAGGAGGGTGATGGCCTCTTCTGCCAAGTGAACAGGGGACAGGACAAGAGGGAATGGCCTCAAGCTCCGCCAGGGGAGATTTAGGCTGGACATTAGGAAAAAGTTTTTCCCAGAAAGGGTCATTGGGCACTGGACCAGGCTGCCCAGGGCAGGGGTTGATTCACCTTCCCTGGAGGTGTTTAAGGCACAGGTGGAAATGGTGCTGAGGTTTAGTGTTTGATAGGAATGGTTGGACTATATGATCCGGTGGGTCTTTTCCAACCTGGTGATTCTGTAATTCGATGATTCAGCATTGCAACAGTTGAGTGACACGGCATCTTTCTCAGTGGGAATATGCATTCTCTGAGTCTGAATGGTATCCCAGAAGCTGCCGATGGGAGGAAGCGGACAATAAAAAAGTTTCATGCCTGTTTGGGTGCTCATGCACAGTCTTGCGGAATTCACAAGGGTTTTTGGATTCCTCACTGTTTGCCTGATCTCTGTGAGGGAAGTAATTGCAGAAAGGCCTCCTATGGTGGCAGACCTGAGCAAGACCGCTTAAGAATAGTAAGCAACTTGCTGCAAGTTCCCTCCCTTTCCTAACTAGAAATAAGAAATCAGAGAAGAGCGAGCAGATGGCTAAGTATCTGCAAGGTGTGAGGAATATCACCTGCCTAGGTGTCCAGGAATTCCTTTGCAGCAGGTTGACTCCTTGCAACACCACCCCAGGTTGCTTTCTACTTTCAGGGTGACTTGGGATTTCCTCTGAATGTATTTGCATCTTTTCAGTGTGCAATATTCTGTTAAATGCAGTATTTGTAAGACTAATAACTGTCGTAGGCCAGATTCCTGGTATGCAGTGTTACAGGGGGCCAGTTTTAATGCAAGTTGTGACTTGGAATAAGTCCATGCTGCTGTTACTGTGTGGCTGAGGGGAATCAGCCTCTAGCACTTGCAGGGGTTACCAGTCACAAACTGAAGCTTCAGGTTTGCTAATCTGCGTACGTAGTGCAGAGATTTCATTTGGTGACACCCAAGTCTGTAATTGCATTTGTAACTTTAAAAACTAGTTTTGCTTGAATTTGACATTAGCTACACCTTGCAGCTCAAGATTTCCATCGCAGAATCGAGCAACGTGTTCTCACCAATTTGTGTTTTTTAGGGTGGTGTTAAATCAAAGCAGAGAAAACACTTTGTGGCAGACAAATGTACTTAAGCCCAAACTGAACTAGCACACCAAATTCTGTGTATTGCCCTTCCAAGTAAATTTATGTAGTAAGTGAAGGGAGCTCAGCTGAATTGACAGAGGAATGGGAGTTTCTAACTGTCATGCCAGAACTTTGCTAGTAATTTTCTTTCCTTTTGTGTAAGAAACTCAAGAAATCTCAGCAGGTTCTTGTTTTCTTCTCTATGTGACTCTATTTTGAACGTGTTCTTTTCCAACTGAGAGAGCAGGCAAGCCGAAGGGAAGCGCTGGTGATTGCCAGCAGTGAGTGCTGAGCAGCCGGCAGTCTCGCTGCTAAAAGAAATCCTCCTGCGGTCTGTGCTGACTCTGTGGTGTTTGATTCAGCCTTCCTCCCTCAGACCTGCCGTGTTTCTGCAGGGTGCTGTGCCAGGCTGAGAGAACACCCAGAGCTCCAGGAGACCCCAGCCCCTCGGGGCTGCTCACAGCCCCCCTGTGCTGCAGTGGGACCAGAGGTCTGCAGCACAACGAGGTTGTGCCTTGGCTTTCCCACCCCCAGCCCTTCTTCATCCCCTGCCCGTGGGCCTGATCGCATCCAGTGCCACAGCGGATTGTCTGCCCCAGGCACCACAAGGGACTTGGGCACGGGATGTTCGTTTTCAAAGTTTACATTTTAAGTATGTAAATTCTATACGTTTTACTTTGTCTTTAATTGTTAATCGTGTAGTCTTCAAACCACACAAGGGTCTCTTCTCTTTGTGCTTTAAAAGACATTTAAATGGGTGACAATAAAGCAACTAGTAAAGAGTATGAGAGCCAAACCTAGCACTTAGAGTAAGCTCCATGCTTTAAGAAGTAGATAATTTCATTACAGTGCAAAGCCAGCAGACAGTATTATATTTGCATCCGAAGGACAGCGGTTCGGTAGCTCGTGTAATGGTGAAGGCAGCTGAAAATGCTGCTGCAAACTGTGCACTTCTGTGCTGCTTACAGGTTCTTCTTGGCCTGGGCTACCCTTTGCTTTAAGAGAAAACCATTCAGCAGTTAATTCTATCTCACAAGGCCGACAATCTCATTTTTGACAATGAGAAGTCAGCGTGAATTGGTTTACGTATTTATGGACGATACTTGTTAATGAGAGAAAGAATTTGTAGCCATCTAGCAGAGATTAATGTTAGCAAAGTGGAGTGGAAGTAGGAAAGGAAGGGCCTTGGCTGGTTCAAACAAAGGAGAAAGCTTTGTGCAGAAACTGAGGAGAAAAGGGAACAAATAGTCATCCACAGTGTGAGTTTGCAGCAGATTTTTAAAAGCAGTTACTGGCTACCAAATCAATCTTTAATTTTTGATATAAACATTCTGACACTAACTCTTTATTTTTATCTAGGAGGTATTTGGGCTTGTGTCTAGTGAGATTTTGTATCAAAGGAGTAGGCAAGTATTAAAGGATGTATTAAAGTGCTACAGGAGAGCAGCAGAGCTCTTGCCTGCTGCTTCCCCACCTGCATCATGAAGTTGCTTTGCCATAGGAGGACAAAAGCAGCATTCTAAGGCATGCACAGACAAGCCGAGGAAGCGTGAATTTAGCTGTAGGTGGGTGGCTTTAAAATAGAAAATATTTTTGCTAAATCTGGTGTGGTCTTGATAAAAAAAAAAACCCAAACAGTTCCTGTGCTTTCCTTGATAGATACAAAACTCCACATGCAAACCCATGAATATGTGCTTGGTACAGTTTACCACGTTGTTTGTCAACACACTACCATTGGAGCAATAAAAATGTCAAGCTATTAATATTCAATGTAAATAATTTCTCATTTTAGTAAGTGATGTTATGTGATTCTTCTGCCTTTGTTTTCTGCCGTTGGTGTTCTGATGGTGTTGTAACATTACTTGTATTGACTAAGAGAAGTGGGTTTGTTTCAGCTGTATGAAACTTTGTGTTCATATAACACTTTCATTCTGTTTACAAGTGAATGGCCACTTTTCTAATGGGACCTCACATCTGGGGAATTGGGGTTTTTTTTAATTAAAATAAAATGCTAACAGAGCTTGCTTTCTACAATTGACTGCACTGCCTTTGCCATTAAAAGAAGCTGGAAGTCTGACACGTTTAATCACTCTGAGATGTTTTTTCTTTAAAGATAAAAACCTTTGAACAGTGCAGTGTGTTTATAGAAAATCTCCTTCTGCATCTCCCTGGCACAGCGTGTTGATCAACCGTGCAGGGAATGGCGATAGCAGTGGGATTTCCAATAGGAAAATATGGCATTGGGGCTTCTAAGTGTGGTTTGGCACTTGGAAAGCTTAGGAAGGCATTTTAGAAAAGATTAAATGATCATCACATTTAGTCCTCCAGGCACTACGTCTCGTTGGCTTTCAGCCCCTCTATTGTAAGGACTTCTCACAGGAATCTTCTGCTGAGCTCCTCTCCAAAAAGTAGAGGACGACACTGTTGTGGTTGTGCCTCAAAGGGAGCCTGATGTGACACAGGCTCCCAGACAGGGCGGGAGCATCAAACAGTGACACCTTTTGTGTGTGGTAACAAACCAGCTTTGTGGCAGTGACAGCAGGACTTAAAACTAAAGCCTTTGGCTCATCTCAGAGGGAAAAATACAGTGTTCCTGAAATGGGCACATGCAGGGGTTTTGTCAGCTGCTGGTGTCAGTTGTTTTGGACAAATCTGGGTGCATCTGGGCTGACACAGTGTTTAAGCACGGAACTATTGCTGGATTTCGATAGAAATTCCAAGAAGATTCCTGTGGTGTTGAGCCAAATGTGGGGTGAGCCGTGAAGCTACTCCTTGAGGGGTTATGCGATGCAATCTCCCGGACCACTAGCAAAGGTCCATGGAAGAGCATTTGGGATTTGGTACGAAATTGTGCTACTGGAAGGCAGCTTCAAAACTGCTTGGTAGGAAAGCTTATGATGTCTGTGCCATCTAGAGTTCTGTACGTCTGTCATGTCAGCATTACTTTTCAGCATAAATTGCTGAAGCGTTAAGCTGGGTTTATTTTCCTAGTTAAGTTTATGGAGACTCAAATCCTCCCAGGCTTCATTTGCTGGACACAATGAAACGTCTCTCAAAAGCAAAGTTCACCTTTTCTGATCATCCTACTTGCATTTGCTTGCATTTATTCCAGTGTGAATTAAGTTTCCTTCAATATGGGTGACCAGAAAAAATTGGGTATTCCAGATAATGGTTCAGGCACCAGGAATTTAATTGTAGATCGTTCCCATGAGACCTGTTAAATCCAGGAATGGGGCAGCCACCACTTCCCTGGGTAACCCGTTCTGGTGCCTCACCACTGTCATAGTGAAGAAATTCCTCCCTACATCTAGTCTAAATCTGCCCCTCTCCAGTTTATACCCATTGCCTCTCGTCCTGTAACTACAAACCTTTGTGAACAGTCCCTCCCCAGCTTTCTTGTAGCCCCTTCAGGTACTGGAAGGTTGCTCTAAGGTCTCCTCAGAGCCTTCTCTTCTCCAGGCTGAACAATCCCAACTCTCTCAGACTCTTCTCCCTGTTCCTCTCCTCTTTCCCATTTCTCCTCTCCTCTCTCCCATGTCTCTCCTCTCTGCTATTCCCTCTCACATCTCCCTACCCTCTCCCCCTTGTCTCCCCCCTTTCTGACTTCTGTTCCCCCTTCTCTCTCCCTTCTCCCCCATCCCTTCACTCTCTCCCCCTCCCTTCTTTCTCCCTTCTCCCCTCCTTTCATTCTCATCTTCTCTCCCATCTCCCTTCTCTCTCTCCTCCCTTGTCTCCCTTCTCTCTCCCTTCTTCCCCTTATCTCCCCACCTTGTTCCCCCTCCTCCTTTTCTCCACCCTCTCTCTTCTCTCTCCCTCTCCCTTCTCTCCCCTCCCTTCCCCTTCTCTTCCCCCTTCTATCCCCTCTCCCTTCTCTCCCCCACTCTCCGTTCTCTCCTTTTTCTCCCCTCCCTTCTCACTCCTCCCTTTCCCGCTTTTCTCCCTTTCTCTCTCTCCTCCCTTTCCCTCTCTTCTCTCTCCTCCCTTTCCTTCTCTTCTCTCTCCTCCCTTTCCCTCTCTTCTCCCTTCTCTCTCCTCCCTTTCCCTCTCTTCTCCCTTCTCTCTCCTCCCTTTCCCTCTCTTCTCCCTTCTCTCTCCTCCCTTTCCCTCTCTTCTCCCTTCTCTCTCCTCCCTTTCCCTCTCTTCTCCCTTCTCTCTCCTCCCTTTCCCTCTCTTCTCCCTTCTCTCTCCTCCCTTTCCCTCTCTTCTCCCTTCTCTCTCCTCCCTTTCCCTCTCTTCTCCCTTCTCTCTCCTCCCTTTCCCTCTCTTCTCTCCCTTCTCTCCTCCCTTTCCCTCTCTTCTCTCCCTTCTCTCCTCCCTTTCCCACTCTTTTCTCCCTTCTCTCTCCTCCCTTTCCCTCTCTTCTCTCTCCTCCCTTTCCCTCTCTTCTCTCTCCTCCCTTTCCCTCTCTTCTCTCTCCTCCCTTTCCCTCTCTTCTCTCTCCTCCCTTTCCCTCTCTTCTCTCCCTTCTCCTCCTTTCCCCTCTCTCCTCCCTTTCCCTCTCTTCTCTCCCTTCTCTCCTCCCCTTCCCTCTCTTCTCTCCCTTCCCTCTCCTCCTTTTTCCTCTCTTCTCTCCCTTCTCTCTCTTGTCCCTTTCCTGCTCTTCTCCCTTTCCCGCTCTCCTCTCCCTTCTCTCCTCCCTTTCCCTCTCTTCTCTCCCTTCTCTCTCCTCCCTTTCCAACTCTTCTCTCCCTTCTCTCTCCTCCCTTTCCCACTCTTTTCTCCTTCTCTCCTCCCTTTCCCACTCTTTTCTCCCTTCTCTCCTCCCTTTCCCGCTCTTCTCTCCCTTCTCTCTCCTCCCTTTCCCGCTCTTCTCTCCCTTCTCTCTCCTCCCTTTCCCCCTTTTCTCCCTTTCCCGCTCTTCACCCTTTCCCGCTCTTCTCTCCCTTCTCTCTCCTCCTTTTCCCTCTCTCCTCCCTTTCCCTCTCTTCTCTCCTCCCCTTCCCTCTCTTCTCTCCCTTCCCTCTCCTCCCTTTCCCTCTCTCCTCCCTTTCCCTCTCTTCTCTCCCTTCTCTCTCTCCTCCCTTTCCCTCTCTTCTCTCTCCTCCCTTTCCCGCTCTTCTCTCCCTTCTCTCTCCTCCCTTTCCCCCTTTTCTCCCTTTCCCGCTCTTCTCCCTTTCCCGCTCTTCTCTCCCTTCTCTCTCCTCCTTTTCCCTCTCTCCTCCCTTTCCCTCTCTTCTCTCCTCCCCTTCCCTCTCTTCTCTCCCTTTCCCTCTCTCCTCCCTTTCCCTCTCTCCTCTCCCTTTCCCTCTCTTCTCTCCCTTCTCTCTCTCCTCCCTTTCCCTCTCTTCTCTCTCCTCCCTTTCCCGCTCTTCTCTCCCTTCTCTCCTCCCTTTCCCCCCTCTTCTCCCTTTCCCGCTATTCTCTCCCTTCTCTCTCCTCCTTTTCCCCTCTCTCCTCCCCCTTCCCTCTCTTCTCTCCCTTCCCTCTCCTCCCTTTCCCTCTCTCCTCCTTTCCCCTCTCTCCTCCCTTTCGCTCTCTTCTCTCCCTTCCCTCTCTCCCTCCCTTTCCCTCTCTTCTCCCCCATCTCTGTCTCTCTTCCCCTCCCGGCGGTGTGGCTGCTCTCCCCGCGCAGGCGCCGCGGTTGCGCAGTGCGGGCTCTCGGTGTTGGCTGTTGCCGCCGCCCCCCGCCCCGGCCATGGCTGCGCCCTAGCGCTCCTCCCGCCGGCCATGGCCACCGAGCTGGAGCCGCCGCCCGCGGCCCGCCGTGCCGGGCGCCGCTCCGCTCGAGGCCGAGGAGGACGAGGAGCACTGGCTGTACGGGGGGTAGGGACCGAGCGCCGGGACTCCCCGCGGCCCCCTCCGCCATCCCCTGCCTTCCTCCCCGGGGACGGGTCCCGCGGCCCCCGACCATCCCCCAGCATCCCGAGGGAGCCCTCCGGCTTCCCCTCCCAGCATCCTCGGATACCCCTCGAGCTTCCCCCCCGTCCCAGTATCCCCGGGTACCCCTCGAACATCATCCCCGGCATCCCCAAGTGCCCCTCGACCATCCCCCCCAGCATCCCCGGGGACCCCTCGAGCATCCCCCCCAGTATCCCCGTGTGCCGCCGGCCCCTCCCCACGATACTCTTCCCAGCATCCCCGGGTACCCCTCCAACATCCCTCAGAGTATCCCCAAATACACTTCGAGCATCACACCCCCATCGTCCCCGGGTACCCTTCGACCATCACCCCCCCAGCATCCCCGGGTACCCCTCGAGCGTCCCCTCCTAGCATCCCCGGGTACCCCTCGAGCATCACCCCCCCAGCAACCCCAGGGACCCCTCGAGCATCAACTTTCCAGCATCCCGGGGTCCACTTGAGCATCCCCCTTCCAGCATCCCCAAGGGACTCCTTGAGCATCCCCCTTACAGCATCTTTGGGGACCCCTCAAGCATCCCCCCTCCAGCATCCCCAGGGACTCCTCCAGCATCCCCCCTCCAGCATCCCCGAGTACCCCTCAAGCATCTTCCCCCCCAGCATCCCCAGGTAACCCTCAAACATTCTCTCCTAGCATCCCCAGACCTCCTCCAAGCATCCCCAGTTTCTACCCCCTAGCATCCCCGGATCCACTTCCAAGCATCCCCAAGAACCCCTCGAGCATCCTCACCCCAGCTTTCCCCAACAGCATCCCCAGATACACCCTTAGCATCCCCGGTTCCCCTGCCCTCCCCCAGCATCCCCAGCTACCCCTCAAGCATCTCCACTCCAGGTTCCCCCAGTATCCCCAGGTGCCCCCCAGCATCCCTGCCCTGGATCGCCCCCTAGTATCTCCACCTCCCCACCCCCAACTCCCACCCCACATCCCACTCCAGCATCCCCACCTCCCCTCTCTCCCAAAGGTCAGCCCCAGCATTCCTGCCTCCCCATGTCCCTGCACCCCTATCCCAGCATCCCAGTGTCCCTGGTCAAACCCCTCCAGCATCCCCGATTTCCCTTGTCCCAACCCCCCAGCATCCCTGTGTCCCTTGTTTACCCTTGCAGCATCCCTGCCTCCCCATGTCCCTGGTCTCCCCCACAGCATCCCGGTTTACCTGGTCCTTCCCCCTCCATCATCCCGGTGTCCCTGGTTGTACCCTCCGCAATATCCTAGTGTCCCTGGTCCCCCCACCAGCATCCTGGTGTCACTGTTCACCCCTCAGCATTCTGGTCCCCTACTGAGGATCCCGGTGCCCCTGATCCCCTTCTCAGCATCCCTACCTCCCTGTGTTCCTGGTCCTGCCCCAGCATCCACACCTCTCTCCTCTCTGGCATCCCTGCCCCTGGTCCATCCCATTCCTGCCTAGTCTGGATCCTTGCGGGACACATGCTGTTACTCTGCACCTTTGGATCTGTGTTTCAAGTCTCGCTCTGGGTTCGAGGGGTGAGGCAGCAGCCCTGCAGATGGGTTTGGTTTCATAGAATCACAGAATTGTTTGGGTTGGAAGGGACCTCACAGCCTATTCCTGCCATGGGAAGGCAGGTTGGATGGGACTTGGAGCCCCTGATCCAGTGGGAAGTGTCCCTTTCCGTCAGAGGGGAGTTGGAACTGGATGATCTTCAAGGTCCCTTCCAACCCAAACCTTTCTATGATTCTGTGGGACACCTCCCACTGGATCAGGGGCTCCAAGCCTGGCTTTGAGCCCCTCCAGGGATGGGGCAGCCACAACTGTTGTTGGGATGTTTTCAGTCGCTCTGTTCTAGTTGAGCTTAGTTGGAAAGGGACTATTGGGGTTGTAGCGCTCTGGCATCACCAGCTTTTGCTATGGCTGTGAAGCATTTTGTGCTTAAATTCAGTGTTTTTTGCTTTCACTTGAATAATTCCCCTTTTTATTATTACTGTATTTTTGCAGATGACACCACTGGGAAGCAAGAAGATGGACCAATTTCTGGGTGAGTCCAGAGTTTGTTTATTCATTCTCATGGTGTGTGCTGCAGAGCGGACCCAGCCCTGTTCAAAATGGGTGCTGGAGAGCCGTGTCATTTCCAGAAACAGCAGCCGGTCCTTTCCCATCCCATGGGCTCATCCCCAGCCACGACGTGTGGGCTGGCTCAGTGTTCATGGATTTGGAAGGTGAACTGGACCAGTCAACTGATTTGACTTAAAACTAACTTTTAAACCGTTTTTTCCCCCCTCCCTAATTAGTCTTCAATTAGATCTCTTTTCCAGTCTAATGCCCTCAGAAAAATGGTGCCTTGAGGATTGTGCCAGCCTGGAACTGGTGAAACTGTGGCCTCTGGAGAATCTAAGAAACCTTGAGCCCAGGGAATAAAGTCTTGACATGATCAAAAAAGCGGATTGTGTGAGATCCGTGCAGACTGTGGTTTGGTTCAGGCTTTCTGATAGTAGCCTGGGGGAGAGCTTCGTGATCAGCTTTGTTTTCTGTGGATGGGAAGCACTCTGTGTCCTTGAGCGTAACTCCCTGGTACTCGTCACGGAGTTTTCTCCCAGCAGAAGTATCTATTTGCCATTTTTAAATGTATTGGGCTTCTCAGGAGACTTGATCTTTCCTGGATTTCTGTGTGCTCAGAAGTTCAGTTTGATGTTTATTGTCCTGTAAGTTCGCTGTGAAATCCCTATCTGGAATTTCTGAGACCGTTACAGGTATTGTCCTGCTTGTGAGGCTGAGGAGAGACCCTCTCACTGTCTACAACTCCCTGAGGGGAGGTTGGAGTGAGGTGGGTGCTGGTCTCTTCTCCCACATGACAGGCGATAGGATGAGAGGAAAAGGCCTCGAGTTGCACCAGGTTCATATTAGACATCACGAAAAATTTCTTCGCCGGGAAGGTCATCGGGCACTGGAATAACTGCCCAGGGAGGTGGTGGAGTCACCATCCCTAGAAGGGTTTATAAGATAGGTAGATGGTTCAGTAGTGGACAGGAGTGGTTGGGCTAGATGATCTCAAAGGTCTTCTCCAACCAAACAACTCTGTTGTTCTCTAGGAAGTGTCTCGCGTGTGGAGAATAGGAAAACTTCTTCCAAAACAAATGTTCGGCACAGTTAGTAAGTTATTACCTAAAAACATCACATGAGCTGCGTGAGAGGGCACAAATTTTAGTTTAGGTAGACACTTAGAGTGAACTTGCACAGATCTGTTGTTCCCTGTCACTTTCATTGCAACATGGTTTTATTTATAAGTGAGACTAAAACCCTGAATTTCTAAGAACTGCCTCCAGTAACTGCAAAGAGAAGTACCAGTGGTCATGCTGGCTTTCCTTTGGTTTCCCCTTCATTTTCCCCCCTCTCTTATCCTTTTTTCTCCCCCTTTTATTCTTACCTCCCCTTTTATTCTGCCCCCTCTTTTATTATTTACCCCCTGATTTATTATTCACCCCCTCTTCTTTTATTCTTCGCCCCATCTTTTATTCTTTTTCCCCCACTATTATTCTTTCCCCCTCTATCATTCTTTCCCTCCTCTTTTATTCTTTCCCCCTCTGTTATTCTTTTCTATTATTCTTCCCCCTCTATAATTCTTTCCCCCTCTTATTCTTTCCCCTCTGTTATTCTTTTCTCTTCTATTATTCTTTCCCTCCTCTATTATTCTTTTACCCCCTCTATTGTCCTTTTCCCCCTCTCTATTGTCCTCTTCTCTCTTCTATTGTTCTTTCCCCCCCCCTATTGTCCTTTTCCCTCTCTATTGTCCTTTTTCCCCTTCTCTTTTATTCTTTTATCCTCCTCTCTTTTATTCTTTTTTCCTCCTCTCTTTTATTCTTTCCCCCCCACTTTCTTTGTTTCCCAATGGGAATCTTCCTGCATGCAGAGCTCTGTGGTTTTTCCAGGAAAAGGACTCTCCGTTTGCTGTGTTGCTGAGGGCTGCAGCTCCAAGGATTCCTTGCTGCCTTGTCTCCAGTGTTTGTCTGTACCCCTGAAGCAGAGCTCAGCCTGCGTGGGATGCAGTTTCCATTAACGCTCTGGAGCCTAAAGGCTGCGTTAAATACCAGCAGGAGGCCCTCACGTCCCCAGCGCGATGATGGCAAAACAAAATAGCTGCAGCATTTTTTTTTTTGCAGTGGCTGGTGGCTGTGGCCCTGCTGGATTGTTCGTTCCTGGGGAAGTAAACAGGTTAGGGAATGCCTGGTAGTGAGCGAATGCTTATTTGAACTCCAGTTCATGAATTTTAATGCACACCTACGGATATTCCATGTGACTTGAAGCTAAAGGTAATAGTTGTCGCTTTTCCTTAATTCGGTCATCATGGATTCTTAGGAGCATTCTGGAGTTGAGATGGATGTTATAAGTTGTCTGAATTTGGCCAAGGATGCAGGAGGTTTGGGAGGCACCCATGAGATGCTCTCCGGTGACACCTCAGCTGCCTGTGGGATGCTCACCACTGGCCCCTCTTTTGGTCCTCATGTGTCTGCAACTTGAAAATGTTCTTAGAGGCTGATTTTCCCTTAGATACCTTGGCTGCTTGGTAACGTGAGGTGTCTTCAGCTGTCACCTTGAGAACTTGATGCAAACAGGACCTATGCTGCCTTGGTCAGTGGCTGAGTTGCCTTCCCTTTGGTCTTGGCTTGGTTGTTGAATTTCTTTGTATATGGGGCCTTTCTGATACAGGAGTTTCAGTAACTGCTCGAGCGGGTCCAGAGAAGAGCAACGAAGCTGGTAAAGGGGCTGGAGAACAAGCCTTATGAGGAGCGGCTGAAAGAGCTGGGGGTGTTTAGCTTGGAGAAGAGGAGGCTGAGAGGAGACCTCATTGCTCTCTCCAACTACCTGAAAGGAGGTTGTAGGGAGGAGGGAGCTGGGCTCTTCTCCCAAGTGACAGGGGACAGGACAAGAGGGAATGGCCTCAAGCTCCACCAGGGGAGGTTCAGGCTGGACATTAGGAAAAAGTTTTTCACAGAAAGGATCATTGGGCAGTGGAATAGGCTACCCAGGGAGGTGGTTGATTCACCTTCCCTGGAGGAGTTTAAGGCATGGATGGACAAGGTCCTGAGGGACATGGTTTAGTGTTTGATAGGAATGGTTGGACTCGATGATCCGGTGGGTCTCTTCCAACCTGGTTGTTCTATGATTCTGTGATTCTATGAATTCTCCATATTCGCTTGTTCCTTTTTGTGCTCAATAACTGCGTTCTGAGCTGCATCAGTGTGATCTTTTGCCTTTACTTGCTTGGTGTCTTCTTTCTGCCGCCTCTGACCTCTGTAAGTGTTTGGAGTCTGTCAGGTGTCACCTGGGGTTCTGTTTGAAGATAAGATTTTGTGTGTTTTTTATCCAGTAGTGTTTCAAATGAATGGCAAGGTCTCTGCACAGTACTGGTGGAGAACTGGGTTACCTGGGAATTTCTGATTGTCTCCTGATGTTCTGATTGCAGGAATTATTTTGGAATTCTGTTAGGTGTTACCTGTGGCGTCAGAGAAAAATGAACTCTGGGTTTTGGCTTTGTATGCTTTGCATTCTCTTTTTGCGAGACTTTTAACAAAGGCTTGTAGTGATAGGACACGGGGCAATGGGTATATTCTGGAGAGGGGCAGGTTTAGACTGGACATAAGGAGGAATTTCTTCACTATGAGGGTGGGGAGACCCTGGCCCAGGTTGCCCAGAGCTGGGGTGGCTGCTCCATCCCTGGAAGGGTTCAAGGCCAGGTTGGATGGGGCTTGGAGCCCTGATCCAGTGGGAGGTGTCCCTGCCCATCACAGGGGAGTTGGAACTGGATGGGCTTTGAGGTCCCATCCAACCCAAACTCTCCTGTGATTCCATGATTCTTTGCAGCTTTTGCGCACCAATGTCACTTTCTTGCTTGGCTAATGCAATAAACACTGTGAACATTTGTACAGACCCTGTAATCACAGGTAAATCTGAACCTGGTGACTGTTGCATTAGGGCTAATTTGTAATAAATGAGAAGACTGGGTGGCTAATTATCTGTCTTCTCTTCTTTGAGTTGTAACTACTCATTTATGTAAGCTGTTTGTAGAAACACTAGAATCACTTCTTCCCTGATTGCTATGGGACAGATGCCATCGCTGCTGGCTAAATGTACATGTAATTATTAGCATCCTATGGACAAGGTGAAGTTTTGCTTGTGGTGGTTTTGCTCCCGTCAGTTGTGCCAGTGCTGACTCAGAGCTGAAAGTTGTCCTGGTTGCCACTTGTATTTCAGCAGTGGAGCAGTGTCTATCTGGGCTGTCTGTCCAGTGCTCTTTGGAAGTATTAAACTGATTCTCTCCACCAAAAGCAAAGCCAAGCAAGGATGGTTCGTTTTTTGTTGTAGAGTTGAGCTAACTGCCAGCAGAGGAAATGCTCTACATAGAATCATAGAATGGTTTGGGTCGGAAGGGACCTGAAAGCCCGTCCAGTTCTAACCCCCCTGCCACGGGCAGGGACACCTCCCACTGGATCAGGGACTCCAAGCCCCATCCAACCTGCCCTTAAACCCTGCCCTTGAACCCCAAAGCTTGAACTGCTCTGGGCAGCCTGGGCCAAAGCCTCCCCCCCCTCACAGCAAAACCTCTCTCCCTAAGATCTCATCTCAGTCTCTCCTCTTTCAGCTGAAAACCGTTCCCCCTAATCCTATCCCAGCCCTCCCTGATCAGGAGCCCCTCCTCAAGTTTTCCGTAGCCTCTGTTAAGTATGTGAATTAAGCCATGCTGTGAAAGTCACCTGGACGAATGCTTCAGAGCTGTTTGTGGGTGCACCTCTCAACCAGGCTATCCACTTTGTTTTATCTGTCCTGTTTACTAGACATGCAGAATCTTCTCATACTCTGCAAGATCCTCCTCAGGAGAACCGGCCTGCCAGCAGTGAAGACCGAGAGATGTCGCAACACGTACGTATTCTGCTGCAAATAGTAGATGTGGTTACTTTTGAGCTGCTCAGTACTTGTAGATAAAAGATGTAAATGTAAAGATGCTGGTGCTGCCTAATGTGTTACACGTGTGCCATAGGAGTGTATGGATGGTCAGTTGCCAATGCTAATACAGCACCAGGCTCCTGTTCTTAGCCTGCCTGGTGCAGGGAACCTTTATCCCAACATCATGCAACAAAGCTGGGGAAGAGACTGGAGAACAGGCCCTATAAGGAACAGCTGAGAGAGCTGGGATGTTTAGCCTGGAGAAGAGGAGGGTGAGGGGAGACCTCATTGCTCTCTACAACTGCCTGAAAGGAGGTTGTGGAGAGGAGGGAGCTGGACTCTTCTCCCAAGTGAACAGGGGACGGGATGAGAGGGAATGGCCTCAAGCTCCACCAGGGGAGGTTCAGGCTCAACATCAGGAAAATTTTTTTCACAGAAAGGGTCACTGGGCATTGGAACAGGCTGCCCAGGGAGGTGGTTGAATCACCTTCCCTGGAGGTGTTTAAGGGATGGGTGGACGAGGTGCTGAGGGACATGGTTTAGTGTTTGATAGGAATGGTTGGACTCAATGATCCAGTGGGTCTCTTCCAACTTGGTTATTCTATGATTCTATGATCACTGCTGCCCATTAAAGAGGAGGGTGATGGCCTCTGATGCTGCAGCCTGGCAGAAAAAGCAAAACGTGGCATTACTTCCAGTTCAGTATTTAATATGACTTCGTGAGGGTCAGGAAAATATGGGAGACGCTGGGATAGAAAGCCGAAAGTGCTGGGGATCGGTTCTGATTCAGCCTCAGATCTCTTAAAATGCAAGAGTGGCTCCATGCTGAAAGAGGAGGCGGAGGCTTCTCTCCCTCCTGTCTTTTTGAAGCGTTTCTTTTCTGCTGCTGTGTTATGTCAAGAGGCCTCGCATAGAGTTCTGACAAACCTGTGTGCTGAGGAAAAAGAGAGAGGGTTAGGAATGCCTTCCTCCCACATTTTTGTAGCAGTGAAATGTTAATTCAGCTCCTGCATCCTGCAGAGCTGTGCTGCTGGGGGTCTGGAAGGCTTCCTCTGCTGTTGTGCTCCAGCACTGGTGCCGCACTGGCCTCACCCTGGTAGCTGTAGAGATAAGTGGCTCAGGGACTGATTGTGCTACATAAGTGGTGATTGATTCACCTTCCCTGGAGGTGTTTAAGGGACGGCTGGACGAGGTGCTGAGGGACATGGTTTAGTGTTCGATAGGAATGGTTGGACTCGATGATCCGGTGGGTCTCTTCCAACCTGGTTGTTCTATGATTCTATGCTTCTATAAGCCAAGGCCATCTGCTCGGCAGCCTCCTACCACAGAAACTGGCATGAGAATATTGGCTCTGAGGTTCCTTGGGGAAGATGGCAAATGTGTTATGGTGATTTTTATTTGCTATTGCTTATTTTCACCATAGACCTGTGAAGGAGCTGTGTCAGTAAAACTCTTTCAAAAAGAGTAGGGGAGAGGAGCTCTTGGACAGAATGAAACTCTTAGAACTGTGCTAAACCTTCCCCACCTTCAGAAATCTTATCCTGACTCATGTTGAGATGCTTCTTCAAAGAACATGGCAGTTTCTTTGTGGGCATCTTTCCATATCGTGGAATGGTTTGGATTGGAAGGGACCTCGAAGCCCATCCAGTCCCACCACCTCCCACTGGATCAGGGGCTCCAAGCCCCATCCAACCTGCCCTTGAACCCTTCCAGGGATGGAGCAGCCACCACTGCTCTGGGCAACCTGGGCCAGGGCCTCCCCATCCTCACAGCAAAACATTTCTCCTGAAGATCTCATCTCAGTCTCCCCTCTTTTAGCTTTTACATTGGTGGCTGGTTACTTCCATGGATTTTTGACTCCAGGGACAATCTTGCACAGCCTTGGAGTTCAGGAGAGAGTTATGACTGTGTATTGGAATCATTCTTTTTACCAGTCCTCCATCATACATGCTTTGTGTGATTTCACTTGCTCTCCTGGGGGATTTAACACATTTATGTATTAACGAGCTTCTGTGTGCTTTTACTGTCGCTAGGCCCTTCCAAGCGGTGAAGATGATGAAGATGACAGCGATAGCGACAGCGATGACGATGACGTGAAAGTTACTATTGGCAACATTAAGACGGGAGCCCCATCCTACATGTACGTATTGAGGGTTGCGGTTTGGGTGTTTGATCTGAGGCAGCTCTAGCGCATGATCAGAATCCAAAGCAGGGACGAGAACTCGTCTTCTGGGAGACACGGGAGTGATGGCTGGAGCGCCAGGATGGGATTAGAAGGTGATGGGCAACTCTGTCCAGCAACTGCTGGTTGGAGGATCCATCTGTGAATTAGGAATGATAATTCCAGTCTGCTGGTAGAAAATTAACTGAGTCATTACTGTGCTTCATCGGGCGAAATCAAAGGTGGGAGTTACGTTTAACTCCTTATCTATAAAAACTTCCAGAATTAAAATCCATATTGATAAGGATTTGAATAAGCTGTGGATTTACTGATTTTCAGCTGTCTGATATTTCATGATGCAGAGATGGTGAAGCTGGATTTGCGAACCAGGAAATTACGTCACTGAATTAAAATTCCACCTAATTGGCTTTGAATAAAAATAATAAGACAGCAGTTTTGCTTGCTGCTAGCAGCCATCCTCTGAAGGATATGATTTGCATGTGCTGTACAGCATATGCTCATTTTTCCACTTTATGGATCATTTCCTCCTCTTGCGGAGATGGTTTCAGGCCGATGGATTACTCTGAAGAGCAGTGCTCTGTCCCTTAGCAACTCGCTACATTTTGTGGACACTCTTTTTGAAATCTGCTGCTTCTACCTCTCTCTCCTCCTCCTGTGACCCCCATGCAGCTGTAATTTCCATGTTGTTCCGTTCTGTTTACACACTAAGCCTGTTCCTGGGCAGAACAGTACCTACTGCTTTTGGGAATGCTGAAAACATTCATGTTCCAGGCATTCCTCTGTGTCCTGGTGTTGCTCAGTCAGTAAGTTTGCTGTGTTTTTAGGGTTAGAGGATCTGAAGTGGCAAAGGAGTCTCACTTTTAAGGTGTTGAGGCTTCGTACTAAAAACCGTAGAGAGGCAGAAATAATCCTGAGTGAGCTGAGCTCCTTCTGAGGGGTGTCAGGGTGTGAATATGCTTCAGCCAAATAATGTTTTCAAATACCAATGGAATGATTCTCTTCCATAGGGGAACTCCTATGAATCTAAACTTAAAAACGGGTAGAGGCTATGGAGCGTCTGCTTCAGGTATTGCTGGTTTTACTCTTTGCCTTTTGCGACATTGCACTGCTCTGGCACTGGCAGCTGGAGCAGCTGCAAAGCGTGGTCTCCGTGTGGAAGGATAGAAAACCAGTGCATCTCGTTGTTTCTTAAAGATAACGGCTCCTACAACAGCTTCAGGGTCCAGGATGCAACATATTATTTAATTACCTATCACAGAATAATTAGGTTGGAAAAGACCTCTTGGATCATCGAGTCCAACCGTTCCTATCAACCATTAAACCATGCAAGCTGATTATAATTATATCTAAACTAGAAAAAAAAGCATCAATTATTACTTCTACAGTATAAAACCAGAATATTTCTAAACTATGTCCCTGCCTATGGCAGAGGGGTTGGAACTAGATGATCTCTAAGGTTCCTTCCAACCTAAACTATCCCATAATTCTGTGATTCTATGTTGCTGCATTGGGGCGAACATTCTAAATTGCCTGGGGAAGGTGCTTTTAACTCTGTGGTCAGGGTGCTGAGCTCCGGGCAGGGTCAGGAACCAAAAGAAATAGACTCTGTCCATGAGCATCACTCTGCATATTTCTGCAGGTTAAATTGTCCTCATCATTCACTTGAGTTTATACTCAATATTGAGACTTGGATTCTGTCCTTCCTCACACGAGGCTCTCCTTTCGTGGGCTTTCGTTTAATTTCTTCCATTAATTTCTTTATGCAAATGCCTTATCTTCTGAATGAGAAAACAGAACAAATTCCCCTTGAAGATTCCATACCAGACAGGTTTTTGCTGACTCTAGTTGTACACTTCAGGTTTACCCTAAGTCTCTTACGAGAAAATGCACGTGTATCATATGTCTTTATGTCAACAAAAGCTGTAAAATGTTCCAGGGTAAAATATACAGATAGAAAGCACGATTTCCCTATATCCCAAGGATTTCTTTCTTGGAATTCAGTGAAGAAGTTGTATGGTGTGAATATTAGAATGGTTACCTTTAAAGATACAAATTTAATTAGTTAGCATAATATAAAATAAGGAATACAATAAGGAAAAGTATATTGTCAATGAAGTTATATATTTTGTATTTACTTTTGCTTAGTCATTATTAGCGGGAATTGGTCTAAATGTTTGTATATGGGAAGTATGTGACAATATTTTTTAAATATTTATACATAAATACAGATATTTGCTACTGACATGTATAGTAAAACATATTGACTGATTTAACGGTTGGACTCGATGATCTGGTAGGTCTCTTCCAACCTGGTTGTTCTATGATTCTATGGGAGGGAAAAAGAAATATTTCGCTTGGGGAATTAAAATACACTTTTTTCCATGTGAGGTAGATTTTGTGCATGCTCTTTGCCTGTAGTACCAGTCTGGGTTGAATTTGCTTCTCTGCCATTCACCTGCCAGCCTTGTGTACCCTGGCTGTTTATTTATAGAGAGCCTGAAGTGATATTTAATAAAACCTTGATTGCGGTTAGCTGCGTGCTGTAAAGCCAGCAGTGAATTCACAGTAGCGCTTTACTTTTGACTGGAGTAATTTGCTCAGCAAAGCGGCGGATTAAACGCGTCGCGTTAGGAGGAGTAACGGTTTCTCTCTCTCCAAAGCCAAGCTGCAGCCCAAAGGTATTGACTTAGATGCTGCGGGGAATATAAATGGATTGCCTGTTATAGAGGTGGATTTGGACTCGTTTGAAGACAAACCGTGGAGGAAACCAGGTGGGGCCTCACAGTTTCTTGTGGTAAATATTTTCTGTGGTTTTACTTGTCTCTCTCTAATTTCACATGTAGTTTCTTTCCATTTATTGCTTCTGGGGAGCAGGGAAATGGCGCAACATGTATGGCTCTGTCTTGGCAATCAGTGGTGTTTACTGATTGATCAAGCTGTGCTTCTACCTAAAATTTGGCTTCATTTACTCTATCAATTTAACTCACTTAAAGGAAGCAACTACTTTATTTAATGTTCTGTTTTATTAATTCGCTGCTTCCAGGAAATATTGCATCAGAGGGGTTTAAGGGACGGATGGATGAGGTGCTGAGGGACATAGGTTAGTGTTTGATGGGAATGGTTGGACTCGATGATCCGGTGGGTCTCTTCCAACCTGGTGATTCTATGATTCTATGATATCAATACAATAATGTTTGTTGGCCTTGAGTAGGGTGAAACTGTGGCTGTAGATGTGGTGTGGTCTCCTCTTTGTTCCTTGTTCTGCTGAGCCTTGTGCTCCCTCCTCATGTGGGTCCTGGGGACATCCCCACTTCTGCAGAAAGGTCAGCGCTGGTGGGAGCTGCCACATGTCACGATAGGAAAGATGGGTTTTTGTGTTGAATTCTCCTACTGCCAACAGTGGAATGAAAGGAAAGAAAATGTTGCATCTTTTGACAAGAAAGGTTCAGTTTTTCTGTTAGAAAAACTGTGTTGCTTCGTTCTTTGCTGGGTTCTACCCCTTGGTGCATACCTGTGAGGGAGCAGCCCCTGCTTATTTCTTCTGGACAGCATCATCTGGACTGTGTCCGGACAAACAGCACTTTCCACAGCAGGTTCTAATATGTACATGGTCTCTTTTGTCTTCCTGATTAGTGTTAGGGAGATTTCCACTCAGAAGTGGCTCCTGCATGAGAGCTACAGAGTGTTATAAATGGACTTTTTTTGATGGGAACGGTTGGACTTGATGATCCAGTGGGTCTCTTCCAACCTGGTTGTTCTATGATTCTATTCTATGACTTCTGCTTTTTATCTGAATTTGATACAAAAGTAAGTGAAAGAAGCAAGGAGATGCAAGTTTTTGCTGTGCTACTTTCATGAAATGTGCTGTAGTGAAATGTTAACTGAAAAAAAAAGCTACTTGCTCCCCACCAGCCCCTGTACTTTATTTATCTTTGAGAAATATTGCTCTGCTGAGGGAGCTCTGCTTTTGGAGGGCTGGCTGTGAAGGTGGGGTTTGAGTCTCTTGAAGGGCATCAGAGGACAGAGCAATGCTGATGGCTTTGTTGATGCCTGGAGAAGAGGAGGCTGAGGGGAGACCTCATTGCTCTCTCCAACTACCTGAAAGGAGGTTGTGGAGAGGAGGGAGCTGGGCTCTTCTCCCAAGAGACAGGGGACAGGACGAGAGGGAATGGCCTCAAGCTCCACCAGGGGAGGTTCAGGCTCAACATTAGGAAAAAGTTTTTCACAGAAAGGGTCATTGGTCACTGTCAGAGGCTGCCCAGGGAGGTGGTTGATTCACCTTCCCTGGAGGTGTTTAAGGGACAGGTGGACGAGGTGCTGAGGGACATGGTTTATTGTTTGATAGGAATGGTTGGACTTGATGATCCGGTGGTTCTCTTCCAACCTGGTGATTCTATGATTCTATGATGAGTGGTGATATCAGACCGGCACTAAAGCTCTCTGTGACAAGCAGTAGCTGGTACAGACCTAAGAAAACCATCGCCTTCCTTCTGCAGGGGAGTTCCCATCAAGTGTGCATTGAGACAGGGGGCCAGGAAGAAGATGAGAAGAAAAACAAAAGTTCAGAGATAAAGCAGGGAAATCATTGCGGCCTTGCTGGTGTCCCTGGAGCGGAGTGAAGCCCCCCCCAGCCCTAAAACGGTGTTGCAATGCTGGTAGAGGGAAGGTGGCCGCGGAGGTGTTGCCTGTTGGTTTATTTTAAGTGGCGAGTAGCTTGTTACTCAGCAGCCTTTCAGATGTATATCCTTGCACTTAGTTGCTCAGCCAGTTGGTATCTCTTTAAGTGAGGGAGAGGAAGAAGAAATACGGTGTGGAAGAACTTATGGAGGGCTGAAATGTAGGCTGATAAAATCAATGTGTAAATATCACGTTGCTGACTGTGTTACAGCAATTTGCATCTTTGGGTGGTACAACAAGAAGAGCGGCCAAGCTTGAAGATAAACTTAAACCTGGCTGTGTAGATCCAAGCTCACCACAGTCAAAGCGTTTGGCGCAGCCCTTATGTCTGAGCTCCTTGGTTTAGAATCGGGCTGTCTAGGAAAGCTTTTGTGAGGGGGATGTTGCAAGGACACCTTGGCAGGGTGAGGAGATGCTTCGTAATGCTTCAAGGTGCGCCTTGCAGAGTTCGCTGCAGCTGCACTTGTCCCTCCACATCGACTTCTTGGCAAGCAGGTTGTGGCACAGTTCACAGGAGACTTTGACTCTCCGAGTAAGATAGCAGTCTTGGAAGGAATGGTTCAGATCACGATGGAACTCTCATTACTTGTGATCTGAGATGTGTCAATAAAACCCTCCCACTTTAGCCCTGTTTCATGAAATGGGCGACCCCCAGAACCTCTTCTCAAAACAGCAGAGGCAGTGATGGTCAGGAGTGGAATATTTTGGTTTGGCTCTGCCGGGAGTGTCTGTGACACCATCACGTTTCTTCAGCAGTGCTTGGAGCCACCATTCCTGTGCTTTCCCCAGCACTCAACTCATTTGGATAAGTACAGGAAACCATCCTGAAAAAATCTGGTTGGTGGATTAAGTGGCTCTGAGGATCTTTTCTGGTAGCCTGCAGATGTGCTGCATCCCATGTCCCAAATAGTCCTTCTCCCACCAAAAGATGCAGCCAGTTCCACTGGGGCACACAACAGCTTTCTGACAGAATGAAACAGAGAGTAAGCTGTGCCCTGGAAGAGCTTTTTGTTCTCTTAACTCTTCATTTAAGCAGTTAAAGGACGGTTTGAGAACGCAAACCTGCTAGAATCCCCGTGTTAACTTCTGTTCCCTTTATCAGGTGCTGATCTTTCTGATTACTTTAATTACGGATTCAATGAAGAAACATGGAAAGCTTATTGTGAAAAGCAGCGTCGGCTTCAGCTTGGGCTGGATCCCGCTCCTCCCATCAGCACGGAAAATAAGATCACAGTAGGTGACATGTTACTGCTGCATGTGGCTACAGTAAAACTGGGACTTAATTTAGTAATTGCAGAGAGGAGAGTATAAGAGCAGGAGATAACTTAATACCAAACTGTTCTGTGTTCCTTCCAGGGATGAGAAATAGGAAAATGTGCTTTTAGAGATTAAATCTCGCTGCTAAAATATAAATACCCCTATGGAGTGAACAGGACCAATGCCTGGCAGGTTTGAACCACTACAGCAGCAAGACTTGAGTGGATTACAGGCCTTATGAGGAACAGCTGAGAGAGCTGGGGGTGTTTAGCCTGGAGAAGAGGAGGCTGAGGGGAGACCTCATTGCTCTCCATAACTACCAGAAAGGAGGTTGTGGAGAGGAGGGATCTGGGCTCTTCTCCCAAGTGACAGGGGACAGGACAAGAGGGAATGGCCTCAAGCTCTACCAGGGGAGGTTCAGGCTCAACATTAGGAAAAAAAATTTTCATGGAAAGGGTCATTAGTCACTGGAGTAGGCTGCCGAGGGAGGGGGTTGATTCACCTTCCCTGGAGGTGTTTAAGGGACGGGTGGATGAGGTGCTGAGGGACATGGTTTAGTGTTTGATAGGAATGGTTGGACTCGATGATCTGGTGGGTCTCTTCCAAGCCGGTGATTCTATGATTCTATGATTTCCAGTTATTTTGAGGCTCTGCAGCCATAGAGGTGTCTGGTTGGAGATCATGTGGATATGAGAGGTATAGAGAGCGGAGCAGGGCATCTGTGGCTGGTTTTGCTCATTGCTGTGGGCTGTTGCACTTCTGTTGCTGCTGCCTTTTCTGTTTGGAGACTGCTTTGGCCATCAACCTTTGCAAAATCCATCAGGTGGCCAGCAGCTTCTAACAAGAACTTCAGCCCAGGAGTCAATATGCAGAGTGCTCCTGTTTCCATTTCTGACTTAAGGACAGGGCAACAAAGCTGGAGAAGGGTCTGGAGCACAAGTCTCATAAGGAGAGGCTGAGGGAACTGGGATTGTTTAGTGTGGAGAAGAGGAGGCTGAGGGGAAACCTCATCACTCTCTGCAGCTTCCTCGAATGAGGTTGGAACGAGGTGGGTGCTGGTCTCTTCTACCAAGTAACAAGTGATAGGACAAGAGGAAATAGCTTCAGGTTGCACCAGAGGAGGTTTAGATTGGATATTACAAACAAATTAGTCACTGAAAGGGTTCTCAGGCATTGGAACAGCTGCCTGGGGAAGTGGTCGAGTCCTCGTCCCTGGAGGAGTTTAAAAGATGGGTAGATGAGGTGTTCAGGAATTGTTTAGAAGTGGATGGGTATGGTTGGACTTGATCTAAAGAGTCTTTTCCAACCAAATGGTTCTATGATACTAGGACTACATGAAAAAGAGTGTGAGATTATTAAACTTCTGGGATTCTGACAGCAGGCTGAGGCTGCACTTGCCAACATAAAGAAACGTCTGCCACCATGGCTGAAGAATAGGTTGCTGATTCTCCCTCTGTACTCAGCACTGGTGAGGCCGCTCCTTGAATCCTGTGTTCAGTTCTGGGCCCCTCACCACAAGAAGGATGTTGAGGCTCTGGAGCAAGTCCAGAGAAGAGCCACGAAGCTGGTGAAGGGGCTGGAGAACAGAACCTATGAGGAGCAGCTGAGAGAGCTGGGGTTGTTTAGCCTGGAGAAGAGGAGGCTGAGAGGAGACCTCATTACTCTCTACAACTACCTGAAGGGAGGTTGTAGAGAGGAGGGAGCTGGGCTCTTCTCCCAAGTGACAGGGGACAGGACAAGAGGGAATGGCCTCAAGCTCTGCCAGGGGAGATTTAGGCTAGAGATTAGGAGGAAGTTTTTCACACAGAGGGTCATTGGGCACTGGAATAGGCTGCCCAGGGAGGTGGTTGATTCCCCTTCCCTGGAGGTGTTTAAGGGACGGGTGGATGAAGTCTTGAGGGACTTGGTTTAGTGTTTGATGGGAATGGTTGGACTAGAAGATCCGATGGGTCCCTTCCAACCTGGTTGTTCTATGATTCATTCGCAAGAGCCTTGTGATTGTTCCTCAAGGGAGCCCTTTTCCTTCGCTGAGAATTAATCTCTGATGCTACCTTTAGCTGAAAGTAAGGGCATTAATGTTGTGTCGTGTGTTGCCTTCTGTAGGTTCAGCAAGGAAGAACAGGAAATGCTGAAAAAGAAGTGGAAAACAACGTCATCAAAACGGAATTCAAAACAGACTTCTTGGCTCTGGTGGGAGGACGCATGAAGGCTGGGCCTCCTCCTAATAGGTAAGAGGTGATGCAGACAGAGATTGGGTGTGCGGTGTTCCTCATAGAGGCAGCTGGGGTCCACCTGGGCCATATCTAAACCTACTCAAGCCTGAAAAAGGAAGAAGCTTTTGAATTTCACATGAATTTACTGTAGCTCTCATCTTCAGGAGTGCTTTCCCGAGGGTTGTGCAAGCCCTGCCTGCCCATTTACCTCTCCTTGGTGATGTGCTCAGCGTAGTGCTGCACTAAGAGGGAAACCCACATCCCAACTGAAAGGATGCATCTCGGGGGGGATCAAAAACAGGGCAGATACCTCAGCTTTGAGGACTTTACATTGCTGGCTGTGCTTATTTGGACTCCAGAGTAGGCCAGGGGGATGATCTGAGGCCTGGAGCACCCCCCATGCAAGGACATTAAAGGTTTATCCCGGTAAATACTCTCCCCTTTTTTCTTTATGTGTGGATGCTTCAGATCACGGAATCACAGAATTGTTAAGGCTGGAAGAGCCCTCTCAGCTCATCCAGTCCAACCGTCAGCCCAACCTCACCATGCCTAATAAACCATGTCCTGAAGCACCACGTCTACACAGTTTTTTGAACCTTCTGGAGATGGAGACTCCACCACTGCCCTGGGCAGACTCTGCCAGGGCTTCGCCACCATGTCAGTAAAAGAAATTTTTCCCAATATTCAATCTAATTTGGCCCCTGGTGCAACTTGAGTCCATTTCCTCTTGTCTTATCACTTGTTACTTGGTTGAAGAGACCAGCACCCACCTCTCTCTAACCTATCTCACGCTTCCCGGCAGAGCTCGAGTTGCTCAAATGTGAGAAACAGCCTGTCCTTTATCTCTTGTCCAGTCTGAGCGCTGTGTGTGGAGGCTTTTTTTGCCTGGCGGAAAAGAATGGGAGTGGCAAGTCTGTTTGATAGTTGGAAAAGTTACTCCTCCTGATGTCTCTGAGCCTAAACAGATGCATATTGAACAGTTGGACTTGATGATCCGGTGGGTCTCTTCCAACCTGGTTGTTCTATGATTCTATGATTCTGTGATCTGCTTTGTACCAGGAAGCTGGGTGGAACAATTGATGTGATCGGTGGCCAGGCAGGCACCATTAGGAGAGTAGAAGGAAGACGTCGTGATAAACACGCCTCTGAGGAAAACCCGATCCAGGTAAATGTTTTGCACCATCTCGAGAAGTTTCTGATTTCATTGCACTTCTGGTGAACCTTGAGCAAGTGTCTGTGCATGCCCAACCTCCCGTGTTGCCGTCTCTGTCTGCAGAGCAGTTGGCTCCGTGTCCCTCTTGCAGGTTGAATTAATTCCTCATTAAAAGTTTAATTTTGCTAGGAGCTGGGGACCATCCTCTAAAGACAGGCCTTCCATCTGACTGGTGAGGTCATTTTTCTCATCAACTGTCCCAAAGTATTCCTCAGGGCATGTACCTGGGCGGCTCCTGTGTGGATTATTCCCATTTCCTCCACTGTTGAGTCGTAATCTCCAGTTCTGCAGTGGAGGATTTCTACATGAGCTCATGTTTCTTTTAACTTGGAAGTAACATTTAGTCTTAAGCATCATTAGATGCAGCCTGCACTTCAGACAAAGAGTAGGCCCATGTCACTGCATCTTCTCCCTTCTAAAAAAAGAAATCCTGAGGTTTAGAACTGGACTTGGTTCTGATGTGGCGTGTCCAGTGTAGAACCATGATGTTTGGGTTGGCTTCCAGGTCGGAAGGTGCCCCATGCAGGGTTTGAGGACCAACTGCTGAGAACTCTCCTCTTAACCACCTTCCTCCTACCAGCCACTCTGAGCTCACCTGGACACCCCAAAAGACCCCTTTCCCTTCTCTAGACACACTTCCTTGTTTTCACAAGTGTTTTTTTGGTCTGTTTATGGTTTTTAGTGGTCAGTTTACCAACTTTTGGCAACAACCACCCAAAAAAAGAGGTTGCCTAAGAATTTGCTGGGAAATGGTGGTTGTTCCTCCCACTTCCAAGCATAGATACACATATTTCCAAGGCATTCTGATGTCTCTGCGTATTGATCATTCCTTTGACAGCAGCATTTATGTGACCTGCTTGTGGCAGGCAGGTGTGAATCCACTCTTCCTTTAACCACACGGGCACAATCGAGACCAGGATTTGACCTCTTGCTGCCCACAGGGAAGATAAATTGGGTTAAAATGAACTCCAGGATCATCAAGTCCAACCATAACCTTAAAAATGAAGAGCTATGTGGTCCTCCCAGGCATCAGGGTTTGGGTGATATGCTCCCTTTATGCCAGCACAGTGAGGTCCCAGCTGCAGGAGCAAAGAGATTAAAATGCTTTCTCTTCATTCCTTTGCCTTGTAAGGTCCTTGGAGACCACGGGAGTAAACCTCAGCCTCCCCAGCAGCCCCAGCAGCCTTCGCAGCCCCAGCAGCCACCTCAGCAGCAGCCATTTGCACCACCAGCAGGCCCTCCGCCTCCCCCGCTCACCGGGCCACCTCCGCCACACTTCCTCCACCCTCCTCCGCCCGTTACTTCTGTTCCTCCTCCCCTCCATCCTCCAGGTACGTGTTCATGCAGTGATATGAGGCGGTCGGAGGCTGCAGGTGAGAGTGTCCAAGGCTTTTAGTGTATCGTAGAATCGTTTGGGTTGGAAGGGACCTCAAAGATCATCCAGTTCCATCCCCCCTGCTGTGGGCAGGGACATCAGAAGTTTAGTTGTTAAATGCTGTGGAACTGTCGAGCGCTCAGGTCACGGCTCCTCAGACCTGGCCACCCTTTGCTCAGTGACTCGATCAGTTTATTTGATGTTTGACCTCCAATACTTCCAAAGCAGTAGCTGTTCCTTGGAAAAACTCCAGCTTGCTTTCTGTGAGAGAGCCTTTGGGTGCTCCAAATCCATTCCTTTTACTCATAAACACAAAGAAATGGATTCCTGCTCATCTGAAGAGGAATCCAAGAACATGGGAACTGCTCTCCAGCATCAGAGCAGTGGACTGTTCAGTTCACGGTCCTATCTGGCTACGATTGATTCCAAAAGTTTTGTGGATGATGCAGGAATTGCCAATTCTGCAATAGCAGCTCTAACAAACAGCTTTCCCCTTCATCCAGGTCCGTGCTTGGCTAGTTTTTGCCTTGAAATACCAAGATTTGTATCTGCCTGTGTTTGTTCTGGGCCAGGTTGCCCAGGGAAGCTGTGGCTGCCCCGTCCCTGGAGGGGTTCATGGCCAGGTTGGATGGAACCTGATCTAGTGGGATGTCCCTGCCCACGTTAGAGGGGTTGGAGCTAGATGATCTTTAGGGTGCCTTTCAACTCAAATCTATTCTATGATTCTGCAGCTGTCGCTGCAGGAGGATTCCTACTGCTCCTGGAAGAGTCTAGCATCCAGCACAGGCGTTAGAGCAGTGCTTCATTTTAAAAGCAAAATATAAGTAACATGCAGGAGGTCTTTGCCACGGGTGCGATCAGCTCTCTGCACTGGCAGCTTTGTGTGCTCTTACCAATAACCAGATGGGTTTGTGTTGTGCTCAGACTCCGTCAAGCTCAGCCCTGTGCCTGCGGGAATGCGTTTGGCCTCTGCAGTGACAGGCTGAGTCCTGCAGCCTACTGAGATAGTGGAGGTAACGCTTCTAGTTTTGTTCTGCTTTGCTGGCTGGAGCACTGGGTGATGGAATGCTTCCATGGTCTCTTCCGTGCACGTCATGACTCCGGTTCTGCAGTTTCTTAATGCAACACAGAAGTCGAGTCTGTGCCCCAGCTTGAAGTGCACTGTGGTGGAAGCGAAGGCCACGCTGGCCTTTCCTTGCCCTGCCAGCAAGTCTCCTGAGGAGATCCCAAGACCATGTCCCCTCGTAACTTCTCTGTTTTGCACTGGCTTCATGTGCAGAAGATACAGAATAAAAAGTACAATCCCGGTTTTTAAGGAGAGGAAGGTTATCGCGTGTTCCCTGGTTGGCTGTGGCAGCTTCTCTTACAGCCTTTTGTTTCAGTGATGGGCAGGATGGAGATGATTTCTTCGCTCATTCTCTTGGTTGCTGACCAGAGCGTTGGAGCTCACTGTACACTTGTGATTGACAGAAGAGTTAAAAGAAACCCCACACGACCCCAAATCAGCCTGAGGAGAGGCTGGGGTCTGCAGCGAGCTGTCCTCGACAGCTCCTTCAGCCACTGGGAAGGCCAAATCAATTGTTTGTATCTCGACATTGGGAAAAAGGAATTCTCCAGTGTAAAAGAGCACCAACTTTTAACATTTTATTTATTATATTTATATAATAATTATACTTATCATGTTATAATTTAAATTATAACACAAGGTAAAGAGATCATAGTTTGGGAAAACACTACAATTCATAGGCTGGTTGCTGCTTAACAGCACTGGGTTTTATGCTCACCTGTCTTTCTCTGTGCTCGAATATGTGAAATGTATTCAAGGAGTGTGCTTTTAGGTTTAGCTGGAGGTACAAAGATGCTGTGCTTTACCTGTGGCCCTCACTTGGTTTGCTTGCTTGTTTGTTTCCGTAGGTTTGCCACCACCCGGCCCTATTCCAGGTAGGTGTTACCTTGCTCTTCATAACTGTAGTGATTCTGAGCATTTGGGTTGGTGACGCGAGAGAGATTAACACCAGAACCCATTTTAGAGCACAGTTCGTTGATGGCTGATAAACTCCACTGGAGTTTTGAACTCTAACGGCTTATATCCTGGACCTAAATAACAGCCCGTGGGGTTTCTTTCTGTGGGGTTTGCTTTCTACAACTACCTGAAAGGAGGTTGTAGAGAGGAGGGAGCTGGGCTCTTCTCCCAAGTGACAGGAGACAGGACAAGAGGGAATGGCCTCATACTCCGCCAGGGGAGATTTAGGCTGGACATTAGCAAAAAAAATTTTCATGGAAAGGGTCATTGGGCACTGGCAGAGGCTGCCCAGGGAGGGGGTTATTTCACCTTCCCTGGAGGTGTTTAAGGGATGGGTGGATGTGGTGCTGAGGGACGTGGTTTAGAGATTGATGGGAATGGTTGGACTCGATGATCCGATGGGTCTCTTCCAACCTGGTGATTCTGTGATTCTTAACGCGGCCTTGGTTTGTCTGTGAAGACAAGTCTAGAATGTGAAATGGAGAACTTCAGGTGGCAAAAGCCACTGAGATTGGAAATGGTTTGGTTCTTGTTGTGGCATTTGCCCAGCACAAGTCTGAGGGACAAACTGGTGCTTTGTGTAGGAGTTCAGGGTGTGAGGAGCAAAACCCATTCCCACCAGGAGGCTTTGGTGTGTGTTGGAGCTGGTGAACAGCAATAAAGAAACATAACACCCAGCCGTGTGTAGAAGCGAGGAACTCCACTAATTCAGAGCCACGATAAAACTGAGTTGCCTCGAGATGCGATTTGTTGTCTTCTACTGGAAATTTTGCCTCATCCAGGGAAAACAAAAGTAGCTGTTTGTGCAGGAGGCCACGTGGAGCTGTAGTGCTGAACATCTAAAACCCCAGGGCTGCTGGTGCCCTCATACGTGCAATCAAACCCCTCCTCTGTGAGGCACCGTGTACTGCGCTTGAGTCACAGCTTTTGTGTCCCTGCCTTTGTATTCATGCTCTGCCCTGGACTTCCCAACTGGAAATAAGGAAAACCTGCAGGAACTGGACTCGCCCTAAGATGGATAGAATTCCCCTGTTTGTAAAAATGGAACTTGTCATGCTTTTCTCGATATTGGGCATTCTTGGGCATAGGAATAGGCTGCCCAGGGAGGTGGTTGAGTCACCTTCCCTGGAGGTGTTTAAGGGGCGGGTGGATGAGGTCTTGAGGGACTTGGTTTAGCGTTTGATAGGAATGGTTGGACTAGAAGATCCGATGGGTCCCTTCCAACCTGGTTGTTCTATGATTCTATGATATTCTTCCTCTTAAGTATGGAGATAAAAGAACATAAAAATTGCAGGTTCCACTGGAGCATTGGCAGTGCAGTTTCCCGACTGCATGGATGTATTTGTGGCCAAGGACCGACCCTTGATGTCGTTGAAGGCAGTGACAGAACGTAGAAACAGAGTATGTCCCAGGGAGGTGGGCTAGAAAGTGTCCTTGATGTACAATAATGCTGCAGAGCAGGTTTTCACTGTTGGAGGGAACCTGCTCGTGGGAAGCAGGATGGAAACTGGATGCAAACTGGTCTTGATGGTAGATGTTGCAGTGTCCAGTCGTGAGTTGAGTCCCTTTAGATTGAAGGTGTCTGTGAGGAGTGAGATGGACAAAATGACCACACTGTGGCAAAGAATTTCCAATCCAAGTCCCTGGGTTGGAAGGGGAGATGCGCTGGTGTCCTCAGCACAAGGAGGACATGGATCTGTTGGAGTGAGTCCAGAAGAGGCCACGGAGATGATCCAAGGGCTGGAGCACCTCCCGTATGAGGCCAGGTTGGGAGAGCTGGGGTTGTTCAGCCTGGAGAAGAGAAGGCTCTGGGGAGACCTTAGAGCAGCATCCAGTGCTGAAAGGGGCTCCAAGAAAGTTGGGGAAGGACTCTTGATGTGTTTGACCCTGAGCCCGTTTGGGCAGCATCAGACAGGGCTCTCTGCTTCCTTGGTGCTCCCTCTTCTCATGATTTTTGAATGTATGTGTGCTCAGAAAATTGTCTTTCTTTAAAAACAAACAAACCCACGTGACTTCTGTGTTATGTGCTTGGCAAGAGGCAGAGTTACTCATTTTAATCAGTGGAGCAAGAAAACCTTTGCTGTAGTTGTAACGTGTCTGCCAAGAACCAGACTTGTGTCTCCCATGGAGCTGTATGTCATGTTTACTCCATAATGAATCTTATGTTTAAGATGAATAACCCAAACCAGAAGGTACAATAATTCTTCTTTATTTTAATTCCCATCCCTGTAGAGAACTAACATAGCTCTGGGGGTCTAATTTTGGTGAGGAGCTGCAGCCCTGAAGGACGATTACTGTAGTTCAGACAGGGCCTTGAGTAAAAAGATGCTTTAAACTGCTTTTAACTGTAGCCAGCAATGAAGTCTTGTTCCCTCACATCGCGTCGAGAGATCTTTGTGATGCCTTATGCTTCTGTGTCTAGGGTTGTTCCCGCCTCCTCTGGCACCGCCACCAGCTCTCCTCATTCCAACCTTGGATGGGTAAGGCTGCACCTGGGCTGGGTCATCGCGCGGCTCCTCCGTCGTGAGGGAGAGGGGAGGAGAGGTCCAAAATCAGTGCTCGTCCTTCATAGTCTGGTCATGGACCAGGGTTGGGGGAGAGCAGAGTCTGTAGGGAATCCTTGATGACTTTACCTGGGTTTATACGTTCAGGACACCAGAAGGAGTCCCTAAAACCCAGGTGTGCACTTAGACCTAGCACAGAGTACTTGGCAGCGTGGGCTGTTTCTCCAGATTCTCAAAGGGCGCCAGGAAAGCTGGGGAGGGGCTCTGGATCAAGGAGGGCAGGGAGAGGATGAGGGGGAATGGTTTTCAGCTGCAAGAGGGGAGATTGAGATGAGATCTTAGGGAGAAATGTTTTGCTGTGAGGGTGGGGAGGCCCTGACCCAGGTTGCCCAGAGCAGGGGTGGCTGCCCCATCCCTGGAGATGTTCAAGGGCAGGTTGGATGGGGCTTGGAGCCCCTGATCCAGTGGGAGGTGTCCCTGCCTCTGGCACAGGTAGAACTGGATGGGCTTTGAGGTCCCTCCTGACCCAAACCATTCCATGATTCTACATTTCTGTGTAAAGATTCTCTGGGTCCTTTGTGCACCCTGATTCTTTCCCTGGAACCCAGCCTGATCTAGAGAAAAAAAAGGGAAAGGAAGGGAAGCAGCTGAGTTACAGCAGTTCCAGAAGCTGCAGTGAAGCAGCTGTAGCTGCATTTCCAATTGTTTGCAATGCAAAGTGGGAGAGACACGCTGGAACTGTGGGTTTTCCATGTGGGTTTTCCACTAGCCTTCAGAGAGGATCGGGTGGGCCTGCAGGGTGTCACTGCTGTGGTAACTGCGTCCCTGTCTCCCTCCACAGGCAGCCAGCCAGCTACAACAACCGGCAGCCACCGCCGTTCGGCTACAACTCTGCAGGTAAGCACTGGGGAAAACACACAGTGATGCTGCTTAGAGCGCTCAGCTCTGGGATTTGGTCATTCTGGCTTTCAAGAAGCTGATGGAGCCCATGCCGGCTGTAACTCTGGGGTCCCAGCCCACAGGCACACACTGGGCTGGACCACACCATGAGTCCAGAGAAGAGCAACGAAGCTGGTGAAGGGGCTGGAGAACAGGCCTTATGAGGAATGGCTGAGAGAGCTGGGGGTGTTTAGCCTGGAGAAGAGGAGGCTGAGGGGAGACCTCATTACTCTCTGCAACTCCCTGAAAGGAGGTTGTGGAGAGGAGGGATCTGGGCTCTTCTCCCAAGTGACAGGGGACAGGACGAGAGGGAATGGCCTCAAGCTCCACCTGGGAAGGTTTAGGCTGAACACTAGGAAAAAATTTTTCACAGAGAAGGTCATTGGGCACTGTCAGAGGCTGTCCAGGTAGGGGTTTGAGTCACCTTCCCTGGAGGTGTTTAAGGGACGGGTGGATGAGGTGCTGAGGGACATGGTTTAGTGATTGATGGGAATGGTTGGACTTGATGATCCGGTGGGTCTTTTCCAACCTGGTGATTCTATGATTCTCTGAGGGGTTTGGAGAGCTGGGTGCTCTGCAGCAGTGGTGGATGCAGTTCTGTGGTTGAGTACTAGGCCTTGGCTGCTGTTTTCAGTGTGGATGCCCAGCAACAGAGGAGCTGGCCTGTGTGCATCCGTTTGCACATGTACTTGTTTATCCTCACTTCTCCTGTCTTCCTTTTCCCCCACCCTCAGGGACAACCATCACCTCGAAGTCTCCTCCCTGAGCTTTTTAATGTGCTCCTCCCCAACTTTGCCATCTCCCTCGCCCGCAGGCACAGGCAGGCATCCCTCTCCTTTTGTTTTGTAATGCAAGAGGCAGTGCCAGAGTTCTGGAATGTTTCCTTCCCTGTGCAGCCCTTCCAGCAATGCCCAAGTCCTCTCCCATGTCCTCGGGGACCAGCACTTGGCTACCGCAGGCAACCCCAAGTTCTCACTCTGCAGGAAGTGGTTGGAAGATTGAGTAGCAGGAGCCCTTCTTGGGAACAAGCTGCTTCCCCGGCCAGGGAGGTGCTGGAGGCTCTGGGCTCATCCTTCCTTCACAGCTGGTTGCCCCGGTTCCTCCCCAGCTGCCACCTTGGGCGAGAAGGAGCCTGATGGGAAGTGAAGCCTTGGCCGGGTGGCACAGGGCTGGCTAAACCAACTTCTGGCTGAGCAGACAGAGACAGGGCTCAGCTCTGCAGGCACCTTTACCCTCTAAGCCAGGATGTCTGGGAGGGAGGGACTGAAACTTCCTGGTGGATGCAGGGATGTGCTGGCTGAGGGGCTGCAAGAGATTTCACAGTGGCGTCTGTAAAGGCCTGGTCTGGCTCGTGTCGTCCTCTGGGAAAAGGTGTTCACACGTTCTTAGCAAACTTCTGGAAGTAAAGAGGGGGAGTGAGGACAGTGGGGAGCAAGCTTTTGCTGTCTCCTTGCATTCAGCTGTACCTCAAGAGGGGGTTTTTGGAAGGGAGGGACAGAGAGGATGCTGTTAGTGCTTCTGATAAACAAGGATTCTGTGCTCTTTCTGCAGATTCAGGCTTCATCAGCTACCCACCCATCTCCACGTCCCACACGCCCTGGGTGACAACAGTGGACAAAGGCACAAGCAGTTCCAGCAGCAGCCATTGGGAATACTCCGGCTCAAGGCGTGAGAGGGAGCGGGAGCGCGAGCGGGAAAGGGAAAGGGAGAGAGACCGAGACCGCACTCCAACCACCAGTGAATACAACAAGTGAGTTCCATTTTCTCAGCTGCCCCACAGGGAGCTCCAGCCTTGCCCTGGAGCACACGAGGGTGTTGGGTCCAGGGGTGGGATTGTAGCAGTTTAATTTTCTGAAATGTCTGGGGAGGAGGTGCTCTGGATCAACAACCAGAGGACAAACCAGGAGCCAGTGTCACTGGCCAATTCCCTCTGTCTGGTTTTTGTCTCAATCCAGCAGAACCTGTTAGGCTGGTTCTCCGACCTGCAATATGAGGCCAGTTAATGAATGAGCCCCTCTCTCTTCAGTGGGTGTTTCACAGCTCTGTGTGAAACATTGACCGTAGAAGCTGCTGCTTCTTGTCTCAGTGCAACTGTCAGATCAAAGGGGAAGGACTGGGGCTTGGCTCAGCTCTCCTGGAGAGGCTTTCAGGGCAAGGAGTGCCCTTCACTCGGAGTCAGCCAGGAAATGGAAATCCTCCACCTGGCATTTCTGCCAGCACTGCTGGAGACAACTGCCTTGGTGGGAGCTAATGTGACCTCAGAAATACTGGGAGTGCTTGGGCAAGGTGGCTTTCAGCCTCCCAGCGTTGATCTAGAGAGCTAAAGTGCAGGCTAAGCTGCAGAGACTCCTGCTAAACACATCACTTTTTAGTCCTGTCACAGGCAGAGTCGGTATTTTGCAGGCGTCAGGCTCAGAAATACCATCAGTCATTCCAGCCGTGATCAGAATGCATGTTCCTGGCAGAGGGGTAGGAGCAAACAGGGCAACGTTTTCCTAACCCTTTTCTTTTCCTCACCAGTTTATTTCCTTACAAGCTTGTGGGCACTGGGGATGAGAGGGAGGAAGAGAGCAGGAGACAGACTTGGTGCAGCTGCAGAAGCCCAGACTCCCAGGCTTCCTGGGCAGGCTCCTACTGCACCCAGGTCGGGTGATCAGTGCTCCTGAGTCCGTTGTTAGCATTTCTCGGTGCTTTAGGGTGTGCTGACCTCTAGGATGGTGTTTGCCAAAGCAGGCGAGGAGCAAGGACAGGACAAGAGGGAATGGCCTCAAGCTCCGCCAGGGGAGATTTAGGCTAGAGATTAGGAGGAAGTTTTTCACACGGAGGGTCATTGGGCATTGGAATAGGCTGCCCAGGGAGGTGGTTGATTCACCTTCCCTGGAGGTGTTTAAGGCACAGGTAGATGAGGTCTTGAGGGACTTGGTTTAGCGTTTGATAGGAATGGCTGGACTAGAAGATCCGATGGGTCCCTTCCAACCTGGTTGTTCTATGATTCTATGCTCTGTGAGTCCTGTGGAGCCCTTGCTCCACAAGGATATTGGACACTGGCCCAGCCTGTTCCCATGAGAGTTGGTTGGGACCATGTTTCAGGCATCCTCTCAGTCTGAAATATTGTTTCACGCAGTGGGACGTGTGGCTTTCAGAAGCTGAATAGGGACTATGAGATGGAGAGGAAAAGGGAGCGTGGGCTCTGTCTGAATTCAGGGTGCGTCGTGCCCACCTCTCTGTATGGACTGAATGAGCCACCTTGAGCAGGTCAAGGTCTGCAGAAGGACTCTGTCAGCTACACTCAGAATTTGAGTTTTTTCGACTTATGGGCAAGAAAACAGTTCCTTAGTCTGATTCACACAAGGGAATTGCACGTTGTGTGGGACATTAGAGTGCTGTGAGGTAAAATCCAGCTCCAGGGGAGGCAGGATGGGAAGAGGAGTGTGCCAGCTGGGTTTGAACAGGGCAGCTGGATGTCTTGGACGTATTCCAGGAGGAACACGAGGGCAAAATCCCTGAAACATTTGGCCCCATGCTTGGTAAATCCAGAGAACAGATTCTGTAAAGCCTTTGCCTTGAGAGGCAGGGGAGGAAGCTGTGGTGTTCACGTGGAAGGGTTGCAAGCTATGGAGTGAGTAAAGAGAGAAAGTTACTTCTCTGTGGTTAGAGACTGGGTTGCAGCTTGGGCTCAGTAAGCAGCAGCAGCTCCTCCTTGTTACAGGTGTTTCAGGAATGCCCCAACCTTGTACTCCGTACAAGGTTGGGGCATTCCTGAAACACCTGTAACAAGGAGGAGCTGTACAAGAGTACAAGGTGACAGAATTTGCTGGTGATCACGTCTTTCTCCAGTCCTGTGAACGTGGCTCCTGACCTTCAGGTCCCCAAGTGCTGTGTTCCTCTGCCTGACTTCTCCTTTCTCCTCCTAAGTGATGATGAACGATACCGCTACTACAGCCGAGAGCGCAGCTACGACTTTGAGCGAGACTACCGCCGGAGTCGAGATCGCAGCAGGGAGCGAGAGGATCGTCACCGAGAGCGCAGGCACAGGGACAAGGAGGAGAGCAGCAAGCATAAGTCTTCAAGACGGTAAGAGCTGTCTGGGGTCAGATGGGGCTGCTGGTGAGTAAACACCTCACCATGCTTAGGCTCTGGAGCAAGTCCAGAGAAGAGCAACGAAGCTGGTGAAGGGGCTCGAGAACAGAACCTATGAGGAGCGGCTGAGAGAGCTAGGGGTGTTTAGGCTGGAGAAGAGGAGGCTGAGAGGAGACCTCATTACTCTCTACAAGTACCTGAAGGGAGGTTGTAGAGAGGAGGGAGCTGGGCTCTTCTTCCAAGTGACAGGGGACAGGACAAGAGGGAATGGCCTCAAGCTCCACCAGGGGAGATTCAGGCTAGAGATTAGGAGGAAGATTTTCACAGAAAGGGTCATTGGGCATTGGAATAGGCTGCCCAGGGAGGTGGTTGATTCACCTTCCCTGGAGGTGTTTAAGGGACGGGTGGATGAGGTGCTGAGGGACTTGGTTTAGTGTTAGATAGGAATGGTTGGACTAGAAGATCCAGTGGGTCCCTTCCAACCTGGTTGTTCTATGATTCTATGCTTGATGTTCCAGACTGGACGTAAGGGAAAACTTCTTCACTGTAAGGATTATCAAGCAC
The DNA here is from genome assembly GCA_033558105.1 of Coccyzus lansbergi. Lineage (NCBI taxonomy): Eukaryota > Metazoa > Chordata > Aves > Cuculiformes > Coccyzidae > Coccyzus > Coccyzus lansbergi. The sequence continues at coordinate 58,490 of JAUMJK010000230.1, forward strand.
TGGCAGAGGCTTCTCAGGCAGATGGTTGTGTCACCATCCCTGGAGGTATCTAAAAACCAGAGAGATGAAGTGCTTAGGGTTATGATTTAGTAGTGGACAGGTATGGTTGGACTTGATGATCTCAAAGGTGTTTTCCAACATAGGGATAATTCTTTTGCTTCTCTGTTCTTGGTGAACTGTCACCTGGGGTCATGCTGGCTTCTCCATGACCTGCCCAGTGGCCTGAGGCATGACATCCAGGTAGAGAAAGTGCTAGTAGGTGCATTACCTGGGCAGGAGGCAGAACTCTGATAGGGAGAGGATTCCTCGGTGTTTGAGAGATATTGGTAAGATGTGGAATCATTTCCAACAAGATCACAGCACTGATTGACAAAGGAGAGGTTAACTTGTGCTAAACATCAGAATGATGTTTTGATAGGAATGGTTGGACTAGAAGATCCGAAGGGTCCCTTCCAACCTAGTTGTTCTATGGTTCTATAATGGCCTAACTCTCGCTGTTAAGAAAGTACATGCAAAGTAAAACCCAAACCCATAACAGAAGCGTGAACTTTTGGGAGTGTGTGGTGTGCAGAAGAGAAGAGGTTTCTTCAGCCTGTAACCTGAAATTTCCCCTTGGAGCAGGAGGCTGAGCACAGCCTGGTCAGAGCTCCATGCCCAGCGCTTCTGGTGCTGAGGTTAATGATGATGATCTGGACAAAGGTGAAAGCCTGGAGCGAGGCAGGGTGGCCTCGAACTCCAGCTTTTCTGGAGAAGGTGTATTTGCTGCAGGTGATCTTCCTGTGAGAGCATTCTTCCAGCAAAAGAACAGGGCAGACTTGAGCAGCCCTGCTCTTACTCTTCATTTTTGGTGCTTTGACTTCCTTCTTAGATGAAATTCGTGTCAACTCTGTAGGTAATTGCTATAGGTAATTGCTATCAGAATAACTCCTGCTTAGCAACTGGCAGTGAGAGGCTGTTCTCATCCTTAGGGAGATAATTGAATACCTTTTTGAGACAGGACTGATTGCTGAAGGGCTGGGAAGAAAGGCCAGGGCTGTAATCAGGAGTGAAATGGAAGCCGAGCCGATTCCAGCCTAATGAGCCAATAGCTTTAAGGGTGATTTCTCAGCTTCCTCTGCTCAGAGTCCAAATCAAGTGTCAGATGCCTCAGTGTGTGAACAGGATGGGATTCAGCAGCACTGTGGCAGAATGGGCTTGAGAGCTTCTAGTACTGAACAGGACTCCAGGAAAGCTGGGGAGGGGCTCTGGATCAGGGAGGGCAGGGAGAGGATGAGGGGGAATGGTTTTCAGCTGAAAGAGGAGAGATTGAGATGAGATCTCAGGAAGAAATGTTTAGCTATGAGAGTGAGGAGGCCCTGGCCCAGGTTGCCCAGAGCAGGGGTGGCTGCCCCATCCCTGGAGGGGTTCAAGGGCAGGTTGGATGGGGCTTGGAGCCCCTGATCCAGTGGGAGGTGTCCCTGCCCATGGCAGGATTGGAACTGAGTGGGCTTTAAGGACCCTTCCAAACTGTTCTGTGATTGTTCTGACAGCAGTTCTGCTGTGCTGAGGCAGCACGGGGTGTAACGCAGCCACCTCCAGTGGTTTACACAAGCTGCCCTTGCTGCAGCCGATAGCAGATTGTCCCAAGTAACCACAGTGCAGCCTTTCAGCAGCTCGGTGATGCCCTCTCTGTGCTGACGCAGGCTCCAAGGTAACTTTCTGCTCCCTTTCCTTCCCCACCCCAGCAAGCAACACGAGAGCGAGGAGGGCGAGAGCCATCGGCGCCACAAGCACAAAAAGAACAAGCGGAGCAAAGAGGAGAAGGAGGCCAGTGAAGACGGCGCCCAGGAGGGAGAGGAACAGGATGCCAAGGAGTAACCTCAGCCGCTGGCAGCCCTCAGGTGGAGCTCACTCCTTTGGAACCAGCATGGTGCTCTTGTGCTTTGGGGGTTGCTGATGTTTTCCCCCAGGAGGCGAGGCTGACTCTGGGCGAGCAGTGCAGCACGAGGTGCTTGTTGGAGCCGAGGCTGCACAGGCAGTTAAACCTTTTTTTTTTTCTCCCCTTTTTTTTCCTTTTTGTTTTTTTTTTTTTTGTGTTGTTTTTTTGATACAAGACAAAATCCAGCAGTTGTAGAATACAGAGCACTGAGCTATTCATACACATCCCTCGGGAGAACTGTGCTGTACCAGATCCTATGGTTTCTGATGGAAGATGGCTTCAGCTGAAAGTAACGCAGTTAGGTGATAGGGTTTGGTTACTTTTTTTTTTTTGTCATCGTCATTCCGTTTTCAAAAATAGGACAGTAAGTGCAACTTGAAATTTATTGTCCAAAGAAAAGTGTGATTTAGATCCTGAGAGCCAGCTTAGAGCCTGGCGTCTAGTAGTGAAAAGTCTCATCCCCGAATAAATTCCTTTGTAGCTACAAAAACTTCTTCTGGTTCCTCCTTGGCCAGCAGGCAGCACGCGAGGAGGAGCTGCTTTTCCTGCAGGGTCCTGCTGTGCTCTGACAGCTCCAAGAAGCTGCTGTGTGTGTGTGTGTGCAGAGACTTCAACCCCAGCTTTTTTTGTTACCCATTGCAAAAATAGTTCCATCCTGTTTCCACCTAAGCGGGAAGCCGGCAGGGGACCTGTAGGACGAGCATGAGTTTCTCTTTAGTTAGTTCTGACTAACTTTTTTAAGTATCTTCCACTACTTTGACTTGTTATTTAAAACTGTCTTAAATCTTTGCTATAAAATAGTACGGTTCTGAAATTGTACATGGGTTTATTTGTATTGTAATTGCGCATGTCCCACTGTCACATGAAGCTGAGAGACCAGAGCCAGACAACAAGCAACAGTGACGCTCTGTGACAGCATTTGAGCCATCGCCTGCAAGCCCTGGGGGGGAGAAAAAAAAAAAAAACAGTGGGGGTTTGGTTTGGTTTTAAATGTAGCTTTTTAAACATGTTTTGGGAGATGGTTAAAGGGCAGAGCCTGGCTTCACAGTATCCATATGAATCTCTTATCAGTCACCCTGAGGCAGCTTCAGGAGCCCCTGCTCCTCTGCCCCAGCTCCAGGCCCAGGTGGTTGGTTTCAGCTGGGATCACCCAGGAGTTTATGGGAACTCAGGGTGAACCTTTTATCCATTTGTGGCAGGGCCTGGGCAGGGGAGAAATCAAAACTGTTTGGTGCCTGCTCTGTGGAAACTGCATTTGTCTGCTGTGCGATGACCCTCTGCTTCCAGAGCTGGTTCTTTGAGTGGTGGCATCACTGTTTGTCTGGGACCCAAGCTGGAGAGGAGAAAGGGTCCCCCGGTGCTGAGCGTTGCTGAGAGCCAGAGATGAGCAATTCACAGATCTCATTACTTAAGTGCCAGCCAGCTCGAAGCGGAAAGAAGTCTAAGGAATCTCAGGCCAGTCCAACTCTCAGCAGGCAAGAGGCACAGCACAAAGGAGGAGAGGGGCTGACTCCACTGCTGTTGTGCAGCACACAGGGACTGGCACTGATGGCTCCTAGATCATCAAACTCTGCCCCTCCACAGCCAGGGCTGTTCTGTGCTGCCTGCACTGTGAGAGGAGTCACACCATAAGCTAAACCAGCCTCAGCTCAGAGATGAAGCTCCTCTGGGAGCAGCAGCAGCAGCCTCAGTGTTGTCCTGGAGTGGCTGTGTCAGGAAATTAAGCCTTGTTAAATAAAGCTTGCTTTATTCCCTGGGGTAGCTTTGCAGCCCACGCACTCCCCAGCGAGGGAAGGGGGACAGGATTTCCTTTTTCCCAGGTCTTCTTCCCAGTCACAGCCAGAGGACAGCCCAGCCCTTTTCCCCAGAGAAGCAGAAGACAACTGCACTCTTTTACAAGGTCATTTTGTTTGAGAAAGGGTTGGTGCCAAGGTGGCCTTGGGTTCAGTTCTTTTATTCCAAATTTTAACTCTACAGAGGGATTTCACGCAGTTGTTATAACTCATTGCACTTACCTTGCTCCAGAGAGGTGAACACTCGCTCCAGCTGCAGGAGGGACACAAGCAGAACTGCTGGAGTTCATCTCAGGGCCTCAGAACGCAGGCACTGTGTGGGGTAGATCCTGCCCCCCCAACCTGCCTTAACGCTGCATCTCATCACCGAGGAACTCGTACAAGTAAGGCAGCCCCCCCAGGACAGGGGCTTCTTGCAACAGCTGTTTACAGAATCATTTCCCTGGTGTGGGAAATGCCAGTCATTTTATCATGTCCTAAAAACAGGGAAGCCAGCCTGAGAAATGGGATGAAAGTTAGACAAAATGCCTTATCTCTGGCTGCTGTGAGAGATGCACTTCTTAACCAACCTGGCTGTCGTTTCTCTCCAAAAGAGGAAAAGGTCTGAGCCATAACCAGGCTGCAGACTCCTCTCAGTCTAACCTGTTCTGTGCAAGCCCCACACAACAGGGACACAGTCAGGAAAGAGGCAGGTGAGGTTGGAACACCAACCATCCAACTAACACACGACCAGTAGGTAGCTCTTCTACAGCTCCTTTATCAAGGAACAAAGGAGGTTGTGTGGACAACGAGTCTAGCCCAGGCCTCTTCCATTACATGTGATCTGGCTGCAAGGCAGTCACTTTATCCCATAAATCCTAAGGGAGCCTGCCTAGTGCTCTCCGTGCCAAGGAGCTGGCTGTGTGGTGCTGAGCTCCCCTGGCGCAGGGACACTCCAGGGTGCTCTTCAAGGCTGAGAGGTCTTTCACAACACAGCAGATCTTTAGTAAGCACCCAAAATGCTGTGTGATTTTGTGGTTAGTCTTGGTAACTTTGAGTCCTTGCTACATCCTTTGCGCAGCAGAGTGAACCTCACTATCAGACTCTGCAATACAATGTGGTAAGAGTATGACTTAAACACCAAAACCACTTCTGACAGCTTAGACTGCTTGAAGAACCACTGGCAAAGTCGCCCATTTCTGACAAACTGGATTAATCAGCAGGATCCTAAATCGTGATTCCTGACAGCTCACTATGCAGCTCTTCAGTGAGGTGAGTTAAAAGGGGTTTTTTGATGTATAAACACATACATTGGGTGTCAATATCTTTACAGTATCGAGACTAGGAGCTATAGAACTGCTTGACTGGCTCCCCTTACAGATTTATTAGCGGGTTTAACCACACATATAACATGACTGATTGAGCGATCAGTGTTAAACGAGCAGAGAAATAACAGTCATACCTGTTTTATCCTGTTCAAACCACTGGGTGTGGAGCAGAGCTCCAAAACTGAGGAAAGCACCTCAAAGGCAATTTGTAGAGGAACACTGGAAAAAAAGAGCCTTCTCTGCCACAGCAATCCTGAAGAGCTTTAATGAGCCCAGGAAGCTACAACAACTGTTCAGGTTACCCGTTACTTTGAGTCCAACAACCAGATTTGTTGATAATCTCAGCAGGGTAAAGAAATGTTGCCTGCAAAGAGGATACCAAGAGTCTTGCACAGCAATATGCTGTGCGGCACGAGTTCAGCATTCCCTCGCTTTTTCCACCACAGGCTGAGCTCTGTGTGATGGCCAACTGAGGTCCAATACCTGCAACTGTGGTGTGTTTCTCTTGAGCTTTCACACCAGGCTTCCTGGCCAGGACACCACAGTGAGCGTGACTTTGTTCCTTTGCTCCTTCAGCATTGGGATGAGTTCCGAGTTGCTCATTCCTATCGCTGGCACTCCATTTACTGCCACTATTTCATCACCACACCTAATGAGAAGATAGGAAACACGCTTATGAAGACTTATTTAATTGTTAATGCTGTATCCCAGGACCCCCGAGGTCACCTAGCATGCCCTGAGTCATGGCCATCGACTCTTCGTTGAAGCAATTTTTTCATTTCTGAGTCAAAGAGGGCAAGGGAGGATGCTACTGGTCCTCGAGTGACACAGCAGGAAAGGTCACCAGCAGTGTGACCAGCTGGCCAGGCAGCAGAGGGAAGTTAGAGAAAATAGATCTGTGCTGATAAACACAGTCATCACCACTTAGAATCATAGAATAATCATGTTGGAAAAGACCCACCGGATCATCGAGTCCAACCGTTCCTATCAATCACTAAACCATGTCCCTCAGCACCTCATCCACCTGCATCTTAAACACCTCCAGGGAAGCTGACTCAACCCCCTCCCTGGGCAGCCTCTACCAGTGCCCAATGACCCTTTCTGTGAAAAATTTTTTCCTTATGTCAAGCCTGAACCTCCCCTGGTGGAGCTTGAGGCCATTCCCTCTCATCCTGTCCCTTGTCACTTGGGAGAAGAGCCCAGCTCCCTCATCTCCACAACCTCCTTTAAGGTAGCTGGAGAGAGCAATGAGGTCTCCCCTCAGCCTCCTCTTCTCCAGAATAAACTCCCACAGCTCTCTCAGCTGTTCCTCATGAGGCCTGTTCTCCAGCCCCTTCACCAGCTTCATTGCTCTTCTCTTGACTGGCACTTGCTGATGGGAAGTGCTCACAGCACTGAAGCAACAGAGCAGAGGTTCCAGTCCTGCTGGCACAACAAGCCACTGTCCCCCTGGCATTCAGACAGGAACCCCGCTGGCCCCACTCCTCCCACCAAGGCTCTGACCCTGCTCTGCTCTTTCACACCATTTTCAGGGGAGCAAAGCCAACTCCCTGCACTGAAACTGTGTTCCCTCAAGACAGCAGCCTCACTTCTCCCCTCTACAGCGCTGCACTTGCCACACTTGAGGCACTCACCACAATTACTAACCAGGTCAGCAAAGCTTGGTTTAGATTTCCCGCAAAGGAAACCTACACGCTTGTGTTTCTTCCACTGGGATACTTTTCCTAATCCAGGAGATTGTGTTGTCTGGAACCTCCGAGATTCACCTCAAACATCCCCTTTCTACTTTTATCTAATTACTCAATTAAAACCTTTACAGCCTTTTAAAACGTAACTGTTAATTCCTTTTAATTGCACCTTTACAGAGAAGCCCAAACCCTCTAACACAGGGTTTAGTTTGTTACATCTTTAGTAACGGTGTGCGAGTAAGTGTGTGAGCGAGGGTCTAAGAATCAGCAGTGATTAATGTTTCGCTCTGCTAGTTATAAGGGTAGAGCAGTAAAACGCTGCCCTGAGCCGTGCTCAGACACACACACAGACCCCCGGGGCACCTCCTACTTACTTCAGTTTCCTGTCTCGGAAGGCAGGAGTCCCAGGCACGATGGTTTTGATGAAGAATGGTTGATTGCCTTTGCTCTCCTCAAAGCCTCCAACGATGCTGAAGCCCCAGCTCTCCAGGTTTCCTTTACTAAGGACGATATCCTGACAGCAGTGAAGGTAGCTGTGGAGACAGGCACAGTTGAAACCAGAGAATGCTTAGGAGTGTCCCCCAAGGAAAACCGCCTGGCCACAAGCTGATGTTTCTCCTCACAGAAAGCACAGCCGCCTAACAGCTTCATATTTATCTTCCTTTTTTAAGGACTTGAGGCAACCCCTTTGCAGGGTGAGTTCAAGGGGTAATTCTCACATAGAATCATAGAATAGATGAGGTTAGAAGGGACCTCAAAGCCCATCCAGTCCCACCCCTGCCATGGGTAGGGACACCTCCCACTGGATCAGGTGCCCAAGCCCCATCCAACCTGCCCTTGAACCCCTCCAGGGATGGGGCAGCCACAGCTTCCCTGGGAAACCTGGGCCAAGGCCTCACCACTCTCATAGTGACAAAATTCTTTCTTAGATCTAGTCTAAATCTGCCCCTCTCCAGTTCATACCCCAAACCAAAATGTCATGTGCCATCAGCAATAAGCTGTGAAGTTTTATGCTGTACAGCAAAATGCTTTTAGCACACCAAGGCTATGCCTGCTTTAGCAGGGCAGCCAAAACGGAACAGACCCAAGCAGAATAACTGGTCTTGAGGACTAAAGGTCAGGGTTTGGTACATTTCCAGGATTTTCTGCAATCTAATGTTCGTGCCGGAGTTCAGTGACTCGATGATCCGATGGGTCTCTTCCAACCTGGTTGTTCTATGATTCTATGATTCCTCTGCAGCAGTTTAGCCCCATTTGAAAGGAACCCAGTTTGGGCTGGCCAAGGCCTCTTTGCAATGTGAACTAAAACAGCAAGTGAGGATAACCAGGATTCTTGCTTCCAGAGTGTATTCCTGAGCCAAACTGAAGTGCTAGCACAGAGGCACCCTGAGCATTCCCAGGTGACGAACAAAGGTGCTATTTCATTTCACGGATTCTCAGCAACAATTAAAAATAAGTTGATTGTGGCAGCTACAATGTCAAATATAGACACCTTGCTTAGCTGAAAAAGGCAGATTCTTAGTGGCTTTAGGGAAAACATTCATTCTATGGACATCCAACTAATTGCTACCAGGTCTTACTCCTCCCAGATTAGGAGGAAGTTCTTCACACAGAGGGTCATTGGGCATTGGAACAGGCTGCCCAGGGAGGTGGTTGAGTCACCTTCCCTGGAGGTGTTTAAGGCACAGGTGGATGAGGTCTTGAGGGACTTGGTTTAGTGTTTGATGGGAATGGTTGGACTAGAAGATCCGATGGGTCCCTTCCAACCTGGTTGTTCTATGCTTCTATGATTCAGATGGGAAAATGAGTGAGGGAGCACATGAATTACAATCATTTTTACTACTAGAAACAAGGAAGAAGATTTTGTCAGATCCTGAAGTGACATAATGTTGCTTTGTGCCTCCTAACCACCCTCACACCCATAGAAGAATGGCAGACATTCAGGTCAGCGTAAAAAAAGAAGACTGAAGAGCAGACAGGCTACCCAAACCCACTGTTCTTTGCTTCAGCAGCAAGGTGGAGTAGCCATTAAATAAAGGGAAGCCAACATTGGTACCAGCAGCCATAGAATTTCAAGCTGTGCATTAAATGGCAGGTAATGTTCTCGAAACAAAGGTGACCAAAGAGCAAAGAGTGGACTCCAGTCCGTGTAGCAGAAAGTGTGGTAAAGCTGCACACTGGAAAAGGAAGAAGAGAGAAAGTCCAGCTGGCTTTTGCCTTGCTGTACTTCACCGCAGGAACACACATGAGGAACAAACCCCAGCCAGCATCTGAGGGTTTGCACTCAGGTTTGGGCTGCCCAGGTACAGCTCTGGCCAGCTCACTCCAGGCCTGGGCAGAACAGGCTGATTCCCTGGGGAAGCAGAGGCCACTGGGAGGATGGGGCTGGGAACTGGCCAAGTTACAATCACTGGAGACAAAAAAAAAAGTTCTCGTCCTTGTGTGGTTTTGTTACAGGCTGCTAAGTAACACAAAGGTAACATAACAAAGGCTTTGTTATTTGCTGTTCTTTCAGGTGCCTCAAGAAACAAGGCTATAAATAATCTGAGCTTCCCACAGAAGGGTTTGGCTTTACTGCTCCATGTGCACCTCCTGCACAATCCTCCTCCAGCCACTTGGAATGACAGAAGACTCTGTCTTTCCCACCTGAATGTATTTTGCCAAAATGGCAAAAGTGAGCAAACCAGAGGCTCACCTCTCCAGGAAGGAGGCAGAAATCCAGGCTTTCAAAGCCTCTTCTCCCAAGCGACAGGGGACAGGACAAGAGGGAATGGCCTCAAGCTCTGCCAGGGGAGGGTCAGGCTGGACATTAGGAAAAAGTTTTGCACATAAAGGGTCATTGGGCATTGGAATAGGCTGCCCAGGGAGGTGGTTGATTCACCTTCGCTGGAGGAGTTTAAGGGACAGGTGGACGAGGTGCTGAGAGACATGGTTTAGTGTTTGATAGGAATGGTTGGACTCAATGATCCGATGGGTCTCTTCCAACCTGGTGATTCTATGATTCTCTGTTCTGTTGTCTGGAGTTTACCACACTGCTGCTAAAATCTGGCTAAGTCTGTAATCCAAAACCTTTGCAGAAGGAAAACTCAACAATTCAGAATAATTTCTGCTTCGTGCTACAGATGACACAATTATGACAGCCAAAAAGAATCAGTCAGGAAGAATGCCTGTTCCTAGCTGAGATAATGGATTCAAAACTCTAAAATTGCACAGGTGCCTGTTGGTTTCTCTTATACAGCTCAAAAAGAGACAGCGTGATTTCAGTTAATGATACTTCAGCGGTCTGTATCTACATTGACTACATGGCAACTCAATGCCTCAAATCCCGATTCTATACTTCTCATTGCCTGTGTCAGTTCTCCTCGGAAAAAAAAGGGTTCCAGGAACTTCTGAAATAGGTCACTGTCCAACAGAAGTGGAGGAACAATTAGTCACACTGTGAAAACAATTGCAAGTTTCTTATGCATTCATTATACTGTGATCTTGTTGACAAACAGGGCATTCTGCTGCCTTAGAGCTGGATGAGAATACCAGAACTGCTCCCAAGTCAACCAATCAAGCAATTAATTTCTAGTGTTTGAGTGAAAGTCAGCTCTGCAACTGAACAAATCTCTGCACAGTCACCAAACATACCTAGGCAATCCGAGCCAGGTGATCCAGAGGGGAGACCAGCTGAATCCTTGCTCCTTGATGTCCAGAGATGGTTCTGTTGAGTTCAATGAAATGATTTCCAAGGCCTTCAGTACGACTGAGTGAGAAGCTGCATTAGATTTCAGTGCTGAGACAGCTTCATAATAGTTCAGCTGAGTCAAATCAATGCCATTTATGCTCAAAAGTACATCTCCTGTTGATTAAATAAGATAGGATTGTTACGAACCTCTTGCTGTGAAGGCCATTTCTCCCTTAGGGTCTCATGTGGAGCCCTGTTCCAGCATTACTTTAGTGCCCAACTCCTGCTCAAAAAAAAACCAAACCCTGAACGGTTCCTAAAAGATAAAGGGTCTGAGAGTCTCCTTACCTCGCTTGATTCTGCCATCCCTGAAGAGGCATCCGATAGGCTGAACACTTGTTACATAGATAGGAAGCTTGTTTTTGTTATCCCTTCCACCTCCAATTGTTATTCCTAAAGATTCCTTTGGTTCTTTTTTAATTGCAACTGTCTTTTCATGACTTGCGTATCCCTGAGGTAAGTCCTACAAAGGAAAGACAGTACAAAATGCAGCTTTATTAATGCAATTAACATTGGAAGCCCAGTTCTGGAAGAAGATCATAGAATCATAGAACAACCAGGTTGGAAGAGACCCACCAGATCGAGTCCAACCATTCCCATCAAACACTAAACCGTGTTCTTCAGCACCTTGTCCACCCGTCCCTCAAACCCCTTCAGGGAAGGTGAATCAACCCCCTCCCTCAGCAGCCTCTGACAGTGACCAATGACCCTTTCTGGGAAATATTTTTTTCTAACGTCCAGCTTAAATCTCCCCTGGCGGAGCTTGAGGCCATTCCCTCTTGTCCTGTCCCGTGTCACTAGTGAGAAGAGGCCATTACCCTCCTCTCTATAACCTCCTTTCAGGTAGTTATAGAGAGCAATGAGGTCTCCTCTCAGCCTCCTCTGAGACCAGAGGAGCCTCCTCTAGTGGACCATCTTGTATCTTTGATCCAGACCATTTCAGGAATGTTGCCAGATGGCAAAGGCAGCTTCTTACGTGCTTGCTCTGCGTAGAAATACTACCCTGTATTTCCAAAGTGACACCACGACAACTGTGGCACTGCTCTCCCAACGATGCCCTGTTCTTTTGCTGTAGAGATGCGCTCTCTGAGGAGAAGAGTTCTGTGCTAAGGAACAAGCTGCCAAGTCATTTCCAGGCCATCCAATTCAAGCAATCAAACTCTCTCGCATGACTACTACACGCTCAGGTTGCGATGAAAGCACATATTACAGCATACGCAGCATAAACTACGTATAAATTATGTTCTAAGATTTAAATCAGAGAACCACGCTCCAGTCATTTCTGACAGCTATTAACTAAACTCCAGAGACTTTCAGAAGTCTAAGCAGTTTTAGCAAGTTTTCCCACTCAAATGGAAGCTCTAAATGTAGAGCAAATCTTGCCAGGTACAAGAGATTGGTGATTCTCCTTTTGCTCGTCCTGTTTCTTCCTGCAAACAGACGGAAGTCACACGAGCCCTGCAGTGTAACGTGTGTAGTTTCTCCTACTGTACCATAAAGTTCTCTGGCTCTAAATAAGAAGCAAGACTTCTTACTCAGAACACAGAATCATAGAATAGGTGAGGTTGGAAGGGACCTTAAAGATCATCCAGTTCCAACACCCCAGCCTTGGGCAGGGACACCTCCCACTGGATCAGGGACTCCAAGCCCCATCCAACCTGCCCTTGAACACCTCCAGGGATGGGGCAGCCACAGCTTCCCTGGGCAACCTGGGCCAGGGCCTCACCATTCTCATGGTGGAGAAATTCTTCCTTAAATCAAGCCTAAATCTGCCCCCCTCCAGTTTATAGCCATTCCCTCTCATCCTATCACCACCCACAAGCTCTCAATCACATCACCCCCACATTGTGTACTGAAATTGGGGATTGCCCCGGCCCAGGTGTAGGACCTTGCACTTGGCCTTGTTGAACCTCATAAAGCTCATGCAGCCCCACTTCTCCAGCTTGTCCAGGTCCCTCTGGATGACATCCCATCCTTTCCATGTGACAATTACCCCACTCAGTTTGGTATCATCTGCAAACGTGTTGCGCTTGTCAGATATTGAGAAGCAAGTCAAGTGTCTCATAGATGTTAAATGTTCCATTGCCCTTTCCAGGCAACCAGGAAGGATTAAACACTGCTGCTGCATCAACATTAGAGCCATTTGAAGGAATTTTAATGTATTTTTTCCTAAATCTGTGTTTCACGCTACATAACAAATGTACAGTTGTCCAGTACCAAAAGCCACAAACCTGCTTTTCAACGGCTCAGGAAGAAATGGCTACTCATCAGTCTTGTGTGATAAATTGCCATCACAGAGCAAATGTAACGGATTGACCAACAGGTCTAAGACCAAGAATAACGAGTGATTTTGCTGCTCTTTACAAAACTTGCCTTCTGGTAGTTAGATTTTCGTCTATAGTGGTTCTGGTCTAGCCGTCTCCGATGGTGCACTGGGCTTCCTCCATTGCTGCTGCTGCTGCTGCTGCTATTGGATGTGCTGCTCTCTTCCACCGGCTCCGAGAGCTGTAAGCCCGGCTGCCTCAGGACCACAAAGTTGACTCGTGATTCAGTGCTCTGCCAGGCCAAATGAAAAAAAGCGTAAATAAATCAGACAGAAAAATCAACTAGAATTTATGGACAGCCCCTATCATTTTCTCACGGAGAGAGAAGGGTTGGCATGAGTTTCTACAAAGAGTCTGAAACAGGGCTGTGCAACGTGATACAAGGGGGTTTATGAAGAGCCAAGGAGTCCTCTGGTGAAAAGAAAAATGGAATTAGCAAGCGTTAGTCAGAAGGAGCAGGAGTAGAGGTAGGCTTCTCTCATGCCTTCCTCCCCTACAAATGCCAAACGAGAAAGGGGAAAGGGATGATTAATTCTTCAGTACAAATAACCAAGAATGCTGACCGCTCTACATGTCGGATGACCCATGATATGAGTACTGTATGCTTTTTCTTTTATTGTAAAGAAACTTGTTCAAGCTCTTCCACTCCCAGCTGATGCACCATGCCTATTGTTCCACATCTCCCACCCATTTTTTTCCCAGAGTGCCTGAAGATGTGGCCTTTTGTCTAAAACTGCCGCCAACTAACATTTAACAAGCTGCGCAGCTGGCCTGGACAGAACACAGGGAGAGTATTTATTGTTACTGCTCTTCTAATGTGGTTTGTAAGCTCAGATAAGTTTGGCAAACCTTTTTTGTGAAGGACTCCACTGAGGGAAGGCGTATGCGACTTGGGACATTTCCTGTAATGGAAGAGAGAAGTGTGGCTGCCACTCTCTCTTCTTGAAATGGGACCCTTTTTCCTTTGGTTCCACATCCCCCTGGCAGCAGGGAATTCCCTGGCCTTGGAAGGGGGACTGCATCAACTGCTCTGGGATTTTCTGTCTTTTTAAACTAGTAGAGACAAGTTTTGTTTCCTGGAACAGAATTTAAAGCTGCTTGCCTCCAAGGTCACTTCAGGTAGAGCAATATTTTTTTCCAGTTAAGTTGGCACGTATCCATGTCTTAATCAAAGAATCATACAATCACCAGGGTGGAAGAGACACACCAGATCATCGAATCCAACCATTCCCACCAATCTCTAAACCATGTCCCTCAGCAGCTCATCCACCTGCACCTTAAACACCTCCAGGGAAGGTGACTCAACCACCTCCCTGGGCAGATCATTCCATTGACTAATGACCCTTTCAGTGAAGAATTTTTTCCTAATGTGGAGCCTGAACCTCCCCTGGTGGAGCTTAAGGCCATTCCCTCTCATCCTGTCCCCTGTCACTTGGGAGAAGAGCCCAGATCCCTCCTCTCCACAACCTCCTTTCAGGTAGTTATAGAGAGTAATGAGGTCTCCCCTCAGCCTCCTCTTCTCCAGGATAAACACCCCCAGCTCTCTCAGTCATTCCGCATAAGGCCTGTTCTCCAGCTCCTTCACCAGCTTCGTTGCTCTTCTCTGGACTCACTCCAGAGCCTCAACATCCTTCTTGTGCTGAGGAGCCCAGAACTGAACACAGGTTCCTACAAGAAGGAGATTCACCCTTCCCTTCAGCAAGAGGTACTAGAAAACATACAGTACCTATAGCTGTGCAAAGATATCTATTTAGCTGTGAATGGTACTTTACAATATGGGCAGAAGGACTCTCTTCCACCAAATGGTTTGCAATCGAAGTGAAAATGACATTAAACAGAGAATTTGAATTAGCACTCAGATGAACAGAGATCACGTTTGGAAGACTGATGCAGTTTTACACAAATACAACTTCAAAAGGAATTCAATCCTAAAATCTACTGAAGCCAAGTCGGAGACTTTGGTTACTGATTTCAGTGGGATCAAAAAAGAATTCATCATATGAGAGTTATGCTTGCATAAAATAAAGCAGCACTTAATGGGATGCAAACAAAATTCCCAAAGACCACAGAATGGAATCACATCTATGATATAAAAGATTTCGGTACTGGAACTCTGCTTTTTCTTTTCTTTTCTCCCATGCCACTATACTCCTGTGTTGATTGCCAGGAAGAGAACTGGCTCCCTCTCACTCTGCTGACCTCAAGCCCTTTCCGGGATATAAACAGTTTGTGATGAGATGTATTGTGTCAGGATCTTTAGGAAAAAACAAAAACTAGAGGTCACCGTCTAGGGAGATCAAGAATTTAAACTGATCTACATGATTTCTGTTGCACATGTAACAATCCTCAACCCTTAACCGAAAATGGCTT
The DNA here is from genome assembly GCA_033558105.1 of Coccyzus lansbergi. NCBI lineage: Eukaryota > Metazoa > Chordata > Aves > Cuculiformes > Coccyzidae > Coccyzus > Coccyzus lansbergi. Next base: position 73,620 of record JAUMJK010000230.1, read on the forward strand.
GCTCATTCCTTTCACCATAACCCCCAGCATGCTGCAAGAGCGGCGCATCACGAAGGGAGAGGGAGCAACCACTTCTTTCAGAATCACAGAACCATAGAATAACCAGGTTGAAAGAGACCCACTGGATCATTGAGTCCAACTGTTCCTATCAGACACTAAACCATGTCCCTCAGGACTTCATCCACCCGTCCCTTAAACTCCTCCAGGGAAGGGGAATCAACCACCTCCCTGGGCAGCCTCTGCCACTGCCCAATCACCCTTTCTGTGAAAAATTTTTTCCTTATCTTGAGCCTGAACCTCCCCTGACGGAGCTTGATGTCATTCCCTCTCATCCTGTCCCCTGTCACTTGGGAGAAGAGGCCAGCTCCCTCCTCTCCACAACTTCCTTTCAGGTAGATGGAGAGAGCAATGAGGTCTCCCCTCAGCCTCCTCTTCTCCAGGGTAACCAGCTCTCTCAGCTGCTCCTCTTCTTCCCACTTAGTGGTTGTTTTCTACGCTTCCTTCCCAAGCACAGGTTAAAATGGGGAGAAAGATCAGTCAAAAGGGCTCTCTTCTGTGCTGCCAGCCTATCGCATCTCCCAGCAAATGTCTTTGCTTGAAGCACAAGCAGCTGTCCTAATCTCTCCTTGTATCTACACACTGCATACCAACACCCAGCTGCAAGGAAGCTCCAAACACGGCTTCACACACAAGATCCAATTGCCTTAGCTGAACTGAAGTGCCATGAGCAACTGCCTCCCTTCAGACTCCTCAGAGGTGACTCACGATGGATTCCCACTCTTCATGTTTATCTTCATTTGGAAGCAGCGCTTCCCACACATCCGCAGGGAAGTCACTTTCCCAAAGAGATATTTCAGGGAATGCAGTTTGCTCCAGTGTGTTCTGTCAGCCCTTGGGTCAGAACCTGCCATCCACACAGACAGCTGGGGAGTCATGAGCCCTACAACCTCACCATCTCATAAATTACCTGGATTATCTGCGCAGCAGCCTCGGGTGTTCCTTGCCTCAAATCCTGGCCATTTATTGACAGGACTCTGTCATTGCGACTCAGCTTTCCATTTTTGGCTGCCAATCCTCCCTCTAACAGATCTAGAATAAAAATCCCTGCCTCATCTGTCTTCCTGATCAGTTTGATTCCCAAGGGTTCAGATCGGTCTCTCTTTATCAAGGTAACGTGGATCACTTCCCGATTGGTCGAAGTGGAATCCTGCTGTGCCGTCTTATTGGAAAAACCCTTCTCCTGCAGGACCATGAGGTGGAGAACAGGACCTGGGTGGCGCAGGAAGGAGACAGCTTGGCAGTGAGTCACACTGCTGATGTTGACGCCATTCACCTAGAAAGACAAACAAACCAGAGTCACTAATCAGAACCTCCATAACGTAGGTGCTGTCCGCAGCGCGGAACATCACAAAGTTGGAGACAGGATGCACAGCTACCTGTGCAACGTTGTGACTGAGGCAGCTGCTTCTGATGCATATTAGACAGCAGAGTTTTCTAAAGCAGCATGCAGAAAGAAGCAGATGAAATTAGACCATAATTACTGGTGAATAGCTGAGGACAAGGACAAGGCAGAAGAACTCGCATAACTAATGAATCGAAGACTGCAAAATATTAAATCACTGCATCCATCCCATGGCAATGCAGAACCGGTTTCCCTTAACTTCTAGAGTTAAGAGAAGACTCAAATTGATTAATACTCATCCTCAAGCTGCAGAGCAGTCCACAGCTTCTGGGACCATCAGCCTAATTATGCTTTTACCAAGTAACTTCGAGAACCTACTTTCTGCTTTGTCTATTGTCACCTAACACAACATAATAGAGCTACTGTGGGGGACCTGCTCTACTTACAGCCCACTTAGGACTGAAACAAGTACAATTCAACTGGATAAAACTGAAGCTACTAAGATCTAAGAAAGCAACCCAAAGACTGTATTGGCCACTAGTGTATGTGGGGCTGCCAGTCCACAGTTCAACAGGATAACGAGGTCTTCATGACTTGTCAAATGAGTGGGCAGCCATAGCTCAGAGGTGCTAACAGTTCTTGCTGCAAGGAGGCTGTGCTGCTGCATACAAGCTTCTGTGGTCTCAATTAGCCCACTGTAATGATTAATCTGGAGACTCCATCTGGCCCTGGGTTAGCCCGGTATGAGGATGGTGCTCTTTATTACTCACATCACTTATCTGATGCTTACTTCAAGTCACAAGGTCTTAAACTTTGGACCTGCCCATTTAGAATATGCAGCTTAAGCAATATAGCAGAGCAAGCAATTATAAGACTTCCTAAGTAGAGCAGAGTCCTTTGGAGAGAAATGATGCTACTGTGTGAAGTTTATCAGACAGATTTTTTTTTTTCTTTATCCAGAATGGTCTACGTTTCCAGAAAACTATCAAATACACTAGGAATATGAGAGGAACCTCCAAAATCTGACTCTTGGCCACAGCAGATACACAGTGCTGCTGACGTACAAGTCTGCTCATTGCTTTAAAACCCTCAGCTGTAGAGATTTCACAGCTTTCCTAGGCAACATTCCTCAACTAGCCAGGATCTAAAGTGCAGAGAAGCAATGAGACTCCCAGAAGAATGGGTTTTACATACCTCAAGAATATGGTCCCCAGGTGCTATTCTTCCATCCGCAGCAATGACAGAATCCCGCAAGACTTCCTGAACAACAATGTTCCCTAGTGGGGTGTCTTTACCCCCAACTATCCTCATCCCAAGCTCTTCCTCTGGGTCTTCTCGGTGAATTTCAATTGTGTTCGTTTCAGCCACAAGACTGGTTCTCTGGGGAAGGTCTGAGTGTGGAAATCAAAGAGGGGAAATACAAACCCATTAACAGAATTTTCCTCTGCATAGCACCACAAGATTTACATTGGCCAGTTGGGCTCAAAGTAGGATGTGAAGGGAAAGCAGCTATCAGGAGTGGACAGAAGAGGTCTTCTACAAACCTCTGTTTCTTCACAGTTTCTCCAGAACATTTCTCATTTTCTCTGAGCTCATGGCAAATTAAAACTCTTCCATTATGAGTTTTATTATAGAATCAGCATGATGGAATGGTATGGGTTGGAAGCAACCTTAAAGCCCATCCAGTACTAACTTCTTGCAGGGACACCTCCCACTGGATCAGGGCTCCAAGCCCCATCCAACCTGCCCTTGAACACCTCCAGGGATGGGGCAGCCACCACTGCTCTGGGCAACCTGGGCCAGGGCCTCCTCACCCACACAGAAAAACATTTCTTCCCGAGATCTCATCTCAATCTCTCTCTTGCAGCTTCAAACCGTTCCCCTTGTCTTATCCCTGCACTCCCTGATCCAGAGCACCTCCCCAGCTTTCCTGGAGCCCCTTTCAGTACTGGAAGCTGCTCCAAGGTCTCTCCAGAGCTTTCTCTTCTCCAGGCTGAACAACCCCAACTCTCTCAGCCTGTCCTCCTATGGGAGGTGCTCCAGCCCCCAGATCATCTCCATGGCCTCCTCTGGACTCACTCCAAGATTCAATCTGTTTCAATTACTCTTTAGAGGTTTATTTTCCTGCTGCGACAGCTGGTCTACCAGAAGCGCACACATCACAAATGCCAAATTCCACAATGCCCATTAGAGAAGAGAACAACTGAGCTGTAATTACTGCTCTGCTGTGCAACTTCCCTTCTCTAATTTCCTTTCCTCCTCTTTTCCCATCCCCCTGCAAAACAGTAGCAACGTTTGCCTATTCACAACATACTGAAGACTAAGCAATGCTCCTCAGACACTTTGAAGATGAAAGTTGTTGTTAGCGTGTCACATTAACACAACCAGCACCGCAGCATTTATGCAGGTCCATCACTCTAACGAAGCCAAACACGCTGCTTGTCAGGTGAACCGCAGCTGGGTCAGGAGAGATGCAAAACTGCCCCAAGCATACAAGAAGCCACCAGAGAATTAAACTGACCTGTGCCTTAGCCCTGGCACAGGTGCAGTAGTTGCCAGCTCCAGTACCTGCATGCTTAGAAACTGATACCAGCTGTGAAACAAGGCAGAGAGATTTCTCCACTGCTGCCTTCCAACAGCAGTTCTGTACTGAAGCAGAGATGGTTACTTTTATCTGGGACTAACTATTAATCCTGAAACTAAGTTACACTACACACACATGCTTGTGCTGGGAAGGGCTGAGAGAGCTGGAGGTGTTTAGCCTGGAGAAGAGGAGGCTGAGAGGAGACCCCATTGCTCTCTACAACTACCTGAAAGAAGGTTGTGGAGAAGAGGGAGATGGGCTCTTCTCCCAAGGGACAGGGGACAGGACGAGAGGGAATGGCCTCAAGCTCCGCCAGGGGAGGTTCAGGCTGGACATCAGGAAAAAATATTTCACAGAAAGGGTCATTGGGCACTGGAACAGGCTGCCCAGGGAGGTGGTTGCTTCACCTTCCCTGGAGGAGTTTAAGGGACTGGTGAATGAGGTGCAGAGGGACATGGTTTAGTGTTTGATAGGAATGGTTGGACTCAATGATCCAGTGGGTTTCTTCCAACCTGTTTGTTTTATGATTCTGTGATTCTATGAAAGCATAACCACTCCAGCGAACTGACTGAGTATTCTTAACAAGATTAGAAAGAACCTAGAACATTTCCTAATTACTTAGCTTCTGCAAGTGCTTTAAGTGCTCACATCAACAGCAACCTCCTTTGTTTCTGCAATGAACACTGCAAATATTCACTGCAGTCTAACAGAGATTCTCCAAATTGTTTTGCACTGACAGTTTTGTAGTCTTGCCACACCTAATGCACATGGATGCATGTCCCTTCTGCCCAAGGACAAGCCGAGGACAGAGATTACTCCAATAGCTGCTGATAGCTGAATAGTGTTGAGGATATCTAAGAATGTTGTGAACACTTTAAAAATTGAATCGCCTGAGATAATTACCTCATTTTTATATGATAAAGGGTAATTACATAATTACATTTCTGTATCAAACTCTCACCTTCTTCAGTCTCCTCAAAAGCTGGATTAACCAGTCCAGGTTCTGCAGTCCCCAGCGACACCACAGCAGCTGCAGAGCTTTCTGCCACAAGTGATGATTCTCTGCTTGGTACCTCTGGGTCCTTGGGCGTACTTGTCTCCCCCTTGGTAGAAGGATCTTCCTTCCCTTTGGAAATGGAGTTCTTTTTCCGCTGTGTTTCAGATTTGTATTTCTTGAAACCAGGGCACCTAGAGAGAGACTGTCAGTGCCTGCACGTGGCTGGTCCTCACCTGTGTGGTCAGCCTAGCACATGCAAGCTCTGACTGACCAAGGCATGTGAAGAAGTATGTTCATCGGCTGCAAAGCTTCTACCAATTTTTTTCCCATTTGACCTTCAGCATCTACTTGTCCAAGTTTAAGAGTGTTATTACTTTCAAAATTATTAAGGAAAGCAAAAAAGGAGAATGTAATAGGAATGCGAGTCTCCCTTGCTAAATATTTACCTGGCAAACACTTGAAGAAAGCAAAACCTCTTAAAATAGAGGCAAATCCTTAGCTCTGACCTTTCAGACTGTGACTTTATGTACAGAAAGTGGCTCGAGTTTAAAGCTCAGCCTTGAACTAGGTTTTGTTTTTAAGAAATAAAGAGCACACAAGAGCAGCAAGCGAGACCTGTTTTTTTCTTTAGTGCTGAGTAAGACCTGACCCTCGGACAGTTCTCCCTCTCTCATCCGCTCAGCTTGACTGTGCACAAGTTAAACTTTATAATGCCACTGACCACTCTGCACACAAAGGCTTAAGAAGCAATTCAACACTTAACAAAATGCAGCCTATCTCGGCAAAACTGAGAGAGGAAAACACAATCTCTTTCATCAAGAATACTTATAAAAAGGGTAGCAGGTGAAGAGGGTAATGAACGCAGAAGCATTGCTTTCAGAGACATAAGTAGTATTGGGTGTTTACCAGAGTCGCTCTTCAAATTAAACTTGATTATTTACATTCTGGCTAAACAAGTCTCATCCCAGTATTACTTCCTATGGTTTATTCCTAGTCATTTATTCTCCAAGCAGTAAAATGACCTTGAAACTGAGAGACAGAAGCTGTTGGATCCACTTGAGCACACGGCCCAAGATGTAGAGAAACAAATTCATTCTGCATAGGGCAGAGAAGTCCTCCATGAAAAAATGTTGCTAGATGCTTCTTATTTCCTGAAGTTGTGTGCTACTGGTTTTTCTCCCTTAAAATTAAACCACAGGAACATCCAAGGCTCAGTGCCATTTCTTTCTCCCTTTTTTTTAGCCTAACTATGCCCACAGCCCAGGTGAAATAGGCAGGATTTCTAGAACATGCCCTCCCCAAGGAAGATAAAGAACCACAAAAGGTGTAAGAGAATGGCATGGTTTCCAGACAGGTCTCCAAGGTAAACATTTAAGGGTGCCTCCTTCTCTTGCACCAAAAGGGATTAATGAGTGACATAAGTTTACTGATAACAGGGTAGATTTAGAGAGTAGAGGAAAGCCCAGCCCTGGTACAGGCCCCAGCCCCAGTGACACAGCCCTGTCCCTGCACTCTGAGCATCCAGCCCTGCCTGAGAGCAAGTGAAGAGTCAGTTCAAGACAACTGCTATTACAAGCTTTCACAGATCAAGGGAAGGGGCCACACAAGCATCTTCTCTCACTTCCCCTGGGTTCTAACACAAGCTCTCAGCTTGTGGCTACCAAAGGCAAGCAAGAGCTGCAGGGATCTGTCCTTGGCTGGAACTGCAAAGGTATCCTCAGTGTAACTGTTACCGCATGCTAGCTGACTTGTTTTTAAAACGTACCATTGCCACAAAAAGCTAAAATAGCTGAAGGGAAACAAACCTGTTGCATTTCTCATTGCCCTTTGACAAAGCACAAACTCCTTCCACTTGCAGCAGGGCTTGCACTTAGCTCCCTTTCCTGCAATCATTAACTAGGGAGGAACCAGTGTTCTCCCAGTGCCATGGCAAGAGCTCTATGCCACCTGCACTTCCTTTAAAGCTACAATATTCTGCCTACTACCAGCTCAAAGAACAGTCGAAGCACCAAACATCTCTGCTGATAAGCACAAGAAAAGTCTCCCTTCCTCTGCTCAAGCGGAGAGGAGAAAAAAATGAAAAAAAAAAGTATTTTTCATTTGTTGCTCTTCTCAGTAAAAGAACGAGAAAAGATAATGAAATCATAAGTAGGTGATTCAGCAACTGCCTAACGTGCAGTTTGGAGGGACTTGCATTATTTGGATCAAAGACTTATGTATTGCACATCTTAATTGGCCCAATTAAACTGGCAACTCTGTCCGATCCCTTGCTTCAGTGTTGATTTTGTGCCTGTCTGTCTTCTCTGCACCAGTGAAACAAGAAGCAGCACGTTTATAATAACTTTCAGTCAGGTGCCCCAGACCAGGACACACAAATTTATAGGTGTTTGATAAGGTTTTGTGTCCACAGACAACTTACTTGCTGGTAGGTGAATACCTCGCCCTTTGCCTCTGCAGCACACGTGAGGCGGCCTCCCTAACGCATACACACAATTACACTGTCCTCACCCGCCCACCTTCCTGGCCTCACCCTCTGTCCTCTGTGCTGTCCCACCTCGCCCCAGTTTAAGAATTGCTCCGAGAACGGCTCGTACTGGTCAGCAGCATGACACACAAACAGCGTGACACAAGGAGCAACACAGACTGGGAATGCACCTGTTCTGCAGATGAGCTTCCAGCTCACACCGCTGCATCTTCTGCTGGCACTCGGCCTTGAAGGGACAGAAGACAATCAGCTTATCCAACAGGTTTCGTACTAGAAGGCTGGATTTGTGGCACTGCTGGAAAGAGAGTTTCTTCCGATCCATAGGACAAAAGTTATACTCCTGCATGAAGTTTTCGAGGCACTTGAAACAGTATGTGTGTCCACAAGGGGTGTCCATAGGCTGGAGCAGAGGCTGGAGGCAGATATGGCAGATGAGTTCATCATCCACGTCATCCTGGAAGTTGTAGAGGTGATTGTCCAGCAAGAGGTGGAACTGACCACATTCACCACAGAGTTCACTGACTTGGGACGCATGTTCTTCTGCTACAGGATCAGCCATCACAGCCAGCATCCACGGGGCCACCAGCGAGGAAACTCGTCACGTAGAGGGCCTCTAAAGGAAAGGAGAGAAAGAGAGACCTCCAGCCAACTCTCTGCTGTAGATATATCCCATTAAACCTTAAATTGTATTCCTGCTTTAAGTTCTTCTGAGACATTGAACCATGGGTTGATGGGTCACAGGGTGGCTGTGGGAGGAGGAACCTAAGGCTCCTCCCACAGCCACCCTGTGACCCATCAACCCATGGATCAGAGACTGCAAAGACCTTGTCCAGGAGGATGTTTAAGCACCGGAGCTTAAATTACTCAACACATGCCAGTGATAAAACACTGCCAAACGTATGAGCTAAAAAAGCTGAGACAAAAGCTGCATGTTTCTGAGGGAGAACAATCCAGGGAGAGAAGGGAAAGAAAGGATAACAAAGACTGATTTTTAAACTGACAATTTTGCTCTCGAGCTCTCAACATTATACCAAATACTTTAAAGATACATATGATGAAACATCAGTTTAGAGATTTCTGGATGTTTGGATTTTTGTTGGGGCGGAGGTGTAGGAAAAAGAAGAGGAAGAAATTTCAAAAGAAACTTAAATCTAAACCACGTTTCCTTCCTTTTAAGCCCACTCCCTTCAAAAAAGTTAATTTTATAACAAGCAATGCATTGTTCCTCACTCATCCATGGAAACAAATTTCCTATAAAAAGACTAAAGTTTCCCAAGTGGTGAAAGGTAAAGAATTATCCACATCACCATTTGTTGAATCATCACAGCAAGGCTTGAGCTTCAGCTTCTTGCAGCCAGGGAGAACAAGGCAGGGGGCAAACGGAGCTCTTTGCAGCTACCACTCTCCTGATTTTAACAGTGATGTCTCCAGTCACAGGCATTCTGAATACTGCCTATTGCACTGAGATATAAAAGTCACTCGAGTTTGCTCAGAGTACTCTACAAGCACAAAGGCTCCTGCAAGAAGGATGTTTTTAACCTAGCTTTTACTTTAAAGAAGTAGGAAACGTGGTCCTAGCTGAAGCAAGGTGGGTGGTTGTAGTAGCAGGGAGCTTTGAGGGTTGTTTTTAAGTGTATGTAAAAAAATCCCACAGTTTTCTAAGACAAAAAAAATTGCAGACCTCTGATGAAATGGAAAATCTCTGAAAGACAACATGGAATATCTCTGAAAACAATCGCTTTATGGGGAACAGGTAAAAGCTGAAGCAAGAGCAAACACCAGCCTGCACCAGTGCCTGGAGGACACGCCTGGCACACAGCAGCGGCGCTGGAGGAGGGTAGGCAAGAACAATAAGATAGCAAGAACGGCAAGAAAAAAATTAGTCACGGGTTTCTAATAAAAATCATACATCACTCCAATTAATTGTCAAGCATAAGTCAGCTTCTTAATTAGAGGCATAACGTATCACCAACAGAATCGAGCCACTTTACAGGAGAATTTATACCTCGCCATGGCAACTTGTTCACTTCTAAAGATTAAAACGTTACTGTCACAGTTCCAGGTGGGTACAGGGCATGAGTTGTTTGCTTCTCCTTCTGCTGCTGCAGTGCCAGAAAGCATCTTCCCCTTGAGGAAAGCACTTAGGTTGGATGTACAGGTAGCTCAGTTGCTTGCATGTACTCCTTAACTCCTGTGTGAACTACTCTGCTCCCCAAAAAAGAAAACACAGTTCACAGAGAGCAAAACAGAGCAGATGGATCTCTGCCTTACGTGCTTAGTAATACCCCTCACTCTTTGGTTCTTACCTCCATCTGAAAGAGGCATCCAGAACATTTGTTTCATAAGGGGTCTTTGATCTTAAACTGTCTCTACAAGTGAAAAGGAGACATTTCAACATCAGCTACCTATCTACCTACTTATCACCTACCAATCCTAATCAATCAGCACAGCACCAGCAGGTCACCAAACACCAAGTTTCCAAGGCAAACATCTACCCCTAAGAAATACTTGTGCTTCGGGTTGCAGTATTTGCATAAACCTTTGGCAGGTGATTAAACAAATCTACTTTCTCAGCAAAAACAAACCCCACGGTCATTTTCCTGATAAACTACCTTTATATGGGTTTTTTTGCAGATTATTTACCAAATCCGTTCTCTGCTCACTGTGTTTAAAGGTTATCCAAGATGAATCCCATTTATGAGTCATTTCAAAACTGTTGGAAGATAAAAGTGTCACCACAATCCTGTTGCTTTTTTCTTTCCCCCTTAACTCTAAGCTGGTCTGCTCTCTCAAGTCTAGATGCTAGAAAACAAGGCGTGAAGATTTCATTGAAAAGAGCCAAAGTGGATTTTATTTTTACACCAGCGTCCTTTGAATCAGGACACTCCTGCAGACACTGGGGAATCCAAGGCTGACACCTCGGTGATGAAAGGCAGCCCATACCCGTCGGCGAGGCAGGAGTTAGTGAGGGCAGCAGGCTCCAACAAGCCTGCCGCTTGTTCGGTGATTCAGTCCGAAAGCAGATGTTCTCCAAGAGGAAAATTGCTGCCATCTTATTCAGCAAAGATGACTACTTCAGCACAACAAGATAGATTCTAAGTGTCTAGAAAATGCACTGCTTCAACATAACAGGCGTGGTTCCCCTCTGCTTAAGTAGCCTGGTTTCCAGAGAGCCTGTCGAGATGCCTTGGGATTCCAGCTCTGGAGGTGACGTTTGAGATACACTCCATCTTTTGCAGTTTCTATCCAACAACTCCTAACCTCTGAAGGTCAGACCAACCCAACAACGCCCCTCGTTTCTGTGCAACTCTTCTTGTTCTACCGTCCCCACCTTCCACCTAACCCCGGGTGGCAGACACTCTGCTCCTGCCATTCCCTGTAGCGCTGGGATGTCTCTCCAGGCCTCACAAGTGTTTGGCTTACACACAAATGGATACACTCGGAGTGAACCGAAAAATAAGTATCTAAATAGTCCCATGACTACATGGAAATGTTAAAGCCTGACTACCTACATGTTACCGCTCTAGAGGACTCTGTGGTTCTAGAAAAAACTATAACACAAGGAATGCCTCTGGAGTCTGGATTACAGAATACACCCTGTTCCTATGCAAAGAAATGAAGGGAATAACCCAGCTGAAATATCTTTATATTTCCCCATTCCTTACCCTGTGTGGGCTAGAGAAAAGATTTCTTTGGGAACACCTTTATCTTTACAGCACGTTTCTGAAAAGATCACCAGGGTTTGGGGTTTTTTTTTTTTTCCTTTAAGTTGTACCATAACACTGATTCAAAGAACATACTTCTCTTTTAAAGGAAGACTTATCAGACTGTCTAATCTATTTCCCCGCCAAAGCAAGACTATTCCTGACACTATTAGCGCATTGCCTGTTCTTGTTCTGGCTCTGCTGGGGCACAGCACCTCAAACACCCCCTCTGCTCATCTCCAGCACCGATAACGGCTCTGGTAGGGGAGTGTGCCAAGAACCACACTGACAGCAAACCCCTCGGATCCACTCCTGAGGGACAAACTCTGCTCAGAACCAGTCTCCAAGGCAGCCCGTGGTTGAAAACTGAACTGATAAATTAATCCTACAGCTTTTATTTAAAATCCTTTTTAAAAGGCATAATTATTTAAGAAATCTTCCCGAAGACATGCCTCCACTTGTGCTACAGTGACCGAGAAGGAACTGTGGCTGCAGTACCTGGTTACCCTACGAGCAACATCCCTGCTTTCAATCTTGGAATCATAGAATAGCTTGGGTTGGAATGGACCTTAAAGATCATCAATTTCCAACCCCTGCCATGGGCAGGGACACCTCCCACTGGATCAGGGGCTCCAAGCCCCATCCAACCTGGTCTTGAACCCCTCCAGGGATTGGGCAGCCACCACTGCTCTGGTCAACCTGGGCCAGGGCCTCCCCACCCTCACAGTGAAGAAATTCTTCCTTAGATCTAGTCTAAATCTGCCCCTCTCCAGTTTATACCCCTTGCCCCTGGTCTCGGTATTTCCAAGTGCAACCCTCACTCCTGGTTTTTAAGCCATTTTACTCTGCCATGGTTAGCACGGAGAGCAAGTTAGACCTGTGTGCTCACACAATTCCAGCATTTGATACAAGTCACTTTCATCCATGAAGACATTCACATAAGTGACACCTCTTTGAGGTGTCCCATTGCTGCTGGTCCCTTTTAAAGCCTGAGAAATGGCAGCAAGAGAGGCTAAAATACAGATGCATAGAGGCATCACCTCCTGGGAACTTCTCCGAGTATTATCACAGCAACCTAGCTCAGATCCCAGAGGAAGCTCCTGAGGAAGGAGGAGGGGAAGGAAAATCAAGACCAGTTCTATTAACTAAATGGTTTATAAACCCATGAGTATAGCAAGTGAGCCAGAGCACATTCCAGCACAGAAAAACATGCAGCCAGCCTGCAGTAAGGACACAAATTAGAAATGTCAGGTGTTTCCTGACAGATTAATATAATGAGAAGAACATCTCGTGCTGCTTCAGGTAAAAAAAGTTAAAAACTAAATCTGTCAAATAACTGGTTCTCAATATTAAAAACTACTTTACCACAGAAAGTATTATGGAAATACAGCAGGCCCTGTAGGTTGGCATTTACACACAGATACAGCCCGTGTTATTGCTAAACCTCAATACAAAAGCTGGCTTTGCGATTGCCGGGCACATACCCCCACGAATGCTGCCACGCAGTAGTTCTCTGCAATAATTATGCCAGTTATTACATTTATAGCTGCATTTCCCTGGGAGACTGGAAATGCAACATTCCAACCAAAGGCTAAATAATTAATTATTTTGGGGGGAGTGGACAAAACAAAGCCAGCATGTTCTGGATCGAAAGGACTGAGGGCACACACCGGCACTATCCCAAACCCAGCTGCTTATGTCAAAGCAAGTTCCAGATGGATTCCACCACAGCACATCCAGTGCTCCAGCACTTAAGAGAAAGGGGTGGAACTTCTGCTAAGCTTTCTTCAAATGGCTTTCCCTCAGTTAGAAAGTTTTGTGTTTCACAGAACAGCAATTTGGGCTTTCATTCTAGGGACAGAGATAAGCACTCTGTGAAAGTGACCTGGAACAGGGCTGTTTCACCCAATTTCATCATCAAGGGTTTCATGCACATGAAACAGGGCAGGTTTTATATGAAACTCCCCAGTATCCTGATGGAACACTTTCAGTGTGCTGCCGCAGTGTCTCACGGTCAGATAAACCATCCTTAATTCACAGTGGTGGCACAGAAAACAGAAATATCAGAGAATTTTTTATAAGCAGAGCTTCAACTGGATCAGCTTTTACAACAACCACAATGCCAAACCTGAGAACAGCTTCAGGGAGCGGATACAAGGCTCTCTTAGCTTTCTTTATTATTTTCCGATATTGCAAATCAAGTCACTGAGTGTAAAAGTAGGAAGTCAACTGTAAATAGTAACTTTGTACAGCTAAAAAGCAGTTACCTTTCTCCTAAACAACCCGGCCTTCAAGCCAAAGGGCTTCTAATAAGCCACCTCAAACATAACGGCTCAGCACATATATAGGCACTTTGACTGACAAGCTAAATCAAAGCTGCTTTCCTGTACTCAGTATACAGGAAGATCAACAATTACAAAAAAGTTCTCCTTGTCCACATAATTTATACTCATTCCTTAACCACAACTTTGAAAACAAGTCGTAACTCCCTGGTGCTCCTGTGCTTATTGGACACCTTTGAACGTCTGGGCAAGCATCAGTTTTCTCACACAGAAAACCAACTGCACTTTCATTAATTGCAATCAGAATCATTACCCTGTTAAATTAGATATGATGTCTTATTCCCAGCAACCTTCTTCTAAGAGATGTGCTGACAGGCTGGGCAAGGCTGCATGAAGGAGTTCTTTCCTGGGCAACTTCTGCAATATCAGTTCTCCAGCACAGGACAAGGATTTCCATTTTTAACAGAATGCGCTTCAAGACAGACTTTAAAAAAATATATATACTTTTTTTTAAGTATATTTGAAAGTTTAACATAAGACAAGATCTCTTAGCTTTGCATTACTTATTTTAAAAGTCTTACTAGTAATCAACAACTTAAATTGCCAACACGCACATAATTTTAGGAGGAAGAAAAACAGACACAAAAACCTAAGAAATTGGCACCTATAATTCATTTATCTCGCTACCATATGCTCTTAACACGGGCTTCTCAGCTCAGTTACTGACACCATGGATCACAACTGTCTCACCAGGGACCCAGCATGCTGAAAGAACAGGACCACACAAGTGTAATTGCCACAATTAACCCCAATTCTTTCCACAGAGCAGGAGAGTCTGGTGTTATCGTTACATTAATATTATCTAGGTAACAAGAACCAATAAATTTTTTCCCTCCTCCCTTCCTCTTTGTAAGGAATTAGCTACTTGTGCAAAATGTTTTCCACCTACACTTTTCTTCCAAGGGGGTTAAACAGTGACAACTTCAACATATGGCTCTGAAAAATGGAGAAATTTAATGCCACCAAATAGAAGTGAAGGCAAGTGCTGCAGAAAAAAAAGTTAGCTTATTTATATTTCTTCCCCCTTTCTCACCCTCACCAGATGCTTCCGCTGTATCCACCATCCTTTCTACACTCCATCTTCTACACTAACATTCAAGTTGCTTGTTTTATGCTTACAGGAATTTTTCTGTTGTGCCACTCACTCAGACCAATCTGCTTCTTTGCAGAATTTGTCCCAAAGGCTCCTTGGAAGTTTCACCACTGGCAGTACACATGGATTTTCTTTGTGAGTTCTTTATTTCATTACTATTGTGCCTAATCAACTCTCTCTAGGAAATTAAATGCCCCTACCTCTAGCCTCACCTCCCCTACATCTTAAATTTGTCAGCTCTCTGCAATTCTATCCCTAAAAATCAGTTTGACGTTTGCTGGGGAAGTTTTCCATAAACAAAGAAAGAAGGAATCCGACGCTATAATTTAAGGATAAAGCGCCTAATCTGTAATTAATAACCAAAACTTCTCTTGCAATTAAAGCAAAAAGCCCAAAAGCAAAACAAAGAGGGATTAGAAGATTTGGTGTTAAGATTTAGGTTCATCTAAGTATCTAGTAGTGCAACAACTTTCCAAAGAGCTGGGGTTAGGGGTTAGCTGAGCTTTAGAGGACAGGAGGCAAAGATCATGTGTCTATTGACTACATATGGATGCCAAATGCTCTTACTCCATCGCTGTCTCTCTGACTACCTGTAAATTCATGGTTTATAGGAAGAAAACAGCAATGCAGTTCACAGAATCTGAGACAAAAATGTAGTGTGCAGAGGCTTGTCTTGGCTACAAGCTCTCACAACCCGCCAGCCCTGACAGATGTTGCTCCTGTAGCAGCCTGAAAGGCATCTGTACATCACAGCCCATCTGTGATCTAGGTGCTGGGGTTCCAATATAGGTCAGCAGAAAAGCAGATGCCTTCTTATCCCACAGTTTCTGAAGCATAAAGGGAAGCAGCAGACTGAGTTGTGTAACCGCGTTTTTAAAAGTTACTGCTCAAATAGTCTCAACTGGGGTTGTTCAGCCTGGAGGAGGCTGAGGGGAGACCACATCACACTCTGCAGCTACCTGGAAGAAGGTTGTAGTGAGGTGGGTGCTGGGCTCTTCTCCCAAGTAAGATGTGATGGAATGAGAGGAAATGGCCTCAAGTTGTGCCGGGGGGGTTTAGACTGGGTATTAGGAAACATTTCTTTACCAGAAGGGTGGTGAAGCATTAGAACATCCCTGGAGGGGTTCCAAAAGCATGTAGACTTGACACTTCAGGACATGGTTTGGTAGGCACAGTGATGTTGGGCTGACGGTTGGACTGGATGAGCTAAGAAGTCTTTTCCAACTTTAATGATTTTATGATTATCATATATATTTAAAAGTAATGTGAGAAAGAGGGTGGGAGGAAAAGAGAGACTGTTGCTTTTGGCAGATAAACAGAACTTCTACAGCTCTGATTCCCGCCTGTCTTTTGAGAAAGCCCTACAGTTTAATCACTATCACACTCTACCATGGTTTACTTTAAAACCAAATAAAATTCATTTCAGTTTAAAGAAACTAAGCTGGGCTATTCTCAACCTTCAGCACAAAACAATTCATTTTCTATGTTAAAAAAAACCAAACCCAAACCCCAACAGTTTTGCAAATGTCCTTTTCTACATAAGTTTACTGTAAGTGATCCAGCAGCAGGAAAGCAGAGTTTTGCACCTGGGGAGGAAATATTTCCTATCAACAGAGAGTCAGTTCCAGTTGTTAACGTCAGAAACATCAAATGAGGCCTTTGCTGTAGGATGAGGTAGCACAGACGTTTGTCTGTGCTACCTCATCCTACAGCAAAGGCCTCATTTGCCCACACAAAGTCTGTTCAAAGTTAAAGATTTTGGCACAATCATCCTTTTATCAAGAGGCACTTGGAATCTAAACTCCGCCAAGTCCAAGCAAACGAGCAGCACGTAAAAGCATCACATTTCCCCCAGTCCCGTCTCCTTTTTCTTGACTGTCCCAGCCCACGTGTGATGCCATCAGCCGCTGCAGGGCATATCACCCCGCTCAGCACCCCTGACTCCCTTTCACAGGGTAAGAGGGCATTGCACCAGAACCAGGGCTAAGTATTTTCTAGCCCAAGCTTGTTCCTGCTAACTAAACAAGCTGAATTAAAAGATAATTAAGTCTGTAATTCCCCTGTACGTCCCATCTTACCGTCAGATCATGGTAATGGGGAAAGAAAAAAATATTATCTTCATTTAAACGAAAAAACACCCGACTCACTAAGACCACGTCTTCTCACACTGCGGCTCCTTGGGGTGGCACGTAGCTAAGGGTGAAGTTGGCTTCAACTCCCACTGGTGTCTGTGTCAGGTAGAGCTGCCACAGCGACAACCAGCAGCTGAAATACCCTTCACCACCCATGGCAGTATGTCTGTAAACAAGCACTTGAGTAGAGGTAAAACAGTATCATAGTTCATTTTAGAAAGTTTTGAGACAAGTTCTGCTGCATAGGACAAAATCATTGAATATCTGGGGTTGGAAGGGACTTTAAAGCCCATCCAGTTCCAACCCCTGTGCCATGAGCAGGGACACCTCTCACTGGATCAGGGGCTCCAAGCCCCATCCAGCCTGGCCTTGAACCCCTCCAGGGATGGGGCAGCCACCACTGCTTTGGACAACCTGGGCCAGGCTGTCATCATTCTCATCATGAAGAAATTCCTCCTTATGTCTAGTCTAGATCTGCCCCTCTTCAGTTTATACCCATTGCCCCTCGTCCTATCACTCCAAGCCTTTGTAAACAGTCCCTCACCAGCTTTTTTGTAGCCCCTTCAGGTACTGGAAGGTTGCTCTAAGGTCTCCTCAGAGCCTTCTCTTCTCCAGGCTGAACAACCCCAACTCTCTCAGCCTGTCTACAGGACATCTGTCATTAAGGTTCCTGAACTCAAGCATGACTTAAGAAGCTTTTTCATCATACAGTTTCTCCTGGTGTCCTTGTTGACTTTAGAATTAAAACAAACAACCCTCAGAGGCAGGAGGAAACAACACTTGCCATTTGGGTTTTTTCAGCTCTTATCCTGGTTTAAAGCTGTGTCCAAGATGGTATCAGAAACAGGGCTTTAAGAACTATTGCTATCTCACTTCATTGGACACATATTTACTGTATACGTAAATCGATAATTATGTTATATACTCCCTTGTTCTAAAAATAATGTAAAAATGGGTGTGACTGTCAAAACGCCTGGAACAAGAGACCAAAGTCCTTCCACCGTCCACAAATGACTGCAGCAACCACATTCTTCCTCAGCGACCCGTGAACACCCCTCAGTCAGGGTACAAGGAGGAATGGGGAAGCAATCTTCGGTCAGTTTTCAGCCTGTTGAGATTATCAGTAAAGCCACGAAGTAGCCCCAGGTGGTAACCTCATAGGAACTTCGGGTTTTTTTCATTCCTAAGCACAAAAAAAAAAGGCTCAACAGACCCATTATGTCTATTTTTGGGTATCCTACTTGAAATAATCATACCAACTGAGATCACATAAAGGAGGATATCCTCAGATCCATGGTTTCCAGGGCAGGGACTGCTTTCCTTATTTATTTATTTGCTATTTAAAGACCTGCAATAGTGCTTGCTAGTCAAGAAGAATTTATCCGCTATTTATTAATCTAGGGGTTTGAGGTTAACATGTCTGAGAACTTTACTAACAGGGCTGATCATGATTTACTGGACTTTTCAACAACTGCAACACAACTGGTGCTGCAGGCGAGCTCCTTCAACTCTCAGGGGAGCAGGTCAAGTTTTATCCCAGCCCCTTTTTAACTATCAGCTTTTAAAGAAAGATTCTGCAGCTGTTTACAAACCTTGCACGAGTTAGGGCCCAGGCAAAAAGTAGAAAGAGCTAGACAGCACAGTTTTTTTAAAATACGTAATCCCTTCCACTACTTCCCTTTCAGAATATACAAAATAAGGAACATCACAGCCTTCAAACAAAATTTGCAGACCCTCTAAACTCAGGAACCACCACATATACACAGAACCAGCCTTCATCTGTGAGCTGCTGATTGTCTCTCAAAATCCCTTCAGCTTTTATCCATTCCCCTGCCTCCAGTACTTTTTTTCTGGACCAGCACAGTAATTCCTGCTTACTCACATTCATCCAAAACCCTTCTAACACTCTAGGTGCCTCATGAGATACTGGCTTATGGGCAGTTTCTTATCCCAAGTATCAAAAAAAAGAAAAAGCCAGATATTTTCATATTTTCAAATTCAATTCATGCCAAGAAATTTCCAAGCCCAGAGCAACATTGCTGATGAGGGACTGTCAAACACAATTGCTAACAACCCTAGGACCAGCACCACTAAAGTAAGCTGAGAAGGAAAAGCCAAACAAGAGGGGTTTGTGTTAAACCAGCAAAACACACTCAAGCCTCTGAGTAAGGCAACAGCTGCAAGTACTCTGGCAAGATACACACAATCAGAGTGAAATGATGCAGCTTAGTTTTCAAAGTGAAATCCATATCACAGTTGCAGAGGGTTTGGGTTTTATTAATGTAGAAAACAATATATAGCAATGCACAATTAAGAGTAAGAAAACTGAACTACAGACGTTTTATTCTGCAGTTTTAATTATTCTTTTAAGCTTATTCTTATTTTACTAGTAAGTTCTAAGTCCCTACAGTCTCATAAACATGCGTAAATTCACCTATTAACCATACTCAGGGAAGTACAGAACAACCATGGTTTAGGAAACCATTAATTACAATTTCTAATGGAAGTTCTCGGAATTGCCATTCAGGTAACACCAATGTTACCCAGAATAACCCTCAACCTGTTTCATCAGGCATCTTTGATCCTTCTGGGGGTCTTTTTGGAGGCCATTTAGCTGCCAAGTCCCTTCTGGAGCTATTTTCTTCCCCCTTTTACAGCTTTTCTTCCCCAGGCCATATGGTTGGTTTCGTTTCTTAACTCTTGCTCACTTCATCTGCTTAGAAACTTTGAAAGAAACTCGTCTTTCAAGAGGCAAAGTTCCTTTCTGCTACACAACACAGGTCCCTCTACCCACTGTATTTCTTTCATTTATGCTAGTGTGTCTCTGTTATTTATACGAGTTATGTAGCAGCAAGTTTGCACACTAGACTACACACATAAGGTGAATGGTATGGATTTACAGCAGAGCTTAGCTTTCCAACAGCTAGCAAGCCCTGTAAAAGGTTGGGCTCCTGTTTATCGCTTTCGTACTCCATCCTCAACCATATGACCCCTTTGTTTTTCCCTGCACAAGCACTGCTGCTATTTTGACTTTGTGAGCTGATTCAGGGAGCAAATCCCTTTGGGGGAGGGAATAATGTTACCCACTGCCTTATAGTCCCTTTGCCTTACAGTCCATTTCAGCAGCAGGGACACTACATGGGCTTAGCTAAACTGTAAAAAGAAGAGCCTGAGCGTGTAACTCAAGAGAAAGAAGTTTCGTTTTGAAGGAGAGGCGCACAATCTGCTTTCTCTGTGCTGGAGAACTGCCAGAAGAGCTCTGGCCTTCAGGCGTCAAGGACAAACATCAGCTCTGTCCCTCAAAGGCACAGCACACAACTGGCATTGCTGTGGGAGGATAACTACAGTTCTTAAAACTACACACACACAAACCTTGGGCTGCTTTGGCCGTTTCCAGAGGCTAAAGGATGAGGCTGGACAAGCCTGGGGCTGTGTGGCAGCGACAGGAGCTTTCCTGGACTGCTTGTTATCTCTCTGGGCCCGCTTGCCATGACCCTGCCCTGACATGCCCTTGGCACAACCCAGCCCTCCCCTAACACTCAGTGTCTGCACTTGAGCTGGAGCCTTCATACAGTTCTGGTCCTGAAACGAAGCATAAAATGAAAATATGAGCCTTTCTCACCTGGTAAGCACTCATTTTTGCATTCCGTATTTTAGCAAGGTAAACCGGGACCACAAAAAAATAGCTCAAGGAATTGAAAGTGCAGTTGGCTTAAAGCAAACTAAGCTGGCCCTGCCTCCGAAAGGGGCAGTTCCGCTCTCCCTGCCACCTCGGATGCAGGTGGCTGCTGCCTGCTCTCTGCCTTTGCAATCAGATCACAAGGCTAACATGAGGAGTAGAGAGATGTCAAGTGCACAGAGTGAATCATAAAATCACAGATTAACCAGGTTGGAAGAGACCCACCGGCTCATAGGATCGTCCCTTCAGCAGTATGAAGCCTCTCCCTGCTTCAAATCCCTCACCAGAAACTTCTAAAACAAAATAAATGCATTTGATGTATATAGTATCATATAAACATCTCATAGAATGACAGAATCCTTTGGCTGGAAGAGGCCTTTGAGAATATCACATCTAACTGTACCTGTCCATATCCCTGAGCACCACAGCTACTCAAACCCCTCCAGGGATGGAGACTCCACCACTGCCCTGGGCAGCCCATTACAACGCTTGACAATCCTTTCAGTGAAGATTTTTTCCCCCTAATATCCAATCTTAACCTCCCCAGTGCAGCATGAGGCTGTTTCCTCTCGCCCCACCACTTGTTACTTGGGGGAAGAGACCAGCACCCACCTCACTCCACAATCTCTTTTCAGGTGCTTTTCCAAGCCTCTCCAGATAATCGCTTCATATTTCACATCACCTGTATCCTCTGCCTTTAAAGCATATCCAAAACATCCCCATCATCCCCCATTGCGCCCCTCTGCCTGCTCACCCCACTTCTATCAATAGCCTTTCCCTGCAGCCATCACCAGCACAGTACCAGAAAGTTGGTGCTTCTCCATCTCCTAGCAAGGATATTCTGCTCCCTCCAGTCCAGGACAGGGGGTTCTGCACTGCTGGGGTGCTGAGACGTGAACCCGGGATGGAGCTGCCCCTCTTTACCCCTTAGGGCCAGAGCTGCCCCTTTTGCCCACTGGGAAAGAAGCTGCCCCCCTTTTCTCCCCTCTCAGGGAAGGAGGTGACCCTCTTTACCCCTCTCAGGGAAGGAGGTGACCCTCTTTACCCCTCTCAGGGAAAGAGGTGACCCTCTTTACCCCTCTCAGGGAAAGAGGTGACCCTCTTTACCCCTCTCAGGGAAAGAGGTGACCCTCTTTACCCCTCTCAGGGAAAGAGGTGACCCTCTTTACCCCTCTCAGGGAAAGAGGTGACCCTCTTTTCCCCTCTCAGGGAAAGAGGTGACCCTCTTTTCCCCTCTCAGGGAAAGAGGTGACCCTCTTTTCCCCTCTCAGGGAAGGAGCTGACCCTCTTTTCCCCTCTCAGGGAAGGAGCTGACCCTCTTTTCCCCTCTCAGGGAAGGAGCTGCCCCTCTTTTCCCCTCTTAGGGAAGGAGCTGCACCCCCTTTCCCCCTTAGGGAAGTAGCTGCACCTCTTTACCCCTCTCAGGGAAGGGGCTGCCCCCCTTTACCCCTCTCAGGGAAGGGGCTGCCCCCCTTTACCCCTCTCAGGGAAGGGGCTGCCCCTCTTTTCTCCTCTCAGGGAAGGGGCTGCTCCTCTTTTCCCCTCTCAGGGAGGCGCAGGAGCCCCTGCAGAATCGGAACCCCCCGTGCCCTCCCTGTCTCGCTCGGGTGTGGCTGGTCCCCGCTCACCTGCGGGCTGGAGGGGGCTCGGGCAGGGGCAGGGAGGAGGCGAGGGTCGCGGCTCCAGCTCGGCTCCCGCTCCGAGTTTCCGGGCGGGGAGGAAAGTCGAAACCTCGTCGAGGGGAGGAGGCGGCCAGGCGCCAGGTGCCTCCTAAGGGCGGCTCAGCCCCCGCCCCTCGCTCCACCCTCCCCGCCTCCCTCTCTGCCCCCTCCCTGTCTCTCATGACAAATTTAAACTTTTCTATTACTCTTTCTAGAGTTTTATTGTAGAATCACGGAATGGTTTGGGTTGGAAGGGATCTCAGAGCCCACCCAGTCCCACCCTCTGCCGTGGGCAGGGACACCTCCCACTGGATCAGGGGCTCCAAGCCCCATCCAGCCTGGCCTTGAACCCCTTCAGGGATGGGGCAGCCACAGCTTCCCTGGTAAACCTGGGCCAGGGTCTCCTCACCCTCACAGAAGAACATTTCTCCCTAAGATCCCATCTCAGTCTCCCCTCTTTTCAACAGCTCCGTTATCCTATCCCTGCCCTCCCTGATCCAGAGCCCCTCCCCAGCTTTCCTGGAGCCCCTTTCAGTACTGGAAGCTGCTCTAAGGTCTCCCCACAGCCTTCTCTTCTCCGGGCTCAACAACCCCAACTCTCAGCCTGTCCTCCTACAGAAGGAGCTCCAGCCCTTGATCGTGAAGATGATCCAAGGCCTGGAGAACCTCCCAGTCAAAGACAGGCTGAGAGGGTGGTGGCTGCCCCATCCCTCCATCCCTGGAGGGGTTCAAGGCCAGGTTCCTCTGAACACAGGATTCGAGGAGTGGTCTTACCAGTGCCAAGTCCAGAGGGAGAATAACCTCCTTGGACCTGCTGGTCACACCGTTTCTGATCCAAGCCAAGATACCATTGGCCTTCTTGGCCACCTGGACCACTGCTGCCTCATGTTCAGTCGCTGTCAACCAACACCCCCAGGTCCTTCTCCTCCAGGCAGCTTTCTAGACAGACTTCTCCCAGTCTGTGGCTGCTCAGGGTTGTTGTGCCCCAAGTGCAGAGTCTGCCATTTGGCCTTGTTAAACCTCATCTCATTAGACTCAGCCCATGGATCCAGCCTGTTCAGATCCCTTTGCAGCCTCCGTACCCTCCAGCAGATCCACACTTCCACCCAGCTTAGTGTCATCTGCAAACTTGCTAAGGGAGCACTCAACGCCTTCATCTAGGTCATTGATGAAGACATTGAACAAGGCTGGACCCAGCACTGAGCCCTGCAAGGATTTCAGTAAATCCTTCTGTTCCCCATTTTTGCCTGTTGAAGTCTTCAGTGAGAGGCTGTGAGGGACACTGGCCAGTGTGTGAGAGATGCACACTGTACCAAAAATGCAACAAGGCCCTTTCTGACTTTCATTTAGATCCTTGCTGGAAATCTGAAGGAACTAAAGCACATCAGCAATGCATCTTTGCTCAATAAGATCCATGTTACCACGGGACGTGAAGTATAAGGTATTTTTGTAGGGCTTGGCTAAGAACTGACTTGCAAACCCAACAGTTTTGCTTAAACTGAAATAATTGTTTGATAGGATTTCCTCAAAAGCACAAAGGCTGAAATGGTTGGGAAGGGTGGATAGCACCACATCCTCAGACCATAAGGCAATACAATATTATGCTGTACAATTACAGTAATATGCCTTTGGAATGGGTCCAGAGGAGGCTACAAGAATGATCCTAGGGCTGGAGCACCTCCCATCTGACAACAGGCTGAGAGAGTTGGGGGTTGCTCAGTCTGGAGAAGAGAAGACTCCCGAGGAGATCTTGTAGAGACCTTCCAGTACCTAAAGGGGCTACAAGAAAGCTGGGGAGAGACTGTTTACAAAGGCCTGGAGTGATAAGATGAGGGGCAATGGGTACAAGCTGAAGAGGGGCAGATTTAGGCTAAACAGAAGGAGGAATTTCTTCACCATGAGGGTGGTGAGGCACTGGAACAGGTTACCGAGGGAAGTGTCTCTGCTTGTGGCAGAGGGGTTGGAACTGCTTTAAGGTCCCTTCCAGCCCAAATTATTCTATGATTCTGTGATTTGACTGGTCTGAGATCCCATGCGATTAAACTCTTGCTTGGGGAAGGAAGAGCAGCCAGCGTCAGGCTGGAGCTGTGTGGTGGCTGGAAGGGCATGGTCAGCTGAGCCACCAGCCTGTGTCAGCGCTGTCAGCCAAGCTCACACCACAGCCTGTGCTCACGGAACACCGGCGGGTGTGCAAACAAGCAAAGGCTTCAGTTGAGCTCCGAGGAACTGGAGCACTTCTGAAGGGAGAGGTTTAAGCCTTAGCACAGAACCTGTCCCTCCTCTGGGCAGCCTCAGTTGGTGAGGACAGGAAATGTGTGGGTGAAATTGGGGCGTTAGGAAGGCAAACCCTAGGGAAATTTGAAATGGATGCAAATCTTTGAAATTAGGAATTCTGTCTAGTTAGCACTCGCTGGAGATTGTTATCATGTGCAATGACCTGTTTTCCTGAGTGGACAGCATGCCCATACGTAATTAAGATATGGTGAAAGTTTATTGTATAAGTGTGCTGGAATTTTGGTTTGGCTTTGCAATAAAGGAATCACTCTGAGTCATGTTTACTAAATGGACTCGTGGAGGATGCAGGTCTCTTTTGCAGAGCTAACACAAATGCAAGGAACTGAAATTAATTTCTTTCCTAGTCCAGGTAAAAGCTGCCACATCGTAAATAAGGCTGTGGCTTGATGACATGCAGCCCTTTGCTGTACTACTGGTTCCTACCTGCTCTTTGTTCCTGCCCTTGAAACACAGCACACCAACCCTTGGCTGTGTCTGCAGCTCTTTGTGTGGCTGAACTGAGAACCAGGCCTATATATTAGAATATATAAATATATTTAAAAACAGATGCATCTACTTTTTAAGCCAGATAGAATCATAGAATCATTTGGTTGGAAAAGACCTTCGAGATCATTGCGTCCA
This sequence comes from Coccyzus lansbergi, assembly GCA_033558105.1. Classification (NCBI taxonomy): domain Eukaryota; kingdom Metazoa; phylum Chordata; class Aves; order Cuculiformes; family Coccyzidae; genus Coccyzus; species Coccyzus lansbergi. The sequence continues at coordinate 98,615 of JAUMJK010000230.1, forward strand.
GATGTACCTGTCCACTACTAAACCAGATTGATCAGTTCTCCAGTCTAGTTTGTAACTGAGGGGTTATGGGTGGACGATAGTCTTCCCCACCAGCACAGAAGCAAGCAGCTAGAAGAGCAAAGTGGCTAAATATGACACTGATCCTGCTGAAGACAGATCCCGAAGCACAGCTGAATATTCAGCCTGCAAAGCATAAATGGATTGCTCCTCTGGGTTGTTCAGCCAGTAGTCGAGGTGTTGTGTGAGTTTGAATTGCAGCTCCTGCAATTTTGCATGTAAACATTTCACCTGAAAAGCATCACAATATTTGGGAGAGAAATAGTTTCTCAGGTAATGTTCAAATTACCACTTTGATTAACTTTGTGTCGAAGAGAATCTCAGTTTGTTCTTTCTTCCTGGCACTTCTTGAAAACTCCACAATCTCTTGGTCTTTGCTGATTCTGGAACATCAAAGGTGTTTTGCAGAACTTGAGGACTTTTTATTTACTAGCAGTTCTGCTAAATTACTGCTGTAGCCTTTAATAACTGAGAAGACTCACTGTGAAAAACATACCACAATCTCAGTTCGAGCTTTTATCTGCTCCAACTGCTGATAATTTCTTGATGGTGTAATTTGTACAGTAACCACCGTGCTGCTATGTGGAGAAATATTACGGGCCACATATTTGTGTAATGCGTATGTCAGGATTAAAATGCCCCTTTCTGACAAACAGAATTAGGTATAACAACTACATACGCTTGCACGCTCATGGAATAATAATAATTCTTTTATTTCACATGAAGATATAGAAAGCTTTTTTTTTTTAGAAAATCTGAAAAAGAAAACACTTGGAGGTGTTCAAGGCCAGGTTGGATGGGGCTTGGGCAGCCTGATCCAGTGGGAGGTGTCCCTGCCCATGGCAACAGGGTTAGAATTGTATCATCTTCAAGGTCCCTTCCAACACAAACTATTCTATGACTCTGTGATACTATGGAAATCAGTAAATAAGCAATGGGGAAAATAATACGTTCAAAATCAAATGGGGAAACAAAATCACATCATACGAAGGTTTGCAGATTAGATGAATCCCATTAATCTTGCATAAAACTTGGTAACCGCATGTGTTTCTGTCGTCCTCTTGTGGGAAGGCGCAAAGATTATGACTGTGCAGCGTTAATTTGGGACTCCGCTTTGATGTTTCATCGCAAACAAACCTAAATTCCCAACCCACGCACAAGAATGTAAACACAATTAGAAAAACCAAAACACAAATAAGGAGGGAGAGTCATCCCAGGAATTGATGATTAAATGGCCTGGAATCTCCCTTTTGTGGAAAGAAGAGCAATGGGAGTACGCGTGCATGAAGACACAGTGGATTCTGGTAAATCTGAGGCCCTAAGCACATTGTTTGGGTTTGTTCTGCCAAATTCTATAGTACATTTGTTCATTTTGCAGTATTTTATTCTGCTTGCTGCAAGTTATTGTGATATATGCATTCCTTACTGTGTGTTTATAGGAAGGAGTTCCATTGTTTGAAATAAATAAATGGGAGCAAATAGTATATTAAGAAATACAGCATAAGAATCTTGCATATGTTAGTAAGGACTTAGAACTATTTGACATTATCTCTTCTTGTGGTATTTTATTAACGATGTAGGGATACTTTATTTGACGGATCTGCAGAATGTTTTCATTAAAAGTAAACAGATTGATTCTCTGCTTATGGAAAAGTCTGTGTTGGCAGATAGAAAGGGGGACATCTGGCTTTCCTTAGGAGGGGAATAACCCATCTGGCTTTTTGCAGTGGAGCAGATAGGATAGTATATAAAAAAAAAAATAAATGGTACACGAAGCAAATCCCTTACCTTCTTCACTGTTGGGAATGACACCGGTGGCTGTTCCATAGATTTTAAATGATGCTGCTGAAATGTTGCAGCTGCTTTGTAATCAACACATTTCTTTTTAGCACAATGCTTCTGTGGCTGCATTTTAATGAGACTTCAGAAATATAACACCTATCAAGAAAGATGTTATAGCAATAGATAAAATAACATTTCATCAGGCCAATTCCAGGTTCTACTGAATGTTTTGTTATTATTTTGCAGGATTAGATTTGATTTTTTTTGTTGGTGCTGAGCCCAGCTGCCTCGACTCCTCTTGCTTTTTAACTTCTTGAAGAAAACTGATAAGGTACTGTCAAGTTTCCATCAATTATTTGTACAAAGCAAGTATGATGTTCAATTTACTTTATAGCCTGTAACTGCAACACAGTTCTCTTCATTAAAGCTGATAACAGATACTAAGTAGACTTGATCTAATTCAGGACTGTTATCTGTATAGTTGTGCTTGGGAGGTGCCCTTGCTCTCTGATAAAGTGTTAATTAAATGAAGTGTTTCTGTAACATTTAGAATTTGACCTCTAGCCATTTTTGTTCCATCAGCTCTTCAAATGTTGGCTTTCTACCTTTGTTTTTATGAACACCACCTTTCAGGCAGCTGGGTCAGAGGAAAAGGCTGCGTATGTCAAGGGGTATTATCCTGTCCCTAAGCAGGAAACTCTTCCCCTGAAAGTCCCAAGCTAGGCTGAAGCAGCTTGCCATGGGCTTTTTGGAGAAGCAGGAGTCACAGGAAGCCTGCGGCACTGCTTCTAGTGTGCATCAACTCCCTGCCTCAATGAGCATGTCTGGGTTATGGAATAGAGAGCATAGTGTGGTGTATCTGCAAGTTTGCAGATGACACTAAGCTGGGTGGAAGTGTGGATCTGCTGGAGGGTACGGAGGCTGCAAAGGGATCTGAACAGGCTGGACCACTGGGATGAGACCAATGGGATGGGGTTTAACAAGGCCAAGTGCCGGGTCCTGCACTTGGGGCACAACAACCCTATGCAGCTACAGACTAGGAGAAGTCTGTCTAGAAAGCTGCCTGGAGGAGAAGGACCTGGGGGTGTTGGTTGACAGTGACTGAACATGAGCCAGTAGTGGCCCAGGTGGCCAAGAAGGCCAATGGCATCCTGGTGTGACCAGCAGGTCCAAGGAGGTCCTTCTCCCTCTGTACTCGGCACTGGTGGAACCATTCTTCGAATTCTGTGTTCAGTTGTGGGCCCCTCAGCACAAGAAGGATGTTGAGGCTCTGGAGTAAGTCCAGAGAGGAGCAACAAAGCTGGTGAAGGGGCTGGAGAACAGGCCTTATGAGGAACGGCTGAGAGAGCTGGGGGTGTTTATCCTGGAGAAGAGGAGGCTGAGGGGAAGTCTCATTGCTCTCTACAAGTACCTGAAAGGAGGTTGTGGAGAGGAGGGTAATGACCTCTTCTCCCAAGTGACAGGAACAGGACGTGAGGGAATGGCCTCAAGCTCCACCAGAGGAGGTTCAGGCTGGACATTAGGAAAAATATTTTCACAGAAAGGGTCACTGGGCATTGGAATAGACTGCCCAGGGAGGGGGTTGAGTCACCTTCCCTGGAGGTATTTAAGGCATGGGTGGACGAGGTGCTGAGGGACATGGTTTAGTGATTGATAGGAATGGTTAGACTCAATGATCTGGTGGGTCACTTCCAACCTGGTTGTTCTATGATTCCATATCTGGAGTATGCTCGGGCCTTGCTCATCCATCATTTCAAGGTGGTGGAGCACCTTTATTTCTCCAGCATAGGTGTAAAGGACTCAGCAGATCAGAGTTCAGGGATTTTTATCACCTTTCATTTTGAAGAGGCTGCTAGTGGGTACTCTTTGGATCACCACAGGGCCAGCCCCCTTCCAGCCTTAGGAGGGGTGCTGCCTCCTGCAGCAAGGTTATTTCTAGGGCAAAGGCTGCTTGTGTTCTGCTTGACCATGTGGGATTCTTTACTAGCAAGACATCTACCTGCTTTTGGAAAACTAAACCAGAGATCCCCTTGGTTCATGCCACAGCAAAATCTTTCCAGTCTTTTTTAAGAGCGGTATCTTCCAAAGTTCCTATTTCTGACTGTGTCACACAGTTGTACAGATGTAACCTGCACTGGGATTCAAGCAATTACTGCATTAAGTCCTACATTTCAGACTAGCCATCATCAGTGAGACCATGTATTTTGATAACTATGCAAAGAATGTTAAAGAATAAAAATGAAGATCGTAAAACTCATAAAAATAGGCAGGTTACTTCCATCAGTTCTTTACCAGCAGCTTGCTGTGAGCCATTTGGCACAGCAGTTGAAGCCATTTAACTATGTGTATAGAAAATACCTCCATAAGGATTACTTCATCATCACCTGATTGGCACCTAATTTTGGAATGGAAGATGAGACTCGGTGTCCACTTACTTAACAGCATATAGCATCATCCTACAAGAGGGTGAAGCATGATCTCCATATCTCAGAGAGGTTAGAGAGACAGAGTATACTAAGACACCTTGGAATGTCTTTTCTCCCTGGAGCTCTTAGTTGCTAAAATTGCCCTAGAATTCCTTTGGTATTTGCAACAATCGCTTCTAGTAACAGTAATATACACCTGAAAGGACTAAGAAGAAGAATGTGGGATGGCTGCAAGTCTCATCAAGATCTAACACAGATCTGGACCCATACTAGTTAAACATACTTGTTCTTCAAAACTCTGCTCAGGCAAAGTGACATATTTCTGGTGAGACTGTTCGGTCTGCACCACAGAAAAGACACGTCCTGAGGAAAAAACAAGATCCATCCCAAGTAATTGCTATGTGCTGCAGCTGGATCTCTGCTTCCAGAAAATAGCTAAATATAAACATTCCTAACTGAATGGGTGGGAAGCCAAGACTGCCTTGCAGCAAAGACACCCACTAAATAGGACTGTCTATTGACAGGCTAACCCACAGGGACTCATTCTGCCACAGCTGACAAAGAGATCAGTGGAATAAGCAATATAGGTGCTTAAAGGATGATTACACCATTAATCAGACTTTTCTGAGAACACCAGTGTGGCTCTGGTATGAGTTATCTCTCACATTCCTAGTCCAGGCTACTCCATATCCAAAGCACGAGGTTACATTTTTTTAGCTGAGGGTTGGAACTCTCCAGACCCTCCCCGGGGACCTGCACTCTAGCTGTTTCCTTCTGCTCCTTGCAGTGCCACTGGAGACAACGTGAGAAGGAGAACTTAGGGGCAGCACACACATGGTCCCTTGTTGTGTCCTAGATGCTGGCTTGGGGAGGACACTGCAACCCCAACTTTAGGGGTTTCCATAATCTTCGTACTTGGAGATCACTTCTTGGTTTTTAAGTGAATAGAAATCTACAGTGTCACAACAATAACACAGCTGTGAAAACAGAGTAAACCTTTCCTAGGAATACTTTATTTTTGAAAATAATTCTGTCACAACTTGGAACTGTTACCAGGCCGTTTTTTGACAGCCCCAGTAGTGAAGTCCCACATGCTTCTATAACATGTGCTTTAGGCTCTTTCCTGGAGAAATATAATCTTGCAGAGTTACTCCCTTAAATTCTGGAACAGATGCTTCAGATTTTCTGAGAGTTTTCATGGATGTAGCACATGATTTTTTTTTTTTTTTACCATAATTATGAATCTTTGCAGTAATGAAAGTCCTCTGCTGTGCTTCCCATTAAGCTGAATTTTGATGTGAAAGGTGGTAGTAAGTTCAGTAAAAAAAGAAGAAGGTGCCTCCACTTGACACAACCTTTTCCAATATTAATTGTCCTCCAACCAGTTCTCTCCCTGAATCCTCAAGTTATCATGTGCAGAAGCCAACTTCTCTGTTTCTGTACACAAGAATATTGACTGGTATTTTCTAGATTCCTCTTGTCAAACAACATAAGCAGCCCTGAGAGACGGTTCTGACCAGTTTTAGCAGCCTGGCTTGAAATCAAGCTATGCATGACTTGGAAAGAGGGACCTTGTTAAACACATTCCAATGGTGAGTTAACACAAGGAAACACGCATCTTCCGTAGGACATTAGCAAAAGCACTACTAACTCAGGGTTTGTTTTTTTTTTGCTATGAATAATTTGCTTGGCTCGTGTTATTAAGACTCTGCAATCTGAACATAGTAAAAGAGTTTGGGGTAAGGCATGACTCCTCCAGCTCAGTCATCCGTACTTTGAGCTTCAAAATATGGGAAGAGGTTAAAATGTTTTTAGTAGGAAAGTGAGGGAATCTGAATTCAAAGCAGTTACTTCAAGAAACAGTACATGCCTGTGACTGCAATCAGATACTTTAGGCCTTCACTGGAATAGCTTTCATTTGTCTTTGACTACCACGTTCCTGCAAAAGGGGTAGGAAAGCTGTGAAGGGACTGCTCCTAAAGGCTTGTAGTGGTAGGACAAGGGGCAATGAGTATAAACTGGAAAGGGGCAGATTTAGACTAGGCATGAGGAGGAATTTCTTCACAATGAGAGTGGGGAGGCCCTGGAACAAGTTGCCCAGGGAAGTGGTGGCTCCCTCATCCCTGGAGGGGTTCAAGGCCAGGTTGGATGGGGCCTTGAGGAGCCTGATCCAGTGGGATCTTTAAGGTCCCTTGCAACCCAAACTGTTCTATGATTCTATGATAATACGATTCTATGATTCTATGATTCTATGATCTGGCTCTGGAAGGAGGCTTCTCCATGCCAACAGATAATATCAATCCCTCTCTCCTGTGAGATCCTGAATTAGATTTTTTAATGCATACACTAAGACAAATCTTAGACAAAGTCTGTACTCCAGAAATACCCTTAACAATATTTTTAATAAAACCTCAAGAGACATCAGGAGAAACAGAACACAAATCGACATTAAAACAGCTCCTTTGGTCATACCCACTTCAACATTCCCTTTTATTTTAAATCCATGGCCATGGTCTGAATTCATTACGCAAATGCAATAGCTACAGTGTTGGTTCTTCTCAGAGAAGGTGTATTTAAGAACCAGTTGCTCTGGGAATATCATCTGGTTCATATCCGTGTGTGTTTTCAGACATGAAGGGAATTGATAGTAAATCTATTCAACTATCAAGCCCAGAAATTAGTGCTCACTTATAGTTCTGTCCTTTTTGCATTTTTCAGAAGATTCAAGGGTCAAAGTAATAATCCTTGTATATTAAGAAACAATAAAAGCCAAACCCATAAATACTCCATCCTTGCTTTAGTGAGCAACTTCCAAGTTATTTCTCTGAACCAGGGTTTAGCTAGCTAAGAAGAATATAAATATAAAATATACTGAAATATATCTCAAAAAAAGAAGTCACCAGAAATGGTATTTTCAACTGTCTGCTCCAGTTTGTGGATACAGCACTTCTCTCCTGTGGCAGAAGGTGCTTTTCTTTTGATTTGGCAGGTTTTGTGACATTGTTTGATTTCTAATCTAACCATGTTCCTCGTCTTTCATGGATCTTCCCCTCTGCTGATGAGTCCACTAGTAAGTTTGCCCTCTTTACTCGTAATACTTGGTCTTTCTTAATTTCTTTTCTTTGATTTCTTTCTCTAATTATCAAAAAGCAGTTTGTAGATATTCATTTGCAGATTTGTCCCCTGGCAAGCTCCCAGGTTACAATTTATATAGAAACTGAAGCATGTAGAACTTCAAATACTCTAGCACTCCGGAGCAGGTCTGTGTTTAATAGAACTCATGAGCTGTCTTTATTCTTATTGACATAATCTTGTATATTTCTTTATTCATTTAATAACTATGAAAACTGATCTAGCACTTGTGCTGCCTTCTACAAAAAGGAAGGCTTCCTGAACCATTTGATTTGTTGCTGGAGAGAGGAAGGTTTATTTATGGAATTTTTTTAAGAGCTTGCCAGATAAAGCCCCAAGTCAAAGCCAGGCATGCTATTTTTATCTCTGATACCACTTGTTGCAGTAGTGATGTTACAGTGGCAGTTAGTTTGGTGTTTAGGGTTCAAAAGAAGGTAAAAGGCAACTTGCTATTCAGTAATTCTTTATTATTAAATATTGGTTACAAAATGTCACTTCTTAAAAGGCGATCTCATAAACACATCATAAAGAAATTCCTTTTTTTTTTTTCTGGGGATTTTTGATGTCAAAATGTTGCTTTCATATATCAGGGCACAGACCAGTGCGTATCTATCATGTTTTTGCAACCCAAAGGACAAATAAAGGTAGGGAGGAGGAATCCAAATAGCCTTTTGGTTCATATAAGGTAATAAAATAAAAAAAGAGACAGCTGTATTAATTCTATTTAGTTGTCTACACCAATATGCTTCCCTGCTCTTCTTTCCATTACTGGATGGTCAACAAAGTTCTGCTACTTTTAAATTTGAATTTCCCAAGTTGTTCAATACAGCAGCATCTCCACAAGGAGTATGTTCTCTGCCTACTGGAACAACATCGCACATAAGTCTGGGTGGGAAGGGAAGAGGCAGGTTAGATTCCTGTCCTCGTGTGGCACCAGCCTAAGGTAGAGACAGAGCCTCGAGCTCTCACCGTATGTGGTCAGACTACAACAAATTAAGGTTGTGTTACTCTAAATATGGGAGCGAAAGTCCGAGTTGGTCATAAAGGTATAGATCATGTGATAGTTGAAGCATGACTTTTTTTCTTATTGCTCTCTACTCTCAGGCTGCCTTTATAATAAAAATAATTATAGTGTTTAATTTCCCGGAGGAATGACTGTCTTGTTGCTGAATGTCCTGGCTACTCCTAGCTCAGCATCCACCCCTTTGGTGGAAATTAGGGTCTGGTGCAGAATGAGCCCTGCTCAAACCCCCCCAGGTTTTGTAGTGAGGTCACTGCTTCACTAAAAACATTTGTGTTTGTTTTGGTTTGTGGGTTGTGTTTTTTTAAATATTAATACATACCAGCATACACAGCTAAACCGTGCTTATAATCTGTAGTTTATTTTCCAATCCTGTCTGCTAAGCACGTATACACCGATAATAATCCTTACACTTGGACTCATGTAACAGCTTAGTTACAGAAGCATAACAATTAGATTTATGATAGCTCCATCAATCTAACTGTTTTGTCATCGGTTTGACCTTCTGCTTGTCCTGGAAGACTGAGGGATAGAGAGCAGCTTTTTGGAAGCACTCTATAAATCTCTGTCTTTGGCAATAGTTTTAAAGGTTGATGTATATTCTTTTTCTGGCTACATTACTCACAGCAGCTCCTGATGAAGCTCTGTAGTGACAGGAGATTGGTGAGCAGTGATGGGAGTTCTTTCATTCCCTTCAGTCCTTTGCTTACTCTTGAAGGTCCCCTGCCGTCCCCCAGAGCCTTCCCTCAGCAGCATCACAGTGCTGGGATTTTAGAAGTAGGAGTACCCTCTGCTGGAGTGTTTCTGCACTGGGCTCTGTCCTAGAGCTCTTGTCTGGTTCTGTTAATGCATGGTACGTTACACAGGTGTCCTTATCTCCAGATATTAATTTTTGAAATGTATTTCAGCAACAGAATTTTGTCAGTCCTTTAAGTACTGACAATTAAAAGCTATGTTCCTCCTTCATTTCTCCTCATTATATACATACACTATATATTTCTCCTTACTATATGTTCCCAGGAGGCCAACCATATCCTGGGCTGCATCAAGCGTGGCCAGCAGGTTGAGGGAGGAGATTCTACCCCTCTGTTCCTCGCTTGTGAGACCTCATCTGGAGTATTGTGTCCAGTTTTGGAATCCTCAACATCAGAAGGATGTGGAGTTATTAGAATGGATCCAGAGGAGGCTGCAAAGATGATTCAAGGGTTGAAGCATCTCCTGTACAAGGAGAGCCTGAGAGAGTTGGCGTTATTCAACCTAGAGAAGAGAAGGCTCCAAGGGGACCTTATAGTGACCTTCCAGTACCTGAAGGGGCTACAAGAAAGCTGAGGAGGGACTGTTTACAAAGGCTTGTGGTGATAGGACGAAGGGCAATGAGTATAAACTAGAAAGGGGTAGATTTAGACTAGACATGAGGAGGAATTTCTTCACAATGAAAGTGGTGAAGCAATGGAACAAGTTACCCAGAGCAGCGGTGGCTGCCCCATCCCTGGAAGGGTTCAAGGGCAGGTTGGATGGGCCTTGGAGCCCCTGATCCAGTGGGAGGTGTCCCTGCCCATCACAGGGGGGTTGGAACTGGATGGGCTTTAAGGTCCCTTCCAACCCAAATTATTCTATGATTCTATGATAAAAAGTATTTTATTGCAATCGATCAAAAGCCTGATGACCTTTTATTACATTATGAAAGATACCATGCTAAATATCAGCGTTCAAACACAGAACATTGTCAGGGATAGATGTCCCTTTGGAGGCACTTTTGTTCTTTAGTAATTTCAGCTATACTACCTAACATTTTTTCCCATCCTAGTGGTGTGCAGAGGTCATTGTAAGTAATTTATCTCCCTCCTTGGTGTTTAGAACCTTGATATAAAAATTTTCCCCAACAATTAGCACTTGGACATAGCATATTATCATTTCATGATATGGTCTAGTGGTCAAGGCTGAATCAATGGTAAGATTTGATGATCTTAAAGGTCTTTCTTTGTCTGCGATTCTGTGATTTGGTTTTACGAACTGATACACTTGATACCATGCATGTTATATGCAACATAAATAGTTTGCAGGGATTGCAGATCAACAGTGAGATGCTTAAGGAAGAATCTGGCACCAGAAAAACAAGGGGGGAGGATGACCATTGTCTTACTCTCTACCAAGAATGCAAATGGCAAAGAAGAATTGCTCTTCTAGGGAAAATATTGGTAAGAAAATATTGTCATGGGCTAGAGGTAGTATTTGCCTGGTGGATCCAGGCCCACTTTAGTCACTCTTAGTTGGAATTCTGAGAGGAACCACCAGGATCTGAGCCCTTTGGTGAGTCTGGAATGCAATGGGAAGTCAGCATAGTAACTGGAAGAAAGGAGCAGCTGCAAGTCAAGACTTGAAATCCCCTGCAGAGCTCAGGAGAAGGAGACAGACATCACGCTGACTGTAGTTTGCTCTATATCTGGTTCTGACCATTGCCTCTCATGAAAGGTTCGCTGCATCTTTAGGAAAGAAAAGCCCAGGTTCCCTCGGGCCCCTAATTGTCCTGCTGTGAATAACTCGCCTGCTGTCTACCCATCTGTGGCATACAGGAACCAACTGCTTTCTCAGGGGCCTCTCACAGATGTTTTGCAGGCTGCTTTATAGCTGGACAGCTGCTGGAAGTTCATGGAAAGCCACTTAAACCATGGCAGTTGCTTTTAAAGCTATTTGAGTGACAATCGTCTGAAGCAAAACCTGGTACCTCTGGTTTCCTCAAAACATCAGACCCATCTAGAACAATAAAGCCGTCATTGAAAAAGCAGCATGAAAGAGATTCTGAAATAACCCTTTAGGCTGTACACAAAGTAGTAAATTAATGTATTTAATTTCTGTGTTCATCTCAAATAGGCCTTTGGAGGTCCGAAACAAAAGCAGGGCAGTACTTGAGAGGGGCTGGTGCTCTGGGACTCATTCCATAGCTTCACCACTGCACCCATCGATTAGGTTACAACTGAACCGAAGAGAAAAAACAACCCGGCTTCATTTCCATTCCTGTCCTGGGCACCTGGGAGATCTCTGCTGACCAGAATAGCCCTGCTTGGGTGTATCACCTTATGAGACAGTATTTCTCAAGTACCACTCTCTCCATAGGTGCTTGCATCAAAGTGGAATTCAGCTGACCCTGCAGCCCCAAATTGATTTGTATTTCCAATTCTGACAATAATAACAGTTTCAAAATCATTTGACATATACTTCTCTGGAGAAACAAGGTCTGCTGTCTTTTCCTGATAGCTCTAACTGAAACGCAGCTGTGAAATACCTGGTGGTTTATAAATTCGACATACTCAGTAGCAGAAGTTTGCTAGTGTGTGGCTGTGTGGTTATTGCAGATAGAGAAGTATGTTAAAGTAAGAGACATGGATTTTCTCTTCTCAGAGGGAAGTTGCACTGTTTGGTTTTCTTTGTCTTGCTACTCTAATTGGTATTTAGAGCCAGATATCCAGTACATCTTGCCCCAGCCCCTTTCTCCTTTCAGGGGCAATCTCGATTCAAAATCTTAGTCATTAAAGTTGCTGGTTTCTGACTTAAGATCAGTGGGCTTCTTTTCAGAGGGTCTTCTGATTTGAATGATTTGGTTTCAAGGGGCTTTGTCTGTCTTTAATTGTACTTTGTAAACTGAATGGTGAGATCCAGCTGAGATCAAAAGGTTCCCATCAGATTAAGGGAGGTAGGTAAATAGCTATTTCGAGAGCCCTTTCAGAATCCAGAGACACAGACAAAGCTGTGTCATTAGCAGAGCAGACAGTCGCTAGGATTTTTCTTTCCCAGCCCTCACTACTGCCCCTTTCACACTCACATGTGGTTATCAAGCAGGGCCCTCATACCTTGTTCTGATGCCCATATCTGATCCAGCATCCTGTAGGACTGTCACAGGCTACATGGTGTACAATCATCTGAAGCTCAGAAAACAGAAACGGGAAACATCTGTTAAGATATTGATCCAGCAGTGGGTTTGTTAGCAGCTTGTCAGAAGAGGCTAGAAAGAAAATTTGGTGCACCTTGGCTTGACACTTTCTAAAACCTTCTTTCATCTCCCTCTTCCTTCTCATCCCCCAAAGACAACCCCCACATCAAAGTGCTTTGACTGCAAAGATTTGCCGGCTTGAAATACAATTCCATCATTTTCACATCTCCATCTCCAGAAATCACATCCAGATCCCCTGAGCTGTTTGTGGAGCACATGCAGCCTCCCTTTAAGCCAATGAATACTGCAGGTGTTTGGCGAATTCAGAGAGCTGGATCAATGCACACTTTTCTGGTCTTGTTCACAATGTAGTGTCAGCTACAGTCAATATTTATGATTCTGTTGCAGCTATCAAAAGGCAGCCACAATATTTGCCTGACTGTTTAAAGCGATTTGAAATCTTTCAATGCTACATATTCAATTGCTTATTTTGCTGGGTGAATGAAATACATGTAACTGCACTGCACATCACCCCAGAGACTCTCGTGACTGTCCTTACACAGTTTTTCATTCAGCTGAGGCTGCAGCCAAGAGACAGAAAGCATGTGTGTGTCTGGGAGAAGGAGGGGTGGAATATTCATGCTATTGAAAAGACCCGTGTTGTTACTTAACAACTATATTAACCTCATGTCACAAGTCCTGACCTTGTGCTGACCTGGCTAGCAAAGCAGCCGGCTCTGAAGTACAAAACATGAAAGTGGGAGAAGTCAGTGGCAGAGATGGAGAAAAGCTCAGCTCTTCTTGGAAGAGGCTTCCAAACCTATTCAGAGACAATAGCGCAGAGGCCATCCCCACCCCACCACTCACTCTCTACTGAAGCTTTCATGGGGAGCCTTTCACAACCAGCTGCAGACTGGCGCGACCTTTAAACCGCGAGGTTCCTTTTCATGTAAGGCACCCTCATAAAGCAAAGGGAAGAAGCCTGAGAGCACTTGGGCAGGAACCTTTAGATCTCTTGTTTCCACCCTTCTCCTTTGCTTTGCACTGTTCACACAAGTGGCCACATTCAGAGATGAGTCTGGAAGCTCATCCCACCTGAATGTTGCAAAATCAGGAAAGGCAAAATCTTAGAATCATAGAATCATAGAACAACCAGGTTGGAAGAGACCCACCAGATCATCAAGTCCAACCATTACTATCTTCATTAACCAAAGATGTTTTTTCCTTAGCGTTTCTGTCCCTGGACTCTTCCTGCGAGCAGCAATGGAATTCACAAACCCTGCTCTGCTTTGTCACTACAATGGGCAAAGTGACCCTAATTTTAAGAGAGAAAGAAGGAGGTGGGATCCGACTGGAGAGCAGAGCAGGAGCAGGAAGGTAACAGGAGTTTGTTTCGCAGAGCAATAACTGTTGCAAGAGTCCTGTGAGACCTGTACAAAGGTACTTTAAAGGTAGGCTGGCAGGTTGAGTGATGGCTACAGAGAGAGAGTTTGTGGCATGATGAGAAATTTCTCTTGGTGAAGGGCTCTGGAGAGTAATATCTACTCACAGAAGCTCAGGCAAAGCATTTCCCCCTCCTTATTTTCTAACAGAGTAGCAACAGAAGCAGTGATATCAAAGGATTGACAAGGGTGGCTTCACTGAGCCTGTGGAATAATTATTCACAAGTTTTGCTGATGTAGTTTGGTTGGCCAGCACCTTCCTGCTGGAGAAACTGCTAAGCCATCCAACCGGTGCCTCATTTACTCGTTTGCCATCCTGGCAGCCATCAAGATAGGGTGTTTGAGAGGGATTTCCGTAAAGAACCTTTCTAAAATAACCTGCTTCAAAAAGAAGCTCTGGGTGCAAGCAGAGATTGGCTTATGTCCTGAAGCTTGAGGTTTATGAAAATTGGTGTCTCTCTTTGATTTTTCCAGTGGTAAATAATTATAGGTTTGTCATCCTCCCAGGAGGTGTTGAAGGCCAGGCCGGATGGGCCCTGGGAAGCCTGATCCAGTGGGAGATGTCCCTGCCCATGGATGATCTTCAAGGTCCCTTCCAATCCCGACTATTCTACGCTTCTATGATTCTGTGATCCTCAAGCTTTTAAGTATCATGAGTCAAGCACACAAACCGAGAGATGTTTCGTAAACTTCTCCCTACCCTAAAAATAGTAAACACCAGGTTATTTTTGCTTTCTTCCTGGATTTGCATCTATTAGAGCTACGATTTTTGGTTTCTCTTCTCTGGCTGTTTAAAGTTGTTTAGCCTGGAGAAGAGGAGGCTGAGAGGAGACCTCATTACTCTCTACAACTACCTGAAGGGAGGCTATGGAGTGGAGGGAGCTGGGCTCTTCTCCCAAGTGACATGTTGGGGACAGGACAAGGGGGAATGGCCTCAAGCTCCACCAGGGGAGATTTAGGCTGGACATTACGAAAAACTTTTTCACAGAAAGGGTCATTGGTCATTGGAATAGGCTGCCCAGGGAGGTGGTTGATTCACCTTCCCTGGAGGTGTTTAAGGCACGGGTGGTTGAGGTCTTGAGGGACTTGGTTTAGTGTTTGATGGGAATGGTTGGACTAGAAGATCCAATGGGTCCCTTCCAACCTGGTTGTTCTATGATTCTATGATTCTATGATTCTATGAAAGTGTGCTCCTTAAGAAGGCAGAAGACTGCATGTATGCACAGCAAATTCCAGGAGCAGGGTCAGTCGGAGAAGCTGGACGACTCTCAAGAACTGCCGCAAAATCCCAACAGCTCGCAGAGGAGTCTGGCATGAAATCCTATCTAGTGACCTTGTGCCAGGCCAGGAAGTTCCCCAATGTGTATGGTCATATATTCCCCAAGGAGCTGTATCTTTTGTTTGATCTGCAGGGCCAGGAGCAGCCAGGGGTTCCCGTTTGACAGCAGCCAGGCCAGCTGGGCTTGGACACCTCCCACTTCCCTCTGCAATCCCACATTCAGCTCAAGGCTGCTGGCCCAGCGCTCTGTTTACATGTTTCCAAATTCAAGGAGGAAAAGTGAATATCAAACAGGCCTGCGCTCTTTTGAAGTGGTTAAAGGATGCTATCAGGTCTAAGGGGGTGGTGTGTGCCTTTGAGGCTTGTTTGCCTTCCCTTTAACCAGCCACTCATCTTCAAAGCTGCCCTAACCCCAACAGGGCAGCTTCTCCGGACCTACCAGGGCCAGGGTGGTTTGTGTATGGTTTTCAGCCGTGCTAGTTTTTTTTTTTTATTCCTCTGAAATAAATAATTGGATTGAAATTAGTTACTGTCCAACAGGAAGAAAGTAAGGGATTTGGTTTGTTTTCCAATAGGAGGTTTCATCCCTCAGGGCTGAGCATCCTTCTTTTTTTTGTCAGCGGCAAAGCTTGCCTTTTGGAGAGCTTTTATCATCCATACACATTAGTTAGGGATGCTTTTAAATCACATCCTGCTCCTTTTCTCCCCTCAGCCCCTCCATGAGCCACAGCTCTCTGCAGTCTTTCATCCCTGTCAGCGCCTGCCATCTGCAGCAACCAGCTGGAATCGCTGCTGGACACCCCACACTGTGTGACAGCGACACTCAGCACCTGAGATCTTATCTGGGTTATATTAGGGCTATCTTACTTGGACAAATCTCTTTTAGTGTGAAAAAACTTTGCTTTTGAAAGTGAAAGAAGTGCTGTTGCTTATTATAAAGTAGAGAGGAAAAGTGGATTTTGAAAGTCCGAATTCTTGAAGAGAGTTAGTGTTGAATTTCAATATTAGAAAATTCAATAAGCATATTTTCAGTTCGTTACTAAGAGCTTTATTTACGCAAGATCTCCTTCATTAAGTCTTACTAAGAGCTTTATTTATGCAAGATCTCCTTCATTAAGTCTCTTTACAGGTTTTCAGAGAACTAGAATAAAAGCAGCCCAGACATAGAATCATAGAATAATTTAAGTTGGAAAAGACCCTTAAGATCATGGAGTCCAACCATAAACCAAGAGCTGCCACTCCGCCACTACACCATAGAATCATAGAATCACCAGGCTGGAAAAGACCTCTTGGATCATCGAGTCCAACCATTCCTATCAAACACTAAACCATGCTTCTAAGCATCATATCTACACATCTTTAAATCCCTCTAGGGATGAGGACTCCACTGTTTTCCTGAGTAGCCTGTTCCAGTGGATCATAGAATCATAGAATCATATAGAATCATAGAATCATAGAATAGTGAGGCCCTGGCCCAGGTTGCCCAGAGAAGCTGTGGCTGCCCCATCCCTGGAGGGGTTCAAGGACAGTTGGATGGGGCTCGGAGCCCCTGATCCAGTGGGAGGTGTCCCTGCCCATGGCAGGGGGTGGAACTGGATGGGTTTTAAGGTCCCTTCCAACCCAAACCATTCCATGATTCTATGCACTTGTATGATTTGTTCTTAGATTTCAATGCGTGATGCCTAGAGGGAACCGTTGGAAGCAGCCGGAGACAGCCTGGCTAATATTCCCTGGGCAGCATAGGCCAACCCATATCGAATCCTGCAAAACAAATCTTCTGCACGTGTCAAGATATCAGAATGGGCATTAATCTTTAATTGGATGCCTTTTAAGGGTGCAGAAGTGTTGTGTGAATATTTTTTCCTTGCAAGTATTGTCACATGCCAAAATGCTCTCCTTCCCTATCTCCTGTAATTTGTCATAAAATCATTATCCTAGTCTCAGGGACATGGTGATTATTTCCATGACAACACAGAAAGATTCCAGAAACAAAGATTTCTGACTAAATATATGAAGGTTGTCAAAAAAAATGCAACTGCAAGAATTCCACCTCCCCACAGTGAATAACAGACAGAAAAGTTAAGGTTACAGGAGCTCATCTTTTGAAACTGAAATTTTCTTAACACCATGTTGATTTACTTAATGTTGGATATTTAAAAATTGGGTCAACAAGCATTTCTTCAAATAGTAGGAATGTGCTCTTATTATATGGGTCCCCAACACCTGGCTCTGTGTTCTCATCTTAAACTGGTCCTGATTCCACTCAAATACACTGAGGATATACCCACAGGACTTGGGCTCTATGAAAAGATGCCTGAAAAATAATTGAAACACTTCTAATCCAATAATTTGATCCTAAAGTAAAACTGTGCTTGGATATGAGCCTGTGCTTTACAGCTCTCCCTAACAGGCTGAGTCCTAATGCCTCACATTTGCAAATGTTCAAAAGCAGAGAGATGTTCACCCCGCACTGTCATTCCCTGTCCTGGATGATCTGCCTTTGATTGAGTACCCAGTTGTCCTGACATCAAATAGGTCATACTCATAGTAGTTTCCTGGGATTTCAGCTATCACCCTCTGTTATATGAATGCCAAGGCTGTGCTCGATGTGTTTGCAGTTAGGGATCATGGCAAACCCTGTCTTCACACAGCAGCAGCACAAAAAAAGGAGTAAGTCCCTGTGCATTGCCCAGGGGTGGCACCAGGGGCAAGTCATAGAATCATAGAATCATAGAATCATAGAATCATCAGGTTGGAAGAGACCCACTGGATCATTGAGTCCAACCATTCCTATCAAACACTAAACCATATCCCTCAGCATGTCATCCACCAACGTCTTTTAAACCCCTCCAGGGAAGGTGAGTCAACCCCCTCCCTGCACAGCCTGTTCCAGGGCCCAATGACCCTTTCTGTGAAAATTTTTTTCCTAATGTCCAACCTGAATCTCCCCTGGTGGATCTTGAGGCCATTCCCTCTCATCCTGTCCCCTGTCACTTGGGAGAAGAGCCCAGCTCCCTCCTCTCCACAACCTTTTTTCAGAAAGTTACAGAGAGTAATGAGGTCTCCCCTCAGCCTCCTCTTCTCCAGGCTAAACACCCCCAGCTCTCTCAGCCACTCCTCATAAGGTTCCTGTGCTGCAGAACCAGTGTTGGGTAACGAACTAACTTTGTAATAAATCTGTTTATTGGTTTAGACAAGCTCTCCGCGTGAGTGATCTGGTTAGCCTGTGTCCTGCACTCACATGTTGCAGTGACTGACAGCTTTGGATCCACACTAACAGCTTCTCAGAGGGAAATGGAACTGATTGGCCCTTCAGACCACGCCCTTAATTGTGGTTCCTTTTTCTATATCAAAAAGCAATGCAATTTAACCTGCCGTACACTGTTCCTTGGAGACAAACAGCTGTTCCATCTTTCTGCTGGCTTGATTGATGCCCCATTTGCGTGATCTGCTGTTGAATTTTTGCCTTCCTTAATGGCAAAGCGGATTACTGCTCTGCGTAAACAAGCTGATGGTGTTTTGTTTGCTGACAGAAAAAAAAGGTTTGGGAAAAAATTTTATTTAACAATGCTTAGTTTTTGTGGGTGGCTTGAGACCTAATCCTGATGGAGACATTTGTTTTCTATTCATTGCTCAAAAATAACAAGATTTCAGAAAAAAATCTTGAATCTTCTTGATGCGAAGCATTTGACTCAGCTATGGTCCCCTGACTCTTCTTCAGTTATAATAATAAAACCTGAAGTAAAAAATAAAAACAGATTAATTGCATATGGGCACCCAGCAGCTTTGATTCTCTGTTTTCTGAAACTTCCGGTTGCACTAAAAGGCAGTCAAAAGCCAAGATGGAAGATTGCTGAAATGAAATTTGTTTTGCCTCACTTTAGAGAGGCATAAATTATCAAAAAAGGGAGAGAAAAGGGATCTCTGTATGTTAATTTTTCTGTGTCAAGTCTTGCACCTTGAGAAAGTTCAGAATCATAGATTCCTAGAACTGTTTGGGTTGGAAGGGACCTTAAAGATCATGTAATTCCACCTCCACTGCCATGACCAGGGACACCTCCCACTGGATCAGGGACTCCAAGGCCCATCCAACCTGGCCTTGAACCCCTCCAGGGATGGGGCAGCTACCACTGCTCTGGGAAACTTCTTCCAGTGTCTCACCACTCTCACAGTGAAAAAATTCCTCCTTTTGTCCAGTCTAAACCTGCCCCTCTTCAGTTTATACCTATTGCCCCTTGTCCTATCACAACAAGCCTTTGGAAACAGTCCTTCCCCATACTTAAATTCATGGTATTGGCATCTCCTCCTTAGCTCAGCCATGCACAAGGATGGTACCTTAACATCTCTCTACTTATGTGCTTCAGGAACTGATCCCAACAGTTCTACATCTGCAGAAGTTTTATGAAGAACCAAGTTTTTCCCTCACCCAGGTGCTTTTCATCTTTGACAGCATTTTTTTGGAGGAGTTTTGTATGAAGGGTATTTGTCTCCTAAACTCTGAGAACATTAAATGCACATCTAGATGAGCTCTGGAAACAACCTCTCAAGATCTCCAGTTCTCGTTGAAGTGACATTAGGACTTTGCAGTGATCCAGAGGACATTGGCTTAGCTTTGTGCCTCCTTTACATTCCATAATAACTTGTGGTATTTCAGTGATAGGGAGCTACATCAGCCTTGTCTGTCCAGACCAAACTATTTTCACAAGAATTGACTCCTGGCAAAGAATTCATTCTCTTAAGTCGCAGACTTTGGCCTCAAAGTGTTATGGAATGCCATGAGCTCTAAATGCAGGAGGAAAAACATATTTGCAGGCAAAATTCTCATTTGCTTATATCAGTGGGGAGGCTGAGTAGTGTAAATAAATGAATTTCAAGAACAGACTGTATTTAGCTCTAAAGGAAGATTTCAAGATTTGCCTAAGTAAGTAACTACTACATTTGCTCTCTGTCTGTTAAAGACATGGGCAAACCAGTCATAGAATCACCACCACCAGGTTGGAAGAGACCCACCGGATCATCGAGTCCAACCATTCCTATCAAACACTAAACCATGTCCCTCAGCACCTCATCCACCCACCCCTTCCATTCCAGTCCATTTGGAAGCAAATTTTATCCTGGAGCCACATAGAAAGTTAGTGTTCTACAAGTTATTTTGCCATCAAAAGGTTTGCATGAGCAAAATGCTACTTATTCTGATATGAAGGACTCAAAGGATGCTCTCCAGACTCTGGTGACTTTCTAGGCTGGGTATGAATTCCCCTCAGTGCCAGGAGTTCTACAGTTCCCAGAAGAACTATGCTAAAAGTAAAGGAGAGCTTGTAGGAGCTGCTGCAGGAAATTAGACCTGCAGTTGACTTTGCTCCTGATGTACCAAACAAGAGAGACCCTGAACCATGAGGTGATTTGAGAGAAAATGAACACAAATATGAAGTAAACAAATGGGTTCCTGCCATTGTTTCTCATCAGGCACTGGCACAACCACTGTGATGGCTCATCAGTACACCCGTGGCTGAGCGGTTTTGTGCCACTCTACAAGACACTGAGGGCTTTGGGTGCCCAGTTTTGGACCATCCATTGTTATGAGTGTTATTTGTGTCATTTGTGTTAATCAAAGAGGTAAAGGTAAGCCTTAAAATATGTGGTCTCATAGAATCATAGAATAACCAGGTTGGAAGAAATCCACTGGATCATTGAGTCCAACCATTCCCACCAATCTCTAAACCATGTCCCTCAACACCTCATCCACCCGCACTTTAAACCCCTCCAGGGAAGGCGAGTCAACCCCCTCCCTGGGCAGCCTCTGCCAGTGCCCAATGACCCTTTCTGTGAAAAATTTTTTCCTGATGTTCAGCCTGAACCTCCCCTGGCAGAACTTGAGGCCATGTCTCCATAAAATATCACAATGCAATACCAAGTTAAATATTTAATTAAAAAATCACAAGTACTTCATGGAAGGAATAAATGAGACCTCTCATTATGCTTTTGCAGCAGAATTTCATCCTGTGCACAGCGAAGGTCTTTCTCTTAGCACAAGGGGAGGGAGTTGACCTCTCCATGCTAGGTATTTGCTGGGCATTTGCCTCACTGGTGAGTTGCTCAGACCATTCTTATAGGATTGTTCAGACAAAGCTTTTATATGTATTGTCTAAGGCTGATAAACACAGTGTCTCCATATAAGGGAAAACAAGTTCTTCTCTGAGGCATATTTCATCTCACCCTGGCAGAGGACTTTCTGGATGTCTGAGACAAGACAAAGTGTGCCCTGCAAATACTCCTTTCTCCTAGCTGTAGAGAGAAGTTAGGAAACCAGTTCTGAAACTTTTCTGTCTACTTTGTAGATATCCAAAGTTAACAAGTTTAATTCAGGCTGTGTGCTCTTCAGGGATGTCAGCAGATGATCTGTTGGTCCAGCTATTCACCGATTGACAAATACAGAATACTCTTGCTGCAGATTTTCTTTAATGCAAACAAATAAGTTCAATCAACTGTTACAGACCTGGAAATATTTTAGGGAACTTTCATTATTTATACATGGCTGGAGCGCGACCTAAAAATGCACTGGAAGGAGACAAAGGAGAATATTTTAAATTTGGGACAAACCCAAGGAGGTTTCAGAGGAGGCTACAAAGATGATCACAGGGCTGGAGCACCTCCCGCATGAGGACAGGCTGAGAGAGTTGGAGTTGTTCAGCCTGGAGAAGAGAAGGCTACAAAGAGACCTCAGAGCAGCTTCCAGTTCTGACAGGGGCTCCAGAAAAGCTGGAGAGGGGCTCTGGATCAGGGAGGGCTGGGAGAGGACAAGGGGGAAGAGTTTTCAGCTGCAAGAGAGAAGATTGAGATGAGATCTTAGGGAGAAATGCTTTGCTGTGAAGATGGGGAGGCCCTGGTCCAGGTTGCCCAGAGCTGCCCCATCCCTGGAGGTGTTCAAGAGCAGGTTGGATGGGGCTTGGAGCCCCATGTCCAGTGGGAGGTGTCCCTGCCCTTGGCAGTGGGGTGGAATTGAATGGGCTTTAATATTCCTTCCAACCCAAACTCTTGTATGATTCTGTTATTCTATGAATTCAGCAAGAATATCTCGTGTGGGATTCCTGAGACTGATTACTTTAGCTGTATTTCTCTAGTATTTGCTGGCAGCCTGTACAAGCGTTAATCACTCTGCAGTGTGCCAGCAAACTGACGGAATGCATCTGAAAACCCATCCCGCTTTCAGACTATGTGTATCTTCTTCCTCATTGCTCCTCCACACCTTTCCGTGTTATTTCTTCAAATTTAGAAAGGCCCATGCAAACACTGAGCTGAGGATTAGGACTTCTCACTGTTTGGTCACATGTCTTCCTTTCTTTCAGTTTGTGAAGTACTCAGCATACTATTAATCCTCCATAGGTTTGGGGAATACATTTCATCAAAGTATTCATTTTAAGGTGAGGAAACAAAGGAAATGTGTTATCACTGGCTCTGAATCTTTCCAATGTTAAGTTCTAAACCTCAAATTTTACCAAATACCGATAGTTTCCCTTGCTCTCTGCAGTGGTTCTATTTTATTTGAAGTGATGCTTGCTTCATTTCATCAGTTCATGGGTGATCTTACCATAGAATCATACTATGAGTCTATGATCTTATCATAGATTCATAGATTCATAGATTCATAGATTCATAGAATAGTTTGGGCTGAGAGGGACCTTAAAGCCCATCCAGTTCCATCCCCCTGCAGGGACACCTACCACTGAACGAGGTTGCTCAAAGCCCCATCCAACCTGGCCTTGAACACCTTCGCACAGGCCCATCTCTCAAACCTTTCAAGGTCTCTCTGGATGACACTCCTTAACTCTGACAACTACAAATAAAGAGGATCCCCTTCCAAAGTCTTCAGGAGCAGGTGCTGGGTTCTGAGGATAACAGAACTTCTAGTGAGGAAGTATAGGAGTGGTCCATGAAAGGTCCATGCCATACACACCTGACTGACCTGGCCTGAGACAAGAGGAGTAATGAGATCCCACACATGAGCAGAAGACAGAAATGCTAAGCGAGTGGTTTGAAAATAAGCCAGGCTAAAGAGAGCCTAGCTTCCTGCACTAGAATGTACTGAACCACCGTGGAGAACCTTGATGATGGAGAGATGTGAGATAAAAATAAATCTCTTTCACGTTTGTAAACAAGCAGGCTCACATCGTTTGCAAGCAGGAACATCTTTAACTGGTTACCAGTAGGTGTCATTGCAGGTTTGCGGACAGCGAGAATTCACTGGGGACCCAGCACTTGTGACATGCCCCCAAAGCCATGGCCACGCTTCTTGGATAGGCATTGGTTGAAGGAAGCCTCTGCATCATAACAACTCCATACTGCAGCTTTAGGGTGGTGCAGATTGAAATCCTATTTTATTCCCCATATATCATTTTGAGTTGATTTTTTTCTTCCAGGACCAGTCATAGAATCATAGAATCATAGAATCATAGAACAAGCAGGTTGGAAGGGACCCACCGGATCTTCTAGTCCAACCATTCCTATCAAACACTAAACCAAGTCCCTCAGGACCTCATCCACCCGTCCCTTAAACACCTCCAGGGAAGGGGACTCAACCACCTCCCTGGGCAGCCTATTCCAATGCCCAATGACACTTTCTATGAAAAACTTCCTCCTAATCTCCAACCTAAATCTCCCCTGGCAGAGCTTGAGGCCATTCCCTCTTGTCCCGTCCCCTGTCACCAGGGAGAAGAGGCCAGTTCCCCCCTCTTTACAACCCCCTTCCAAGTAGCTGCAGAGAGTAATGAGGTCTCCTCTCAGCCTCCTCTTCTCCAGGCTAAACAGTCATCTTTATTACAACCATTTCTTTTTAGTCATGGTGGCCACCTCCTCTTTCCTGTGGTTTTTTTTTTGTGTCAGTATGTTAGAGAGAAGCAGCCTTGGGGGGCAAGGACAGGAAGATGGAGGCTCCAGGAGGCACAAAGGAACAGTTTACGTAGCCCTCCCATCAGAGTTAATGGTCCTGTGTGTAATGTGTTCTATATACCATGTGGATATAAAACCACATTTGGAGCCTGTTCCAGGAGCTTGGTTGGTCAGAGAAACAAAAATATCATCACAGTTTCAGCCTCCTTCAGCTTCCTAGACTAAGTAAATTCTCTGCCTGCCCCCTAGAATCAACATGGGTGAGCAGGGCTGTGTGCAGGACCAGGGGAAGCTCTCAGGTACCCGTGGGCAGTGCCTCTCCTACACTAGCCTCTGCTGTAATTATTCTGCCTGACACATTCTCAGATCACATTTCCTGTTTCACAGCTGCTACACATCGATATCCATACATGCTATAGTAATATACTTCTGCCTTTCTCTTCCTGTGTTGCATCTGACTGATTAGAGGAGAAATTCTTGTTCTCAGTCCCTTGGTGATTGCTCTTGCATCCTATTACTCTGATTCATTTCCCCAGAGGAATGCCATTCTTCCTGTAGGGCACTCTGATCCTTCTGCATATTGATGCCTCCCAGCTTTACATCATCAGCAAGTTTTGCTCACATGTTCTGTTGGTTTGTGCCAAGGTCAGCCATAAAACTATTTAACCACTATTGCTTCCACATAGAATCATAGAATCATAGAACAGCCAGGTTGGAAGAGACACACCGGATCATCGAATCAAATCATTTCTATCAAACACTAAACCATGTCCCTCAGCACCTCGTCCACCCATGCCTTAAACACCTCCAGGGAAGGTGACTCAACCCCCTCCCTGGACAGCCTGTTCCAATTCCCAATCACTCTTTCTGTGAAATTTTTTTTCTTAATGTCCAGCTCCCTCCTCTCTCCACAACCTCCCCTTGGGTAGTTACAGAGAGCAATGAGGTCTCCTCTCGGCCTCCAGGCTAAACACCCCCAGTTCTCTCAGCTGTTCCTCATAAGGCCCGTTCTCCAGTCCCTTCACCAGCTTCGTTGCTCTTCTCTGGACTCGCTCCAGAGCCTCAACATCCTTCTTGTACTGAGGGGCCCAGAACTGAACACAGGATTCGAGGAGTGGTCTCACCAGTGCTGAGTACAGAGGGAGAAGAACCTCCCTGGACCTGCTGGTCACACCATTTCTGATACAAACCAAGATGCCATTTGCCTTCTTGGCCACCTGGGCCACTGCTGGTTCAGTCAGCTGTCAGCCAACACCCACATCTGGTTCTTCAGAACTTCTGCTATAGTACTTGGCCCATATTAGTCCAATCCTCTTTGTTCCATTCTGTTATCATTTAGCTTTTAAATGGTTTTCTATCTACAGCAAAAGCCCTGTTTCCTGTGGTTTAACTATAAATCTCCCAACTGATATTTTGGCAAGTTCTACACTGATGTCATAGTGTCATAGAACAGTTTGGGTTGGAAGGGGAGTATCATCCAGTTTCAACCCCCGTCCATATAACTTAGATCAATTGTATATCCATGGACATCTGGTGAACAGCAATCCTCTTCTGTTAAATCCCTAGATGCTTATTTGGATGCCCAAGTGGGCAGCTAAAGCATGTAATCTGGGACTTGGGTAGTGGAAAATGTTGACCCTAGAGCCTGGAGGAAAGCACACTCCTCCACACAGCCCTTCTGTCACTCCAGAGCGGGACGACATAAAACTGAGCTTTCAATGACACACAGAGCATGTAGAAAGGATCCTAAATAATTTGGGCATAAATGAAGAACTGAGAACAAAAATTTATTATACAACACATTGAGGTACTGAGGGGCATGGTTTAGAGATTGATGGGAACGGTTGGACTCGATGATCTGGTGGGTCTCTTCCAACCTGGTGATTCTATGATTCTATGAACTACTTCAGTAGAATGTAAAAATAAGTTGCTATTATCCTGCCTTTAAAACCTAATCTAGCCTAGACTGCCAATGCAATAGGGCTACAGACTGCTGTTAGCCATAAAGCAACGACTGCAGATTGATGGGCTCCTGCCTGGCACTTTCAGGTGAAACTTTGAAAAAGCCAGTGTGGTTCTGCAGGGCAACTGCAGGTCTTTTATTGTGGCCACACAAACCACCAGTGAACTGGGAGCCCCAGAGGCTGCACTGGACAATGGCCAAGCTCCCTCTTCCTGCTGCTTAGAATTGAGGTTAAAATCTCTTGAATTTCAAGGCAAGAAGTTGTTCAGGAAGCTGACCCGTTGAAATCAAATGGAAATCACATTCTTACAGCAATATTAGACACGTTTACAGTGGCAAGGTTTCTTTATATATATATAAAGGTTTAGGAATTTCTGTACTTCATGCAGGTCAATAAATGGACCCCAGCTAAGTGGAGCCATATGGTTAATTTCCTCTCCTGCTCCTCACTTTACAGGTAGTGACAATCTCTTTATTGGGGCATCTAGACTTACTGGAACATTGGAAGGTAAATTGGGCATTGATAATCAGAAGAGAACTCAAAAATCTTGATGCTTGCATAGCTGCCTTCATCATTAGAACTGAGAGTAAAGCACAAGGGAGGGAACCAGGCTAAAGAAAGAACATAACCATAAAACTGAAATTAAGTAGCATGACCTAAATTTTCCATGACTGGTTTCCTCAGTATTTCTTTAATTATTTTAATGCCCTACTAAATGAGAGAGCTTTGTTTATTTTTGTGATAGCTTTCTTAGACGGGGATTTCTGGGCATGCACTGCAGCAGCATCGCCGCTGCCACCCCTGATGCTATAATAAATTACGATGCTTTGGTGAGCTCAGATGTTTACAGACCACTGTGGCTGTCACGTTTTCAACTGCCAGCACAGTGAATGTGCAGCGATAGGAAAGGCTGCTCACACCATAGAGCATTTATTAAACACTGCTTGAATTTTAAAGGCAAAGGGACAATGATAGTGACCTTCCAGTACCTGAAGGGACTACAAGAAAGCTGGGGAGAGGCTGTTTACAAAGGCTTGGAGTGATAGGATGAGGGATAATGTGTATAAACTGGAGAGGGTCAGTTTTAGACTAGACATAAGGAGGAATTTCTTCACGATGAGAGTTGGGGAAGCGCTGGAACAGGTTGCCCAGAGCAATGGTGGCTGCCCCATCCTTGGAGGGGTTCAAGGCCAGGTTGCATGGAGCTTGGAGGCCCTGATCCAGTGGGAGGTGTCCCTGCCCATGGCAGGGGTGGAACTGAATGAGCTTTAATGTTCCTTCCAACCCAAACTATTCTATGATTCTATGATACTGCTGATGAGTTTAGGCTTTGTTTGGTCTCTGAATTTTTGTGGTAAGGTCATTTGCTTTTTTTGTGCTATTCAGAAAGAGTGGGGAGGTAATTCTTTTTCTGCGCTCTTCTCCAATGGTGTTGAGCAGTGCTCCATGATTATATGCTTTGTGTTTTGTTAATTATGACCACTTACGAAAAAATCACACGGCATTGTTTGTGTGCTGAGTGGGTGAGCTCACAAGCATTTCCAGAACAAACACCCAGCTGTGTAACTCTGACGGCCACATCCACAACACACAATAGAGTGTGGGGCAGAGAGTTCTCAGCTCACGCCAACCAAACCAGCTCCCAAACTGGAAGCAGCAGGACTCTGTTAGCACAGTGCTACATTTTCGCAGTTAAGCAGGGATTATCGGCTAGAATGCAGCTTTGTGCGAACAAAGCTACGCTGCTTTCTCATCTGGGTCTAGTACGGCTGCAGGGGTAACTGTTGTGCTACTGGGATGTGGCAGTGTGGCTACTGATAGCTCATGACCTTCTGTATCATGCTAGAAGGTGCTGGTGCATCTATAAATAATGGATTTGGTTGTTCATGTAATATCATATTTGTTTTATGATAGCCTGCTGGTCCGCAGGGTGATCAGGCCTCTCACACGCACCACAGTAGCCTGATGCTGCACAGCAGGGTCATTGATACCCTAGAGACATCAATACCAGTTGCTGGGATCTCATGCCAGGGTGAATCTCACTGGGTTATTCCTGGAAAGTGAATGCAAAATATGCATAAGGAGTTCAAAGCAAACCAGAAGGCCACTAAATATGCAGAGCTTTTGTTTACACGACTCTCAAAACTTTTTTCCGTGTGACTTTATGGAACCAGTCGACACGGAGGCTCCTGCTGCAGAGCTTTCCCTGCACTTGTAAAGGTGACCTGGGCTTTGCAAGGATCACAGAATCACAGAACAACCAGGTTGGAAGGGACCCATCAGATCATCTAGTCCAACCATTCCTATCTAACACTAAACCATGTCCCTCAAGACCTCATCCACCCGACCCTTAAACACCTCCAGGGAAGGTGACTCAACCACCAAATTGGGCAGCCTATTCCAATGCCCAGTGACCCTCTGTGTGAAAAACTTCCTCCTAATCTCCAGCCTAAATCTCCCCTGGTGGAGGTTGAGATCATTCCCTCTTGCCCTGTCCCCTGTCACTTGGGAGAAGAGCCCAGCTCCCTCCTCCCTACAACCTCCTTTCAGGTAGTTGTAGAGAGTAATGAGGTCTCCTCTCAGCCTCCTCTTCTCCAGACTAAACAACCCCAGCCTCAACTACAAGGATGCTTGCCCCAAGTTGTCCACATGGGTGAAACCACCTTTCTGGCCTCAGGAATGGCTTTTTCTGGGGGTGATTTTTAGGCTGGGTCGAATCCTCAGCTGATAAAAACTGACAGCTGGATTGCTTTTGATCCACAAGTCTCTAGTGGTGCTGTGGCAATTTATACCACTTGAAAATGTGGCTTAGGCACATACAGAAAAAAAAAATCCCAGCTGCTTGATGTGGAGCCTGCACAGAGCATTCGCAACAGGAAACCCTGTGTCAAATCAGCTACGTTCCAGATCCATCCTGGGGAGAATATCCACAAGGTGAAGAGGAGGTGGGCTGCCAACCCTGACCTTGTTTGAATTCAGCTCCCTGTGAGACATCAATCTGGGTTTCTACTTGTGGGATTTGCTTTCCTTAGCAACACTTGTTCATTCCTAGGTTTGCCCAGAAGCTAGCAGAGCTCTTGTAGCTTCTGTTTGTGATCAGGGAACGAAGGTTAATCCTCGCTTCCTGCTCCATTAATAACAAACTATCAGCTCTTCTCCACTCAAGGGTGCAGCAATGGAAGATGAAAACGGAGTGACACCTGCTTCACTCACACCAGCTTTAATCAAAGGTTCTCAAAAACTTTACAAAGGAGGGAGCATTTTAACTTTATTGGAGCTGAAGCACAGGGGAGGGACGCTGTGAGCAGCATCCTGCAGTGCTCTGGGTCCCTGAGGTTACACTGAATTGTGAACCAGCAAGAAAACACCCAAGAGAGGGGGAGAGTGCACTTACAGGACTAGAGGAACTGGTAGTGTCCCACAAGGGATGTTCCAAAACACACATAATAGCATTGAAAAAGAGACTTAAATAGGATCTTCAGTTCAGCCAAACCACATGTTGAGAACTGATGAGTCTGAACTGGGGAATTTTCATGTGGCCTGTTTTAGAAAGAAAATGTTTGGATCCAGGGGCAGGAGTTTGACCTTTTCTTAAATCATAAGATTTTTTTTTTCCATGTAGAACTTCTAAGAGGAATTCTTCCAGCCTGGTGATTCTGTGGTTCTCTGGTTCTGGGTGCGGAGCACCTGGGCTCTCTTGGGGACTCCTCCCTCCCCAGGTGTTGCTGCTTTGCCCTCTCCAAGGGATCCCTTTTTCTTCCCGGGGGGGACCAACAGCCTCTAGCTGTGCCCAGCCGGGCTGTGGGCAAGGGATGCATCTCCTGGCATCACCGCTGTCCTGGCATCACCGGTGAGTCCCCATGGCACACCCTGCATCCCACGGGAGCGTGGCGGGGGGGGAGAAAGGCTGGGGGGCCTGGTGGCCCCCCAGCCAGCTAGGCAGGTAGGAATTATTGGGAGGGTTGGTGGCTGCTCCGGTCTCACCTCTCAGCAGGGCTGACCCCTCTGTGTGCCCTCGGGCTGTGAGGAGTTATCATTCTGGGGTGGGTGAAGGTCAGTGGTGGGACAGAAGCCCTTTGGAACTGGGGCTCCTTGCTTGGTGAACTGTTGGTCCCTGTTGTGTGCCTGCTGAGGGATATGGGTTAGTGAGTGACAGGAAGGGTTGGACTTGATGATCCAGTGGGTCTCTTCCAACCTGCTGATTTTATGATTCTAGAGTCCTCCTCCATGGAGGAGCCTGTATCCTTATCCTGAAAGCATTAGAACCCACATATAGATTTAAAAGCCAAAAGCTTTAAAACGGGATGGGTATCTCTCAGCCCACCAAAGTGCTTGCTGACCATCTTTTTATGGTTGTACCATTCACCAGTCAAAAATCTGCTGTTAGTAGCACTGTTGCTTAAATCTTTCTGAATCCTGGTGACAAACTGGCCTGAGGATTTCCTGCCACGAAAGGAGTTTGTTTTCTGCATGCAGCTTAGGGACGAGTCATGTTGAGCAAGAGGATCTGTCAGCTCATTCTCTTCAGACATTTGTTATTATTTGGTGGGAAGATGCAGAATTTACTATTCTCAGCGGCAGGATGATCTGCCAAATCTCATTGTGTTACTGCCATCACTTGGGGAGGGAAGGTCCTTATCTTTGCTGCTTGGGAGGAGTGTGTTTGCCAGGAATTGTTGGGTGCGCTGCAGGGTGAGTAAGCACCCTGGTAGTGCATGCCAGGAGCTGCAGAGGTGACCCAGGGCATGTGGAACCATTAAGCAGCTCTGACACCCATGCAACAACCCTCTGCATGGCAAAACATCAACCCCCAAAGGAGCACATGGTGCTCTTGCTCAGCCTCGTTCAAGAGAGAGAAAGAAGGGACTGAGGAGGGCTGAGTGTAACCCAGCCTGAAAACAGGGAGGTGGAGATTGTTGTGTTTGGGTAAGGGTGATGAAATATGTTCACTTAAGTGTTTGCGTAATTAGAATCATAGAATCATAATACAACCAGGTTGGAAGAGACCCACCAAATCATCGAGTCCAACCGTTCCTATCAAAATTGTTTGTTTTCTTTTTTTTTTTTTCTCAGTCCCTGTATAACTGATTAGGATTTTATGTTAATTGGCAAGAAAATAAACAAGTGAAAATCCCTCAAATGGAAACTTCTGCCTACAGAAGGAAAGGTGGACTCCTCAAGAGAATTAGATAAACGTGATGCACTGATCTGTAGAAATGTATTTTGACATCATTGACAGTCATGAGTGAGTGCCTGTTTTCATAGAATTGCAGATGGTTTGGGTTGGGCCATCCTTAAAGGCCATCCAGCTTGCCACAGGCAGGGACACCTCCCACTGGAACAGGGGCTCCAAACCCCATCCAACCTGGCCTTGAATCCCTCCAGGGATGGGGCAGCCACCCCTGCTCTGGGCAACTTGGACCAGGGCCTCCACACCGCTGTTGCAAAGGGTTTCTTCCTAATATCTAGTCTAAGTTTTCCACATTCCAATTCGAAGACATTCCCCTCACCTGATCACTCCAAGTCCTTGTAAAAAGTCCCTCTTCAGCTTTCCTGGAACCCCTTTCAGTACTGGAAGCAGCTTAAGGTCTCCCTGCAGCCTTCTCTTCTCCAGGTTGGACAGCCCCAATGCTTTCAGCCTGTCCTAGCAGCAGAGCTGCTCTGTTTGTGCTCACAATGAGAAGCCTGTGAATGCTGTCGATCTGCAATTAGGCTGGTCTGAAAAAATACCACAATCGTTTCAAATCTGATCAGTTATCAAATTGAAGTTTTCCACATCGACTAGAGCCCTTCAGTGCATAAAAGAGGAGTGTGTTGACATCTTCTCCCAAGTGACAAGCGACAGGACGAGAGGGAATGGCCTCAAGCTCCGCCAGGGGAGGTTTAGGCTGGACATTAGGAAAAATTTTTCACAGAAAGGGTAATTAGGCACTGGCAGAGACTGCCCAGGGAGGTGGTTGATTCACCTTCCCTGGAGGTGTTTAAGAGATGGATGGACAAGGTGCTGAGGGATATGGATTAGTGTTTGATGGGAACGGTTGGACTCGATGATCCGGTGTGTCTCTTCCAACCTGGTTGTTCTATGATTCTCTGGTTCTATGATTCTGTGAAAAAAGATTTGGTAGCATAGGAAAAGATCCACCCAGGCAGGAAAAATCAATCCAGCGAGCAGTACCCCCAGAGGAGTCCCACCTCCTGGCTGTGCAGGGTGAGGAGGGACTGGAGCAGCAGTTTATGTCCGGGCAGAGATACTGTGAGAAACTCAAGGCGGATTTTGCAATGTCGCATGGGAACGGTGCCCAGAGCAGCAGCGCAGCCTGCATGGGAGAAGCAGAGGCAGCCTGGAGCAGGAAGTCCTTAAACTCACACATTCTCTACCTATGGCTAGCATAGCCCCTTCCAGCTAGGCTGAAGCCACTTGAGAAGCCACCCTTTCTCTGTCTCTGGGTGTCCATGTGTTTCCCTGGTTTTACCAGCTCACAGCTCCTCCTTTCTTCTCCCCCTTTCTTCTCCCACACTTTGACCTCACACCATGAAACTGTCAGAGTGAGGAAACATTTTGAGCTGAAACATTCATTCCACATTACGTGATTTGAGATTAAAGACAGGAAACTTTTAACCCTTCCACAGCTTTCTCCCCTCCTCCTAAGAAGCCTTGATTTTAAAGCTCCTTGAGAAACATGTGTAAGTAGGTGGTGAGCAGCAATACTTTTAAGATGAATGTTCTTGTCTCAGTGGAAGCCACAGCACAGGGACTGAGGGGTGTCTGGGCTTTGCAACCTGAACAGGTTCTCTCACTCAGCACTTGTCATGATTCTTGGTTCTTCCTGTGTTGAATCACAGAATAACCAGGTTGGAAGAGACCCATTGAATTATCGAGTCCAACCATTCCTATCAAACACTAAACCGTGTCCCTCAGCACCTTGTCCACCCATCCCTTAAACACCTCCACAGAAGGTGAATCAACCACCTCCCTGGGCAGCCTCTGACACTGCCCAATGATCCTTTGTGTGAAATTTTTTTTCCTAATGTTCAGCCTGAACCTCCCCTGGTGGAGTTTGAGACCATTCCCCCTTGTCCTGTCCCCAACATGTCACTTGGGAGAAGAGCCCAGCTCCCTCCTCTCTACAACCTCCTTTCAGGGAGTTGTAGAGAGCAATGAGGTCTCCCCTCAGCCTCCTCTTCTCCAGGATAAACATTCCCAGCTCCCTCAGCCACTCCTCATAAGGCCTGTTGAGATGTATTTGCAGTGTGGGGAAAACATATGTTGCCTAACATAAACAGACAAACCTTTGGCTCCATTTGTTTTGCCTCTTTCCCCAGTGTGAGGGTCATCAGTGTAAATGGCTAAAATTAAAAATGCAGCTATAGATAAAATGAGGAATCTCAATGAGTAGCACTCAGGCTTTAGAAACAAAGCTTCTTGCTTTCTTTAAAGCTGCCTAATAAATAACACTAGCAGAAGAGCACTTACATATAAACTGTATCATTTCACAGTCCTGACACAAATATGTGCACTGGGCTCTAAAAACTGCTCTTTTGGCAGAATACGGCTCTCCTGAGAGCCAGTTGTGCTCTTCATCACAGACTGATGAATGCTAGGCAGATATATTTGGTATGTTGTACTGGGTCTTGGGCTCTGGACTTCAAAGGTGGTCTTAGAATCATAGAATCATCAGGTTGGAAGAGACCCACTGGATCATCGAGTCCAACCATTCCTATCAAACACTAAACCATGTCCCTCAGCACCTCGTCCACTCGTCCCTTAAACACCTCCAGGGAAGTTGATTCAACTCCCTCCCTGGGCAGCCTCTGCCAGTGCCCAATGACCCTTCCCATGAAAAATTTTTTCCTGATGTTCAGCCTGAACCTCCCCTGGCAGAACTTGAGGCCATTCCCTCTCGCCCTGTCCCCTGTCACTTGGGAGAAGAGGCCTTGGGTGGACATGAGTGGCAGCTCAACCTCTCTGCTCATTTCTTGAGCTGTACTGGCACATACATTGGGACTAGCAATCCTACTGTATAGCTATAGGAGAAGAGACTCTCACATAGCCATAATGTAACCACGTAAGCTGGAATATGATGAAGATGTGGGTTTCTCACTGCTGCTCTGAAAGGGTGTAGATGAGGAATGCTAATGGGCTTCCAAGGCCTGGATTCTGCTTTCCATTTTGGCAGAGCACCTCCAGCTCTGCAGTTCACAGAAACCGTCTTTTTGGTTCTGCCTCAGAGAAGCCATGGTATCCCAGCAACCCCTGTTCTTGCACTTGGAAGGTTCTTCTCACAAACATTGAGCTCCACACCATCCCCAAGTGGGGGTGCTGGAATTCAGACTGTTGAGCCAGAATGGCCATCGCTGCTTTCTCTGCTCTTGGCTCTGCCACCAACCTGTTACCTTTCCCAATACTTGAGGGAGAGTCAGGCACACGGGAGCGTAGTTTAAAGATTTCTAGTTGTTGGAACGGGTCTAGGGAAGGGCTACATGGATGATCCAAGTACCGGAGCACCTCCCATATGAGGGCAGGCTGAGAGAGTTGGGGTTGTTCAGCCTAGAGAAGAGAAGGCTCCAGGGAAACCTTATTGCAGCTTCCAGTACTGAAAGGGGGTTACAAGAAAGCTGGGGAGGGGCTGTTTACAAAGGCTTGTAGTGATAGGACCACGGGAGGGAGGGGGAGTTGGCTTTAGACTGGATTGGGGCAGATTTAGACAAGGCAGAAGGAGGAATTTCTTCATGATGAGAGTGCTGAGGCCCTGGCCCAGGTTGCCCAGGGAAGCTGTGGCTGCCCCATCCCTGGAGGTGTTCAAGGGCAGGCTGGATGGGCCTTGGGCAGCCTGATCCAGTGGGAGGTGTCCCTACCCATGGCAGGGGGATTGGAACTGGATAGGTTTTGAGGTCCCTTCCAACCCAAACTATTCTATGATTCATGCCTCCCTTCCGTTCCCCTGCCCCACTGCTCTTTCCTGACAGCCGGAGTGCTGAGGAGTTGGACAGCAAACCTCAATTTGCTGGCTAAATAATGAGGAGTCTCATTCGACTGAAGTGCTAAACAACTTTGCTTATGGAGGATCAGCATGTGTTCTAACCCCAAGAAATATCAAAGCTGCTGAGACACCCATGATCTTCATCAAACAGCGGGAGGCGAGAGCATGGGCTGTTGCACTTCAGCATGCGGTTCCCAAGTTGTTTCTCTTTTGCAACATGGCAGAGGAAGACTGAGAGTTTTGAAGTGAAATACAGTGCAGAGCACTGTGAAGAGTGTCAGCTCCTGCAAGCATGTGGAAACCTGGATGTCAGTCAAAAAGTGGCTTACTTCAACTGTCTGAAAGGGCTTAAAGGCTACACCAGAAAAAAAAACCCCAACCCCTGCTTATCTGGTGAGCTTTCTAACCAGCAGAGAAGGTACAGTGCGTCTCCAGATCCAGCAAACAAAACTAATAGTTTTTCAAAATGGCCAGTTACTGGTCACTGATGTTCTGCATTATTGCCCAGAAAGAAGAAAAACATTATCCTTAGGAACGGTTTCCACAATCATCCATAATAACAGCACGGGGCATGCATACTTTCACCCATCAGATTTAGAAAACGCGCAGCTCCCCCTGCCCTGCTGCCGAGGAGCCGGTGAGTGTTGGCGTGACGAGATCCAGAGGCTAAGCCTTGAAACCCATCGGGATGAAAAGGAAAATGCAAAAAATGTGTCTTCTAAAGAAAAGGAGATTGGTCTGACAGGTCCTGAATGAATGGGATCCCAGGGTTTACAGAGCCTATCGACTTATCTCTCTGCTTCATACTTGGAGTTTTTTCCATCTGCAGGAACCCGTGCTCAAACACTGTAATTTCAAATCAACTTTGTCCACTTTGTGATGGATAAAATAATTGTCAACAAAGGAAGCTGACAGATGAAAGGAGAATAGAGTCGTAGAATCATAGAACCATAGAATAGTTTGGATTGGAAGAGACCTTAAATCCCATCCAGTTCCACCCCACCTGCCATGGGCAGGGACACCTCCCACTGGATCAGGGGCTCCAAGCTCCATCCGACCTGGCTTTGAACACCTCCAGGGATAGGACATAACTTCCCTGGGCAACCTGTGCCAGGGCCTCTCCACCTTCTTCATGAATAAATTCTTCCTTATGTCTAGTCTAAACCTGCCCCACTCCAGTTTATACCCATTGCCCCTCATCCTAACACTCCAAGCCTTTGGAAACAGTCCCTTCCCAGCTTTTGTGTAGCCCACTTGTAGGACTAGAACTGGATTTGCTGCATCGCTCTCCATGCTCCTGTTTATTCCAAGCCCTTTAATAACAGGCAGAAATCTGACAGAGCAGAAAATCACCAGCTGATCTGAGCTCATATCCTGCTCACACAACTGCTTAGAGAAGAGAACTTGCTTGATGGAATCCAAGTGAATTCAGAGAAGAGAGCAAAACTTTGTAAGGACTAGCCAGGTTTAAGCAAGCAATGACTCTCTAACACAAATGAGCTCAATGCTGTGAGCACAAAACAAGGGAAGGAAATATTGGGCTAAGCCAGCGAGAGCCCCTGAGGAGAAGTGGCAAGAATTCAAAGGTTTGTCTAAATGCAGAGTTGTGATGGCTTGATTTAGATGTGCTTTCAAATGCTTTAGGTAAATAAGGTCAAAAGGCTAAGTAGACACATGTCTTTTGCTATAAACCGTGCTTGGAGTTAAAATATGTGGAAATAAATTCTAAATTAAACAGCAAAAAAAAATGTTTTCCTTAAGACTAAGGAAGAAGAACTGCAGAAGTTTTTACTTGTTAAATTAGATGAGCATTGGGGCATGAATGGAGAGGGATAGGGAAGGGCAGAGCTAAGTTAGAGGAGGGGTGGAAAATTGTTGAAGGAAGAGCCTTGCTTTTTCTCCAGAGGATCATGTTTTCTAGCAGCACTGTCCATGAAATTGAGATTTTTAGAGTAAAACTAGAGATCATTTTTTTATCTTTCAGTTGCTTGGCTTTCCTGTGCTTGCTTGAAGGAGAGAGGGACAGCTCAGGAGCTGAAGGTACAGAAACAACTCAAAACCAGCCAACCTGTCACTGTGTGCTGCTGCTTCGGGGGCTGACGGTGGCTCTGCACACACAGCAGCAGCTCGAGCAGAGTCAGGGTGAGTCTGACCCAGAGTCTTCTAGAAAGAATTCCGGCAGTGACAATCAGCTTGCCGCCTTCCCTGTGAAACAATTAGTCAACTGTTCTCTGTGATAGAGTAAGTTTCTTTTGATGTCTCAGAAAGTTACTCTTTCCTCTTCATTTGTACACCTGGCAATAAACCCTGGGAGTACCCAACTACCATGGATACCAATATCCCTGTCAGAGCTGTTCCTTGAAATAAAGATCTGATGCTTCCACTTTGCTCCTGTGGTTCAACTGTAAGTGTGGGATCCAAACAACTCTCAGTTCCTAGAATCCAGAATCAAGATCTGAATTCAGATGTTAAGATTTGAGTCATTCCTAGTGCATTGCGGGGGCGATTTTCTTATTTCTTATTGGTGATTCTCTCCTACGGATGCTGAAGTGCATAGCAAAGATGTGCTAGTGTCCTTCCTTTATGGACACAGTAACTTTGATTAAGAGATCTGGCCAAGAACTATAGATTCATGGAACAGTTTGTGTTGGAGGGGACTTCAAAGCCCATCCAGTTCCACCTCTGCCACGGGCAGGGACACCTCCCACTGGATCAGGTGCTCTAAGCCCCATCCAACCTGGCCTTGAACCCCTCCAGGGATGGGGCAGCCACCACTGCTCTGAGCCTTCCCACCCTCATAGGAAAAGGTTTCTTCTTAAGATCTCACCTCAATTTCCCCTCTTCCATCTGAAAACTGTTCCCCTTCATCCCGTCCCAGCCCTCCCTGATCCAGAGCCCCTCCCCAGCTTTCCTGGAGCCCATCTCAGCACTGGAAGCTTCCCTAAGGTCTCCCCACAGCCTTCTCTTCTCCAGGCTCAACAACCCCAACTCTCTCAGCCTGGCCTTGTACAGCAGGTTCTCCAGTGCTCAGATCATCTCCGTGGCCTCTTCTGGGCTCACTTCAACAGCTCCATCTCCTCCCTTTGCTGAGGACTCCAGAACTGTATGCAGAGTTCTAGGTTTGGCCTCACCAGAGTGGAGCAGAGGGGCAGAATCCCTTCCCTCACGCTGCTGGTCCTACTGCTTGGGATGCAGCCCAGGGCACGGTTGGTTTCTGGGCTGTGAGTGCACAGTGCCAGCTCACTGAGCTTCTCATACCCCAGCATTGCAAGCCCTCTTCAGGGCTGCTCCCAGTCCATTCTGCCCTGAGCCTATAGTTGTGCTTGGGATCACCAACAACTCACAGGAAAAGCTAAAAACAGACCCTTATTTTCCCATCTCTAAGGACACACTGTATTTCCATGGGGAACCACTGGAAACATGTGAGAAATGCAGCTGTCGGAGAGACTGCAGAAAATAACCATTTACAAACATCTGCCCTAACTCAGGGCCGGTTTGATGACTCGTGACATTAACAGTTTGCTCAGGCAGTTCCGAACACAGCTTGTCATTTAAGTTCCTTCTTCCAACTTTTAATTACATTCTTCTGTAACACAACTCGCTGAGCTCAGCGCATACCTTGAGGGAGGTGGCATGGTCTGGTAGCTGTTGTCAAGAGTTGGGAATTAATTACAGAGGGGACAGCTTTGGAGTTCCTCTCAAGTACTTGCTCAGCTGTGTAACCTTGGGGCACATCACTCAGCCACTTTGTGCCCAAGTACACTCAGCTGTAAACCATCTTGAGAACCAGATGGGGCATGAGATTTAAACTGCCCAGGAGGATAAAGTGGGATGGAGTGGAAGGGAAGGAGAGTTTTGCATTTTATTTTTTGTTGGTATTACTTTTGCTAGAGTAACTCTGGCCTTAAATAGTATAACCGAAATGAGGCTTTGCCTTGACATCCAAAAAATTCCGTTATTTAATCTTTTTTCCCTTCCCTCTCCTGACTTTATATTCGGTACTTTCTCTCTACCAGCTTGAACTTCAGTAGGATCCATGTGTTTTCCCCCCCGGCAGCCTGAAGATTCTAATTCAGGACCAGGTTCTATGTAACTCAACTTTGGTATTTACATGGTTATTTTTAGGCGCTTCATTTTATAGTCTCCTCTTCTCCCTGTTTTTCATGCTGTCATTCTCCTTCCTCAGCCTGGCCTCCTTTCAGTGGCACAGAGGTGTATTCTACACTGCTAACAAAGCTGTGGAGCTCTGGAGTCTTCTGGAGAGGGTGTGTTCTGGGTTAAAACCGCTATCAAAGCTATTACAGGATTTGTATCGCTGGTTCATGAACAAAGCAAATACTTTACTCAGGTTTCTGTAGCAGAATAAATGTTTGCCGCATGTTAGTATTTAGGAAAAGACATAAGTGTCTCAATATTTTTTAGCCTTAGCTAAATTGTCAACGTCTTTTCCCTCCCCAGCGCTGCAGTAATGTGGGAAAGCTTCCTTATGTAGGAGTACAAACGTAGGAATATGCATGTATACTTCCAAAAGAGGGTGCATTGGGTTGTGAGAAGGGGGAAAAAAATATATTTTTTTTAGCCTAGTATAAACAAAGAACATTTAAAGATGTGAGAAATAAAGCGGCTACTTCATTCGCTACTCAGGAAAGACCTTGTGTGTTTTTATTAATCACTACTGCAAATAAAACATTGACAGATTTGAAATGTGTTGAACGCCTTTCCCAGCTAAGAAAGGATTAGAGCTGGACGAGCAAGTTACAAACAAATCCAGTTGGCCAGACAACATAATTCTTTTCTCTTACGAAAACGAATGTTGTCAGCAAATTGTCTTCAGCAAACTTAGCCCTCATGATCCAGTACTGGGATGGTAAAACATTTAATTGCTGTTTCAAATTGGTGATTGTTTTTCCAATGTAAATAATTTTCAGTTTGTGTGTCTCTTACAACCGTTTTGCTCTGTTCTAGTGACCTTCCAGCACCTGAAGAAGCTGCAAGAAAGCTGGGGATGGATTGTTCACAAAGGCTTGGAGTGATAGGATAAGGGGCTTGGAGGACTGGGAGATGACTCTGCCCATGGCAAGGGGTTGGACCTCAATGATCTTTAAGGTCCCTTCCATCCCAAACTGCTTTATGATTCAGTGTTTCGTGTTACTGCATCTTTGGATTTGATATTTGAGCTATGCCATTAGTAATTTAAAATACTGAAATCCTGTACTAATAAACATCTGCGAAGAATAACGACGCTGCTCGAACATCAGATTGTTAATTAACCACAAGCTGAGTAGAAATCCTCTGATATTGTTCGGGCCTGCGGATGATCTGGTTTTCCCCTCCTGTTACCACCTGAAACTACATTTTAAAAAAAGGTGCAGCTCTTTTGTGTGAATAAAAGTTTTAAATTAACCAGAGCATGAGATGTTCTGGGATAACCAGCTGTGGAAAACAATAAATAAAGCAGAAAGTAGGCTGTAGATAGAGCAAATCCAGGTGATAAGGAAAATCAGGACTAGAGTTGTCTAAAATAGTAGTACATTTTCAAGCCCCGAGCTATATAAATACTCGTCAGACTCTATTTACATTTTTGCTGCTTCTAATGAGTAAAAGGTTGATTTAGCTCAGCGTCGCTGGCTAAAACAGCAGCCAGGAGTGTTTTTCCACATCCACCAAACTAGGATTCTGTGTTCTTGTGAGTAAATCACTGAGTTGTCCTTCACTCCATGGTCCTGTGCATTGCTCAAGTGCTCTGTTTAAAGAAGAGGTTGTAGCATCAGGACTTTTCGTGGTCCAACCCAGTTTCTCTCCGCGCTCATTAAGAACAAACGATGGATGCTTCATGTTGTTGTTGCTGCTGTCAAATGAGGGACCAGCTCACAGGATCCAGCTTTGCATCCCTTTGGCTGAGACATGAGGGAGTGAAATACGCAGTGACAAACTGGTGAAGTATTGAGTAAAGTCTGGTCCCAAGGCGTATACCGATAGGATGAATTCCCGAAGCCAGAAATTTCAGGCATCATAAAACCATTTCTTCTTTAATAAAAAGACCTAATGGATTAGATTTACTCCATGTCAAAGCCTTGTCTTTTTAAAACAGTATCTGGAACTTGAAATCTAACTGCTTTGGAAAAACATTAAATAGTTTTAGGTCACCTCCTTGTCCTTCATTAATACAGTCCCCTTTTTTTTTTTTTTTTTTGCAGGTTTTAAACCATTTGTTGCTCCCTCATTGCCATGGAGGAAACCCACAGAAGGAGGAGAAACTGTCTATAAAATGCTGCTACGAGTCTGCATTTCACCCACCAAATCACTTTCAGAAGCAGCCAACGTGCATTTGAAGAAAAATGATCTGAAAAAACAGTGATTTAAAAAAAAAAAAAAATCTCCCGTTCAAGAGGTACCATAAAGGTAAGGGTAAAGCTTGCATAGGAACAAATCTTTCCCCAGGTTGCCGAGAACACTTTCTGAACTGCAATTTAAAAGATTTTTACTTTTCACTATCTATACTCTTCATTTACTTTTTTGCTTTTATTTACCAGTCTTGTGACTAAGCAATTCTCGTCATTTTTGCCTGCTCTGTATAGCTCATGTCAATCTCCTCGTGCTGTGTTTGGGGGCACAGCCATCCCCAAGAGAAGTCACTTCTCTTACAAGTAGGATTTAATAATTGTTATGAATAAAATCCACACGTGAGCCTAAACTATTTGACCCTGTCCCTTTCAAAAAGGGAATCATTTGGGACAATCTATTTTTTTTAGTCACAGTTTCTTAATTCTTGCCCCAAAGATCAAATCCTTTAACTTCCTTTGCTGTACGAGTGTGGGATTTTAAAGATGCCAAAACAAAATGAAAGAGCCTCTCACACAACCTGACTGCTGAATTTTAGCAATGCCCCTTATTGCCAACTTATTTTCTTGCTTTTTTTTTTTCAGGGCTGTGGAAAAGAATTTCTGTCAAAGCGTAGTGGCAGATTTCCCTTTGGAAGTCAGAGCCTGTTTCAAACGTCTCTTTAAGTCCTGCATATTTGGCGACTTGGGTCGGACAAGGTGAAGGCCTCTTCTCTTTTCCCCATTGCAGCTCCCGATCATCCTGCTGACTTCCTGGCAAAGCTGCTGGAAGGCTTCGTGCACTCCCTCACAGTTCTCCCGGGCTGAGACTTCATAGTAAGTTCCTCCCAGTTCACTGGCCAGTTGGAGTCCTTCTTTGGAGGACACCTGCCTGGCACGCAGGAGGTCTCCTTTGTTTGCCATCAGGAGCAGGGGGATGTTAGCATTTGGGTGGATCTTGCGGATGTGCTGGTGCAGGGGACGGATGACTCGGTAGCTCTCATAGTCTGTGATGGAGTAAACAAAAACGAAGCCGTCTGCCCAGTAGATCGAACGGTTGATCTGCTCTTGGCAGCATATGCTGTCAGTGTCATCCTGCCACAGAACCAAGAGGTGAGGTTAGAATCGTAGAATCACAGAACAGTTTGGGCTGGAAGGGACCTTAAAGCCCATTCAGTTCCAACCCCTACCATGGGCAGGGACACCTCCCTCTGGACCAGGGGCTCCAAGCCCCATCCAACCTGCCCTTGAACCCCTCCCGGGATGGGGCAGCCACCACTGCTCTGGGCAACCTGGGCCAGGCTGTCATCATTCTCATCATGAAGAAATTCCGCCTTAAGT
The DNA here is from genome assembly GCA_033558105.1 of Coccyzus lansbergi. Taxonomy (NCBI): domain Eukaryota; kingdom Metazoa; phylum Chordata; class Aves; order Cuculiformes; family Coccyzidae; genus Coccyzus; species Coccyzus lansbergi. Next base: position 141,174 of record JAUMJK010000230.1, read on the forward strand.
CTAGTCTAAACCTGCCCCTCTCCAGTTTACACCCATTGCCCCTCATCCCATCACCACAAGCCTCTGTAAACAGTCCCTTCCCAGCTTTCTTGTCACCCCTTCAGGTACTGGAACATCACTAGAAGGTCTCAGAACTTTCTCTTCGCCAGGCTGAACAAGGCCTGTCCTCGTATGGAAGGTGCTCCAGCCCTCTGATCATCTTTGTAGCCTCCTCTGGACTCATTCCAACAGCTCCATCTCCTTCTTATATTGAGGATTCCAGAACTGGACACAATAATCCAGACAAGGTCTTACAAGAGAAGAAAAGAGGGGCAGAATCACCTCACTGAAGAGAACAGAGAGCAGGTAGCAGACAGAGCAAACAGCCATAGAGCACTGTGAACTGCTCAGAGCTTTGCTTTAGTGTGTAGCTGTTTCTCAGTGTGCAGGCAGGGACAGGAGACAATGCACTGTGCCAGCACCGTATCACAGGCAAGCCACACAGCGCAGAGGGAATAAAGTGGATGAAAAGAAGAGAAGAGCCCAAATACAGATTTTCCCCAATGGAATGCTGTATTCTGTTGTACCCAAGCAGCGTGACAGAAACCCACGCTGTTATTATGGATAAAAGTGACAGACATGGCAAGAGCTTTCTAATATTCAGCAGGCCAGCCACGCTGTGTAAGTGATTTGTCCCCCAAGGCTGGTTTTTAAGGCTTTGTCCAATTCTGTGTTCAATGGAGAGGAGTTCTCACTAACTCGGTCAGGCAAACCCTGACAGGTTCTTCTGCCACGTAGGTCTCCAGATAGTCAAAGGTAAAGTTGCCTCAAAAAAAGTGATTTGTTACAATTAACCCATTACTGAAAATGAGGTGAAAGCTCATTGCTGGTTTGTAGAGTAGCAATGGCTTTATGGTTTTGTTTTCCTCATGACAGGTTTGTTCAGTCCATCACCTCCTACTCAGCCAGCTAAAACAGTCAAGAGCATCAGGAATATAAAACTGGATCCAGTCCTGCAGCAGCTTGAAAAGAGATCAGGTCTCTTTTCAAGATGAAGCTACTTACAACTAATCCTCTACTCTTTGTTATCTGTGCCGGCCAACCAGAAAGGCAGATCTCTGCTGCAGTTATTGCCAAGATGCTGGGTTTGTAAGAACTGACATTCCTGTCAGTGTTACAGACCTCCTTGAACTTTGTCTTTCATATCCAACAGGACACTGGGCATATTCGGTACTTGGCTCTTGATGAAGTTGGTAGGAAACAGAGGCTTTTTTGTACTTTAGGGGGAGTTCAACATCATGAATACAGAGCCCAAATTTTATTATTACTGCTGAAGTCAAACTGTTCCAGCAGACTCTTAGAATATACATTCCATTATCGATTCGTCTATAGAAGATATATTCTGGGGTGAGAGAGTTGGGGTTGTTCAGCCTGGAGAAGAGAAGGCTCCAAGGAGACCTTATAGCTACCTTCCAGTACTTGAGGAGGCTACAATAAAGCTGGAGAAGGACTGTTCACAGAGGCTTGGAGTGATAGGATGAGGGGCAATGGGATAAACTGGAGAGGGGCAGATTTAGACTAGACACGAGGAGGAATTTCTTCACGATGAGGGTGGTGAGACATTTGGACAGGTTGCCCAGAGCAGTGGTGGCTGTCCCATCCCTGGAGGGGTTCAAGGGCAGGTTGGATGGGGCTTGGAGCCCCTGATCAAGAGGGAGATGTCCCTACCCATCGCAAGGGGGTTGGAACTAGTTGATCTTTAAGGTCCCTCGCAACTCAACCTATTCTATGATTCTATATCAGCCATTCATATTCATTTTAACAGGATTTGCATATGCTCAGCAATCTCCCCAAAGAGAGACACTTAAATATGCATTGTAAGACCTAACTTCAGGAAGCAGAGGTGGAAAAAAAAATGAGAAAAACTGTTCGGCTCTCTTATCGTAGATCAGACAGTAGGAAAAGGACTTCCAACAAGGCTCTCCTGTGAGAAGAAGGAAGAGAATTTCTGAATATTCAAAGGATAAGTTAGACTTAACAACTTTTAACAGGAGTTCTGCTAACAATCTGCCCTTTGTGAATAGTTCAGTATTGTCAGTAGAGACACAGGCTAATCATATTGAGTAGTTCTTTGCCCTTGCCAGTTCACAGTGATGCTAAATCCTGTTAGGAGAGAAATTGTTTAACAGACACTCTTATAACGCCTCTCCCCTAAACCCTCAAACCCCAAAACTCAACAGAGTTGCACAGGGAATGAGGAGAGATCCCCACTAGCAGTCTGCTTTAAAAGGTTAATGAGTGTGAACCAAAGCCGGAGCAGGGCAGGCTGTGGGAAGAAGGGCAATTTGCACTGTTGGTGTCTGGACTGTAGCCAACCTATAGATAATTAGCCACCCTACACGTCCTTCTAGCCTCTCTTCACCAGCAAAGTCCTTCCATGAGGAAAAAGAACTAATTGCACTGGCAGGCTCTGAAAATGTTTTTGGAGAAGGTGCACATTCAGAGAGCCCTAATGAGCAGAAATGCTCCCTTACTCCAGCTAGGCCCACCCAGTAGTGACATGGATGGATAATCCCCAGTGGAATGCTTTATTCAGGAAAATCAAAGGCTAATGGGCTACTTTTTAAATGGAAATCTCTGGTCCAGAATGGATTTTGAAACACATAGTCATTTGCCCCCTGTAGACCAAGACCTGACAAAGCCAGTTATCTCTTTGCTTCTGTTTCTCTCTTACACATTAACATTCCGGAGCGGCGAGAATCCTGACTAGTTTCCACATGACTTCCTCCCAAAACACCATCTTCAGCGTGAAAAGTGCAAGGAACTCTCTTCCTTAAAGATTTTGCCAGAAAATCCAACCTGTAACAGGCCCAGATAAGTGTGTCTGTGGGAACTGTTGAAACAGTGCAGAGCTTGGACTGGGACAAAGAAAATGAAGTGCCTTCCCGACTCAAACTCATTTCTGACGGACAAACCTCAGCTGCTGGCATGGCTAAATCTTTTGGAGCTCTGGCTGCAGTGACAGAACTTTACGGCACGGTCTTAATCAAAAGGGGGAAACCAGAAAACAAACAACTATCTGGTGTAAAAGAGGGAATTAAATAATTTCGCTGCCTCCTTTCTCCATGGGGTAGAACAGAGAGGGGACTCTCTTTGTAAAGCATTGAGCAGGCAGGTCCCAATTGTGCCTAACCACCACCCACAGCTTCTCTTTGCAGGTTCTCTCTGAGCAAGTGGCGTAGGCCCTTTGTACTATTAAGTCCCACTTGAATGTGTGGAAGACTTTGATAGCAGCTTTTGTTTGCTTTGTAGTGTCCACAGTAAATGAGGAGCCCTCTGCTCTGCTCCACACACCCCCAGCTGCAGCAGAGTGGGGAACTTCATCAAAGTTTTCTGCTTCAATCTCCTTCCACTCATCAAAGAAAACGGAAATGGGAGCTGTTGGAGCTTTGCTTATCCCACTCTGTAAAGTCAGGATGGAACAGTTCTACAGCACAGAAATGGACCCATGCACACATGGGTCTGTGCAGACTAGACAAGTTATCCAAAGCTGTCCAGGGCTAGCCTGAAAGACAACGAGAGATCATAGAATCATAGAATCACCAGGTTGGAAGAGACCCACTGGATCATCGAGTCCAACCATTCTTATCAAACACTAAACCATGTCCCTCAGGACCTTGTCTACCCTTGCCTTAAACACCTCCAGCGAAGATGTTCCCATCCAGGCATGGATTTGACCAGGTCTGAGCTTAGACTGAAGTTAAGGCCAAATTTAGCTGTTTAGGTTTGATGGTGACAAGAGGATACCTAATTTTACAATGACATCTCAGCTGTTTACAGGAATTATTACTCTCATGAGATTTCCACCATTCACCTAACCCCAAATTTCATTACATTTCGCTCAAGCTGCTTTGACACTAGTTTCATCCTCTTGTTTTGCTTGTGAAGCAGATCTTAAAAGAAAAAAAAAAAAGACATCCTTATCTTTGATCCTGCCTGCAAAGATTTCTATAATTAGGCATGAATAAAATAAAAAGAAAAAAGGAGTAAGGGGACCACTGAAAAGCACCCTAGTTGGAACTTATAACTGTTGCGAGGTCTATCCTCTTGGAGAGAAACACCTTTCTGGAGAAGAGACTTCAAGTATGTAGAGAGGTCTAATCTGAGCCAGCCAGGCCTCTAGGCAGGTGAGTTTTCTGCCATGCAAACACAGAAACCATTGGAGAGGAAATAAAACAAAAAGCTAGCAGGAGTGAGCCAGACTATGGTTTTACTGCTATTCATGCTTGGGATAGAGTAATGTGCTGGAACTAGATTTGTTTTCATTCTGACTTACTCTTAAATGAGCTTGTTTTAACCTTCTTGAGGGCTCAGTTTGGTTTAAGCCCAGATATATTTCTGCTGATAAGTGGAATCACAGGAGAAAATGCTGGCCACAAACAAGAGACAGTAACTGTGCTGTAAGGCACCTACGCACTGAGTAGATGTTTTACCTCCAGTGACACAAAGGGAGTATCCTGCACCTGTAGAGAGATCTGTTCCCCGTCTATGGTGAACTTCCTTGAATACAAAGCACCTGGTGGAAAAGTAAGATCATTAGAGTTAGTGACTGTAACAAAGAAGAAAGAGAACATAAAGGCAAAGTGCAACTGCTGAAATCCAACTTTTTGAGGCTTATGATCTGTAGCCACTTATTGAACAAGGAATGGTACCCAGGGAAGCTGTGGCTGCCCCATCCTTGGAGGGGTTCAAGGCCTGGTTAGATGGGGCTTGGAGCACCTGATCCAGTAGGAGGTGTCCCTGTCCATAGCAGGGGGGGTTGAAACTAGATGATCTTCATGGTCCCTTCCAACCCAAACTATTCTGTGATTCTATGTTTCTATGTGGCTGTTTATTTAAGCAAAGTGGTTCTGTATTTGCTGTGTGGTCAGATGTTTTGAATGTATACCCAGCACGTATCTGGAAAAGGGGACACTGTAGCGACCACAAACTTGAAATGGGCGCCAAGTTCCATGCAGGTTTTCAAGTGATATTGTTCACTTTTGAAGACGTGGGCTGCGTGTGTTTGTAATCTCAAACCCAGACCCAGGTGCTGCTGTAAAAGGAGAGAGCTGTTTCTCGTTGTGTTTCTCTGTAAGTTTTTATAGAAGGCAAGTATTCCAGCTTTGGGCAGAGAATAAGGGACTTCACACAGAGTACACAGATGCTCTTTGGGACTTGCATGACCTTAGCAGTCAGAGTTTGTTTGGAATCCCCAAGGACTGGCCACTTTGAATCTGACTTCTGCTTAATCTGTATGGCACATACTCAGGTTTGAAGCATCTGGGACTGCTCCAGCTCCAATAAGACCATCACTGTTCTGAGCTTGAGCTTTATTTTGTTACTGGAGTGCAGGTTAAGCATCAGTGAAACCCTAAGTTTTGATCTTATGAACTATCTGTGGGTGTGATAAGGAGAGATTGAGGCCATCACCAGTTTTCTTTAGAATTTAATAAAAGCCCTGTGGGTACAAGAAGAAATGCTGTATCTGAAACCAATTCACTTCACCTCAAACAGTAGGAAAACTCAGCTATTGGTAAGTAAGGAATTCAGATTGGCAGGGAGGTCTGTTAATGACAATAATGCCATCATTTCTGAAAACAATCTCTGCTTCAAGAAAATTGGTGGTTTATTCCAATGGAAAAGGGTCTCACTTCATTTTGTTGCATCTGAACCTAACGTTATTATATTATGTTTTAATACTGACTCTGTTATTTAGCACTTCTGGGATTTGTTTTGTTTTCTTTTTTTTTTAGCAAAACAGATCAGATTTTAAGATGACAATGGTCCTGATTTATGGGAAGACACTCTACCCCTGCAACAGGACCAGACAACATATTATGTTCTTATATGTGGTTGGACTCGATGATCCGATGGGTCTCTTCCAACCTGGTTGTTCTATGATTCTATGATTATTCCTACGCTGTAAGGCAGAGCAGAAAAAAAGAGCAGGTACATCCAGCCACTGCCTGTGCTCTGCCTTACATCCAGCTGAAGGAGAAGTGTGGTTGAATGATCACAAATTCACTGCCGCCTGTTTCTTGTTTCTGGCATATTTGTTTCTCTTAAAGTGTGGCTGTTGGGCTGGTACCTTAATGAGAATAGCATGTGGTTCTGAGCAATGTTTCTGGCAGCAACCCACTGCAAAGCTCAGAAGTCTAACTTGATGTACAGCTTCCTATAGAAGAGATGAGGGGAAAGAAAGAGAAATAGCGTAACCAACCACCCAGGATACTTCGGGTCAGCAAGAGGGAGCTGTAAGGAGGAGCTTTCAGATTGTATTTCATCAAGCAGGCAGAGATCAAAGGTGTCTTGTGCTGCCGTCTCCTTCCCTAACTCCTCATTCTAAATCCAGCATTCATCTCCAAACTGAAGCGTTCATGCTCTGAATCCTGCCCTCCTTCATCCAAAACCTAAGAGATGGCCTGCGTGTGGAATGTGCACACAAGGTATGTAGATTCTTCCTATGACATTGGCCAATACCTTTGGCACTTTCTTGGGACAGAGGCAGTGAATTAAAGAGTTCCCATGAAATCACCCACTGAGGTGTCAGGACTAAACAGGAAATGCAGCAGAAGCAGTTTGCACGGACACTTATCTTATGGACACAAGACTTCAGTTTGGAAGTTTCCCTTGTCATAAAAGCCACTGAAAAAGGGGATTATGCAGGAAAAGTTTGGAACTGCCTTTTACATGCTTTGGAATTCCTCTAGTTTCCCTGGGGTTGCAGAGAGAGCAGCATCGGGTTTCCACGGTTTAGTCGACACGCAAGTTGTTCCCTGATTCTGCATTTTAGTATAGGTATGTCCCCAAGCAAGCCATTTACTCAGATCCTTTTCCTTCAAGCCGGAAAAGAACAGCTAAAAGGATCATAAATAATGAGCCTTTGATTTATGGCTTTCATGGCTTCAGGCTGTTGACTGAAAATATGCACCTTATGGTTCTAACACCGCTTGGCTTTCCTGTAACATGCACCAGTCACAAATCAGAGTGGGTTTCTTTCCAAGCTGTCTGCAGCACTGCGGTAGAAAGCAGACTCACCAGTATTGGCTTCGTAGTCTCCAATAAATCTCTTTGTGAGAAAGCGCACAACCAGGGCTGTAAAATAATGAAGAAAATATGTCTTTATAATGTGACTCAAACCCAATCTTTGCAGAACACATGCAATGTCTTACTGGAAGAGTTAGCACAATATGAAACCAAGTTAATCGTAGAATTGCTCGCGTATTAGTCTGCAAATGCTTCTCTCAAGAGAAAAAGATCTGGGCCAGGCTATGAGACCTAATGCAGAGGTTTTTGCAACTTGTATTGGAAATGACCCCTTAGAATCTGCCTGGCTCCACGTAGGATACAGAGATTGGTTTGTTTGGATTGTAGGAATAACAACCTGGCCCTTGGTCTGAAATAATTTAGAACAGGAGTAACAAGCCAGGAAACTGAAACTAATCCAAATACCACATTTAAGGCCTCTGTGTCATATAAGATGTGAGGCTGATGGACATAATGGTTCTTCCCAGCCTTATAACTCCTCAGTCCTGTTCATGAAACTCGTTAGTGATATCTAATCTCATCCCAGCACACAAACAGCCTGTGCTCTGCACGTGTGGGCTGTGCTGCAGCACCCTGGGCTGCCTTATTCACCCTAACCTGCAGGGCTTTCTCACACTGTCAAGAATGTTTCTCTTTTTCTCCATCGCTTTATAACACTTAAAATCCTGTCACAACAATAGTAACTTATTTTCCTGTTGTGCTTTCATCTCAGCAGATACTTAATCATTTGCAAACCCATGTAGTTAATAGCCAAATAAAAGGGTTTATTCTGTAAACAATTCTATCATAGATTTCATTTCAGCTAATCCTCTTTCTCGTGGTGGATACTGGGTCGCCTCTTTAGTTCTCTTAAATTAAGCTGCCTTCTCAATTCATTTCAACAAACTACTTAGCAGGAAAAGTGGCTGCTTCAGTTCCAAACCAGTCAAACGTTTTACTGAGTCCTGTGGAACCGCAGATGTAGTGAAACAGACCTGGCCTTAATAATTACTGAAATCATGAACTGTGTATTCAAAAGCAATAATACTCACTTCACCCTCTTTTCTTCTTCTCTCCTTTGGAGAATAACACAAGGAGATATGTTTAATGCTGCTATTTGTCTGCAGCGCATAAAACATTTACCCCAGGAAGACAAAACCCACAAGTGGGAGGTGTCCCTGCCCATCACAAGGAGGTTGGAAATGGATGATCTTTAAGGTCCCTTCCAACCCAAACTGTTACAAGATTCTAAGTGCCATTGCTGGGGTGTGGACATACAGACGTGGTTAATTAATTTGCACAAGACCAGGTCAAAGTTGTGACCACAGATCTCCACTCAATTGCCACCTCAGGTCCGTCGTCCATGCAGACCTACAGCAATTTTCTCTCACAGATTACTCAAAAAGAAGTAACTTAAAACGTTCGAGCTGCAACAGTTCTGAGTTTTCACAGCCTCAAGTTTCTCCGAGCTGCAAACGATCTCAGCAGCATGGCAGGTAGACAAGTCACGGCACCACACCTGTGGACTTACCTGTTTTGCCAACGCTACTGCCACCCAGTACCACCAGCTTGATGATCTTGTTGGGTACACAGTCCAGGACGGGATACTCGGGTATGGGGAGCAAGAGGAAGTTAGTGGAGTACTGTGACATAGTATCCTGAGAGATGAGACGCATGCCAGAAATGAAAGCTGCTCAACCACAGCAGGAGTCGGAGGAGAAAAGACGGAAAACGGCTTCTCGGCGCCCGATCTTGGATGTATATCCTTGAGCAGAGAAGCCTTCTCATTTCATCGAAGCAGCTTTCTTGAGGAATGTCAGCGCAGCCGGCCTCCTCTTCACCATCCCTCTGCTCAGACAGCAACTTTGGAAAGCAGAGGGGAACTTTTTGATCAGCCCCCGTGAAAACTGACTCCGCCATTCCCCAGCCAATCACAAGGGAAGCGATGACATTCCTCCAGCGGCACCAAGCTCTGCCTCCATCAACCACGCTGCCTCACTCCCTTGCACTCTCTCCCAGCCGCCTGCTTTATGTACTGTCCCTTGGCTCCTTGCTAAAATGGGATTCTTCTGTTTTACGGTCATCACGGCTGTGTTTTCAGCGAGATAGTCACCCCCGTCCTCCGCTCTAATTCCACTCTGAATAATCCCGTTCTGCCTGTCTAGTTCCTTTGCTTTTTCAGTCGGCTCCAAGTCGACGCTTCGTTGTTCTCCCTCTCCTATTGTGTCCTTGCAGTTGGGCCCCTGAAGCTGATGGGACGCTCCTCTTCGGGAAAACAAACACTTCTTCCTCCCCCACCCCGGTTTTCAGGCAGCTGCGGATTATTCCGAAATACCAGCTCACATATGCATCCTCCAGGATACATTTGATCTGCTCGTTTATACGTGTTGTTAGTCTTAATGGCCCTGTGGAATGTGGGTTAGCATGGGCCTGGGACACTGCAGTTTCTCCAAACATGGAAAAGTGAATTTAGGGCTGGCGACAGACTTGGGAGAGCTGAGGAATGACTCTGTATCCTTCAGAGGGGCGAGCCAGAGAGCATGGAGAAAGAATGATTGCTATAGGAAAACCCAGCACAGTTTTAAGACGGCTCGTGGCTGCAAGGTCTGTTGGGATGACAGCCTGTAACTGTACACTAGCTACAATCAGCTCTCAGTTATCAAGGATAACACAGAGGGAAGAAAAAGGGAAGAGCAGTGGGGAGGGAATGACCCAGATAAGGCAAAACCGCAAATAATATAAAACAGATGTAAACTAAACTGCAGAAAATATAGTTAGAGCATTCCGCTTTGAAAAACTTCTCCAAAGGGGTCTGCAAGGGGCCAGGAGCAGCTTTAGGCAGTGGTGGGAAGCGGTGAGTCTGGCACAGGCAGCAGATTTCTGAGACGTGTGCTCTGTGACGCTGTGTGGGAGACATGGATATTCATGGGAAGTGGCACCGCAGCTAATCCACCCACAGATCACGGAGACCCCGAGGATGCAGATTCTAGCTTGTCTTCTGTATGCTCCTAGCAGGCAGAAGGTAGGCACGGTTCATCGTGTAGAGGATGTAGCCACCAAAAAAACCCTTCTGCCCAGCTGCTTCCAATCGCAGCACACAACATGAGTTCTCCCCAGCAGGTTTTAGAGGCCAGGGGTTCAGCTGTGAGCTAGCACAAGAGGATGGGAAATCAGGCCAGGTCTCTGGATTACCGCCCCTTCCCAAAGCGCTGGGGGCCAGGCTGCCAGTGATCTCAGTTTCCACACCAGCATCACAGAGGACATGCTGAGTGCGAACAGGAAATCTTTCTAAGAGAAATCCAGCACTGCCGTCCAGCGAAACAGCACAAGATTCAGAAGTTTTAGGGATGCGTCACTTTTCAAAGGCTGTTTCCCCTTGAGAAGCTACTTTTGAAGCAGTATTTGCATGGAGATGCTGTGTAAGTACCAAGTGTTGTTACTTTGACTATCGTCAATGGATATAGAGGTGGAAAAAAATGCCTCCACAGGGCTACTCAGCTCATGGTGCTGGGAGAGAGCCACCAGATACCATGTCTTCTGGGACATGTCTCCTATGTGAATGGTTTTTGAATCCTCCAGTGCAAATTTGCTTCCAGATTTCTGCAAACATTCAAGCATGGAAAAACCTTTTCCAGGAAATTTCATTACCAGGATGCTTTGATCTCACACAAGTTCTGTGAGAACAGGGAAAATGAGAGGCAGAATGGGAAAACGCTCAGAACCTTGCAGTCAATTAACAGGGCGGTTTGAAAAGTGTTATTGAGCTGGACACATAAATGTGGGGATTAGCTAGCAGCAGTATATAACTGTCTGCCTCTCTTTGTGGAATGTTGGAACCTTTGTTACCATTTGTTATTAAAAGCATGGGTTAGCGAGAAACACAAAAGTATTCATCACGCTAGCCCTTCTATAGAAACAAACAGCAGTGTATTTGTCAGCTGCTAGAATCATAGAATCATAGAACAACCAGGTTGGAAGGGACCCAACGGATCTTCTAGTCCAACCATTCCTATCATACATTAAACCAAATCCCTCAAGACCTCATCCACCTGTGCCTTAAACACCTCCAGGGAAGGTGAATCAACCATTTCCCTGGGCAGCCTATTCCAATGCCCAATGACCCTCTTTGTGAAGAACTTCCTCCTAATGTCCAGCCTAAATCTCCCCTGGTGGAGCTTGAGGCCATTCCATCTTGTCCTGTCCCCTGTCACTTGGGAGAAGAGCCCAGCTCCCTCCTCTCCACAACCTCCTTTCAGGTAGTTGTAGAGAGTAATGAGGTCTCCTCTCAGCCTCCTCTTCTCCAGGCTAAACAACCACAGCAATCTCAGCCGCTCCTCACAAGGCCTGTTCTCCAGCCCCTTCACCAGCTTCGTTGCTCTTCTCTGGACTTGCTCCAGAGCCTCAACATCCTTCTTGTGCTGAGAGGCCCACAACTGAACACAGGATTCAAGGAGTGGCCTCACCAGAGCTGAGTACAGAGGGAGAATCACCTCCCTGGCCCTGCTGGTCACACCATTTCTGATCCAAGCCAGGATGCCATTGGCCTTCTTGGTCACCTGGGCACACTGCTGGCTCATGTTCAGTTGGCTGTCGACCAACACCCCCAGGTCCCTCTCCTCCTGGCAGTTTTCCAGCCAGGCTTCTCCCAGTCTGTAGCTCTGCATAGGGTGGTTGTGCCCCAAGTGCAGGACCCGGCATTTGGCCGTGTTAAACCTCATCCCATTGGACTCTGCTCAGCAGTCCAGCCTGTTTAGGTCCCTTTGCAGAGCCTCCCAACCCTCCAGCAGATCGAACACTTGCACACAGCTTTGTGTCATCTGCAAACTTGCTAAGGGTACCCTCAATGCCTTCATCCAAGTCACTGATGAAGACATTGAACACGGCTGGACCCAGCACTGAGCCCTGGGAACAGGTGCTCGGGAGAGTTGCAGCCCAGGAAAAAAAGCCATGTAAGTTAAGGAATATGATAGAGAATGTATTGTATGAGCTAAGACCCTAGAAGAATACAGATCTGCTATCTTGTTCCAGAAGAGAAGCAACACAATCAACAGAAACAGAAGTCCTCTCGGGTAACCAAAAGTGGTGCCACTGCTGAGGATCTCCAGAGGGATCCCACAAAAGCAACTCAGTGCACGTACAGTCAGCAGGTGAGCTTTAGTCCAGATAAACGTAAGGTACTGCATCTACAGAAAAACAATATGAACTATGCTTAAATGATGCTGAATCTGGACGTGGCACTCACTGCCAAGGCATAGAGCAGGGCACCAAAAATGATCCCGGGCATGGAGCAGCTGCTGTTGGAGGAGAGACTGGAAAAGCTGTTTACCATGTGCTTTACGGATGCTGTGCTGACACGAGAAAGGAGATGCGTGGGGGCAGGGATGAAAGTGGTAGAGGAAATGTCAAACTGCTGCTTTTGGCAGCTTTGATGGCTTCTGGCTGCTTAAAACAAATGTAACAGCAGTTTCAGACTGCATCTTGGAAGCAGACCAATCAATTTCTGATTCCTTCGCTGATACAGTTCAACCAAAAACTCTTAAGCGCTAGCCCAGGCTTCTTGTGATTCTCGACAGAACTTGGTTCCACTGTGTACAGGAACCTCTGTCCAGAGAGAAGGGGAAAGCAGCACGTTCTCCAGAGGTTTAAACCTATTCTCAAGCTCCTCCCTACCCCTCCAATCATAACTTTTAGGCTCTGATTCTGAAAGAATTCAAGTAAGACATAGAAAAGCCAGAAGTTTCCCTATCTGATCCTTATCTGATTTTCAACATTGTCAGAAGAGTCTTTTCCCTGAGTGGAGCCATGCAGAAGGATTTGCACTATCTGAGACTGCACAGCCCTTGGCATGTAAAATAAGAATTGGTTTTAGAAGAAATCATCATTGTTTGTGCACAATGGACTTCTATTTAGCTAAGAAAACCATGTTTTCAATTCAAGTTCTCTTGGAAAAAACCCAATAGCTTAAATTAGAGGGAGAATGTTTGCAAAACGCAGAGCAACTTTGAAAACATTTGGACGATTCTGGAGGTTTCACTGACCGCTCCTCGGGCTGATCCATGTGCCTTTGCATGTTGCACAGAGATTGTTATATCCTCACCAAACTTTTTTACAGATTTATTTATTGGTCTGTGTTGCTTTTGGCCATGTTTTTTTTATGACTGACTATTTTTATTGTTGTTGGCACTCCTACATCTTCAGAGATGAAGCATTCTAAAAATAAAAATATTTCCCATTACCATAGTGTTTTTCATACGAGGATGTCAAACGGCTTTTCAGACTGGGTGTAATTAGTCCTCATACAAAAGAAGGCACAGATGAGCAGAGACAGAGCAATCTTTCAAAGATACAAGCATGTTGGGGAAATGGTGATTATTGCCACTCTTTCCCCTTCCGCCTAGCACTGGCAAAACTTTCTTCTGAGTGATGCTGTCCCTCTACTCTGCTCTTGTGAGACCCCACCTGGAGTATTAAGTCCAGTTCTGGAATCCCCAACACAAGGATATGGAATGTTGGAACAGAGGAGATGATCAGAGGAATGAAGCACCTCTGACAGGTGCTTCAGGACAGGATGAGAGCATTGAGATTGCCCAGCCCAGAGAAGAGAAGGCTTCAGAAAGACCTTAGAGCAGCTTCCAGTCCTGTAAGGAATTCCAGGAAAGCTGGGGAGGGACTTTTTACAAGGATCTGTAGTGAAAGAACTAGGGGGAAGAGTTAGATTAGACATTAGGAAGAAATACTTCACAATGAGGGTGGTGAGGCCCTGGCCCAGGTTGCCCAGAGCAGTGGTGGCTGCCCCATCCCTGGAGGGGTTCAAGGGCAGGTTGGATGGGGCTTGGAGCCCCTGATCCTGTGAGAGGTGTTCCTGCCCAGGGCAGGGGCTGGAGTTGGATGAGGTCCCTTCCAACCTAAGACATTCTGTAAATCTAGGAATTTGTAATGGTTACATTTACCTCCACCTGTTTTTTCACAGCATTTTGGTATAATGGTGGTGTGGCTGGAGGAGAACGGCTCAGTGCTTAGTAGAAACACTAACTGTGGCAATGGGCAACACTGGCTGCTTTGGCAGATGCTGAGATAAAACTCATAGCTGGCACCTTGCATACACATCCCCCCCCTAAATGTGTTCCAAACAACAACAGGTTGATCTCTGCAGCTTTGTCTGACTGCCTTTTGTGGCAAACTTGGGGCCCAAAGGCCAGTTCTCACACCGCATTAAACAAAAGTAGGAGTTTAACCACTTTTTTTTTTTGCTCCCAGTGCCCTCATAATTGGGAAAGGCAAAGAAAAAGTGTGATGTGCACGAGGAACCAGTCTTTCTTGGGGTGCTTGGGATTTCACCTTGTGTGGAGCGTGATCATTGGCAAAATGGGTCAAAATGTGACCGTGTGCTTCAACAAGAACTTAAGGAGATGTTGTTTGGGGACAAGCCTGCTGTTTCAGCACCGTAATTGTACCCAGCACAGAGTTGTTCTGATCCAGAGGTCAAAGGGGAAGGAAGTAGCCTCAAATGCTATTGCAACAGCCGTAATAAATCATATTTGAGTCTATTTTGGGATGTAAGGGAGGCGATTATTTAAATATAAAGTTCAATTTGGTTTTACACTGTACAGATTGCACTGTTTATTTCCTGTCCCTAATTTTGTTGCACTGCTAATCATGAAAACCCTGCAAGGAGCACATATCCTTTTCAACTTTTAGCATATTTTGTAAGGTTCGTGGAATACTCTCCCTCAGGAGCCCATAGTAGATGACGTGGAAAGTACAATGTGTATGAGAGAACATCGCTGCAGGCAAGCAACTCAAATAGAATGGAAACATCTTGGCCTCATAAAAAGAGTTTGTGCTTTGGAAACTGAGCTGTCCTCCCTTCCCCACAGATATTCCCACGAGGACAGAGCCGGAGGAAGGGGCGTGTGGAAGGAGTCCTGTCACTGCTAACAGTGTGGTTCGTGCACAGCATAAACAGAGCTCCAAGCATCTTGATCAGCACTTTTCAATGGTGCTCAATTTATAGAATCATAGAACTGTTTGTTTGGAAAAGACCTTTGAGATCTTCGAGTCTAACTGTACCTATCCACTACTAAACCAGATCCCTCTTTTAAATCACATATTTAAAACCCATCCAGGGATTTGGACTCCACCACTGCCCTGATCAGTGTCTGACAACTCTTTTGGTGAAGAATTTTCCCCTGAAACCCAAACTAAACCTCTGCTGGTGCAACCTGAAGCCATTTCCTCTCATCCTCTCATCTGTTACTTGGGAGAAGAGACCAGTGCACATCACCATCCAGCCTTCTTTCAGGAGCTGCAGAGAGAGATGAGGTCTCCCCTCAGCCTCTTCTTCTCCAGGATAAACAGCCCCAGGTCCCTCAGCAGCTCCCAGAACCCCTGTTCTCCAGCCCGTTCCCAAGGGCTGTTTACCCCTGAGACACATTTGCTTTGGGTAGACTGTCTGTGAAGGGCACACTGGTGCCTTGGCAACGTTTCTCATTCCTCTCCTCCCGGCTTCATAACAGACACCATTGTCATTTGCAGCACAGTGCTCTGAAAGAGAGCACTAGAGCAAAGAGGCTGGTGAAGGGTCTGGAGAACAGGCCTTCTGAGGAACGACTGAGAGAGCTGGGGGTGTTTATCCTGGAGAAGAGAAGGCTGAGGGGAGACCTCATTGCTCTCTACAACTCCCTGAAAGGAGGTTGTGGAGAGGAGGGAGCTGGGCTCTTCTCCCAAGTGACAGGGGACAGGACAAGAGGGAATGGCCTCAAGCTCCGCCAGGGGAGATTTAGGCTGAACATTAGGAAAAAGTTTTTCATGGAAAGGGTCATCGGGCATTGGAACAGGCTGCCCAGGGAGGTGGTTGATTCACCCTCCCTGGACGTGTTTAAGGGACGGGTGGATGAGGTGCTGAGGGGCATGGTTTAGTGTTTGATAGGAATGGTTGGACTCGATGATCCGGTGGGTCTCTTCCAACCTGGTGATTCTATGATTCTATAATTCTATGAAAAAGCCCTTTCTGCTGAAGGAGGGACATGCCGTGTAGGACAGCAGAGGATTCCATGCTGCAAATCCACCGTCTGACTCCATCCTTGTTGGAAAACCCATCTATGGGTCCTCACAACCCCCGAGCCTCAGGAAAGGCAGTGTTCCTGGATTCCTGCATCCAGTTCTAGAATCCTCAGTACAAAAGGACATGGAGCTGTTGAAGCAAGTCCAGAGGAGGCCACGGATATGATCCAAGGGCTGGAGAACCTCCTGTACGAGGACAGGCTGAGAGTGTTGGGGTTGTTCAGCCTGGAGAAGAGAAGGCTGTGAGGAGACCTTAGAGCAGCTTCCAGTACTGAAAGGGGCTCCAGGAAAGCTGGGGAGGGGCTCTGGATCCAGGGAGGGCATGGATGGGATGAGGGGGAACAGTTTTGAGCTGAAAGAAGGGAGATTGAGATGAGAATTAGGAAGAAATGTTTTGCTGTGAGAGTGGGGGAGGCCCTGGCCCAGGTCGCCCAGAGCAGGGGTGGCTGCCCCATCCCTGGAGGGGCTCAAGGGCAGGCTGGATGGGGCTTGGAGCAACATGATCCAGTTGGAGGTGTCTCTTCCCAGGGCAGGGGTGGGACTGGATGGTCCCTTCCAACCCAAACCCCTCTGCGCTTCTATGATTCTCTTCTCTGATGCTTTACCCTCACCCTCGGGCGGAGCTGAGGGTGGGAACGGAAAATCGCGGAACGCTCGGTGCGCGGCGCGGTGCGCGGCCGGCGCCGTCTGTGCGTGGCGCCACCTGCGGCCCCGCTGCCGCTGTCAGTCGGGCGGTGCGGCCCAACATGGCGGCGGGGCCGGCGGCCGCGCGGCGCGCATGGACGCGCTGATGACAGTCCGGAGACTCGCCTCCATCTGTACCATGGTGAGAGCCGGGGGCGGACAGAGGGGACCGGCCGGGACCGGCCACCGCCGCGCCAGCGGCCACCAGGGCGGCAGCGGCGCCCATGGCGGGGAGAGGCCCCGTCCCCGCGATGTGGAGCTGAGGGGATCCCCGTCCCCGCGATGTGGGGCTGAGGGAGGTGTCCCTGACCCTGCGATGTGGGGGTGAGGGGCGTGTCCCCGTAATGTGGGGCTGAGTGCGATCCCCCGTCCCCTCGATGTGAGGCTGAGGGGATCCCTGTCCCCTCAGTGTGGGGCTGAGGGGATCCCCGTCCCCGAGACGTGGGGCTGAGCAAGGCCCTGTCCCTGCGATGTGGGGCTGAGGGGGATTCCTGTCCCTTCGATGTGGGGCTGAGGGGGATCCCTGTCCCCTTAATGTGGGGCTGAGGGGGATCCCTGTCCCCTTAATGTGGGGCTGAGGGGCATCCCCATCCCCTTAATGTGGGGCTGAGGGGGATCCCTGTCCCCTTAATGTGGGGCTGAGGGGCATCCCCATCCCCTTAATGTGGGGCTGAGGGGGATCCCTGTCCCTTTAATGTGGGGCTGAGGGGGATCCCTGTCCCCTTAATGTGGGGCTGAGGGGGATCCCTGTCCCCTTAATGTGGGGCTGAGGGGCATCCCCGTCCCCTTAATGTGGGGCTGAGGGGGATCCCTGTCTCTTTAATGTGGGGCTAAGGGGGATTCCCCCGTTCCCTTAATGTGGGGCTGAGTGGGATCCCTGTCCCCTCAATGTGGGGCTGAGGGGATCCCTGTCCCTTCAATGTGGGGCTGAGGGGGATCCCCATCCCCTCGATGTGGGGCTGAGGGGTTGGAGCAGCGATGCTTCATCCCAGGCAGGGGTCAGGGAGAGCCTGCTGGGCTCCTGGGGGTGTCAGCTGCTGGTGGGACCACAGCTGGAGCAGATGGGAGCATTTCTTTGAGTGGGAGGAACGAAGCGGCTGAACGTGAGTTCTCTTCCTGGCTCAGGTCACAGTCACTTGTGATAACTAGGCTCGGTTTAAAAATTGTCTTACTAGTTTAGAACAGCTCTGCAGTCACTTCATGTGGATGCCTATAACAGGGGATCATCTGCGTGGCCGAGGAGGGAGACTGATAATTGCATGATCATGCAGAATTTTTAATGAAGTTCCATTGCTGTGTAAGTAGAGGCTAGCAAGGGGGTTGTCTAGCACTGAAACGCCGCTGACTCACAGTTAAATATTGCGTCTGGTTAATGACACACTATCAAAACACTTCCTAAAGATCCTTGCTGTCAGGATTTTGATCAGGTTGAGCTGCAACATGGGTCTGAACTGCTGAAACCCTGTGCAGAGTCAGGCAGTGGGCATTCGGGTTTAGTGTTTGTTAGTTCACAGTCCTAGAATTGGAAGAAAACCACAAGGGTCACTGAGTCCAGCTCCTGTCCCTCCACAGGACACCCCAACATTCACAATGTGGGTGCCAGGGCCTTGGCCAAATGCTTCTGCAATATTGTCAGACTCAGTGCTGTGACTGTTCCCCTGGGGAGCTATTCCAGGGCTCCACCACCCTATGGAAGAAGAGCCTTTTTGTGATGTCCAGCCTAACCCTCCTAACACATCTTCTTGCCAATCCAAATCGCTTCGAGTGGTCAACTCTCAGTTTTGGATCTCACTTGAAATAGGAGCGAACCAGAGCATAGGTGGCAGTGTCAGAGGGTCTCTTGAGTACTGATGTGCTGAGCCAATTTTACTCCTGTGTGAAGCATGAAGGGTTTGTCTGTAAGTACTGACGACTGGTTTTGGTTGCGTTGAGATCCAGCTGAGGCCACAGAGGTGCTGTACAGACCTGGGAGCTTCACAGTGATATTCTTCGTGAGAGAAATTAATTTCTTTTTTAAAAATTAGTGGCAAGGAATAACTGATCTTAAAGTTTAGGTATTGCAGAAGGCTTCCCAGAGCATCATACTTCACTAATCTCACTGGATTTTATTTCAATGTAATTGATATTTTTTAATTGCCTATCACAAACACAGGTGAAATTAAGGTGGTGTGACTTCAGTGTGGAGCTCTGCCACGGAGGCTGGCGACTGACTCAATCCCATGTAATGTTTTGGATGCATTCCTGAGATCAGCTGACCGAGCCTTAGATTAAGAGGGCAAGTGTAAGGCGAGGCATTTTCCCGTGCGTATGTAGCCGGAGCTGAATGCAGCCATTCCAGCATCTGTGATTTGGTTTTAGAGATTTTGATTCTCTTTCCTCAGTCTTGGACTCGTGTTTCCTCCTGTGCTCACCTTAGTTTTGGTTGGGATGATAGAGGAAAGCAAAGCTGGTATTTGTAACCTGCTCGTGTCCATTCTGGAGCACTGGGGCTTTTCAGGAAAAGCCTCTTCACACTGTAGCAGGGATGCAGGTTCTCCTTAGTGGTTTTGTGTCAAGTGAGAGCTTACATTTTGATTTCTCCACAGAAAATATTGAGCTGCCAGCACTGAATAATTGTACAAAACTTGCTCTCACATTTCTTGTAGAGCTCTTGGATCAAATGCCATGGAATTTGTCAGCATCGCTATGTTAGGGGCAGGTATAAGTGACATAAATTTACTTTCAATCTGACTGTTTTCATTTTGGTTGGACTCAGTGATCCAGTGGGTCTTTTCCAACCTGGTTATTCTATGATTCTATGATTCTGCAGTGAGCCCAGAAAATTAAGGTCAGTGCTGTACTTTAAAATTGAAACTGTTTATTTGCATCTACTTTAGTTAATGTCTGGTAAGGAAAAATACTGTTTGCTTTGTCATAATGCATTAATGAAGTCATTTGGGGAAACTAATTTCTTCAGGATTATGCTAATACATCGTGATTGTACACTACCTTACACTTTTTAGTAAAATAGGCAGTTTTTACCAGCACTGTGCTTCAGGCTAGGAAACAAACACTAGTTTATGACATTCTTAGAAATTCTTGACACCAGAACAGGTGTTTCTGACTTCTTGTCTCGGTACCAGCAGGTCCAGGGAGGTTCTTCTCCCTCTGGACTTGGCACTGGTGCGACCACTCCTTGAATCCTGTGTTCAGTTCTGGGCCCCTCACCACAAGAAGGATGTTGAGGCTCTGGAGCAAGTGCAGAGAAGAGCAACAGAGCTGGTGAAGGGACTGGAGAACAGGCCTTATGAGGAACGGCTGAGAGAGCTGGGGGTGTTTATCCTGGAGAAGAGGAGGCTGAGGGGAGACCTCATTGCTCTCTCCAACTACCTGAAGGGAGGTTGTAGAGAGGAGGGAGCTGGTCTCTTCTCCCAAGTGACAGGAGACAGGACGAGAGGGAATGGCCTCAAACTCCACCAGGGGAGATTTAGGCTGGAGATTAGGAGGAAGTTTTTCACAGAAAGGGTGATTGGGCACTGGCAGAGGCTGCCCAGGGAGTGGGTTGATTCACCTTCCCTGGAAGTGTTTAAGGCACGGGTGGACAAGGTGCTGACGGACGTCGTTTAGTGTTTGATAGGAATGGTTGGACTTGATGATCCAGTGGGTCTCTTCCAACCTGGTTATTCTATGATTCTATATCCCACTCCTCTGCACACCCCCTCTCTGAAATCACTTCCAGGTTTCTGTAGTGGGAATCGGCTCTCCCATGCCTCACGATCATTTCATTTTCTTGATGTGAGCACTGTCTTTCTTTCTACGATGGCACAATGTCCATGTGGCAGCAATAGCATTGCAAAGGTCAGAAAGTTGTAGGAAATCTTGGCTCATTCCACTGTGATTCAGCGCCTGTACAGCTGCTGGTGCCACGCGGCAAGGCACATCCATAGCCAAGAGATTCCAACAAGTGTTCCCCTTCTCTACTCTATCCCTTTGACTTAATTTTGTTTCCCAGCTCTTTCTTTTGCATTGGACTCCAGGAGGTTTAGTTTTCTTTTCGCAAGTATCTGGAAAATTAACTGGGAAAGTGAAACAGAAAGCACCATTTAGGTCTTTTATTACCCTTCAGGAAAAACGCACATCTCCTGTATAAAAAATGTTTAAAAGAAATGTCTTTGTAGTTCTGTTGCACGTGCATGGCCATGGGCAGATGTGAAAGTTCTCCTGGTTGTGGGGAGAGAGGAAGGAGGGCTGAGTTCCCATGATCTGCCTCACCTAATCCAGACTTTACCTGCTGCACTCCAAGGGGCTGACACAGGCAGTTTAGAGCTGAGTTTTTCCGTTGGGGTTTGCTGCATTGACAAGAACTTTTATTTTAGTTGGAGGAGCGATACAGAACACTGGAACGGAGCAAGGTGTGAAGCGCAGAGCTGATCTTTTCCTCTCTGACAGCTGGGATTGTGGAAAGTCTGTCATAAGCTGCCAGCAGAAATATTGCTGTTTCCTGGCATGCTGATGAGGGACACTTCCCTAGGTGTGTGGCTAATTGTTTGACAAACCAGTAAGACATGCCTGAGGAGCTCCAATCCAGTATACAAATTGGTGGGAGTCCTTTTCCACTCCTCTGAATCAGTGCAGT
The DNA here is from genome assembly GCA_033558105.1 of Coccyzus lansbergi. Taxonomy (NCBI): domain Eukaryota; kingdom Metazoa; phylum Chordata; class Aves; order Cuculiformes; family Coccyzidae; genus Coccyzus; species Coccyzus lansbergi. The sequence goes on from JAUMJK010000230.1 coordinate 162,583, forward strand.
GTGGATGTAATTATTAACCTCATCTGGAGCAAAGACGACTGAATCATTTGTAATAGATTTCCATTTGCCACCTGAATAACTTTGACTGTTGGGTTCAAGCAGGGCTTTTATGTCACTGATATGTTTGCCCTGCAGCTGTTCCACCTGAGTTTGTAGAACTCTGGTTTGGCTTTGTCAGAGAAATAGCTGAGAAGATGTCACTGAGAAAGTGGAAGGAGAGGAGGAGAACAGTGAAGTTAGCTAAGCAGAGTTCTGTTCCCAGCAGTGCTGCCTTGCTAAGCTGAAGGAAACAAATATTCATCTTTGCGCTTAGAACCAAGCTGGAGAATAACGTGAGAGAATCATATGAAACCCCTTGCAAACCAGTTCATAGGGGGCTTCCGTGAAAGGTGTTTCCATGTGCTCTTCCTGCTCCTGTTTCATAGTGTGTGTGGTGGGTAGCTGGGGATGCACTTTCCGAGGTTTTGACTCCTGGTTTTTTGGGTTTTAGCTGTCTGGAGCTGCAAGCCTGTGGAAAGCAGCCAGCCCCTTGCCTGTCCCTCTGAGCTAGCACAGGTAGTGAGGATGTGGGCTGCCTTCTGATGGTTTTTGGAGGTTCTTCAAAGACCTGGACTACCATGTGGGTTAGTTTTTCTGCTGTTCTGGGGTCTGGTTTGATCCCAGATTGTCTAGAAGCTTTTAGATTTCATTACTTCACTGTCCCCAGGGAAATGAGAGATGCTAACTTTGTTCTGTCATAGAGTAGAGGAAACTGTGGGCAGAGCATGGCTCATTTCTTGGAATAAGACGTTACCTGTGTCACAGGGGCTCTACTGCAGAGCTGTTAGGATTTAAAAATGAGGTGCGAGTACCTGGGGAAAGATGTTAGAATAACAGAGTGTGTATAGGTAAAGAGGTGCTCTGTTACTACTGATTCTTTCTTATTCTATAATAAGAATTTATAACCAATGCTTTTAAAGCATTGAATCTGTCTGTGTTTATATGCGCATCACTTGGTATCCTGTTCCTACAAAAAAATAACTGGCTCTCAGGATTTGCTTTCACAGATGCCTGTTCGGGAGATTCCTGGACTTGTTGCCAAAATACAGGGCTGCACTCTAGGTGATTGTTTAGTTTTTTTCTGTCATGTTTTATATTTTCAGCTCCTTTCGTAGCGATTTATCTCCTTAACCTCTTGTGTCCCGAGCTGTCACTGTATACACATTTGGACCTGTTGATGGGCCCTGTGGCTGGATTTACAGCCTGTTCATGAATCTGTAGTGTTGTGGTTTGCCTTCCATCAGCATCCACTGCCTCACTTTTTGCAGTATTGCTCCTCTGCCGTCTGTCCTTATCACCCGCTCATAAAAGAACGGGACTGGTAGGCTCTGGACCTCGAGTGAGCCTGTAGATCTGTCTGTGCTTGTTCTTTTAGAGGGCGACAAAGATGAGGAACACCCGAGAGCTGTCCTGGCAAGACTTCTACTCTTAGGTGTGTTACTGGTTGTTCGAGACAAACCTGGGGTCAGGAGAACACTTGCGGAGCTCTTCCTGGGTGGATGAAGCAGCTCTGATCACTCTGATAGTCTCGGAGGCAGTGGCTAGGGGGGAAAGGTGTCGCATGCAGTACCACATCCCAGGGTTGAGACTCTAGGCAGCAAGTTCTTTACTTCCTACCCTTAATCCAGTATCCTTACTGTATTTCATTTTCCTGGAGCCCAGCTTTGCTACCTGATATTAAAGGGCATAGAATTACAGTCTGGCAAGTGTATGTGCCTTGCTTTGCCTTTGTGATGCATGGATCCTGTGGGCCTTGTAGGACCAGATCCTGATTGAATAAACATTTACATGAGCACTTTATAAACCAGTCAGCATTAATTTATTTAAAAATGCTGTAATTAAGACTTCGAGCTTTAAACGCTTCATAGTAGTAAAGTTATGTTGAAATATAGCATTTTCTGATGGCTCTGGTGTCTCCATAACATTGGCAGTAGCCACAGTGTTCCACAAGCTTTCCTCCCTACCAAATTGTGGGCTGGGCCAGCCTTCCCAGTGTGCTCTGAACAGCTGTGCAGAGAGATTCTGTAGTATTTGGAAGTGTGGAGTCCTGGAAAACCTGTGACACTTACACCAGCTCCTTTCAAGGCTATCAATTTGTTTTGCCTACATAAGCACCCTTGGTGCTGGAATCCAAAGTTCAGTTCAGCATAATTTGTTGTACCCAGAGCAGCAGCCTTCCTGCATGCAGGGAAAGGGATAATTTCTGACCCTAAACCGTACTGAGTGAGAAATGAGCTGACAGCTCTTCCTGTCTGACTTCAGTGCTATACAACCAAGGAGATTTAAAAGATGGGTAAGCAACTTCTAATTCTGTGGTTACAAAAATCGTGGCAGCGTGTTCTGTAAACTCTCTGTTTCTCTCTGCACTTGCCTGTTTGGAGTGTCAGTAGTCCTGAAACTCTAACTATTCTCATGGCTCGTACAGGACAGTGGGTGCAGGTAGGCTATGAAATGCACCATCACGTGCCAGTTTCTGTCCTGAAAGGTTTTAGGTCGCACTGGCTTGGCCTGCTTGTTCTGTGTTTGGTTTGGCTTATTTGTCCACTCTTAAAAACCACTCTTGGGTCATGTAGTGTATTTAACTGACTTTTCTAGCCCTGAGGGCTGCATAGTGGGGTCCCTTGAAGTCTTTCTGCACAACTTGGAGCTGCTTCCTAGCTTTTCCCAAATGCTAAATCTAGCTAGCACATATCCAGGATTTCTGTTCCACTGGGCTGTGGTATGAACCGTACTGTACAGCTTTGGAGAATACATGCTACTGGACTAAAAATTTAGAGCTATCCAACACATTAATTACTTCATTTGAACTGAACAATATTAAATGCAATGGGAGAAGGATAAAAGGCTAGGATAAAAAACATAATATACAGGAAAAAAAATACTTTGCACTAAGCTAAGAAAATAATAGTTTACCCTCGAAGAAAGGCTGTATCTTTAGGTTTCCATGAACTCTGTAGAGAGAGTGTTTTAAAATAACCGATTCTCTTTAGCTGGTTAGAAGTAATCTGGTAATGAGATTAGCCTTGTTTGCAGTTTAGATAGGGCTTAAGCAGCTGCGATATAGGCACCCGTAGGAAATTGCTGTTTAAACGTTATCAAACTAACAGATCGGAATTGGTCCTGAGCTTCAGGAGCAGCAGTCCATACCATCCAGAGATTAAGAGTCCTCTTCTGAAAATCTCCTGCTGTCTACAAGCAAACTGTAAATGGTGCATGTGCAGTGGTGGAGCACCCCAAAATGAGTAAAGCTATGACTTACTTTTGATAGATGTTGACAGGATCTGTTTTAAAACCAGAAACAAACTGCAAGTTTGTGGTTGTGAGGTTTTCTTTAAAGTTAAGAAGGGCTTCACAGTTCTAGGTACTTCCTTTTCTTGTCCTTCGAGCAACTGCTTCATCCTTATTAGCATTTAGAGAAGTCTAGCAGCATTTGTTTGATAAGCATACTACCTGTTTAGCTGTCTCTCTTTTTCCATGTCCTTCGAAGAAACCAAACAAATCTTTAGTATTTTGTCCCATTATGCTGAGCTTGTAATGGCTGTAGAATGGGTACAAATCCACAATCTGTGGTTGCAGGACTGGAGCACCTCTGCTGTGAGGACAGGCTGAGAGAGTTGGGGTTGTTCAGCCTGAAGAAGAGAGGACTTCTGGGAGACCTTGGAGCAGCTTCCAGTACATAAAAGGGGCCTACAAGAAGGCTGGAGAGGGACTTTTTACAAGGGCCTGTATAGCATAAGGAAGAGTAGCTTTAAATTGTGGAAGAGAGAAGAGATTAGAAATTAGGAAGAAATTCTTCACAGTGAGGGTGGTGAGGTACTGGCACGAGTTTTCCAGAGAAGCTGTGGCTGCCCTGTCCCTGGAGGGGTTCAAGGCCAGGCTGGATGGGGCTTGGAGCCCCTGATCCAGTGGGAGGTGTCTCTGCCTATGGCACAGGTGGAACTGGATGAGCTTTAAGGTGCCTTCCAACCCAAACCATTCTATGATTCTCTAATTTTCCTTGTAGTGTAGATAGAGCACATTGAAAACGCTGCTCACAGTGTAACCTCTTTTAATGGCTATTTTAAAGGTTATAATTTTTTTGTATCTTCACCTACTATGCATCTTCTTGCACCCTTCTTGAACCTTACTGTTCTTTCTCTCTTCCACCCTGTCCATAAGTGCGTCATACATCCCCTTCTACCATTTCAGCAGAACCTCCAGTCACTAGTAGAGTGGACTGTGCTAACTTGAGACACCCCAGCACTCAGTGAAGGCAGATGTGACCCCAGCTCCCTGTGAGGGGTGCGGGACAGCTGCCTGAGCCTTCCTGCTGCTCTCCTCATCCTTGAGAGGAGTGCGTCTCAGCAGAGCTAAATGCCATGAAGTGCTCTGCTCCCTCTCACCAGGTCTCCAGGCTGCTGCCAAGAGGACAGTGGGATCTTCCCGCTCAGAACCCTTTCCCATCATCTGCTTTGTGGGTTTTTTTTTTCCCCTCATTTTGTAGTTTCAGTGCCTCTCTGCTCACTGTACAGCATTGACCTGATTATTTTTGACAGAACTCTGGGTAACAGCAGGGCTACTGACCCAGTGTTGTGCTAATTTTTATCTTTTCTTGATGAAGCTGGACGGCAGCTGCTTCCTCCTCGTAAGGCCTGCTTGCATGCTTATCAGGAGAGCGAGGGATTACTTGTGTAACCATTCCCAAGGCTGCAACGTTACTTTCAAAGCAGCAAACAGTAGGTACTTACAAGTGGAAGTGTGAATTCCTTCCGAGTGTGACAGTGTTTGTTAAGGATAAGAAGCTTTGACTGGCAGCGTTGGTTAGTGTGTGATAACAGTCCACTGCTGCTCAGCCAGGTTTTGTGGAATCACAGAATCATAGAACAACCAGGTTGGAAGAGACCCACTGGATCATTGAGTCCAACCATTCCTATCAAACACTAAAACATGTCCCCCTCAGCATCTCGTCTACCCGTCCCTTAAACCCCTCCAGGGAAGGTGAATCAACCACCTCCCTGGGCAGCCTGTTCCAATGCCCAATGACCCTTTCTGTGAAAATTTTTTTCCTAATGTCCAACCTAAACCTCCCCTGGCAGAGCTTGAGGCCATTCCCTCTCATCCTGTCCCCTGGCACTTGGGAGAAGAGCCCAGCTTCCTCCTCTCCACAACCTCCTTTCAGGTAGTTGTAGAGAGTAATGAGGTCTCCCCTCTTCTCCTCTTCTCCAGGCTAAACACCTCCGGCTCTCTCAGCCGTTCCTCCTAAGGTCTGTTCTCCAGACCCCTCACCAGCTTCGTTGCTCTTCTCTGGACTTGCTCCAGAGCCTCAACATCCTTCTTGTGCTGAGGGGCCCACAACTGAACACAGGATTCAAGGAGCGGCCTCACCAGTGCTGAGTACAGAGGGAGAATAACCTCCCTGGACCTGCTGGTCACGCTGTTTCTGATCCAAGCCAAGATGCCGTTGGCCTTCTTGGCCACCTGGGCCACTGCTGGCTCATGTTCAGTCGTTGTCAACCAACACCCCCAGGTCCTTCTCCTCCAGGCAGCTTTCTAGACAGACTTCTCCTAGTCTGTAGCTCTGCATGGGGTTGTTGTGCCCCAAGTGCAGGACCTGGCATTTGGCCTTGTTAAACCTCATGCCATTGTGTGGATGCTGGACATGTGGGTTTCTCTCATCAGTTGCCCATAGTTCATGTTCTAAGCTGTGCAGTTGTCATTGATCGCTCCCAGCTGTTCTTTTGTTCAGAACTCTTCAACTCTGGGCCTTAGCACAGCTTCTACTGTAAAACTACTTATGTGTAGGAAATAGGAAAGTGATAACTTCTCTTCATCTTCCGCCAATAACTGCTTCTCTTGTCAGAGAAGGGATGTGAGCCAATTGTCTGTAAGAGTGATTACAAATTCAAATAAATTTAAGGGCACAGAAGTATTGCAGCCCATGGAAACTTTTGATACATTTCCAGTTTCTGAAATCAGTTAAATCTGGAGCAGGCAAAATAGTCGTTTGCTTTGCAGCGGTAGTCATAGACTGTTTGTAGAACTTGGGAGAGCCTGCAGTGCCTGAGCATACCTCTGCCTCCTCTCATTCTGGAGATGCAACGAGTTAGCAGCATCATGTGACTAATACATAGAGGTCTGCTAGTATCTTTTCCACTTGCATGGTGTGTTGAACTGGAAATAAATCTTTAAGACTTCTCTACTGAGGAAGAAGGACTTGCAGCTCCTAAGTTGGAAGACTTGCTAGAGCTCTGTTCAGATTTTGATGGGTCATTCAGTTCAAATTTCAGCTATACTGTGGGATCACTTCATCTGTGGTGACTTGCTTAGACAGCTACTTCAGGTGAGAGCTTTGAAAACTGCTTTTTTTTTTTTCCCCATATCCCGTTTTACTGTACCATCCTTCTTAGCTTTACCAAACTCAACAAAACCTGCTGTAGAGACCTTTTGGTGTTCTTTGGGTAAATATTGGTTTTACTCAGTTACTCCTAACTTCCCTGTATCTGTGTCTCGTGTTGGTGTGATATCCTCACCAAACTGGTGTGAAAAAATGGAGAAAAACTTGAACATTAACAATTCCCTGTGCTTTTATTTGATACTTAAATACAGTACCTGGGATTTTTTTCAAGGATGTTCTTTCTCTCCTTTGATGGAACTCTGTGAGCACAAATGTTCTTGAGTAGGGATTTTTTTAATGAGTTACAAGGCATAAAGTAAAATTACTGCTGGTGTGACGGAAATATTGCATTGCCAGTGTGCTGTGACGGTCTGGGTCACCGTTAACTGTGCCTGTTGTACTGAACTGCTCAATCAGAGCTGGGTCAGATGAGCCGGATACCTTCCCATTTTTCTTTTTGGCTACTAGTGCTGGCTCTGCAGCATCCACCGAGCTGAGCTTTCTCCCTCTCTGAATTCCAAGTCGGTTCTGCCAGCAGGGGTGTGAACAGAACAGAGCAGCTCTGAAAAGTGCAGCTGACCTCCAAGACATCACTTACGGTCACAGGAACTTCTAAAAAATTACAAATCCTGGTTAAAAGCTGCTGAAACTTCTACTGTCACCTCCCCCACCAATGTGCAAGTGTTAAATCCGCATCTCAGAGAGCCTAATTACATAAGGAAAACAGTCTCGCCACTTTGTTAAACCAGGGGATGTTTTAATTGTCAGGTAATTAATTACGTGTTGACTGTATAAATTTGTGGTTTGTTTCTGATCGCAGAGCTAGGTACTGAAAATTTTGTCATCTCTTCCTGAACCAGAACAGCAGAGCAGTTCCTTGAGAGCGTTTCCTTGGGCCTCCAAGAAATCTCCTGTGTTCTGGGGGTTTCTAAGATGTATTTATTTGTGCTGCAGTAGCAGTGAGAAGGCATTTCTAACCTCATGCATTAAGCTTTATGTTTACCTGCATTTAAGTGTGTTTGCTCGGCTGTTACATGCTGAGCAGACTCTGTTGGTCTATTAGTGTTTTTTTCACTTAACGTTTTACGTTACTCCCACAACATGTGTCATAGTTTACCAAACTGTGTTCATTTTCTTGTCATTTTAGATGTGTAAAGTCCTGTCAGATGCAGAGCGGTTTCTCTGTGGTGCCCCAGAAAAGACACATCTTTCTTGATTCCCCAAATAATCATATATAAGTGTTCCTGCTTGGGACACTTGCCACTTCAGTTAGGTTTTATTTCTAGATGAGAAATGTGACTTTTAATCTCTCCAAAATTATGAAGTGTTTATTGTCTCTCAGGAGCAAGTGTCTGTGTGATGTGAGGCAGAAGTATTTATCCAGATGGAAAAATCTTGCAGCGGGGGTGGAAAATGCGTATAACTCCTGTCAGTCTGAGAGCAAAGCTGCTTATTAGGCTTTGCTACAGTGAGACGTGGTTCATGCTGCATTGGGTTTGCTCTCCAGTTGGTTCATTTGCTATATGCAGGTTTTGTTGCGAAGATTATGGGTTATGAGTGGTAAAACTTCAACACCGGTTGTGCAGCTGCCCTCACAAATGTGTGCTGTGTTGCCATCTGGAGACATGGCTAAGGCCAGTTTGGGCTGTCACCAGAAAGGGGTGTTTTCTTTATGTCCTTGTTGCCTGGTGTGGTGTGTCTGTCCTAGGTGTTGAGTAATGGAACTTCACTGAGCAGTCAGTAATGATTTCAAGACTGGAAATCTTTCGAACCCAGCATCATCTCTTCTTCTGCAGTTACCTTCCCCACTTACGCTGTTCCTCACGGTCAGTGTTGATCGAACAACACAAGTGAGGACCTGAAGTAGCTTTTTGGAGAGAGACGCATTAGCAGTTCTTCCTTGCAGGTGGCTCTTCTTGTGTCTGGGTTTTTGGAGGGAGAGAACAGAGGGGGAAAAGAGGTACTCGGAAGCAAGGATGTAGGGAGTCGAATGAGAGGAGCTGCTTGAACTGGCACTGATGCCTCAAAAATGTCTGTGTAATTGCTGCTTGTGGAGAGTGTTGCTTGTAAATCTGTCAGCACCTAGTGAATGGTTTTGTGGTTTTTATAGTGCCCAAGTTTGAGCCTTCCTCTTTCTGTCTTTTTTGATATGTTATTCACTGTAAATCTGATCTGGGAAAACCGCTACAGTTTCCATTCCTCCTGTTAAACTAAATTATTTTTTGGTTTCTTTACTGTTTCTGAGGAAATTTTTAGTTATTTCTTTATTAAAGGCAATCTAGATTGATCTGTCTGTGCATCCTCTACTTGTCAATGGTTTATATTAATAGCAGAATACGAATGGAAATGATGAAAGTATCACTCAGCAATTAAAAACCATTACCTGTTTAAGGGAAATAGATGAATTGAATTTTCATAAAATCATAGAATCACCAGGTTGGAAGAGACCCACCGGATCATCGAGTCCAACTATTCCTATCAAACACTAAACCATGTCCCTCAACACCTCGTCCACCCGTCCCTTAAACACCTCCAGGGAAGGTAAATAAACCACCTCCCTGGGCAGCCTGTTCCAATGCCCAGTGACCCTTTTTGTGAAAAATTTTTCTGGACTGTAATGTTTGTTTGTTTCATGCTTTTCCAAGGCACTTTAAGATGTCCCCCGGTGCAGAAGGAGCTTTCTTTGCAGAAGGAGCTTTCTTTGCAGAAGGCTGTAGGTGGAGTAGCTTGGATATTTGAAACAGAAGCAAAATCTCCTAAGCGCTTGGATTCTGCATTGAGCAGTGGCAGCTCCTTAGGTAACAGCACAGATGCAGCTGGAGACTGTTGGAAGATCAGCAGGAAATGTTAGTGAACAAGATGGAGCAGTGAGAGGGAAGGTACCAAGTCCCAAGTGGGAGCTGAGCTGTAAGTCATGGGTAGATTAAAAAGAAGGGAAAAAATGGAGACGCATAGGCCACTTTGAATTGAAAGTGGACGGAGTTAAAACGGAAACTGAAGTGCTGATATGCCCTGGTTCTCGTTCCATGTGACAAATAAGACCATATGGATGGGTAACGGTATATTTCAGTGGTATCTAAAATAGGAAGTTCTATCCTCACTACTGCTGGCGACTCAGAGATGTGTCAAAATGCACTGCGAGCTTCATGCAGCGTCCTTAAAGTATGAGGGTTTTTAATCACGCTGCACTTGTCCATAGTACATTCCAGAAATACAGTTAGAAAATTACAGTGTTTCCAGTGCCCGTGAAGGCAAGATGCTTTCAAGAATTCTTTATATGAGATGCAATTCACCACCAACCAAATCACCCTCTCGTGCAGCATGCAGCACAAAGGAAGATTTTCTTTCCTGGGATTTGCAACCCGTGTTGTTTCTGTTGTCCAGGTTTGGAAGTTCTCTGTCTGGTATAAGTTTCTCTGTTTTTACAATATATTCTTGACTAAATTTCCGTTGGTGTTACTAAGTCACTGTGACTCATCTGGAGTCTGAAGTGAGACCAAATTTCTTGTTCTTCATTTTCAAATCGATTTCAATACAAACCACCTTCTGTTCAGTTCCGGGGAATGAAGTTCATTTTTTAAGTGAAAACGTGGTTCCTTTTGTAACAGTAAAGCATCATATTGATTTCATTCTGAGGAAGAGAGGACATGTGAGGTCCTAATTCTCAGTGGAGGTAACTTCTTGGCTTGTTTTTATGGGAGAGAGGTGAATTCTGATGGATTTGTTTGGACAGTTTTTTTTTTTTCTAACATAACCATACTGTTTCTTTGCAGGGCGCCAATGCCTCAGCTTTGGAGAAAGAGATTGGTCCTGAGCAGTTCCCTGTGAATGAGCATTATTTTGGATTGGTCAATGTAAGTAAATTTTCTATGTTTGAAATGCTACCTTTTAATTCATATCCTCATTTTTAATTTAACAGGATTTTCTGTTACAACTTTATCTGCGAGCACTTCTGTCTTAAACTGGGACTCTGCATACACTGCACCCTGTACTGTGGTGCTATGACTTGTTAGTAACCAAGACATAAAATTCATCTTAAGTACAGAAAAAATAAGTATATTTATTACAGTTTCTAGAGAGAAACCTTCCTACTCAGGTGCATTTCTAGTTCTAGAGTTCTAAATACAGCTGAAAAGGACATTAACTAATAAGCTGTGTCTGTTGATCATAAGCTCCTGTCAAGAAGAAAGAGTTCATTTTACGCTGGTGCTGCAGTGTATGAGAACCTTGAGGTTTTAAAATGAAAATTTTAAAATTACTTTTCTACTTTCCTAATGAGGAGACCTCATTGCTCTCTATAACTACCTGAAAGGAGGTTGTAGAGAGGAGGGAGCTGGGCTCTTCTCCCAAGGGACAGGGGACAGGATGAGAGGGAATGGCCTCAAGCTCTGCCAGGGGAGGTTTAGGCTGGACATTAGGAAAAAAATTTTCACAGAAAGGGTGATTAGTCACTGGAACAGGCTGCCCACGGAGGGGGTTGATTCACCTTCCCTGGAGGGCTTTAAGGCACAGGTGGACAAGGTGAGGGACATGGTTTAGTGTTTGATAGGAATGGTTGGACTTGATGATCCAGTGGGTCTTTTCCAACCTTGTGATTCTAATAAAGACATTGTTGGTGGGGACAGTGGGAGCTCTCCCGTAAGAGAATGTAGCCAGGACACTGACAGGGTTGATAATACTCTTACATGTTATAATCCTTTTTCTGTTTCTGACAGCCTTGTGTAACAGTGACTCCTTCTAAAAAGATGTATTTTCTGTATCTGTCTGTCTGTACAGATCTGACTTAACTGGGGTCTGTGGGCAAAAAGAATTGTCTGTCTAAATTAAGGATTGAGAGAGCAGAGCATCGATGCTGATCTTGCCAGTGTTCCTGGCGGAGAAGGGCAGCGGTTGTGCCAGTCGGTAATGTGCCAGTTGAGCAAGTTAAACCAGTGAATGCAGGAAGTTAGTGAACAGGAACATGGCTCTGTGGCTTTGTGTTTGTGCTGTGAGGATACAGCTTTGGCAGAAAAATCACTGAAAAATCAGACTGCTGCTGTCTGCCTGGTCATCTGGGTACACAGGGCTGCAAAGCAAGACGATCTCTCTTCTGACGTGCCAAATAAGGTTAACAGAGCTGCTAAAGTGGTGTTTGTCGCAGCTTGTTGCAAACTCCTTTAGTGGCCCTCTGGATGGGTGTCTAACGATTTGTGTTCTCGGATACCAAGCTATCCAAACGCATGGAGCTGTGTTCCTGGAGAATGGTGTTAATGGCCATACCAAAGCTGCTGAGGTTTGCACCACAATGAGAAAAATGGAAGGCATCTCCAGTTGTAACATAAATAGCAGAGCGATGAATAGCGTGAAGAGGAAAAATAGCATTCTAAAAATACCCAGCATTATTCTAACCACAGCCATACTCTGTTTTGAAGGACAGAATATGACTAATACTGTTGTGCTTTATTCCTTGCAACCAGTTTCTTTAGGGTTGTCCTGTTCTTGCTATTGTTCTACAGAGCTCTTCCCCAAGTTAGAATCATAGAATACCAGGTTGGAAGAGACCCACTGGATCATCGAGTCCAACCCTTCCCATCAATCACTAAACCATGTCCCTCAACACCTCGTCTACCTGTGCCTTAAACACCTCCAGGGAGGGCAAGTCAACCACCTCCCTGGGCAACCTCTGCCAGTGCCTAACGACCCTTTCTGTGAAGAATTTTTTCCTTATATCAAGCCTGAACCTCCCCTGGTGGAGCTTGAGGCCATTCCCTCTCATCCTGTCCCTTGGGAGAAGAGCCCAGCTCCCTCCTCTCCACAACCTCCTTTCAGGTAGTTGGAGAGAGCACTGAGGTCTCCCCTCAGCCTCCTCTTCTCCAGGCTAAATACCCTCAGTTATTTCTAGTTCTTTCCTGATCTGAAGTTGGAGCACTTTAAAGAGGGCAGCGTCGTGGCTTCAGCGTCAGAATGTGTGGTTGCGCTGCAAATAGAATCAAGTGTTCAACCTGGGGACAACAGAGGCTTTACATTTATTTGTTTAATTATCTCTTTGGCTGAGTGAGCTGAACCCGCCTGTCCAGCTGCTGCCACAGCCCTGACAGAGGAGATGGGTGAAGGGTCTGCCTGCTCCTCCCAACAACCTGTTCCGCAGTCAAATAATGTTGAACTGCAGCGCAGGAGGGGTGGGATGATGTCTTCATTCTAGAATTTCAGATCCGTTTTCACTTCTGTCTTAAAATAAGCCTTCAAACTCTATATTGTAAGGGTAACATTGTCCAAATTCCCACACACATGGGTAATGTTGACTCTCAGTGCAGTCAGTTTTAAGCAAACCCCCCTATGTTTTGGCATCTATTTAAGATATTTATTTATACCAGAGAAACCACAACAAAAAAGATTTTAAAACGTGTATATATCTGATTTTCCTTTGTGGTATAGGTCACATTAGACTTGATACACTCCTTGTGCGTTATCCATACATGTAGGGCCAGGCTTGGAAGTGTTCACTAGCCTGCTGGGAGCAGCCTTGGCAGCCTGGTTTTGGGGCTGTGTCAGAGACAAATGACCAGAGCCCTGTATTGTCCTGAAGAGTTCCTAGCGAAGTCAAGATCATGAATGAAAAGATCTGACTGCTTTGTACTCCTAAATGCATATCAACTGCAGTTTAAAAGAGTGATGTTGCTCTGGAATACTGTTTATTTATGAGGAACTCTCTCTCTAGAAAAGACTAGATCAGTGAGATATTCAGAAGGTTCCCAAGGCCTGGAGTTGCTCAGAGTTAGAAGGATTTTGTAGTAACATGAAAAAAGCCTGTATCGTTGAAATAAAATGCGTCATTTGGGTTTTCTGTACAGCACTTGGCATGCAGTGAAACATCTAAAGTGTTAACAGGCAACCTCTGGAGTTCAGGAGTAAGAGTTCTTCCACTTTGTTTGTTATCACCTTTACAAAGAGTAAAGAGAGCTGAAATACAGTTTAGAAGGACATTGTTAAAACCAAAAGCATGCTGTGAAGTGAATTTTTCACGGGATCACTTCGATAGCTACCAAGCACCCTGACAGGTGCATTTAAAGCTATTTGGGTGGCGCTTCTTTAACTCTTCCATTTTGTTTGGTTCTGCGTGAGTAGCATCACATACAGCAGGACATGTGTAACCAGTTGGCTTAATGCTTTTTGAATTTCCCCATGAATATAGGCCTGATATCTCACTGACCAGTTGCTTTCTGAACATTTTGGGCTTCAGATACATCATGACCTTTTTTTTCCTCCCTGAAAAGGCTTAATTTCTATTTTCTTCTGCCTGTTAATTTTCTGTGCTTATTATAGACAAATACAATATGTACTTCAAAAATATATTGGATACCTCATCTGCAAACAATAACATAGAATCAGACTGGTCCAACGAAAGGTGTCCCTGCCCACATTTGTCTCTTCCAACCCAAACCGTGTTATGATTCTATGACTTTTGGTAGTTCTCTTGCCTATTTTGTCTCGTACGTAGATTCAGTTAGCATTATGCTTGCTTGTTTTCTTAGGTCACTAACAAGCATATCAAGTTCTGTCCTGCTTCATGTTTGTTCAGTTTGCATATTTGTTTTCCTCATGTCAATAAGCTTTAACTGTTCTTCCATGTTGTTTGCATGTGGTGTAAATCAGCGTTAATGTGCCTGTAATGCTGTAACCTTTTTAGCTGTATGAGCTGTTAATTTCCTAGTTCAGTCAGCAAACTGATTATTAACTTAGAGTTGTTCTGATATGGTGATCACACCAAAGTTTGGTGTGCAGTAGCGGCTGTTAAACAAACCAGCCTGTCTTCTGTAGTCAGGTTGGTGTGCTTGCTCTGTTTATTTAAAATATTTAGTTCTCAGTGCTCACTTGATGCAGAATGTCATCGCCAGAATATCAGGAACTGGCACACCCAGAATTTAGAGTCATAGAATCATAGAACAACCAGGTAGGAAAAGACCCACTGGATCATCAAGTCCAACCGTCCCTATCAAACACTAAACCATGTCCCTCAGCACCTCGTCCACCCATCCCTTAAACACCTCCAGGGAAGGTGACTCAACCACCTCCCTGGGCAGCCTATTCCAATGCCCAATGACCCTTTGTCTGAAAAACTTTTTCCTGATGTCCAGCCTAAATCTCCCCTGGCGGAGCTTGAGGCCATTCCCTCTTGTCCTGTCCCCTGTCACGTGGGAGAAGAGCCCAACACCTTCCTCTCTACAACCTCCTCTCAGGGAGTTGCAGAGAGCACTGAGGTCTCCCCTCAGCCTCCTCTTCTCCAGGATAAACACCCCCAGCTCTCTCAGCCATTCCTCATAAGGCCTGTTCTCCAGCCCCTTCACCAGCTTCGTTGCTCTTCTCTGGACTCGCTCCAGAGCCTCAACATCCTTCTTGTGGTGAGAGGCCCTGAACACAGGATTCGAGGAGCAGCCTGACCAGTGCTGAGTCCAGAGGGAGAAGAACCTCCCCGGACCTGCTGGTCAAACCGTTTCTGATCCAAGCTAAGATGCCATTGGCCTTCTTGGCCACCTGGGCCACTGCTTGCTCATGTTCAGTCGCTGTCGACCAACACCCCCAGGTCCCTCTCTTCCAGGTAGCTTTCTAGACAGACTTCTCCTAGTCTGTAACTGCACAGGGTTGTTGTGGCCCAAGTGCAGGACCTGCCATTTGGTCTTGTTGAACCTCATGTTCCACTTTTTTGAAGCAACAGCGTTGCAGAATGCAGTTGCGCAATAAATGGCAAAGGAAGAGCTCAGACCCCACAGTGTATTTCTCATAGATGATGCTCTACCCTCTCAGCCCTCCAAGTGTTTTCCTTTTCAGCACAGTGGAACAGCGCCTCTGGAAGATGTTATCGCTGCCCTCCTCTCTCTGGGCTGACACTGCTGTCAGATTGGGCAGATGTAAAGCAGCTGCTCGATGCGTTTCCCTGCATCTTGTCCCTCTGGGAACATTTCACTGTAAACAGGAAATTCTCAGCAGACCCCATCTTGCTCTCTTCAAGCAGGTCTCTGTGTGTCTGACACAGGCAAATCTGACAAATGGATTCACGCATTGAGCTCTTGGTGCTGTAACGCAATTGGGCCACAGGGATACTGACAGACACTCTCTCTTTGTGTTTCCTTGTTCCTCTGCTCCGCAGTATCGTCCCTCCACACCAGTGGCAGCCGGATCTCTCCTGTCGGGAGGAGCAGCGTGCTGCATCTTCACAAGTTTTGGTTTTGTGATGAGCCCTCAATTGGATTTTTTTTTGTCAGTGGTTTCCTGCTTTTTTCCTCTGAACCTGGTATTACTGTGACTGTTGTCTCTCTGCTTGCTGTTACCAGCTGTGCTGATGCAAGGATGAGTTTTACACTCTGCCTACTCATATTTTCCCAAAAAATGAACTCTGACAGACTGCTTTTCCATTTTCACTATGTGACCTTCTTAATGAGAACCTCTTTCTCTTGTTACTTTTTTAACAGACCTAATCTGAGAACATTTGTTTTCCTTTTGTTCTGTTTTAACCAGTTCGGCAATACCTGCTACTGCAACTCAGTCTTACAGGCACTTTATTTTTGTCGTCCGTTTCGGGAAAAAGTTTTGGCATACAAAGTGCAGCCGCGAAAGAAGGAAAGCCTCCTGACGTGCCTCTCTGATCTCTTCAACAGTATCGCTACGCAAAAGAAGAAGGTGGGAGTCATCCCACCCAAGAAATTTATTTCCCGATTAAGGAAAGAAAATGGTAAATGAATAGATGACATTTTTATGCGAATTTAAGCATGGGAGATTTTAAGAGTATAAACCGTAAACACAATTTCCTTTTAAAGTGAGTCCAGATTGCTAAGTTTTAACAGATTGCTGGGAGGTTTTTGAACTCGTGTTTGTGGTGTGAATTTCAGCACCTCTGTAGCGTAGGAGCAGAGATGATACCAGAGCCGTGCTGCGTTGCCAGAGGATTATCTAGATATCTCTGTTACTGTGCTTGCTGAGACCGTGTACAGAGCATGTGCATGAGTCTCAGCTCTCCAGTTCTTCCACACTGGCCTCATGCTCTGCAAGGCAGCACAGCCAGGGCTTTGCTAGAGCTTGCTGTGGGCTAACCAGACCTCCCAGAGCTGTTTGGCGTTAAAGCCTCTAAGGAAATGTACTCGCCCTTAGACTGCTTTCTTACATTAGGATAAATTCCTTATGGTGAGAACTAGAGGTTGTTTCCCAGGGCTGCTTTGTCCAGAGGAGTTCTGTGTGTCAATTTATCATCTCTGCTTGAACTTGAAAAGATAACAAATTTCTAGTAAAGGATTTTTGCCCCTTGTTGCTGGACTAATGAACTAATGACCAAAGGCAACATATCTGAATTCTTTATTTCCCTCTCCCCAAAAGGAAAAAAAAAAACCAACAAAAAAAACCCCTAAAAAGCAATCATGGTTTTCTTCAGCTGCAAGAAATGCCCAAGCTAGGCTGCCTTTGTGCTGTTTTTCAGCTGCCTGTTTCTCGCAGCCTGAGGAGCAGGTGAAGGTAACCCAACATCTGTTGTGAGAACCTCAAAGTACAGTTCTTCAAACGCTGTTAACAGAGCAGCTAACCCACCCCTGTACAATAGGGTAGAGAAAGGGGGAGGGCACACACTGATTGCTGAAGGCATAGTGACTTGATATGGTGAAGCATTTGTGTTTTCATTCTCCTCGATCTCTTGCTTTACAGAATTATTTGATAATTATATGCAGCAGGATGCACACGAATTCCTAAACTACCTACTTAACACTATTGCTGACTTGCTACAAGAAGAGAAAAAGCAGGAGAAGCAGAATGGCAAACTGCAAAATGGCAGCATTGAGAGTGACGAAGGAGACAAGACCGATCTGACGTGGGTCCATGAAATCTTCCAAGGAACACTAACCAATGAAACCAGATGTCTTAACTGTGAGGCTGTACGTTTAAAACAAAACCAAACCTCTTAGATCCTTCACAGGTTCTGGATCGTTTTCCCTGATACTATGCACCCTTTTTCATTTATTAGGATAGATGAAATTGCACTCTCTCTATTAAAATATGGAGCATAGCCTATTTTATGACTGTATCACCTCTATGTTCAATCCAATACTCATTAAGGTATGTTTCTCAGAAAAAGCGTAGTGTTTTTTCTGTTCCTCCTACCTGTTTCCATCGAGGCAGTCGGCACTTGGCTGACATGAGCTGCCTTTTTGTCTTCGTGTGATTTCCTGTGTCAGTGACTGAGAGTTTATGTTGTGTTTCTACATGAGAGTTGCTCGCTATTTATTTAACTGTGGGATTAACTGGATTTCTTGAACTCGTAGTTCATGCTTCTTGGTGCTGATCCGTAGCCTCTCTATGTGAGAACAAAAGAAGTGCCTTGAAGTCTAGAATTAAACCACACCACCTTTAGACCAGGAATTTCTAGTTATCTGTGTGCTACGTCTAATGTAATGTCTTCTAAAAAATGAAAACCCAGATGATGAGAGTTAAAAAGAAAACTGATTACAACTGACACAACTGTTCTTGGCATTTTCAATCTAAAATTGTGGCTCTCTGCTGAAGAGGAGCTTTAAAAATGACATTAATATGAGTCTGTCTCGAGAATTTTGAAATTAAATGTGACTGTTTCACAAATGGAAAGATGCTTTTCCTAACTGCCTACCCATTTAATTGAAAACCCATCTGCCTGTTTCTGTGTTTCCTACAAGTATTTACTGTTAAACTCTGAAATGCAGCAGGAGGCTATGTCAGTCTACAAAGCAGAGTGGGATGCAGTTACAGCTTCTCCAGCTTAGAGAGTTCTGAGGGGTTAAAAACATGTGTTTTGCTAGCGAAAGAAGCAGATATGTCTTGAAGTCTAAATGGGGAGAGATGCTTTGCAAGAAAGGTTTTGGGCTTTGGGAATTTTTGGTGGTTTTTTTTTTCCTGAGTTTTAGGGTTTTTTTCTCTAATATTGCTCTCTAGCTTGTAACATCACATCACGTGATTGCTTCAGTTTTCATTTACCTCCAGTATGGGCCTCTGTGTTGTATATTTTTTATCATGAAGCTCTCTATTGCAACAAGAACACTGCACCATTCCAGAAACGGTTAAAAGAAGTTGACCAGTTCTAAGCTTTTATGAAATATCCCTTCTTATTTCTTTTTAAGGTTAGTAGCAAAGATGAGGACTTTCTGGATCTGTCGGTTGATGTAGAACAAAATACATCAATTACGCACTGTCTAAGGTAAGTGAAGGTGCTTGTGAACGGAGCACACACCTGCCCTTGGTCGGGAGGGAAGGGCTCAGCATCGTTGCTCTAGTGTACAACAGGTGTAGGCATTGACTTGTGGTAAAATATATTCTGTTCAGAGTTCTGTTGGGTTTGCCTTTATCATGGGATTTGGAAGCTGCTTGCTCCTCAGTGATTTTTAGTAGTTAATGAGTGCAGTGATTTCTTAGTAGCCTGCGAGCAAGTCCAGAGAAGAGCGACGAGACTGGTGAAGGGGCTGGAGAACAGATCCTATGAGGAGCGGCTGAGAGAGCTGGGGTTGTTTAGCCTGGAGAAGAGGAGGCTGAGAGGAGACCTCATTACTCTCTGCAACTACCTGAAAGGAGGTTGTAGAGAGGAGGGAGCTGGCCTCTTCTCCCAAGGGACAGGGGACAGGATGAGAGGGAATAGACTCAAGCTCTGCCAGGGGAGATTTAGGCTGGAGATTAGGAGGAAGTTTTTCACAGAAAGGGTCATTGGGCATTGGAACAGGCTGCCCAGGGAGGTGGTTGATTCACCTTCCCTGGAGGTGTTTAAGGGACGGGTGGATGAGGTCTTGAGGGACTTGGTTTAGTGTTTGATAGGAATGGTTGGACTAGAAGATCCGATGGGTCCCTTCCAACCTGGTTGTTCTGTGATTCTGTGAGATTGACTTCTACTTTCTTTTATGGGGATTGTAATTTGTTATATCACGTAGTTCTTAGGAAAAAAGTATTTGTAGACAGTTGAGGGGAAGAGGGAGCTGGGCACTTCTCCCAAGTGGCAGGGGACAGGACAAGAGGGAATGGCCTCAAGCTCTACCAGGGGAGGGTCAGGCTGGACATTAGGAAAAAAATTTTCACAGAAAGGATCATTTGGCACTGGCAGAGACTGCCCAGGGAAGGGGTTCAGTCACCTTCCCTGGAGGTGTTTAAGGGACAGGTGGACAAGGCGCTGAGGGACATGGTTTAGAGATTGATGGGAATGGTTGGACTAGAAGATCCGATGGGTCTCTTCCAACCTGGTTATTCTATGATTCTATATTCCAGTTTCAACAAAACTAAACATGCTATGTTTGAATTTATAATACTTTTTTTTGTGTTTTTTACTGCTGTTGCTGGGTTTGAGTGACCCTGATGTTTGCAGTCAACCTTTTTTGCTGATAGAACTTTGCTCCATGTAGTTGCTGGCCGATCAGCTGCTAGGATACTGCAGGTTGCATACAGCCATCTGCCTTTTTAATAGCCCATAATGGCTGTGTAATTGCTTAGGGCTGAAAGATGATCCCGACTTTGTGTCAGCAGTGGCTCATGGTTATATATATGTATATATATTGTCTGAACATTTAATGTCTGCCACCAAAGGAAACAGAATGGCCTCTGGAAACAAACTCAGTCACCTCATTGCTGTTTGTTACCTGCTGGGTTTGACTGCTGCCCCAGAAGTTCTGCAGTTAACACTTAGAGGTTGTGGTTTCCAAATTTTTCCAGCTGAACATCAGTACTGTATCCCAAAACGGGCCTTATGAGGAACGGCTGAGAGAGCTGGGGGCGTTTATCCTGGAGAAGAGGAGGATGAGGGGAGACCTCATTGCTCTCTACAACTACCTGAAAGGAGGTTGTGGAGAGGAGGGAGCTGGGCTCTTCTCCCGAGTGACAGGGGACAGGACGAGAGGGAATGGCCTCAAGTTGCTCCAGGAGGAGGTTTAGACTGAACATTAGGAAGAAGTTTTTCAGAGAAAGGGTGATTGGGCAGTGTCAGAGGCTGTCCAGGGAGGTGGTTGATTCACCTTCCCTGGAGGTGTTTAAGGAACGGGTGGACGAGATGCTGAGGGACATGGTTTAGTGTTTGATAGGAATGGTTGGACTCGATGATTTGGTGGGTCTCTTCCAACCTGCTTGTTCTGTGATTCTATTATGATAAAACTGGGACAGATACACCTAAAATATGTGTGGGAGGTATGAGCAATATGAATAAGAGGAATTTCATCTTCTCTGTATAGTTTGGGGGTTTTCAGGATTGTTAGCAGTAACTTTTAACTGGATGGTCTGGCTGAATATCCCTGCTTATTGTTCTTTCCGTTTCTTCCCTTTCCACAGAGGGTTTAGTAACACTGAAACTCTATGCAGTGAATATAAGTACTATTGTGAGCAGTGCCGCAGTAAGCAGGAAGCACAGAAGAGGTAAGAGTCAGAAACCTCAGGCTAATGCACATGTTCTTATAAAATGGGCAGCTAGAAAATAACTGGGAGAGCCAACCTTATGAATTCAGTGCAAGCAAAACATGAGGCTCTTTAAGTACATTTGGTGGGAAGTGATTAAGGGGAGAGACCGAGTAACTTTGTGGCAACCTCATCAGTGAGAAATGAAGAGATTTATTTTGTATTCCTCCCAGAAGCATTTATATCTGGTGCTTCCAGACATTTTCCCCAGTGAGCTTTGATCAGCTTAAAGCCACTGAAAACAATCCCATATGCTTTCACTATGAATACTGTATCCAAAAATCTTATTTCTCATCTCATAGTTAGTCAGAGCCGGAGCAGCAAGGCAGATTTATTCCATCTCTTTCTTCCCGCTGATATCTTGAAAAATTGATGTTTTCAGCGTAGGCAGTTGTCCTGTATTCAGATGTCAGATGCGTGGTTTATCTTTCAGAACAAATATTGCCTGTCCTCACTGGAGCATGCTTGAGGAAAGCAACCTTCAAAATCTTCATCAACATTTTCGATGCCTTTTAAACTGAACTGTTCTTGAACAAAGCTTTGTTTTAGTTGATCTGCTAATATCTTGCTCTTTTATGTATTTTTTGGTTCAGAATGAGAGTGAAAAAGTTGCCCATGATCCTAGCTCTGCACTTAAAAAGGTTCAAATACATGGACCAGCTGCATCGATACACCAAACTCTCCTACCGTGTAGTCTTTCCCTTGGAGCTCCGGCTATTCAACACTTCAGGAGATGCTACAAATCCTGACAGAATGTATGACCTTGTGGCTGTGGTTGTTCACTGTGGCAGGTACGTGGGGTTTGTGCTTTCCGGGCCTTAAGTCCCTTTTCTTGACATTTGAAAGGACTTCATCCATATGCTGTGTCGTAGCAGCTTAGCAGCTGGTGATGTGGGAGCTTGGTGAGCAGCATCACAGCTGCTTGTCAGATAGTTTCCTCTTTTTTTTTACTGTTATTAGATTTTCTTTCTGAGTACACAGTCCAAGGTTTGCTTTTTTATCAGCTCTTGAACATGGTTGCCAGTCAGACAAGGTGTTTCTTTTTGCTGTAGCAAAGTAAGAACAATTGTAAAAATACCACAAACAAAACCAAGAAACCACCTCCCCCTAGCCCTGCTTTCCAGGAAAGCGAAATGAAATAAAAACACATCTTGGGAAGAAAACAGTTGCTAAGATAGAATGAAGTTGCAATTCTCACTTTGGTACTTGCTAACCCATTGTGGGTTTTGTAGAAACTGGTGCCACCTCGTGGAATAAGCTGTGAATCATTGATTGTTTGAAATGGTCTGTTTTTGATTACATTTCTGCTGTTGCTGTAGTGGGTTTAATTCTGGTTTTAGTAGCAAAGAGGAAAAAAAAATAAGCACCTTTACGGGGAAAAAGCAGTCATGGATGCAAAAAAAAAAAATTATTGCTGCATTCTAGAAGTGTGAGTTTTAAAGTAATAAGTTATTACAGACACAAGCAAGAGAATTTAATCACCTTAACATTGCGTAGGTTTAGTATAAATAAACTACAAGTAATTCCAGGTGATCCCTGTTAGGGAACAGCTATGCTATTTTTTATTTATTGTTATCATGTTAAAATCTCCTCCTATGCATTTTCTTCTGTAGATTCTGAATTTGCTCCACCTGTAACTATACTTACATGTTTTAACAGTGCTGATTAGTAATTGAGGTGTATTAAATAGCTTTGGTTTTACTTCTCCAGATGTTGTTTTATGTGGGGCTTTTAGGAGCCTTGTGACTCCTCTGGTTTTGGTTATTACTCAGATCTTACTGAAGACCTAAGATAAAATCTATTTTCTAAAAACCTGAGTTCTCAAAATTGCTTTAGATACTTCACTCATATAGTTCTGCATGTCATTTAGTTGCTGTGAGCAAAGAAATTTATCTGTGGCAAGTAATGTATGTATCAGTAATTTCTTTTTTGGCTAAACTGACACAAATATATGTTGGTTTAAAGCCTTGCATAGATACTGAGTAAAAAGTAAAACTCAAGATGGGGGGAATATGCTTTTTTTTTTGCTGTCTCCTTGGACTGATCTCTCTGAATTTGAGGTGAGGAGATTGGGAGCTCATACTTTTTCATCCATGTAGATTCCTGTTTCCAGCTGCCACCTTTTCAGGGTAGTCTGCCTGCCCTTACTCTGCAGATCCATCGCTTTTGGGATTTGCAAATCAAATTTTCTTCCCTTCAGGGATGATCCGGTGGGTCTCTTCCAACCTGGTTGTTCTGTGATTCTGTGATATAGACAATAGGCTCAGACTGGGCAACTGCCCCTGGAAAAGTGGCAGGAAGAGGCAGGAAGTCTGTCTGCAGTCAGCCATAGGTGAAACCACATTAACAATTAAAAAAAAAAACCTTCTGTACAAATAATTATTTCAGACAGACAGTTATTAACAGTTTTGATCAGCAGTGGGGAATGCGACAAAGCAGTGATTGAAATAACCGCTTTTAATTTTGTGTTTCGAAGTGTATGAATGGGTATCTGAAATATTAATATTAATAAACCTGTGTGTTTTGAATTTCTTGGATGTGGTAAGTAGCAAAGACAAAAACATTCATTCAAGCAATTTGGCTAAGTCAAAGAAGCTAAAGCCATGTTATGAGCACTATTAGACACCATGAGAGACGGGAGCTCTAACTCTGCAGTAACAGCTGGAATTGCGTGGGAAACCAGGGGTCTTGCCTCGGTGGGTACAAGAATAACAAATCTTCAATCCTATTTTCTGGCAGTGGTCCAAACCGTGGACATTATATCACCATTGTGAAGAGCCACGGCTTTTGGTTGCTGTTTGACGATGACATTGTAGAGGTAGGTGTGCTATCACCTGGGGAGAGCAAGCACAGGGCAGCATTGCGCTCTGGCTCTGGGGTTATGTCTGGCATTATCTTCTGTGCCTCAAAGCATTGCAGCAAAACCAGAGCACAGAACAATCCCAAAAGTACACTTAAAATGTTTTTGTGCGTCTCCGTTTGAGAAATGTGGAGAAGGGCAAAGGAACATGTGGGTGGCACTGACAGCTCAGGCAAGGTGTGCTGGGCACCTGCTCAGGTTGGAGCATCACATCTGTCTTCTACCTCATCCGAAATACTCCCCTTCCAACCCACCTCTTGGACTCAGTGTTGTTGCTGGCTGTGCTTCATTGCTGTATTTAAGTACGTTGGACCTTCACTTTGTGGGCAGCTTTCCCCAGTGAGCTGAAGCGTAGAAAACCTGCAAAAAAATTCTGGGGAGACTAGTGAGACCCTGAGGGCACACAGAGGTGTTTGGACTGTTTGCGGTAGTGTTTAAATGGTCTGCTCAAGCAAACTTTCCCTTCATTTTCCTACTAATTTATCTGTAAAGACTAATATCCAAAATATTTATATATCCACGTATCTCTTAAAATTATTAAGCAAATACAAAACGGTAGAACAGATACCACAGTAGAGCAGCTTTTTGTGAAGATGAAAATGTGCTGTTTGCCTCCAACATCTCGTAGTTAAGGGGAAGCACCTGGCGTTAAGTGTCTTATGTAGGTGCAGCAAAATCTTGCCCATGTTGATACCAAGATGATGTAGTATGCACTGCAATTTTTTTTTTGAGCGTTTCCTTGCTTTGAGCATTGGAGATGTCTTTTGGGTGGTTTGAATAGCTTGTATGACAGGGAACAGCCTTTCTCCTACTATTATATCTCCTAGTATTATTTCTTGAAGGTTATCTTCCTCTCTTTCTGCCATGGCCAAAACACATCATAATCTGCTGATTTGGAAGTAGCGTTCACTTCATATTTTTGCATGCAGATAGTTACAGAATATTCCATTCAGGAAAGAAACCTTGCATTTTAAAAGCAGATGTAAACTAGCTATCTTCTTGTTCTGTTTCTTATCAGTCACTTCTGTGTTGTATTTTGGCTTGTGGGTCAAAACAGGGTTTCTGTTTATCTGCCTACACTGTTGGCACTTCCCTAGCTGTGCCAAACCACAGCTTTCACTGCTGTTGGACAGTAAGTGCAAGGAGCTGCCACAAGGAAGCTAGAATGTAGTTCCTTACTCCTGGAGGGCTGTTTTTCTTTTTCCTTAAAGTTGCTTTTCTAACTTTAATCTTTTCTTTTTTTTTTTTTTTTAAGTTCATCTTCTTCTACAGAGTTTATCTGAAGTACTGTAAAAATAAAGCTCTTGCATCTGAAACTTCTGCTTTCTGTGTTTTCCATGGTTCTCTCAGTTTTCAATCTCTTGATTAGGATCAGCGATGCAGCCCCATCCTACCTCTGTAGGTACCTCTGTGCTACCTCTGCCCCTGTGGATCTGGAGCTTTAAGGTTCCTGTTCCTGCCAGCTGGCTCTCCCTGGCTGGCGTTTGTGTGTGTTATTTGCTTTATGTGACATTTAGGCTTTGTTTTTCCTATCAGCGGAGGGAATAAAAAATGGCACGAGTGTTTTGCACACGAATAATTTGAGATGGTGGCTGTTTCTGAGGAACAGTTGCTCCTTGACCTGCTTTGAGGAGTGTAGCATAAGGATTCCTGCTGGTTTTGTCCAAGACGATCTCTTCACTGATGATCCATTGTGGCTGCTCCTGCCTTCCAAGTGTGTGATAAACACATAAAGTCCCTTTTTCCTTTGTCCAGGCAGTACCAGTCTCTGTGCTTCATCTTCTCAAACTCCCTGGAATTTCTGGGGCTGCAGTGATCAGGGAGGGTGGGATAGCGGAGTCTTCTCTCCTTACTTTGTAGTCAGCTCTTGAGAATTAGTCTCTTACTAGTGCTGTGGGCTGTTCACTGAAGAAGCAAAGTAAAGCCCCAACTACTTCTGTCAGCCCCATTTGGGGCCTAGAGAGATTTAAATATCAACTCTGTGCTGTTGTGAAACCGCTTTTGCTTGGCCTTAAGGTTACCCTTACAGGAAGTCATTTGCTCTCTGACATTACAGAGGTTGTGCTCCAAAACGGAGCAGCAAAACCCCTTGGAGCCCCTAAATGTGAATTCTGTGAGTTCCTGGTTTTAGGGCTACCCACAGGGGCATTTGTAGATACTGCGATTGGAGGAGAGCACAGGAAAACGCTTTCCTCCTTTAACTACAGTTTGAAAGCTTTGTTGCATTTTTGGCAAGTGATACGAGTTGATAGCTCTGAACTCTCAATGGGGAAGTAGTTTATCCTTATTACCCACTAAATGTCAGGCGCGGTGAAGCCTTATTTATTTATCTACTTGGATCGGGTTGGAAGGCCAACTTTCAATTAAACTGAAGAATAGATGATAATAAAACCTACTACAGCATATGTGAAAAGCAACTGCATCAAATCCAGGAGGCAGATCAGTCCGAATAGTGTTGTGCACCAAGCCAAATGAATTGAGTAACCTGAGTAAATGATCTCTGGCTGGTCTGACATGTCATTTAGAGCATCACAGGGACAGTGTTTGTCTGAAACAGAGAGGGGGAAAGTGTCCATCCAAACAGAAAAGGGGGAGAAGGGTTTGGTTCAGAGATTCATCCAGTTGAATGCTTTGAGTGGAACGCAAGAAAAGGATTTGGGTTGAGGAACCAGGTTAGTTGTCTGGAAGTGAGCAAAGGATATTGAAGTTCAGTTAACAGGAGAAGTAATCATAATACCAGGGGAGGCTGCAGAATCCTAAAAGCAATTGTGAAACCATCACCTGGTGGTTACTCTGGACCTACAGCTGGATCCATGATATACGTGTTCCACGTTATATGTGGTCACTTAGGGAGGGAAGAATGGATTCTATATAATCCTCTTTCAGTTCCTCTGTGTGTTCTGTGGGTAGTTAAATCACAAAAGGAAGTCAGTTTTGCCATGATAAAACTATAAATATCTCTAGGATGAATTAATCTCTATTGAGTGTTGGAGTTGCATTCTAAATGAGTAGTGGAAATAGACTTGATTGCATGGCAAGTTAGTTGGCACTTAAAATAAAACATGTTGGAGTTGTCTGCTAAATATACGACAAGGCCTGAAGAACGTTCTTTTGCTGTTTTCCTGTTAAACTGGATTTAACGGTTTGTAGGAGACGTTGTGTTAATACATGGTGCAGAAACGCAGAAGCCCTCAGTAGAGTATTTCAGCTTCTCTGAAGTTCATGGATGGAGAAGAGACAAAGACAAAACATCTTGGGAGGGGGAGGTGCCCCCTGTTTTTTTAAAGGAAAGTGTTTAACACAGCCATTCAAGGGAGAATTTCTGCAGCACTGTCCTGCATAGATGCATCTTCTGGAAACTTGCCTCTTATCTGTGTTTCTTGTGTGTCAGAAAGGCTGGGGAAAGGATGGCCTGAGCTTGCAGTCCCCCTTAGGGACCCCAGTGTGCTTGTGGTTGCTGTCCCATGTCCCATTCAGTGAGCCACGGCTTAGTGGGATTGATTTGGTAGCCAGATGGATTTGGTGGCTAAGGAGGCTCCGCGATGAAGTCGGAGCATGGTCCATGGCTTTTTGAAGTATACGCTCAAGTTGGTCTCTGCTGCTCCTTCTCTGGATCAAAACAGGTGTTCAACCCAGAGCCTCTTGTATTCTGAACATCTCTTTACTTCCTCAGCCTGGGCCTAGTCTCCCTTTGGTCCTCCATGACAAATCCAGACTGCTTTGGCTTCTCCTCTCCATGGGTCCAGAGTCCTAAAAGCATTGTGAAACACTCAAACCCAGTGGAGTGTCAAGCAGCATGGATCATTGGGAGTGTTTGATTTCAGTGTGTTGGTCTCGCACTTGCTCTGTGCTGGCTATAGAATCCAATTCTGTAACATGAAGCCAGTCATTCTCAGGAGCTGGATCAACACTGGAGAAATTGCAGCTTTCAAAACCTTTTAAAATGCCCTTCAGGCCTTGCTGGCTAGAGTATAAAATGAAAAGCTGCTTCTCTGCGCGTAGTTCACAACTTAAAACATAAGCAAACCACTTAATTCTGTTAATATGGCAAACGGTTCCTCTTAAAACACAAACCTTGTTGATAATATTCCAGTAGGCATTGTGGCAGCAAAACCTAAGGAAGGAAAGCTCTCCAAAGCCCAGAAGATGATAATCAGCTGGGATCCCCAGATTTCATGGTGTAATTGCCAATAGTGCTCGCAGGACTCCTCTGTTAGGTCACAAGAACTTTAAAATCTGGAGTTCTTTTAGCTGGAGTTAGATCCGCTCCAGGTGATCCTTATGCACTCCCAGCTGTACAAAAGTCATCTCTGCTGACCTGCTGACCAGTGACTGGGTTTTTTTTCACATTTACATTTCAAAACTGTAGTTAGGAATCCTCACACCAGACTGAATGAGAAAGCAGATATAAAAATAGGATGTACTCTTTTAGGGGTGCGTTTTCATGGATCCCTTATTGTATGCTCCAGCTTAAGAGTGCACCACTTCCAAGCGGTTTATTATTTCATCTTAATTTCCCTTTTTTCCAGTAGTGAATAAGGTAGCAAGTAGAAAAAACTTTTGTTTGGCTGCAATGATATTGAAATATTGTTGTATTAATGCGTGGCTTTCTAGTATTGCCCTCCCCCCAACCCCAGGAACTGAAAATAATGCTTTGTCTGGGAAAAGGGGGTTCATAGGGTGATGTTTTGACTGAGGCTAATTAGAACTCTCATTAATTTTCAGAAAATTGATGCCCAGGCCATTGAAGAATTCTATGGGTTGACATCAGACATTTCCAAGAACTCAGAATCCGGATATATCCTCTTCTACCAGTCAAGAGACTAAGAGAAAAAGTTCAGTGTGTATAAATACAAGAAAAAAAGGGATCAAGATGTGTCCAAACGGAACATGTTTGTGACAAGCAGCAGCAGTTCCTCATTGACGCTGTAGGACCAGGACAGACGCGGCAGGGCAAACAAAGGTTTCTCCCTGCCATTTCCTGGAGGATTAGTGCTGACTGCTGTAACCAGAAGAGCTTTTGCTCCAGTTTTTCTTTCTGGGCTTTTTTTTAAATGTGCTATCTTCCAAAATCTGTGTTACCTCTACTTGAAACCTGGCTGCTTATTTGTTTGTGAACTGAAGAAGAGATTTAAAAGTAGCATTGTAGAATTTTTACCATTTGATGTTGGCCAGAGGCTGCACCTTGGTTTCTACCATCGTCGTTTTTCTGTATTTTAGCAGAATGATTTCGCTATTCAGTGTCAGCTGAAGGCATATTTTAGGGTATGAGCAGCAGCTGGTTGCTGGATATTTTTGGTGAGTCAGACTCGAGAAGCAGTACAAAGCTAAGACATATTGGAAATGTCAAGTCTGTAATTTTTATAAAAAAGCTCCTCTCTCTGCAGCATTGTAAATGTCCCCGTCGTGCATTATCTTGGGTTTAGAGAACACTAACAGCACTGCTTCTTTTTATATTTTTATTTTTACCATTGTGTTTCTTCTTCCGGAGGTGTTGAACTTGGTCCGCATTCAGCCTCAGCTATTGTGTGTTTTCCTTTTGAAGCAGAAGCTCTGACTCAAAGCCACGTTGCTGCAGATGTGCGAGAGCAGGAGAGCAGTTACCTTTAGAAGAACATGTCTGGCAACCAGTTGCTGTAGAAGGTTGGAAGTTGCAGCATTTCTTGAAGCTATTGCTTAAACCAAAAGTGCCCTCGTTCTGAAACAGGATCTGTTCTGCATTTCATTCAGTCCATAGCAAACTGATGCAACTCGCCTTGTCAATCTATGCTAACACGGAGCACTAATTGTGGAGGGTTAACCAAGGGAAGCATTGTTTGTGTAACTAATCCACTCGTTCTTAGTCTTCAAGATAATGAACGTGTAAGAAGGAAAACCAACACCCAGACGTTACCTTGCTAAGTGTCCCACGTCATCTGTAGGTAATGTTTGCGTCCATCCGGCAATCATCACACTCCCTATAAAAGCTTTTGATTGTCTTACCTCTATAGGCTTTGCTTAACAGGGGAAATTGGTAGTCTTCTGAAGACTGAAATGAAGTGATTATCCGTTAGGTGTATATATATTCTAATCTCAAGGATAACTAGAAAGAAGAGACTGAGGGAGTTTGTAAGAGATCTCACAATCTTCTGTAATTTTCCTTTTGAACAGCCCTGTTGCCGTGCCAAAGCTCATCACAGCTGGCTCTAAACTACTGGTGGAAATGAATATTCTCCTTTTTTTTTTTTTTTCATCTCGTTAGGTAACACAAGAACTGTCCTCTGTGTCCACAGCCGTTCATGATGTGTACCAGTGATCGTTGCTCCTGAGGACGTTTATCTTATGCAATTCTGGGGCTCGGACAGGATACAGGATATTTTACCAAAACACTGTCCTCAGGCAAGCAGCGTTTCACCCACCGTCTCTTGTAGTGGCTGTATCTGTTTCTTCTTCTCGTGACCAGAAGCGTAATGTTAGCAATTAACTCCTGTCTTCAAAATGCAAACTAATCATTGCCATTGTATTCCAACCGGGTACGGGTTCCATTCTCCCAGCGCATCTCCTCTTCCAGAAGATAAAATATGGACATAGGGTTTTTTAATTATTTTTTATTATACCGAGTACTGTCCTTTTAAGAGACACATTCAATAACAGCAGACGTCCATGTCGTTTTTCCATGTGAAAATCGTTCTTGGCTAAGAGTCTTCTTCTCTGGTTCCCACCCAGCATCGAGTCCTCTCCTGGTGGCACTCCCGGAACCCTGTCATCACCAAGTCCTGCAAAAAAAAGGAAAAAAAAAAAAAAAGAGCACTGAGTTAAAATTAATCTTAACAGTAAATACAAAATTTAATGTAGTACACTAGACATGTATTTTGTATATCTGGTGAGACGTTTTTACAAATAAAATACCTGACTGAGAGATAATATTGAGAGATATATGCTATAGATTAAAAACTGTTCAAGTGCACTTTTGCTACAGATTTATAAGGAGACTTAAAAGGAATTAAATTGGAAGAGAATGGTGTGATGTTACTTCTGTATAATAAATGACCCCAGCTGTCTCCAATAAAGGTCATGTATGATCAAAAGCCCGTGGCCCACACACTTTTCCTTGGATTGCAGTAACAGGTTGGTGGCTGGTTCTCCAGAGCTTCTCCCTGTGGGCTGGCTGTCTGAGGACTCCGACTGCTCGATGGACACACAAGTAACCTGTGCAGAAGCAGGTTAAACCATAGAATCGTGGGATGGTTTGAGTTGGGAGGCATCTTAAAACCCGTCCAGTTCCAACCCCCTGCCAGTGGACACTTCTCACTAGATCTGGTTGCTCCAATCCCTATCCAGCCTGGCCTTGAACCCCTCCAGGGACGGGGCAGCCACCACTGCTCTGGGCAACCTGGGCCAGGGCCTCCATCCTCACAGCAAAACATTTCTTCCCAAGATCTCATCTCAATCTCCCCTCCTGCACCTTAAAACCATTCCCCATCATCCTGTCCCTGCCCTCCCTGATCCAGAGCCCCTCCCCAGCTTTCCTGGAGGCCCTTTCAGCACTGGAAGCTGCTCTAAGGTCTCCCCACAACCTTCTCTTCTCTAGGCTGAACAAAACTCTCAGCCAGTCCTTGTATGGGAGCTGCTGCTGCCATATCATCTCCATAGCCTCTTCTGGACTTGTTCCAACAGATCCATGTCCTTCCTGTGCTGAAAAAGCCAAGATGAAACCAAGAGAAATGACTGATGCCGTGTGATGGATATTCAGGTAAGCCAAAGGGAGGTGGCCCAGAGCCCTCTCCCCTGACCTTCCTCCCACTGTTGATATTCCTTAACCAGTTCATCCCCTGTAGCTCTGCCCTCGCCTCTCCCTGTGATTTCCCTTTTCCTTCTTTCACCCCTGCTAACAGACTCCAAAAGCCCTTGTTGCAAATATTGTCTGACTGATCTGGAACAGAAACATCTAAAAGCAAAACTCGTATGATATCTTGGAGCTTCTGGGGTTCCTTGTAGGAGAGGTGTGCGACCCTGTGTTATTCGCTTTTATAGCTGGAAAATCTGACCCAAGGCTGCTTCCCTGAGCAAGAACTCATGGGACTGTGTCAGAACACGACAGGAGCAAACGAGACTGGAAAATTACAACTGCTCTATAAAAGCAGATTTTAAATCCAAAATGCTGCCTGGTCCTTGTCCTGCTGGGTCACACATCAGCAATAAATAAATGGAGCTAATTTTAGTTCCCGGGAACGTGTGTTTGGCTTTCAGTCACTTTAGAATCACCCGCAGTTAATTTTGTTCCGGGCAAACAACCCCAATCAGAAGGTCTGAAAGCAACATGGGTTCAGCTTTGGGTACCACAGGGCAGGGCTGAGAGCAGGGTTTGGGGCTGGGCTTGTACCTTCGGGTCCTCTCCAGAGCACAGCATCGGAGCGAGGATGAGGGCTCTTGTCTGTCCCTGCTGCTTGGCAGCTGCAGCAGAGCTCACCCTGTGTGGCGATTTTGCTTCCAGTGCTACAGATCTGACAGTCTGTTTGTGGAAAGGCTTTGCCCTCAAGACTTGAGAAGCAGAGGTTGTTTATGGGTTGGTGTTTGTGCTTGGTGCGTTCTACTTACCAGCAGGAGCTTTTAAAGTCACCGTGCCAGCTCAGCTTAGGATGCCTTTAAAACAAATCATTTTTGATTGGTACAAGAAAGAAAATAGACTAACAAAGGCCCTCGAGACAAGGAAAACCTTCCCACTGTAGTCCTCGGCATTCGGCAAAAGCAAACAATCCCCTGAAAACATCATTCATTCTCAACATGTAAAGTCCTGCTCGGATCGACGGCTGTTGCACTGATTAACCTTTGGGTGACTTCTGCTGCTTCCCTCCTGCTCCTGCTGAATCCATCCTCTCTACAGAATGTGTTTCCACCTCCCCAGCCGCATTGTTTGGTTCCCAAGAGCAGCAGCTGCGTGGGGTGAGAGACCTCCAAGTGATGCTTCTGAGCCCAGGAGGTTAGAAACAAAGCAGGACGTGTGGGAAACCATGGGGGTCATCCTGACCTCTTCTTCTGAAGGCAAAGGAAAAGGTTTGGTCCCTTCTACCACGTGGCTGCTCGTTGTACCTGACCCTCAGTCGTGTCAGTGTGTGCGTGGGAGGGTGTGTGCTGGCTCTTTGTGTTAGAGCAGAGCCAGCAGCCCTCAGCTGGAGTGAGGAGCTCGCTGCAAGAGGCTGCTTGTACAAAAGAGCCGGTAGCAGCGTTGGATGCGGTGGCACAGGCATAGAATGACATGGGATCGTAGAATCCTGTGTTAGAAGGGACCCACAAGGAGCATCGAGTCCAACTCCTGTCCCTGCACAGGACACCCCAACGTTCACACCGTGGGGCTGAGAGAGTTGACTAAATGCTGCTGGGATATTGTCAGGCTTGGTGACTGCTTCCCTGGGAGCTGTTCCAGGGCTCCACCACCCTCTGGGGGAAGAACCTTGTCCTAATGTCCAACCGGACCCTCCCCTGGCACATCTTCCTGCCATTCCCTTGGTTGTGTCATTGGGCACCAGAGAGAAGAGCTCAGCACCTGCTCCTCCTCCCCTGGTGAGGAAGCTGCAGAGCACCATGAGGTCTCCCCTCAGTCTCTTCTTCAGGCTGAACAGACCCAGTGACTTCAGCCACTACTCGCACTCTTCCCCTTTAAACCCTTTCCCAACTTTGCGCCCTCCTCTGGACGCTCTCAGCAGCTTTAGATCCTTTTTATCCTGTGATGCCCCAAACTACCCAGTGCCCCAGGTGGGGGCCCCAAGTGCCCCCAGCAGAGCAGGACACTCCTTCTCTCAGCTGGCGATGCTGCACTGGAGGCACCCCAGGACACGGCTTCCCTCTTGGCTCCAGGGCGCTGTGCCCAGGGAGGGGCTTGAGTCACCTTCCCTGGAGGGGTTTAAGGGACGGGATGGATGAGGTGCTGAGGGACATGGTTTGGTGATTAATAGGAATGGTTGGACTCGATGATCCGGTGGGTCTCTTCCAACCTGGTGATTCTATGATCCTATGATTCTATGTCCGACCTGCCATTGATCAGAATCCCCCAATCCCTTTCCACTGGGCTGATCTCCAGCCTTGGGCTCCCTGGTCTGTATAGCTCTGCAGCTCCCTGAGGTCCTGATTCCCTGCTCCAGCTGCTGCTTGTGTGGCAGCGTGTATGACATCTCTGCACCACACCAGGCCAGAGAAAACAAGCCTTGGGACTTGGGAGGGGATGAGTGTAGGGACAGATGGTGTCTGAGAGCCACGTGGTGTGGTGGGGACTGGACCAGTATCGGCTTGGGTGAGGAGTGAAGCAGAGGGGCCTTGGAATAGAGGGTGGCTTAAGAAACCCCAAGAGGAGGAGCTGGACCTGGAGGGCAGAGCTAAGAAAGGATTTATGGAACTCTTAAAATATCAGAACCCCCGAAGTATTACTCCAGATCCGCTGACCCAGATTTATTGAGGGCAAAATGCTTTTGGTGCCACACTGGGGAGCAGCGTCCTCTGCACCTGGATCCAGCCCACGAGGAGCTGCACCAAAGCACAGGGGAGGCACAGGTTACACTGTGTTTGTGTAAAACAAATCCAGAGCAGCCCAGTGGACCTTCTCTGGCGATTTCCAGGTCACAGACAGTGTGGAGAGTGAACCTGGAGCTGTGCTTGGAGCTGGGAACGTCCCAGATCTACCCAGGGTTCCTTTCCTTCTCAAAATGGTTTCTATCCAAAGTGCAGCTGCTTTAGCAAAACACATTGTGGGAGGAATGTAGAATCATAGACTCATAGAATCATAGAATCACCAGCTTGGAAGAGACCCACTGGATCATCCAGTCCAACCATTCCTATCAAACACTAACCCATGGCCCTCAGCGCCTCGTCCACCATTATCTTTTAACCCCTCCGGGGAAGGTGACTGAACCCCCTCCCTGGGCAGCCTCTGCCAGTGCCCAATCACCCTTTCTGTGAAATTTTTTTTCCTAATGTCCAGCCTGAACCTCCCTCTCGTCCTGTCCCCTGTCACTTGGGAGAAGAGCCCAGCTCCCTCCTCTCTACAACCTCCTTTCAGGTAGTTGAAGAGAGAAATGAGGTCTCCCCTCAGCCTCCTCTTCTCTAGGCTAAACACCCCCAGCTCTCTCAGCCGTTCCTCAGAAGGCCTGTTCTCCAGCCTCCTCCTGATGTCCAACCTGCCATCTCTGTATCTTGGGTAGTCCCTTGGCGACGAAAGCCGTGTGGCTATAACTGGGGCACCCTCAGTTGCCACGTGTTTTTCAAGTCCCAGGGTCACCTGTAGCCCCCTTTTCCCTGTCACCTGGACAAGCCAAGGTAAAATACATCAGTGCTAAAAGATTACGCCAATACAAGGCTCCTCCAGGTCCCTGTGCTTCCACTCTCATGCCAGCAAACCCCGAGCTCCTCCCTGGCAAGGGCACAGTTAATCACATCCTCCGGTGCTGATGGGAAAAAGTGTTATTCCTGGCAATCCTTTCCGAGTTCTCTCTCTCTCTTTTTTTTTTTTTTTTAATGCTAAGCTGTTCATTTTCAGATTTTGAGTCACAATATTTCTCCAAGTGAAAGGCCAGGAGTTTGGCAAAAAAATCAGTTTAGTCCTGCGAAATTCTTTGCTGTCGCTTCAACCTGGAAGAGCCAAACCTGGTGTGGGCTGCTGACACGGAGGGAGGAACAGCCCCAATGACTCCTGCCCCCAAGCCAGGGCCGCTCGCTGGCTCCACTCAAAGCTCCCACCAGGCGCTCAGGGTGTCCCCTGAGAGGTGAAGGGTGAGGGGGATTGGAGAGTGAGCCTGCAGGCCAGGAAGGAGCATTAGAGGATGCGTGAAGCCACCAGACAAGGGAGAAATGTTTTAACTAACTAGGCTGCGTCCCAAGCAGTGGAACCAGCAGGGTGAGGGAGGGGATTCTGCTCCTCTGCTCTGCTCTCATGAGACCTCACCTGGAGCCCTGCGTCCACTTCTGGAGTCCTCAGCACAGGAAGGACATGGAGCTGCTGGAGTGAGTTCAGAGGAGGCCACGGAGATGATTCGAGGGCTGGAGAACCTCCTGTACAAGGACAGGCTGAGAGAGTTGGGGTTGTTCAACCTAGAGAAGAGAAGGCTGAGGGGAGACCTCAGAGCAGCTTCCAGTGCTGAAAAGAGCTCTGGGAAAGCTGGGGAGGAGCCCTGGATCAGGGAGGGCAGAGAGAGGATGAGGGGGAATGTTTTTGAGCTGAAAGAGGTGAGATCGAGATGAGATCTTAGGGAGAAATGTTTTTCTTGTGAGGTTAGAGAGACTCTGGCCCAGGTTGCCCAGAGCAGTGGTGGCTGCCCCATCCCCGGAGGGGTTCAAGGGCAGGTTGGATGGGGCTTGGAGCCCCTGATCCAGTGGGAGGTGTCCCTGCCCATGACAGAGGTGGGACTGGATGGGCTTTGAGGTCCCTTCTAACCTAAACTATTCCATGATTCTACCCCAGTGCCAAGTCCTCACCTTCGCCATGTCCTGCAGTGGGACAGGTGCTGCCTCTGGCCCCTGTTGCTGAGTCATGGGGGATGGAAGGCAGCGTCTTAGGGGAAACGTCCCCAGAATGTGGTGTTTTACCTACCCCAGATGCCCTGATGAGGGATGGTGGGGGAGCCTGTGTCCAGGCTCTGCAGGATAGAGCCAATGCACAAGAGCAGGCTGGATATCCTTCAGCCAGGCCACCCGGCTCATCCCTCTCTCTGCAGCCTCTGACCCATCAGCAGCTCCACAAGGGCTACCAACAGCTTTGGAGAGAGCCCCAGGTAACACACCATGAGGAAAAACAGGGGAAAGAGAAAATGCCTGCCTTCTCCTGGCATCCACGGCGGAGAAGATGCTGCTGAAGCAGCACAGAAAGCAGCAGGTGACGGCGCTGACTCGGGGAGCGTTGGCTGCCGAGGGGGCGAGTGGCAGTTTGCATCCATCAAAGTTGAAGGGTGACCTCCCTCAAGTCTCCTCACCAGGCTTGGAGGAAATTCAGTGTAGAAGAGGATGGGATGAAACCCAAACCAAGAAGCTGTTAACCATTCCTTAACCTGCAGCAGTGATGGGGAAGGGGCCTGAGGGCCGGGAGAGCGACTGCTTGGTGATTTTTGGGGCATCCCAGCCGCTAGCACGAGCGTTCGGAAGAGAGCCGCCTCCCTCCCAGGAAGATTCACCAACCCACTATGTTATTTTTTTCAGCACCGAGATATAATTAGTGCCAGTTCTTCAGAAGCTGCCACTCACCATCACGAAACGTTTGCTTTTCTTAGGATTATGACTAACTGGCAAATGATTAAACGTGTTTGAGGAAGGAGGAGGGGGAAGAGAGTTTTATTTTTTGCCTCCCTAGGAAGAAAAAAAAAAAAAAAAACCACAATGTCAGGAGTAACTTTGCAGTCCCAGGGGGCAGAATAAACTTTGGGAGCGGTTGAAGAGGGACGTGGAGCCGCCCACCAGTCATGCTGGGCAACTGACAGCTCCTCCCAGCACAAGGATGCTCAGAGCCACAGATCATAGAATCATAGAATCATAGAACAACCAGGTTGGAAGGGACCCATCGGATCTTCTAGTCCAACCATTCCTATCAAACGCTAAACCAAGTCCCTCAAGACCTCATCCACCCGTCCCTTGAACACCTCCAGGGAAGGTGAATCAACCACCTCCCTGGGCAGCCTATTCCAGTGCCCAATGACCCTTTCTGTGAAAAACCTACTCCTAATCTCTAGCCTAAATCTGCCCTGGCCATTCCCTCTTGTCCTGTCCCCTGTCACTTGGGGTGGTGGAAGTCGCTGAGATGCTCATACCCATGGCTGCTTGGCAGGGATGTGACCAAAACAAGAAGTCGAGTGCCTTTCTGCCAACCTCCTATTTTCCCCTTTCCCTTTCCCCCATCGATGCCACCTACGGTCCTGCAGAGGATGCTCTCATTCGCACTCCCTCCCGGCAGAGCCCTTTTCACGCAGCAGGTTTCTCAAAGCTCATCTCAGAGCCAGCTTTGCTTCGAGGAAGGATGCGTCTCCCGGGGACCGAACGCGGCGTCGCTCTAATTACTGCCCTTCAGCTGCGACCTGCAGCACGTGCGGCAGCCGAGAGCTGCTCCGTGGCCTCCAGAGAGCCCAAAATTGGATCCCGCTCTTTCAGATGGGTTATTTTGGAAAGGTTTTATGTTTTGTTGGAAGGTATTTTTAGAAGGAGATAATGCGGTTGCCAGGTCTCGTGGGAATCCGACTGTCCCCGAGTCATTGATGTTGAAACACTTGGCTCAAACTGGAGAAATAGCACAGAGAAGCTGGTTTTCCCACAACCTCCTCCTGTTGGGGGATGAATGGGAAACTTCGGCAAAATCAGACCTCAGCCTTTCTGCCAGGTCTGAGGCTCAAGGAGCTGAAAGGCCCCAAAAATTTAACCCTAGGTTAATATTCAGCTTTATAGCACCTGTGAGAAACCAGGCAAACAAAGGTGAAATCTCCATTCAGCTCTTAACTGCACCTTAGGGATAGGTCCATAGAATCATCATAGAATCATGGAACAGTTTGGGTTGGAAGGGACCATAAAGAACATCCAGTCCCACCCCTGCCATGGGCAGGGACATCTCCCACTGCATCAGGGGCTCCAAGCCCCATCCAACCTGCCCTTGAACCCCTCCAGGGATGGGGCAGCCACCACTGCTCTGGGCAACCTGGGCCAGGGCCTCCCCACCCTCACACAAAACCATTTCTTCCTCATTGTCATCTCAATCTCCCCTCTTTCAACTCAAAACTGTTGCCCCTTATCCTCTCCCTGCCATCCCTGATCCAGGGCCCCTCCCCAGCTTTCCCAGAGCTCTTTTCATCACTGGAAGCTGCTCTAAGGTCTCCCCTCAGCCTTCTCTTCTCCAGGCTGAACAACCCCGACTCTCTCAGCCTGTCCTTGTACTGGAGGTTCTTCAGCCCTTGGATGAAAACACTGGAATCTGCTGGAACAAAAATGCTCCTTGTTTTGCCAGGTCATGTAAGTGCAGCGACAGCGATGAAGGTGCTGGGATGCCTCGTTGTGCCTCTGCTGAGGTTACCAGACCCAGACAGGAGGGTCCGAGCTGCTGCAGGGTGTCCAGCACCCAAGGGCTCCAAACCTGCAACAGCCCCAAAGGGCTGAGCCAGGTGCCCTGCTGGGGTTCTGCCATGCCCCGAGCTCACCTTCCACAGGTGACCTGCTAACAATCCCTCGCTGCTCATTGCGCCTCTTCCAGCCTCAAGGCTCTAGCTGAGGTCCCAGTTAATGTCTTTATCAATGACCTGGATGAAAGCATTGAGGGTACCCTTAGCAAGTTTGCAGATGACACAAAGCTGGGTGGAAGTGTGGATCTGCTGGAGGATAGGGAGGCTCTGCAAAGGGATCTGAACAGGCTGGACCGCTGGGCAGAGTCCAATGGGATGAGGTTTAACACGACCAAATGCCTGGTCCTGCACTTGGGGCACAACAACCCTATGCAGAGCTACAGACTGGGAGAAGCCTGGCTGGGAAACTGCCAGGAGGAGAGGGACCTGGGGGTGTTGGTTGACAGCCGACTGAACATGAGCCAGCAGTGTGCCAAGGTGGCCAAGAAGGCCAATGGCATCCTGGCTTGGATCAGAAATGGTGTGACCAGCAGGGCCAGGGAGGTGATTCTCCCTCTGTACTCAGCACTGGTGAGGCCGCTCCTCTAATTCTGTGTTCAGTTGTGGGCCCCTCACTACAAGAAGGATGTTGAGGCTCTGGAGCAAGTCCAGAGAAGAGCAATGAAGCTGGGGAAGGGGCTGGAGAACAGACCTTATGAGGAGAGAGAGCTGGGGGTGTTTATTCTGGAGAAGAGAGGAGACCTCATTGCTCTCTCCAACTACCTGAAAGGAGGTTGTGGAGAGGAGGGAGCTGGGCTCTTCTCCCAAGTGACAGGGGTCAGGACGAGAGGGAATGGCCTCAAGCTCCACCAGGGGAGATTTAGGCTGGAGATTAGGAGGAAGTTTTTCACACAAAGTGTCATTGGGCATTGGAACAGGCTGCCCAGGGAGGTGGTTGATTCACCTTCCCTGGAGGTGTTTAAGGGACGGGTAGATGAGGTGCTGAGGGACATGGTTTAGTGTTTGATAGGAACGGTTGGACTCGATGATCCGGTGGGTCTCTTCCAACCTGCTTGTTCTATGATTCTATGATTCTAATGCCACAGCAACCCTCTCACACCCAGGCTGTGCATCCAGTAGCTGCTCCAGTGCTGATCAGAGCATTCACCTCCCTGTTCCCAGTTAAAAAGAGACCGGCAAGCCAAGCAGGCTGTGCTGTGGGGTGAAATCTCCTATATTTCAATAAAAGTGCAGTGGGCCAGGGCTGGGGGATGGGTCCCCAACCTCTGTGAGCGCAGGAGGGTGCAGGGCTATTCCCTGGAGGGCGCGGGATGCTGCTCCCTAGGTCCAGGATGGGGCTGGGTCTATTTTTCCCACTGCACCAGTGGTGTTTTTCCTGGATGGGCTTTTGTTTTCTTAAAAAGCCAAGTGGCTAAAAATAGCGTTTTGCTCGCAATCCCCCGGCTTGAAGCCGGCACAGGCTGCGTGCGGGGCTGAACTTCAGAGCCGCAGCTCCAGCAGCGGGAGCACGGCTGCCAGCTGCTCCCACCTCTGGGCTCAGCTATTTAAAGAATCTTTTTTGCCTTCTCTCTTTCTCAAGAAACACCTGGTGGGGAAAGCAGGGGCGATTTTTTCTTTTCCTTGCTGCTGTAGCCACTTGACTTAGGGATTTAGGATGAGATGTGATTGAGAGCTGCTCTGTGGAGAAGGACTTGGGGTGCTGGATGAGGAGAAGCTCAACATGAGCCAGCAATGTGCTCTCCCAGCCCAGAAACCAACTGTGACCTGGGCTGCATCCAAAGAAGTGTGGCCATCAGGTCAAGGGAGGGGATTCTACCCCTCTGTTCCTCTCTTGGGAGACCTCATCTGAAGTATTGTGTCCAGCTCTGGAATCCTCAACATGAGAAGGAGATGGAGCTGTTGGAACAGGTCCAGAGGAGGCTACAAGGATGGTTTGAGGGAAGGAGCATCTCCCATACAAGGACAGGCTGAGAGAGTTGGGGTTGTTCAGCCTGGAGAAGACTCCATGGAGACCTTAGAGTGACCTTCCAGTACCTGAACGACTACAAGAAAGCTGTAGAGGGACTGTTTACAAAGGTTTGGAGTGAAAGGATGAGGAGTAAAGGCTATAAACTGGAGAGGGGCAGATTTAAACTAGACATAAGGAGGAATTTCTTCATGATGAGAGTGGGAAGGCACTGAAATATGTTGCCCAGAGCAGTGGGGTGGCTGCCCCATCCCTGGAGGGTTTCAAGGGCAGGTTGGATGGGGCTTGGAGCCCCTGATCCAGTGGGAGGTGTCCCTGCCCATGGCAGGAGTGGAACTGGATGGGCTTTGAGGTCCCTTCCAACCCAAACTATTCTATGATGTAATTACACACCAGGCTATAATGATCATATAGTTACAGGACCATATAACACCTCCTCAAACCCATGAGACAGAGTGGGGTGCGGGCATGGCTGCTCCCTCTGGGGTCATGGGCCTCGGGCTGCACACACTCATGGAGACAGGATTTGAGGGTCAGGGAGGGTCTGAGGGGCTGGGACTCAACAAGGTGGGATTTATGGGGCCAGAGACTCGGTAAGGCTGGATTTGGGTGACTCAGGCACCCGATGAAGCAGGTCTGGGGACAGATGCCCCACGAAGAAGATCGGGAACTGCCAATCCCTTCCAAAG
Organism: Coccyzus lansbergi; assembly: GCA_033558105.1. Classification (NCBI taxonomy): domain Eukaryota; kingdom Metazoa; phylum Chordata; class Aves; order Cuculiformes; family Coccyzidae; genus Coccyzus; species Coccyzus lansbergi. The sequence goes on from JAUMJK010000230.1 coordinate 203,975, forward strand.
GACAGAGGTTTGGGCTCTCCAGGGTAGTTTCAGCTTCTGCAGCCTTTCTGTCCCTGGGGACAGCAGAATCTGCAGAGAAAGATGGAAACAGGAGCATCAGGCTGAGTTAAGGGGATCCACCTGCCTGCCCTGCAGGGGGTTGTGTGTAGCACCAAGGCACGTATAGAGCGGAGAACATACAAATGACCTTGACACTGGTTTCTGCAGTTGAGAGAGCAGGTAGCTACTCGGCAAAGCTCAGTGTGTGTTTCACAGGGAGCAAATCCAGCCAGGGCTGCTGGTCCCGCGGGGTACGGGGTGCGGGCAACGCTGCCTGTGGCTCTGCAGCTCACCCTCAGCCCTTGCTCTCTGCTGTCATCTCTGCAGCAGTTTTTCACCTGCGTAAACTGCTTGGAAATAAATAAATTGTGAGCTCCAGGCTGCTGGCACAAGCCATGACGGCAGCTGAGCCTCTTCCTAGCTCCTTCATACCTCCTGGATGGCTCTGCTGGGTGAGGGGCAGCAACGTGGGAGGAAAGAGGTGTCTCCCCAGCAAAGAGGGTGTCCCAGATTAGTATCTCATGCTCCTATCACTTGATCTGGGTGGGATTCCGGCATATGGGGTGATCTCCCTGGGCCGCGCGTGGTGAGCAGGGATGGGTTGACCCATCTCCTTGCTGAGCTGCGGAGGAAGCGGAGCAGCACCCATCTCTGCTCGCAGCCCTAGCGCAGCAGCAGCAGCAGCATCCCCGGGTCCCCGAGCCACGCGTGAGTCATGCTGCAGCTCGGCACACGCTGCCATCCCCATCAGCCTGTTTGCAAACAAACAGCAGCTGAGAGCGGCTGCTCGGGAAGCGGCATGACCGGCGAGGGTGGAGGCCCTGCAAGCACCCATGTTGCACCCATGGGAGAGATGGGCCAGGCAGAGCCTCATCGCGGTGCCCATGGGGCGATCAATTCATGACACACCTTTTTTACCCCATTGCATCTCCTCTGGGGACAGATCTGGATGTCCCCATCCCTAGAGCTGCTGCAAAACCAGTTAGTTTAGAGGTTTTCTTGCGTGGAGGAAAGCCGTGGGAACCACAAGGCTTGTGCCAAGCAGCCACTGGAGCACAGGGAATGACCATAGAATCACCAGGTTGGAAGAGACCCACTGGATCATTGAGTCCAACCATTCCTATCAAACACTAAACCATGTCCCTCAGCACCTCATCCACCTGTCCCTTAAACCCCTCCAGGGAAGGTGAGTCAGCCACCTCCCTGGGCAGCCTATTCCAATGCCCAATGACCCTCTGTGTGAAAAACTTCCTCCTAATCTCTAGCCTAAATCTCCCCTGGTGGAGCTTGAGGCCATTCCCTCTCGTCCTGTCCCCTGTCACTTGGGAGAAGAGCCCAGCTCCCTCCTCTCTACAACCTCCTTTCAGGTTGTTGGAGAGAGCAATAAGGTCTCCCCTCAGCCTCCTCTTCTCCAGGATAAACATCCCCAGCTCTCTCAGCTGTTCCTCATAGGGCCTGTTCTCCAGCCCCTTCACCAGCTTCGTGGCTCTTCTCTGGACTCGCTCCAGAGCCTCAACATCCTTCTTGTGCTGAGGGGCCCACAACTGAACACAGGATTCAAGGAGCAGCCTCACCAGTGCTGAATACAGAGGGAGAAGAACCTCCCTGGCCCTGCTGGTCACACCGTTTCTGATCCAAGCCAAGATGCCATTGGCCTTCTTGGCCACCTGGGCCACTGCTGCCTCATGTTCAGTCACTGTCAACCAACACCCCCAGGTCCCTCTCCTCCTGGCAGCTTTCTAGACAGACTTCTCCCAGTCTGTAGCTCTGCATAGGTTTGTTGTGCCCCAAGTGCAGGATGCGGCATTTTCCTTGTTAAACCTCATCCCATTAGACTCAGCCCAGCAGTCCAGCCTTTTCAGATCCCTTTGCAACCTCCCTACCCTCCAGCAGATCGACACTTCCACCCAGCTTAGTGTCATCTGCAAACTTGCTAAGGGAGCACTCATTGCCTTCATCCAGGTCATTGATGAAGACATTGAACAGGTCTGGACCCAGCACTGAGCCCTGGGGATCCCCACTTGTAACCTCGGAGATAAACGGCTCCAGGTCCCTCAGCCGCTCACACAACCCCTGTTCTCCAGTCCCTTCGCAGCTCTGTTCCCTTCTTTGAACACGCTCCAGACCATCAATGTCTTTCTTGGAGTGAGGGGCCCAAAACTGAACCCAGGATTCAAGCTGCAGCCTCACCAGCACAGAATCCAAGGGCACAACCCCTTCTGTTCCATCCCTCACCACCTCCAAGCCCTGTGATGTCCCCAAACTCAAGCAGGTTCCTCGCTCAGGGACCTGCCTGGGGAAAGAACCCGACACACGTGGCTGTCAAAAAGTTACGGTGAAAGGGAATTTGGCCTGGAACCGGTGGGGTTATGTTTTCTCCGTCATACGTGGTGATTAGGGTAATGAAGGGATCTTCTCCCCTCTGCTGCCATCCCTATAGCAACCAGCAGCCTCTTCCCGTTAAACAAGTGACTCATCAAACACGATTACACTGATATCAGGGAAGACGATCGTGACTTCAAGCTCTGACAAGAGACCTGACCTTTCAGGAGAAACAGAAGTTAAAAAAATAAGGGAAACATCTCAAAACTGGATGGAAAGGTGCAGTCCTAAGCCTCACCCTCCCCACCTGTCCTTGCTTGGGGACTCCCAAGTGGTAAATAAGGACCTTTAAGATCATCAAGTCCAATCATAAACCTCACGCTGCCATTTCCACTGCCAAACCCTGTCCCTGGGCACCACATCCACACCACTTTTAAATCCCTCTAGGGATGGTGAACCCACCGCTGTGCTGGAAGCCTCTTTCAGCATTTGACAAATCTTTTGTGGAAGTAATTTTTCCCAACACAAAACCTAAATCTCCCCTGGTGCAATTTGAGGCCATTTCCTCTCATTCTACCACTTGTTCCTTGGGAGAAGAGCCCAGCACCCATCTCACCACAACCTTCTTCCAGAAGCTGTAGAGAGCAATGAGGTCTCCCCTCAGCCTCCTCTTCTCCAGCCTAAACAGCCCCAGCTCCCTCAGCTTCTGCCCAAACCTCTGTTCTCCAGCCCCTTCCCCAGCTCCGTTCCCTTCTCCAGACACGCTCCAGCCCCACGATGCACGATGCAGCTCTAGGGTAAGGTCCCCGGTGCAGAGGGAAATCCTTTGTGAACAGAGGACTTTCTTGATTTAAACTCTAATCTTGGGAATGGATAAGGTGGATTCCCAGTGTATTCTCTCCTGGCTGCATATTCATACTCCTGGAAATCTCTTTTAACCAGGGGAAATTTCCCCCTACTGAGACACAGCCCCGGGCAGTGGTGCTGAAGGAGAAAATGCAATGTGCAGAGGGGAGAAAATAGCTCCATATACCCCAAATCCAGGTGTGTGTGGCTCAGGTCGAATGTTGGGATGAGACCCAGGCAGTGACACCCTCAGCAAGCACTGCCCTGCACCCAGGGAAAGGCAAGGAACCTTCACCACTCCTCCCAAAACATCCGTAGGCAGGAATAGCATCACCTTAGCAAGTTTGCAGATGACACAAAGCTGTGTGCAAGTGACAATCAGCTGGAGGGTAGGGAGGCTCTGCAAAGGGACCTAAACAGGCTGGATCCATGGGCAGAGTCCAATGGGATGAGGTTTAACAGGGCCAAATGCCGGGTCCTGCACTTGGGGCACAACAACCCTATGCAGAGCTACAGACTGGGAGAAGTCTGGCTGGGAAACTGCCAGGAGGAGAGGGACCTGGGGGTGTTGGTTGACAGCCGACTGAACATGAGCCAGCAGTGTGCCCAGGGGGCCAAGAAGGCCAATGGCATCCTGGCTTGGATCAGAAACGGTGTGACCAGCAGGTCCAGGGAGGTTCTTCTCCCTCTGGACTCAGCACTGGTGAGGCTGCTCCTTGAATCCTGTGTTCAGTTGTGGGCCCCTCAGCACAAGAAGGATGTTGAGGCTCTGGAGCGAGTCCAGAGAAGAGCAACGAAGCTGGTGAAGGGGCTGGAGAACAGGCCTTATGAGGAACAGCTGAGAGAGCTGGGGGTGTTTATCCTGGAGAAGAGGAGGCTGAGAGGAGACCTTATTGCTCTCTCCAACAACCTGAAAGGAGGTTGTAGAGAGGAGGGAGCTGGGCTCTTCTCCCAAGTGACAGGGGACAGGACAAGAGGGAATGGCCTCAAGCTCCGCCAGGGGAGATTTAGGCTGGAGATTAGGAGGAAGTTTTTCACACAGAGGGTCATTGGGCATTGGAATAGGCTGCCCAGGGAAATGGTTGATTCCCCTTCCCTGGAGGTGTTTAAGGTACAGGTGGATGAGGTCTTGAGGGATTTGGTTTAATGTATGATAGGAATGGTTGGACTAGAAGATCCGATGGGTCCCTTCCAACCTGGTTGTTCTATGATTCTATGATTCTACCTGCATCATTGATAAGACAACTACTTGACACCCACGCCCTGAGCCAGGGGAGCCTGGAGAGCGTCTGAGTGTGTTGGATGCAGGGAGATGAAACCTGCCTTTCCTGGTTTTTTTCTATCACTAAGATTTTTAGAGGCAACTGGGTGTTTTTGAGTATTTTAACTCCTTTTGGGTCCCATCCTGCTGGGCAGGGCAGGACTCTGGCTCAGGAAGGCAGGAGGAGCCCATGGGAGCTGCTCCGGTTGGCTCCCAGCACATGGCTCTGCCAGGTTATAACTCTCCCTCATTCAGGCTGGTTTTTTTTTTTTTTTTTTTTTTTCTCCAAGCCGAGCACTTGCTTTCTGTGAATTATTTCTCTCCCCAGGAAGCAGTTGTGACCTTTTTCTGACAAACTGCTAGCCCACCGCATGTTTCAGACCAGGATTGTGGATCCAGGCAGCGCGGTCCCCAGGAAACGTGCCCGAGCTCAGGAGATGCCCAGAGGGGAGCTCGCTGCCGTGACTCCACATAGGATCCTGTTTAAATGTCAGAAGCAAGAGTTAAAATCAATAAATAGCGAGGACCAACTGTGTGCTTGGGCGAGGGGGTGTCAGAGCCGCCTTTTGCTCAGCTTCAAAGCCGAGAACTTGTTCCCTGGATTTTATGAAACACGACTGTCCTTCCTGCCCAGCGGGGAAGGAACTGGGGAGGTTGGAGGTTCTTGGAGTGTTGCTATAGGAGACTTTTCCCTGCCAGGTGGGCAGCTTAAGAGCCCCCATGCCAGCACCTTAGGAGGGACCAGCATGGGGGTTTAACCTTGCAACGGAGCAACAAACCCATCTCCACTGGCACACGGTGGCTACAGATTTCTTTTGGAGCTGATGTATCTCCAGCCCCAGGGCAGACGATGGTTTTCTGCATGGACTGGAGGCCTTCCCTGGTCCTCAGACCCAAATCTCTGCTGGGGTTCAGGTGTTGTGGTGTTCCCAGCGGGAGTGCAGCCAGCCTGGCTTTGGAAAGCTCGTGCTGGTGCTGGGAGGCTGGCAAGGAAGACCCGCTGCCCGTCACCCAGTTGCAAGAAAAGATTCCAGATTTTCTTTTCCTTTTGAAAGAATCTATATTATTTTGCCACTTCTGACAGCCACAGAAAAGCTTCTCCTCCCTCTGTGTCATGTCAGGTAAATTAGGTTCTTGTCAATTATTACTTAGAATCATAGAACAACCAGGTTGGAAGAGACACATCGGATCATCGAGTCCAACCATTCCTATCAAACACTAAACCACGTCCCTCAGCACCTTGTCCACCTGTGTCTTAAACATCTCCAGGGAAGGGGAATCAACCACCTCCCTGGGCAGCCTATTCCAATGCCCAATTACCCTTTCCATGAAAAACCTCCTCCTAATCTCTAGCCTAAATCTCCCCTGGTGGAGTTTGAGGCCATTCCCTCTTGTCCTGTCCCCTGGTACTTGGGAAATGATTTGCCAAATGATTTGCCTGGCACTTATCGCAATGATTTGCCCTAATATTTTGCCTCACATCCTGCACACTCCGAGTGTGCCCTATGGCTTGATGAATGGCAGCGTTAGGGGAAACAGTCGCTGCTGCTGAGGTAGCCACCCAGAACACCAAACACAGTCTGGGAGATGGAGGAAAACACAGCGCAAAAGCTCTTTATTTCAGAAAATAACCCTGTCCAGAAGCCCTGCTCACCAAAGCTGAGCCTGACATATGGTGACATGGTGCACTGCCAGCAAAGCTACTGCAAAACGTGTTCCTCTGGCTCAGAAAAGCTGTGAAGCTTAAGGATTTGGAGCAAAATCATTCAGGTGGGAATGATACCACTGAAGGGTAGGGAAAAAAAATCCTCTCCCTTGGTTTGGCCTGAGTGTGTGGATGGAAATGGAAAGAGAAGTCATAGAATCATAGAATCATAGAAGCATAGAAGCATAGAACAACCAGGTTGGAAGGGACCCATCGGATCTTCTAGTCCAACCATTCCTATCAAACACTAAACCAAGTCCCTCAAGACCTCATCTACCTGTGCCTTAAACACCTCCAGGGAAGGTGAATCAACCACCTCCCTGGGCAGCCTATTCCAATGCCCAATGACCCTTTCTGTGAAAAACTTCCTCCTAATCTCCAGCCTAAATCTCCCCTGGTGGAGCTTGAGGCCATTCCCTCTTGTCCTGTCCCCTGGCACTTGGAAGAAGAGCCCAGCTCCCTCCTCTCTACAACCTCCCTTCAGGTACTTGTAGAGAGTAATGAGGTCTCCTCTCAACCTCCTCTTCTCCAGGATAAACACTCCCAGCTCTTTCAACCGCTCCTCATAGGGTCTGTTCTCCAGCCCCTTCACCAGCCTCGTTGCTTTTCTCTGGACTTGCTCCAGAGCCTCAACATCCTTCTTGTGCTGAGGGGCCCACAACTGAACACAGTATTCAAGGAGCGACCTCACCAGTGCTGAGTACAGAGGGAGAATCACCTCCCTGGCCCTGCTGGTCACACCGTTTCTGATCCAAGCCAGGTTGCCATTGGCCTTCTTGGCCACCTGGGCACACTGCTGGCTCATGGTCAGTCGGCTGTCGACCAGCACCCCCAGGTCCCTCTCCTCCTGGCGGTTTTCCAGCCAGACTTCTAGTCTGAGTGAGCCCTCAAATCGCACAGTGCTGCTCCTTTCAGGCATAGTTTGGTGTTGCCCCTCTCGCCTATGCTGGGGGCTTGTCCCCAGGTGTGTGGCAGTGGAACGGTTGGAGCTGGCAGAGACCTTAAAGATCATCTAATTCCACCCCTTGCCACGGGCAGAGACATCTCCCACTGGATCAGAGTGTTACAAGCCCCATCCAAGCTGGTCTTGAATCCCTCCAGGGATGGGGCTTGGGCACCCTGATCCAGTGGGATCTCTGCAGTGGATGCCGAGATTTTGAGCACCCTGGGGTGCACTCAGCATCCCTGCTGTTAACCATCCCATATGCCTTTGGTGCCCACACCTCTCCGAAGCTTCTGCTCCGTGGCGGAGCATTCACAGCAGCTGGATGCCCAACCACAGCGATGCAGCCAGACCCAGTGTCCCCATCCCCACTCCAGGCAACCCACAGATATCTCGTTTTGGTGTAGGAAGGTCTTGCACATCTCAGCAGCGTGGGGCAAGCTGGGACCTGTGTTCCAGGCTGCTGCAAGAGCAAACCATCCAACCGCAGCAGTCTGAGAGGTATAAGTAGGGATGCAATGGTGCTGTTGCAGGCAGGGTGGCAAAGGGGGCTTCTGCAAGCTGGGCCCTTGAATGGATCTGCTCCATCTACCTGTGAGAGGGGCTTTTCAGCCAAATCAACTGGTTCTCAACAGAACCAGATGATTTAATAAGCCAGACTCCTGCCTGCTTGCCTCCACCCCTAGAGCCACCTGGCTTTGACATCAGCACTCAAGCTTCTGACCCCTCACTGAACCCCAGTCCTTCACAGAATCATAGAATCATAGAATAACCAGGTTGGAAGAATCATAGAATCATAGAACAAGCAGGTTGGAAGGGACCCATCGGATCTTCTAGTCCAACCATTCCTACCTAACACTAAACCAAGTCCCTCAAGACCTCATCCACCCGTGACTTAAACCCCTCCAGGGAAGGTGAATCAACCACCTCCCTGGGCAGCCTGTTCCAATGCCCAATGACCCCCTGTGTGAAAAACTTCCTCCTAATCTCCAACCTAAATCTCCCCTGGTGGAGCTTGAGGCCATTCCCTCTTGTCCTGTCCCCTGTCCCTTGGGAGAAGAGCCCAGCTCCCTCCTCTCCACAATCCCCTCTCAGGTAGTTGTAGAGAGCAATGAGGTCTCCTCTCAGCCTCCCCTTCTCCAGGCTAAACAACAAGAGATCTACTACATCATCGAGTCCAACCATTCCTATCAAATTCCTTCCTCTTGCTGGTCTGGGATGCTGGAGCTCAGCAGGGCTTGGAGAAGACCCCGCTTTCCAGCAGAAGCGGCGGCAGAAAAAAAACACAAACGGCCTGATTTCCACCCTGCAGCCAGAAAGATTATGCAAAGCTTTCGAATGTAGGACTTGACGCGCTCTCCAGCAGCGCGCAGCCCCCAACGGCCCCGTTTTGGGGAGGCTGGCGGGCGCCGTGTGCTAGTTCGCCACCCTGATTAGTCAGCACTGCTAATTATAGCCACGCTTTTCCTTCTTATAGCTCTTCAAGCACCATTGGAGTAATAGGGAACAAGAGAGGCGCTGAAATAAGGCTGCATCCGTGCACTGCGCAAAAGATGCCGGTGTAAACACGGGAATGAATTTCCAGTGGTGCGGCTTTGCCTGCCCAACTTGGGGGGTTTCAAGGCAATGAGCTCAGGAGTTTGCCATCTCAACCATGAGATGCTCCGGCAGGAGTGGAAGCCAGGGTGGGAAAAGCTCCTGTGATGCGGGGACGTAATGACATTTCCCCAAAGGGAATAAAGAAAGCTCTTTAATGTTTGTAGAGAAAAAAACCGATGGAGAACTGTGTTGCGTCTGTTTTAGCAAAAGTGTCGTAAGTGTGGTTTGATTACAGCCCATGAGGGATAGTGGATGATGCCCAGGTGGAAACCTCACATGGAGTTGGGGCAAAGCCTACGAAGCCCCACAGCGTTACCTGCTGTCGGTGATGCTGAAGGGCTCACCACGTAGCCCAGGGCAACCAGACCCAACCGACCGCTGGCTCAGCTGCCTGTGGTCTTCAAGGCATTTTTCATAGAATCATAGAACAACCAGGTTGGAAGGGACCCATCGGATCATTGAGTCCAACCACTCCCATCAAACACCAACCCATGTCCCCTAAACACCTCGTCCCCCCATGCCTTAAACACCTCCAGGGAAGGTGACTCAACCACCAAACTGGGCAGCCTATTCCAATGCCCAATGACCCTCTGTGTGAAAAACTTCCTCCTAATCTACAGCCTAAATCTCCCCTGGTGGAGCTTGAGGCCATTCCCTCTTCTCCTGTCCCCTGTCACTTGGGAGAAGAGCCCAGCTCCCTCCTCTCCACAACCTCCCTTCAGGTAGTTGTAGAGAGCAACGAGGTCTCCCCTCAGCCTCCTCTTCTCCAGGATAAACACGCCCAGCTCTCTCAGCCGTTCCTCATCAGGCCTGTTCTCCAGCCCCTTCACCAGCCTCGTTGCTCTTCTCTGGACCTGCTCCAGAGCCTCAACATCCTTCTTGTGCTGAGGGGACCCCAACTGAACACAGGATTTGAGGAGTGGCCTCACCAGTGCTGAGTACAGAAATTTTTGGGTTTTTGTTGCCTAAAACAAAAAAATTACATAAATTACAACATCCACATAGAGTGGGAAATCTGCAGCTGGTCCCTATGCTTCTGTAGATTCTTAGCATCACAGTTATTCCTCTTGATGAGCTCTGTGCCACTCATTGTGTCTTAAACAGCAGCTGTTGTTCAAGTCTTAGTTTACCAGTGGGTCCTGCTATGAATGGCAAGGTCATTAGTGACTGTCAGTCTGCAACCCACCCAGGTATTCGTTAGGTCCTTCGTAAGACCACCTAATCACCGTAAGGCCACAGTTACAGTGAAAGAAGTCAGAAACAGGGACGGAGATTCAATAGCTCCCAATGGAGCCACTTGGTGGATGAGGAGATCAACATGAGCTGGCAACGTGCACTTGCAGCCCAGAAACCAACCGTGTCCTGGGCTGCATCCAAGGCAGAGGGACCAGCAGGGCACAGGAGAGGATTTTGCCCCGAGAGTAGAGACTCTGCTCTTCTGAGACCTCACCTGGAGCCCTGTATCCAGCTCTGGAATCCTCAGCACACGAAGGACATGGAGCTGCTGGAGTGGGTGCAGGGGAGGACATGGAGATGATCCAAGGACTGGAGCACCTCCTGTATGAGGATAGGCTGGGACAGTTGGGGTTGTTCAGCCTGGAGAAGAGAAGGCTGTGGGGAGATCTTAGAGCAGCTTCCAGTGCTGAAAGGGGCTCCAGGAAAGCTGGGGAGGGGCTCTGGATCAGGGAGGGCTGGGATGGGATGAGGGTGAACAGTTTTGAGTTGAAAGAGGGGAGATTGAGACGAGAATTAGGAAGAAATGTTTTGCTGTGAGAGTGGGGGAGTCCCTGGCCCAGGTTGCCCAGAGCAGTGGTGGCTGCCCCATCCCTGGAGGGGTTCAAGGCCAGGTTGGATGGGGCTTGAAGCCCCTGATCCAGTGGGAGGTGTCCCTGCCCACGGCAGGAGTGGAACTGGGTGGGTTTTGCGGCCCTTTCCAATTCAAACCATTCCATGATTCTATGAAGTTCTTTAGCTGACCAGGTAGCCGCATTGCCAGCCTCACTCCTGGTCGGATCTGGGGGCCCAGAGCCACAGCAGCCTCCCCCCTCTTGGTTAGGGGATTTAGCAGCAGAGCTGGTGGGCACCACAGGGCTTTCCATGCTCAGACGTGTATCTACTCGTGTCCCGTCACCCTGGCATGACCCACCCAGAGCTGAGAGCCCCTTGCTGGCTGTCACATCCCCTCTGCCTCAACAGCTGATGCAGGGCGCCCGCTGCGCCCACTTCCAGCAGCCGACGGGAGTCAATCAAAACTGCGCATCCACCTCCCCTCTCCCAGGCAGTGTGTAATTGCTGGGAGTGAATTCATTCAGCTCTTTGCTCAGCTTCCCTCCGCCCCTTTTCATGCTGCTCATGTCACTCGGCACACAACGGCGCTCGGTCACGCGGCTGGCAGCCCCAGGTAGATGACGATTCAAGTCTCCTGGGATGGGGCTTGGCCTGATTAAGAACACAGATGCTCCTCGCCAGGGCTATTGGGTTCAGCCAAACCCACTGATGTTCATCTAGATATCTTTGCCTAGCAGGAGGTGGAAACGCTCCCTGCGCCACACGGCTACAGCCTGGAAGAGAAAGGAGGATGAAGGAGTAAAGCTGGAGCGTTATGAAACCAGGAGGAGAGGCGGGGAGAAGGTGTAGCTGAGATATTGCCGACACGGGAGACGAGCATCCCCGCTTTGAAGGTCCTGCTCCCTCTCTGAATTGTGGCTAGAAAAACCATCATGGTCTTTGGGATTTATTCTTTTCCATGCTGATATTTTCCCAACTATTCAGGAAGAAAGCCTTGGGGTGGGAGGGTGGGTGAAGGCTCCGAGGTGCGATGTATCTCCTGTGGGGGGGGGATGCACCGGCCTGTCCCGTTGCCCTTGAAGAGCGAGGCGGCCGAGCCACAGCGGATCATCTCCCCTCCCTTCAGATCCCCGCACGAGAGGTAAAAATAACTGGCCGGGGCCTGGCTGGCGCCCAAGCTGCAGCCGCAAGACGCAGGTGCGAAGGGCGCCGACCTTGGGGAGGTGCCTCGGGGCGGCGGGAGAGCTGATGAATGGACGGCCCTGCCCGCCCGGGCGCGTGCGGGAGTGGGTGTGGGTGCTGCTGAGCGCACCCCCTCGTGCCCGCGGGTGTGGACGTGGAGCGGGGAGCCAGCCTCGTTGTTATTCTGATCACAGCGGCTCTGATTCACAGGCTTGGATCATGAATATAAGTGAAGACTTTGACGTCAGAGTTGAGATTTATCAGCAGATCCAATGGGGCAGGAATATTAAGCGCGAGTCGATGCCAGCTCTCTGCCGACGTTATTAGCAATGCTCGCCGAGGAATGAGGCTTCACACCGAGGACCGGGAAGGGGAAAAATAAAAAACGGGGGGAAGCAAGCACATCTTCGAGCGTCAGAGCCAGGTAACGGTGGCTGAGCTGCATGCGGGAGGAGGAGGTGCTGGGGGGTGGCAGCAGGATGAGCCTCCCGACCTTCACCCCTCATTGGAATAGGCTGCCCAGGGAGGTGGTTGATTCACCTTCCCCGGACGTGTTTAAGGGACGGGTGGATGAGGTCTTGAGGGGCATGGGTTAGTGTTTGATAGGAATGGTTGGACTAGAAGATCCGATGGGTCCCTTCCAACCTGGTTGTTCTATCATTCTATGATTCATCTGGAGGGTCTGGGCGGGGGGGGACTGGATTTCCTCTGTAAGGAGCAGCTGGAAGCATCCAGCACAGAGGAGGGGAAGGGAGGGAGAAAGGAGAAAGTTAATGCAGGTTCTCCTCTGCGGCTGCCTTCTGGTTTCATCACCGGCTCCGCATTAGACACACGGGCTGCCTGTGAATAGTATTTATTTTTACTCGCTGAACGCAAAAGAGAAAGGGTTCGGGCGGGGGATGGGGGGATGCTCTGCACTATAAATAGGCAGCAAAAGGTAGCCGTGCCCGGGCACGGGGGGAGCGCTGCACCCGCATCCTGCAAGGGGCAGAGGATGGAGGGGAGGGGATTGGGATGGAATTGGGATGGGGATGGCATGGGGATGGCATGGCATGGCATGGGATAGGATGGGAAGGGATGGGATGGGATCGGGCTGTGCTGAGCCATGTTGAGCTGTGCAGGGCTGTGTTAAGATGTGCTGGGCTGAGCAGCGTTAAGCTGTACTGAGCTGTGCTTATCTGGGCTGCACCAGTCTAGGCTGAGCTGTGCTGGTCTGTGAAGCCGTGCTGAGCTATGCTTAGCTGGGCTGTCTTAAACTGTGCTAGGCTAGGCTGAGCTGGGGTGGGCTGGACTATGCTGAGCTGAGCTGTGCTGAACTGAGCTATGTTTAGCTGGGCTATGCTGGGCTATGCTGAGCTGAGCTGTGCTGGACTGTGCTGGGCTATGCTGAGCTGAGCTGTGCTACACTGGGCTATGTTGGGCTGCACTGGGCTATGCTGAGCTGTGCTATGCTGGGCTGTGCTGGGTTATTCTGGGCTATGTTGGGTAATACTGGGCTATGCTGAGCTACACTGGGCTGTGCTGGGCTGCACTGGGCTATGCTGAGCTGAGCTGTGCTATGCTGGGCTGCACTGGGCTGTGCTGGGCTGAGCTATGCTTAGGTGGGCTGTGCTGGGCTATGCTATGCTTAGGTGGGCTACGCTGGGCTGTGCTGAGCTGTGCTGGGCTGCACTGGGTTACGCTGGGCTGAGCTGTGCTATGCTTGGCTGTGCTGGGCTATGCTGAGCTGAGCTATGCTTAGCTGGGCTGTGCTGGGCTATGCTGTGCTATGATGGGCTATGCTGGCTGGGCTGCACTGGGCTATGCTGGGCTATGCTGAGCTGAGCTGTGCTGGGCTATGTTGGGCTGCATTGGGCTATGCTGGGCTGTGCTGGGCTATGCTGAGCTGAGCTGTGCTGGGCTATGCTGGGCTGTGCTAGGCTGTGCCATGCTGGGCTATGCTGAGCTGAGCTATGCTCAGGTGGGCTGCACTGGGCTATGCTGAGCTGAGCTGGGCTATGCTGGACTATGTTGGGCAGTGCTGGGCTGGGCTATGATGAGCTGAGCTGGGCTATGCTGGGCTGTGCTGGGCTGAGCTATGCTTAGGTGGGCTGTGCTGGGCTGAGCTATGCTTAGGTGGGCTGTGCTGGGCTATGCTGGGCTATGCTGAGCTGAGCTGTGCTGTGCTATGCTGAGCTGAACTAAGCTTAGGTGGGCTGTGCTGGGCTGGGCTATGCTGAGCTGAGCTGTGCTATGCTTAGGTGGGCTGTGCTGGGCTGTGCTGTGCTATGCTTAGGTGGGCTGTGCTGGGCTGAGCTGTGCTATGCTTAGGTGGGCTATGCTGGGCTGTGCTGTGCTATGCTTAGGTGGGCTATGCTGGGCTGTGCTGTGCTGTGCTGGGCTATGCTGGGCTGTGCAGGGTTGTGCTGTGCTATGCTGGGCTGCGCAGGGCTGCGCTGACCCATGCTAAACGTCTCCGGGCTATGCTGCGCTGGGCTGGGCTGAGCTGCACCGAGCTGCGTTCGGCCTCAGCTCCCGGGTGCGGGTGTCCCGGGTGCGGGTGTCCCCTGACGTCCCCGCTCGTGTCTCGGCAGCGATGCTGCTCGGCCCCGCGGCCATGGGGGACCCGTGGCAGCAGCCCCAGCGGCTGCCGGCGAACGGCTCGGAGGCCGGCGCGGGGCCCGGCACGGCGGCTCCGGCCGACGGCGGCGGAGGAGGAGGAGGCGGCGGCGGAGGAGCGGGAGGAGCGGGAGGAGCCGGAGAGGCGGCGGCGGCGGCGGCGGCGGGAGGCGTGAGCCCGTGGGACATCGCGCTGTGCGCCACGGGGACGGCGGTGGCCGGCGAGAACGCGCTGGTGCTGGCCGTGCTGTTCTACACGCCCAGCCTGCGGGCGCCCATGTTCCTGCTGATCGGCAGCCTGGCGCTGGCCGACCTGCTGGCCGGGCTGGGGCTGGTGGCCAACTTCGCCGTGCGCTACGTGCTGCGGCCGCCGGGCGAGGCGGCCGAGCTGGGGGCGGCGGGGCTGCTGCTGGCCGCCTTCTCGGCCTCGGCCTGCAGCCTGCTGGCCATCACGGTGGAGCGCTACCTGTCGCTCTACAACGCGCTCACCTACCACGGGGAGCGCACGGCGGGGCCGACGTGCGGGCTGCTGCTGCTCATGTGGCTGCTGTGCCTGGGCGTGGGGCTGCTGCCCCTGCTGGGCTGGAACTGCCTGCGGGACCCGGGCTCCTGCAGCGTCCTGCGGCCGGTCACCAAGGACAACGCGGCCGTGCTGGCCGTCACCTTCCTGCTGCTCTTCGCCCTCATGATGCAGCTCTACCTGCAGATCTGCAAGATCGCCGTCCGCCACGCCCAGCAGATCGCCGTGCAGCACCAGTTCGTCGCCGCGGCGCAGGCCACCTCCGCCCGCAAGGGGCTCTCCACGCTCTCGCTCATCCTCGGCACCTTCGCCCTCTGCTGGGTCCCCTTCGCCGTCTACTCGCTGGTGGCCGACGCCACCTACCCCGCCGTCTACACCTACTGCCTGGCCCTGCCCGCCGCCTGCAACTCGCTCATCAACCCCATCATCTACGCCTTCCGCAACCCCGACATCCAGAAGTCGCTGTGGCTGGCCTGCTGCGGGTGCATCCCCTCCACGCTCTCCTCCAGGCCAAGGACATCCAGCGACGTCTGACCGCTCCCTCGCCTCTCCTCCTATCTTTGCCCTTCTCCGTCCTCGTTGTTTCCTACTGGGAGGAGCTGCCCCCACTTCCCATCCCAGCTCTTTGCTACCGGGAGGAGCTGCCCCCCCTTCCCATCCCAGCTGTTTCCTACCGGGAGGAGCTGCCCCCACTTCCCATCCCAGCTCTTTGCTACCGGGAGGAGCTGCCCCCACTTCCCACCCCAGCTCTTTGCTACCAGGAGGAGCTGCCCCCCCTTCCCACTCCAGCTGTTTCCTACCGGGAGGAGCTGCCCCCACTTCCCACCCCAACTCTTTGCTACCAGGAGGAGCTGCCCCCACTTCCCACCCCAGCTCTTTCCTGCCAGGAGGAGCACTCATGATTCTATGATTTCCACCTCCAGCTGTTTCCTACCGGGAGGAACATTCATGATTCTATGATTCCCACCCCCAGCTGTTTCCTACCGGGAGGAGCTGCCCCCACTTCCCACTCCAGCTGTTTCCTACCGGGAGGAGCTACCCCCCCACTTCCCACCCTCAGCTGTTTCCTACTATGAAGGAGCTGCCCCCACTTCCCACTCCAGCTGTTTCCTACCTGGAGGAGCTGCCCCCACTTCCCACTCCAGCTGTTTCCTACTGGGAGGAGCTGCCCCCCACTTCCCACCCCCAGCTGTTTCCTACCGGGAGGAGCTACCCCCCCCCCCCTTCCCACCCTCAGCTCTTTCCTACCTGGAGGAGCTGCCCCCACATCCCACCTCCAGCTGTTTCCTACTAGGGAGGAGCTGCCCCCACTTCCCACTTCAGCTGTTTCCTACTGGGAGGAGCTGCCCCCCATTCCCACCCCAAGCTGTTTCCTACTAGGGAGGAGCTGCCCCCACATCCCATCCCAGCTCTTTCCTACTATGAAGGAGCTGCCCCCACTTCCCATCCCAGCTCTTTCCTACCGGGAGGAGCTGCCCCCCCCACTTCCCAAGCACAAGTTGTCCAGAGCAGAGGTTGCTACCCCATCCCCTGGAAACATTCAGTGTCAGGTTGGACAGGGCTCAGCAAACTGATTGGGTTAAAGATGCTGAGGGTGGTTTCAGTTCCACAGCAGCCTTGGCTGGACTTGGGAGTTGATGCCGAATCACAGAATCGCAGAACAACCAGGTTGGAAGGGACCCATCGGATCTTCTAGTCCAACCATAATTTACCCATGTGAAGAGCAAGAAGCATTTGGACAACACCCTTAGACTCACAGGGTGAATATTTGGCTTATCCTGTGTGGACAGAGGAGTTGGACTTGATGATCCTTGTGGATCCCTTCCAACTCGGGACATTCTATTATTCTATGATTCGCACCCCAGCTGTTTCCTACCGGGAGGATCTGCCCCCCCCCTTCCCACCCCCAGCCAGAGCATCTCGTTCCATGAAATGATGGCCAAAAAGAGAGAAAAAAAAAAAAAAAAAAAAAAAAACACAAGGAAAAAAAAAGGGAAAAAAAGAAGGGGGGAGAGAGAGAAAGAGAGAGTAGAATGATAATGGTTTCCTTTAGAAATGTTATTTTCTTACACATTTTATTTTTTATTTAAAAACACAAAACACCAAAAAAAAAAAAAAAGGCAAACAAAGAAAGGAAAGGATAAAGGGGGAAAAAAAAAAAAAGAAAGGATCTCAGTACAATGGTGTTTGTCTCCTCTCGGGGTAAGGAGCCAGGGGAGCAGGGGGCTTGCGGAGGAGGCCGTAGGAGGTGGGGGTGGATGTGGGGGTCCCCCTCACCCCTGGGCTTGTCCCCATCGTGCTGTCCCCCCCCCCCCCCCGTCCCCCTGTCCCTACAATCAGGTCTTGCAATGCTATGCAATAAGGGGGGGTCAGTTCAGCACCGCGGGAGTGGACAGCTCCGGGGGGGAGGGGGCTGGGGTGAAGGGAGGGGGTGTTTTGGGGGGTCCCTGGTGGGGGGGATTGAGGATCCCTAAGGGGGGGGAGGGGGGGTCAGTGCTTTGCTGTTTCTGTGTCGTTCAGCGAAGCACTTTGAGAGCCTGCGGGGCCAAAGGCACTTTAGGACGCAGCCCTCGTTTCGGGCTGTCGCAGGGGTGGGGGGGATTTGGGGGATCCATGCTCCCCTCCATCCCCCTCCCCAAAATATAAGGGTAGTCTTTTACATGGGGTGGGGTTTTCATCCAAAGAGGGGGCTGGGCTGGCTGGGGTCCCCTTGAGGGGAGCCTCTGTCATCGGGCGCATTATTCTGGAGCAAGTCCAGAGAAGAGCAACGAAGCTGGTGAAGGGACTGGAGAACAGGCCCTATGAGGAGCGGCTGAGAGAGCTGGGGGTGTTTAGCCTAGAGAAGAGGAGGCTGAGAAGAGACCTCATTACTCTCTATAACTACCTGAAGGGAGGTTGTAAAGAGGAGGGAGCTGGGCTCTTCTCCCAAGGGACAGGGGACAGGACAAGAGGGAATGACCTCAAGCTCCGCCAGGGGAGATTTAGGCTGGGGATTAGGAGGAAGTTTTTCACACAGAGGGTCATTGGGCATTGGAACAGGCTGCCCAGGGAGGTGGTTGAGTCACCTTCCCTGGAGGTGTTTAAGGCACAGGTAGATGAGGTCTTGAGGGACTTGGTTTAGTGTTAGATAGGAATGGTTGGACTAGAAGATCCGATGGGTCCCTTCCAACCTGGTTGTTCTATGATTCCATGATTCTATGATTCTGGATGCTGCCAGTTTAACTTGCTTCGTTAGCGAAGCTCCGGTGCCCTCACATTCCGCTACTGTATCGTACGCTTTGTGGTGTTCGTGAGACCATGATGAAGTGTCCTTTATCTTGTGCTCTTCTTTTGGCCGAGAAGTTTAATAGTGGCGTTCACTTAAAAAAGCAAGCAAGGAACGAAGCAACCTTCAGAGAGATTGTAGGGTTTGGGGTGAAACACCGTGAGGGGGGCGCTCAGGGTAGAGGTGGTGGATGCTGCTCTGGGGTCCTCATGGGAGGTTTAGGCTGGAGATTAGGAGGAAGTTTTTCACACAGAGGGTCATTGGGCATTGGAACAGGCTGCCCAGGGAGGTGGTTGATTCCCCTTCCCTGGAGGTGTTTAAGGGACAGGTAGATGAGGTCCTGAGGGTCATGTGTTAGTGTTTGATAGGAATGGTTGGACTAGAAGATCCGATGGGTCTCTTCCAGCCTGGTTGTCCTATGATTCTATGATTCTATGAAATATTCTTGCTTTGTGAGGCTCTAGTGGATACGAAGCCGCTTTATGGCTGGATACAGGCACAACTGTACTTTCTCTCTGGATCTGTGCAATGAGTTTCTTGCTCCTCGGAGCTGTGTGCACGTGAGAAAGCGACGAGCGTCCCAAAGTGTGTCTGGAGCTTGGATTTATTGTCTACCTTATAAAAGGTTGCCAGGCTCTCTTTTTATTTTTCACTTCTTTTGAATCCCTTAGGCGTTGGGCACTAAGCACAATGTTGGATCAGCTTACATTTAGAAGTAAATATATATAAGAAAGAGTAATAGGTATTCAAGCACTTTTCTCTGTCCATTTTATTTTTTCTGCATTTCCTCAGTGTGAAAACTCAAGACAGAGTTCTTTTAAACCATTTTTAAAAAACATTGTGAACGTTTTTGAATGGTTTTTGTACGACCCTATCTAGAAAACAGCATTTGTTTCTCTGGGCAGCTCATTTTGCTCCTTTAAGTGTGATATGGTATTAAGTAATCAGCTCTAGAGAAACCTCGACGTGAAAAAGTTGCATTTTCTCGGCTTTCCAGTCAATTCCCTGTTGCTGAAGAGTTTGATTTTAACGGTGTTCTTTGTAGATTCCAGTTGTCAATTTGAAACTTGCATCAGTTCAAGGGATCCATTGATCGGCTTTGAGAAAGGCATACGAGGATCGGTGGGAAATAATATTTCCCCCCTTGGACCCTCCACTACGGTAGGAGAAGGATTTGGGATGTGAGGAGCTGATGCTGAGGATACAGTCCCTACCAGAGAGCTCAGTTAGAGAGGAGGCAGAGATGTCCTCGCTGATGATGCCCAAACACGCTCACAGCAGCTTTGGTGAAGACAAACTCTGCTGCCTGAACTCTGGTCCTTCCTCTAAGGTCAATTCCCTTCTGCTGCACTCGTCCAACTCACAGTCACTATCAAGATCATAGAATGGTTTAGGCCAGAAGGGAACTTAAATATCGTCCAGTTCCACCCCCTGCCATGGGCAGGGACACTTCCCGCTGGATCTGGCTGCCCAAGGCCCCATCCAACCTGGCCTGGAACACAATAAGTTGTGGCACAAACACCTTGAATGCTCAAGCGTAGCATAAAATGCTGACCTACCTTTTTCTCAAGCGTTAGTCTAGGACTTTTCTCGTGCAGATGGTTAAAGGCAGCCAGGGAAGCTGTTAAAAATGCTTGATAGGTTTCAGGAAGTGTCTCAAGAACTGTCCTCTAAGGAACATTTCAATAAATTGGCTTTTCTACGGTGTCTCCACAAAGTAAAAATGAGCTTCTCTACTGCACCTCTGCTTTGCTCTTTTGGTTATTTTTTTCCCCCTAAAGAATATTTTTCACTGGAAAAAGTTTAGAAGCGATGTCATTGGGCATCTGCGAGGACATTGGAGCCTCATTATGCTGGACCAGGGAGGTGGTTGATTCACCTTCACTGGAGGTGTTTAAGGCACAGGTGGATTAGGTGCTGAGGAACATGGTTTAGCGTTTGATAGGAATGGTTGGACTCAATGATCCGCTAGGTCTCTTCCACCCTGGCTGTTCTATGATTCTATGAATTTGTTTACAGGTTTCTGCTTGTGTTTGGCCTTTCTACCTTTGAGTTGGTGGCAAGGAGAATGTAGCTGTGAAACGCTTTCTGTGTTGGTGCTCAGCTGGTTTAGTCAAGGGGATGAGGAATAGGCGAGGGGGAGAATGAGAAAACATTCCCTGAACACACTGTGAAAAGGCCTGGGACACCCCTGAAAGGGACAGAACCGCAGGTGCACGAACGCTCCGAGTTTCACAAGTATGTGCTAGGGGTGGGCTGCTTACAACAAGCCCTTGTCCCAAGAGGTTTCAACTGAGAAATTAGAAAAAAAGGCGAATAAAATGTATAGACTCTAACAAGAACGTAGCTTAGCTATTTTCACTCCTTTCCATTTCGTTCAGTTTGGGACTTTGAGCAGCAAAAACATCTCTTTTTAACCAACTTAATTTCAGTCGCCTGCAGTAACTCGCCCAAGGATCTCAGTCCTGATTGTGGCAGCCACAATTTCTTCATCTCAAACAAAGAGTTTTACTTGAACGTTGAGTAAAACCCCAAGAAACCATTACTGTTCTCTGTAGGTGGAGAACCTCTTTCTTGTAGAGCATCAAATTGGGGGTGGGGAGGTCTTTAAAAAGCCATTGATCTTGGTAATGGCCTGTGTTGACGTGTACTGACCAGCATCAACGACTCGCTTAATTGTTAGCAATTAATTACCGGTTCCCTTTTAATTGCCAGGAATAATTGTTCAATGCACATGGTATTTCATTGTAACTCCTTTCGTTCTCGCGCAAACTTTTCCCCGTGCTGATGGCTTCACTTGTACCGTTTGTACCTTTTCTGTTAAAAATGTAGTTTCCGACTGCAAAATCCCCCCAGATCCTTCCCTCTGTCCCTGCAACTCCCGTTTTCACTGGAAAAACTCTGCAATACAGAGCATTTTAGAGAGAAACATGTGTTTTTTGGTAGGAAAGACCCAACTCGGAATGGATGGTCCAAAGCTCTTTTATCCCTGACCTTGAGGGATGTTAAAAAATTGTCTCCAGCTTCAAGGGTAACAGTTGCATTCACAAAATCTGCTCCATGTCAGGAGTAACTGTGTTGAAACCAAGGTTATTCCTTCCCATTTGAGCGGGTTGCAGCAGGCAGGACGCTGGAAGTTTGACAGCACATTGTGTCAATAGACACTGAAATCACAAGCACAGGTTTATGACCTTATTGCGGGAGCTGCGAGATGGAAAACATCTCGCTTGTCCCATGAGAAGCTCTGTTCCGCCCGGGCAGTACCTGGCAAAGGATAGCAGTAGCTTTGGAGTCTGCTGCAGCTTGAGCTCTTGGCTCTACACCACGTGGAGAGTGAGGATTGGCCTCGTTTCTCATGTCCCTTTTGAGTGTGGGGCCAGAACCTGCTCTGTGGTCACCATCGTGGCCCTGCAGCCGCCGTCCTGCGGCTCTGGAACCCAGCTCAGCCTGGCCAGGTTGGTCGTCCCTATCCTCAACCCTGCCTCCTATCCTGTCTGCTTCCCAGGAACGAGGCCGTTTCAGAGCAATTAAAACAGCAATTTCTTTTGAAGTGTTTTCATTAGCCTTGTAACTTGACCAGGAAAGTCGATCTCAAAGAAAAAAATATCCAGCTATCGTTCTGTTGTGGTTAAATCAAGCCCCTTCAATGCACTTTATGAACGAGTGAAAAACCAATCAATGCTGTTATTGCACTGTATCTCTATTGTGTATAATATTATACATTCATCTGTAAGAGTAATTTATTTTTATTACTGTAAATAAAACTGTTCAAGTGATTTGTCAAGACGATATCAAAAAAACAAGGGGAAAGGGGGGGGGTTAAAATTAAATCATTTGAAGATCTGGGCTCCTGTCCCAGGTATGTGCCATACTGTGTGTGTCTGTGTTTTTATTTCCGCTGAAGTGAGTCTTCTTTCTCTTGCTCGAGGTCTGGGTTTCCACTTGGATCGCAATGAGCTTGGGAGAGGATAAAAACCTCAATTGAGACGTTGATTGAAGGGGTTGGGAAGGTCCAGCTCTGGCTGCTCGGAGCCTCCAAGCAAAAGGACGGAGAGTTTCCCATTATTGAGTGCTCCTCTGCTTTTTGATTGCCCAGGCGGTCAGGGATTAAATACCCGTGGGAATGAACCGATCTTGGAGAGCTGCTTTCTCCAAATGAAGGGTTATAGAGATATCACAGCTTCTGTGCCCTGGCCTCTAATAGAGAAGGGAGAGCATCACAGGGCTGAAAACCAAAGGGGCTCAGTGAAGATAAGCTGAGAAAAAGCAAAACCCAAAGCTATTTTAACCTCTTAAAATCTTTATTAATTTTTTTTCTTTTTTTTTTTTTTTTCTTTCTTTCAATTACCACATGCATAAAGTGTCAACAGTTTGGGATTAAGATGACATTTTTTTATTTTGAACAAATGTAGTTACAAGCGGTGCTTCGGATCATTCCAAGTTTCCTCTCTACACTGTACAGAAGAAAGCTCGTGCTGCAACCAACGCGGTCCCTACCTTTTCCGTCATCGTGTCACAACAGGCAGAACCCACAACACTGGGGAGAAAAATCACTTGTTCACACATAGCAACTGGGGACGGTAGGTAGATACAAGCAGCAACATCTACTCATCTATTGACTAAGTGCACATGGTTAAAAGACCCCGTTAGACAGTGAACATCTCCTTGGTGTTTAATGTCAGCTATATAATAATGGAAATCAAATTATGGCCTGTAACAGGTGACCCTCCCATGGGGGAGACACACGTTTTCCATCAGTTGTTTCTATCGAAAGGCAAGTCCAAGGAAACACAAGTAATACTTCTGTGGGTATTAAAAAAAAAATGAGCCTTTGGCAGGACCATCAGGGCAGCTTCACCGATGACGAGACTCCCAGGGAGCCAACTGCAAGGTGCCAGCACCTCCCTGTCCCTGCCAGGTCACTGCTGCAGAGTGGAGTCAACCTCTGTAAAGACCAGCCCTCGCTCCAGGCTCTAGGTATGAATGACGGGTGTCAAAAGGGGAGAAAACCACTTTTGAAATGCTCAGCTCGAGCTGGTCTCTCACAGATACTCTATTTTAGGAGGACTTGGCTGCCCCAGGGCCGTGGGGGGGCTCTCCCTACCTTGTAGCTGCTGAGTATGGGTAGCGATGAAGGGTTTTTGGGGTGTCTGAAGTGCTCCCAGCCCAGCCTGGACCAGTCTTGATCGCTGGGCTCCCAGATGCAGGACACAGGAGATCATAGAATCATAGAATAACCAGGTTGGGAGAGACCCACTGGATCATCGAGTCCAACCATTCCTGGTGCTCACCTGCCTTCAACACTCCCAAAATAACACTCCTGCAGCGCCCAGCCCCACCTAGAGGTGCTCATGCTCCTACTCGCTCTGAAGGCAACGGAAACTTGGTAGTGTGGTGGCTCCTGTCCTGCCGCTGCAGTTGGCTTTACCCCAACAGCCCTGGGCTGGGGACAGAGGAGGAAGGTTCTCCAGCGTAAATGCTTGTCCCGTGGCACAGGCACTGCTGATACCCTGGAGGAAACCTACCAGCACGTGCACATCCCATAGAGAAGTGGTGACAGGGTTTGTCCCCTACCCACAGCTCCACTCTGTCCCCTCAGGTATTGTCCCCATGCAAGCCTTCCTTGGCTTGGCCAATGGTGGAGTAAAAGCTGTTCCCAAAACTACCCCTACAGGTCATGGGTGGAAAACCCTGTGCCTAGGGAAGGAGGAATCCCAGCCAATCCCCTGGGGTCTGGACAGGTCCAGGTTTCCACCCAGGTGAGGACATGCTGAGCATCAGAAATGCTTGGAAATGCTCTGCCCTTCCCCAGCTCAGCAAGCCCACCCGCTCTGTGAAGCCCCACTCTCCTCAGCGATGCAACGGGGACCTCCAGAAAAGGCACTTGGGTCGGTAAGGAGCTGCCACGCTGCTGCGTGCCCACTGCCCTGACAGGAACACAAAAGCTGAGCCCCATAACTGACACGGCACAGCCAAAACGCACAGAATCACAGAATTGTTTAGGTTGGAAAAGGTCACCAAGTCCAACCGTAAACCTCACACTGACAATTCTACCACTAAACCCTGTCCCTAAGTGCCACATCCACACATCCACTCCTTCAGGGATGGTGACTCCCCCATTGCGCTGGGCAGCCTCTGCCAGGGCTGGACAACCCTTTCAGTGAAGGAATTTTTCCCAATATCCAATCTAGCCCTCCCCTGGCACAACTTGAGTCCATTTCCTCTCATCCTATCTCGTTACTAGAGGCGAAAAGCCCAGCACCCAGTTCACCACAACCTCCTTTCCAGGAGCTTCAGGGAGTGATGAGGTCTCCCCTCAGCCTCCTCTTCTCCAGGATAAACACCCCCAGGTCCCTCGGCCTCTCCCAAAACCCCTGGACGCCAGACCCTTCTCCAGCTCCATCCCCTTCTCCAGACGCGCTCCAGCCCCTCAATGTCCTTCTTGCACTGAGGGGCCCAAAACTGAACCCAGGATTCAAGGTGCAGCCTCACCAGCCCCAAGTCCAGGGGACTGACCCTTTCCCTGCCCTTGCTGGCCACCCCATGGCTGAGCCAAGCCAGGATGGTGTTGGCCTTGTTGGCCACCTGGGCCACTACTGGTCATATTCAGCCACTGCCAACCAGCACCCCCAGGTCAATTTTTGCTGGGCAGCTTCCCAGTTGCTCTTCCCCAGGCACTGCCTGGGGTTGTTGTGACCCAGGTGCAGGACCCAGCACTTGGCCTTGTTGAATATCATGCAGCTGATCTTGGCCCAAGGATCCAGCCTGCCCAGATCCCTCTGCAGAGCCTCGACCCATGGATCCATCCTGTCCAGATCCCTCTGCAGAGCCTCGACCCATGGATCCATCCTGTCCAGATCCCTCTGCAGAACCTCGACCCATGGATCCATCCTGTCCAGATCCCTCTGCAGATCCTTCCTTCCCTCCAGCAAGAGGAAGAAAGCACCAGCAACACTTCAGCATCAACCTAACCCCCCATCAGGGATACCCTGTTTGAGATTCTCCCGGGCAAATCAAGTTGTCTCCAAAATGAAGTCGATTCAGATGGGGAGCCACCAGCCCCAAAACTCTCCTAAAAACGCATTTCAGAGAAAAGGGCTTCTTTTTGGCAGGTGTTTTCTTACTTTTTGCTAATCTGCTCTAATCTGAGATGAAAGGCACCACAGAGAGAGTCACCATCTGTGGAAAACTGGCCAGAACAAAAGGCAGACCTGAAATATCTCTGTATAAAAATAACCGTGGGGAGGGGGTGGGGAGGGGCCGTGTCAGTGCTCCTAGCTATAATTCCAGAGACCTGGCAGGACTGTTGCATCCAGCAGGACATCAGCAACTCCTCCACGTGCATCCCACTAATGCCACCAGGCTCAAAGACCACCTTGTTCCTAACACGAGTTGTTTTTTTTCATGGTAAGAAGTGACTTCCTAGAGTGTGTTCCCAGCTGAGGCATCAGGCATACACAAGCACTGGTAACAGGTGAAAATCAATGGGATTTGAAACACTTGAGCTGGGCTGGAGCCTTCAGGGACAAAAGCACTTCCTACAGAAGTAGGAGACTCATCTCTTTGATCGCAGGGTGGGCTGATGAGCTGCTGGCTTTGTTCTTAAACACTAGTTTCTTAGGAGCTGACTTTTGAAAGTGGTTCTGGTGATGACTGTTTCATTTTTTTGGTGGCTAACCGGGAGGCAATACTGGGTCTGACTCTCTCTCAAGCTCCAGAGGAAGGAGATGGAGCAGATTTTCCTTCTGGAAATCACAGGCAAGTCGTCTGTTTGTTTGTCTTTTGGTTGTGTGTGGGGTCTGTGTTTGTTTTCAGATTCCTCAACTGACCTATCTCAAGTCAAAGGCTGATCTTTAAGTTCATAGAATCATGGAATCAACAAGTTGGAAGAGACCCACCGGATCATCTAGTCCAACCATTCCTGTCAAACACTAAACCATGTCCCTCAGCACCTCATCCACCCATCCCTTAAACACCTCCAGGGAAGGTGAATCAACCCCCTCCCTGGGCAGCCTCTGACAGTGCCTAACAACCTTATCTGTGAAGAATTTTTATCTTATGTTTAGCCTGAACCTCCCCTGGTGGAGCTTGAGGCCATTCCCTCTTGTCCTGTCCCCTGGCACTTGGGAGAAGAGTCCAGCTCCCTCCTCTCCACAACCTCCTTTCAGGTAGTTATAGAGAGCAATGAGGTCTCCCCTCAGCCTCCTCTTCTCCAGGATAAACACCCCCAGCTCCCTCAGCCATTCCTCATCAGGCCTGTTCTGGAGCCCCTTCACCAGCTTCATTGCTCTTCTCTGGACTCACTCCAGAGCCTCAACATCCTTCTTGTGCTGAGGGGCCCAGAACTGAACACAGGATTCGAGGAGCAGTCTCACCAGTGCTGAGTACAGAGGGAGAAGAACCTCCCTGGCCCTGCTGGTCACACCATTTCTGATCCAAGCCAAGATGCCTTTGGCCTTTGGAGGTGAGCTACAAGCATCCCAGGTTTGAAGAGATGCCCTGTGGGAACATCCACAATCCCTTGGCCCAACACGTGGTCATAGACTAGGATCATCCTTGCAGTTTGCCTACCTGCTTCTCAAAGACCTCCTGTGGCAGAACCTCTGTGACCTGTTCCAGAGTTTCTCCGTCCTTACCTTGCGAAAGCTTTCCCTGAGATCTGATTCGACTTCTTTCTGCCACAAGTCAATTCCATATGTTGCAATTTGGTCCAACGTGCACGTGGAGGACAGGTTATTCTCCTAACTGCCCTTCGCTGCTTCGCAGAAGGTTTTACCTACCTGAGGGTATTCTTGTACAGAGTGGAGTGAGAGTAACCAACCTAAAATGCCAGGTTAGTTTGTTTCCTCCTCTCTGCACTTCCTATACTTTCTATGCAGCTAAATGCTAGACCTACCATTGGGCTCTAAGTCCCCCAGGGTCACCCCAGTCCCACAGTGTTGCCACCATTGGAAAGATGTATAGGGAAAGGCTCATTTCACACACACTTGGGCTCATATGCTCCCAAACAGAAGGACCAGCAGCAGATTTAAGCCTGTTCCTGCAAAGAGCAAAAGACTACAGAGGGACCTCTGGGTGATGCTCTGGAGGTGGCACCTGTGGGAAGATATCTTAAGAGAAGTACCCATGAGAGGGTGAAGCATCAGTGATCTATGAACACGGAGTGTTCTGGAGATGTCTGTGGCCTCAGGGCCCTGTGCCAAGACAGACATTAACCTTGATAATGTCACATCAGCTTTGTTTTCATGGGACATTGTGGCCAAGTATGTCCCATTGAGGTCTTGCCAGGAGTTCTCCTCCAGCAAGAGCCTGACAAGGCTCTGCCTCAGCCTAGTGACATCACCAGGAAGGTGTCCTCCTTTGGGAACCGCCTGGTGTCCTCCTATCCTACCTGCGGGCACGGTGCTGAAGGCTTTGTGGCAAAACCCTCCTCTGAAGTCCATGACTGGGGTTTTGAAGTGGGGTTGGTTTTCTTTTCCCACCCCCAGCAAAATGTGGGTGTAATTCTCACCTGGAGGAAGCAGAGTCTGGAAAAACTGCGGTTTGTAAAGATCAAACTCACAAAAAGACTGAAATCCTTCAAAAATCTAGGCTTGAGTGTAAGTGCCTGAAGGAGAACCCTTTCCCTGGATCACATGGAAATGCATGGACCCTCCCCATAGAATCACAGAATCATAGAACAACCAGGTTGGAAGAGACCCATCGGATCATCAAGTCCAACCATTCCTATCAAACACTAACCCATGGCCCTCAGGACCTCATCTACCTGTCCCTTAAACACCTCCAGGGAAGGTGAAACAACCACCTCCCTGGGCAGCCTGTTCCAATGCCCAATGACCCTCTGTGTGAAAAACTTCCTCCTAATCTCCAGCCTAAATCTCCCCTGGTGGAACTTGATGCCGTTCCCTCTTGTCCTGTCCCCTGTCACTTGGGAGAAGAGGCCAGCTCCCTTCTCTCTACAACCTCCCTTCAGGTAGTTGTAGAGAGTAATGTAGCTGGACTGATGCTCGTGGGCATCCTTTTTACTGGGTACATGGTCATCTTGGAGGAGCGCAGCCATGGGGGGAGCGGGAAAGGCACATCCCAAGGGCACGGCAACCCATTTAGAGACAAAACCAGCATGTCTTGGTGCTCAGGCACTTTTGCGTGGGGATAGTGGAGGGGCAGGAGAACCCCAACGCTGCCGTCAGCGGGGGGGGATGCGGTCATGGTGTTGGTTGTGGGCTCACCTAAGGAGGGACAGCAGTCCTCAAGGTGCTGCTGCCCAGTTGAGGGCAAATTCATGGGCGAGTGAGCATTTGAGGCTTCTAAAGTGCAGTGCAGGTTATATGGTCTTTGCTTGTAAACTGTAAACTCCTCAGGACAGAGTCCTTGCTCTTACTTTTATTATTTTATCTTTAAAGTGACATGCCAGCTAAGAAAACTTTACCCCTAAATCACACCAGCTACTACAGGATAAGAGGAATCAAGGTGAAAGGAACACCCTACGCTCTTCTTGCCAGGATCCCAAGATGAGAGGTGCTTCCCATGGTCCTCCATGGTCCACAAGGGAACAGCATGATCCTCCTGCCAGCTCTGCACTTCTGGAAACTACCCTGTAAAAATACCACTTCCAGTGCTACAACTTGCCTCCCTCCAAGCCGAACTTCCATTTATCATTAAAGCTGAGTTGTTAATTCAGGCTCTGTTCCCAGCAGAGTCTGTAGAGCTTCTGTTCAGACTGTCGGGAGCCTTGAAAGGGAGACAGAGGTGTAAAAGCTGCTGGGAGGAAATTGGAGGGCTCTTTTGTGAAGGCAGCTCTCTGGAGAAGCTACACTCAGCCATGTTTTTCAGTAGAATAAAGCCCTCCTGGGATAAAATGGCTGCAAAAGCAGGAGCTCTCATAAGATGTGATGCTTGCTCTCTGCCTACGGTGGGAAGTTAGAAGCTACCCAATCCCTTCTTAGAATCGTAGAATCATAGAACAACCAGGTTGGAAGAGACCCATTGGATCATCGAGTCCAACCATGCTCTTCTTTCAGGACATTGATCCATGAAGAGCCACCAGTGCCAACAGCCAGCTCCAACGCTCACTTGCAACAGGATTGATGCTGCAGGTAAAACACTGGGACACGAACACTGCTAGACTTCCCCCAACCGTCATCAAACTTGAGCGAGACCAGACTTCACACCTGATGCAGCCTTCCCAGGCAACAGGTGATGTACCATGGGCACGGTGGTCCCCATCACGTCCCTTTTAAGACAAATCAGAAAGGTCCAAGAGGTTCCTAATGGACCTCAAGGGCTGTAGCCTCCAGTTAATACCTTTAACCAGAACCAAACTGGCTAAATTACTCTTCTGCTGTCTCTGGCCCAATTCGTTTGTATGCACACAGAACGTGCTTCCGCCTGTTGGCAGTCGTATTTATTATTTTTAATCCATGCCCATAAATTGGCAAGTAGGAGAAAGCAGATAAAATGGAAGGAGGAACCCTCAGGAGACCGTTTGGGCACATTAAATGTTTGGCACTCGGTGATTATCTGTCGGCAATGAAATGCCACTGCAAAGTTAAAACACGGAATGTGATACCTTAATGTAGAGGAGAATCTCCTCAGCCCACTTCCGGTACACTTGAGAGAGAGGAAATTCAATCATCTGTGACCTGAATTGTAGTTTTAATGGCTGCCAAGCTAGACGAAATATTTAAATATTCAGTTTTATATCAGCCTACTTGGGGATTGGAGCACACCAGGTTGTGTAATACAGCATGGCCTACTTCTGGAAGGGTGTACGGAAACAGGCGCATATGTACAAAATATTGAGTACGCAGCATATGGGTCAGCCAGCCAGTGTTAATTAGTACAACTCAACCAATTCCAGCAGAGCTAATCCAGCCCGACCAAGGAGCCGGTGTCGCTTGCGTTGGATTTCACAGGTCACCCGGGCAAAAAATAGACGAATGCATCTAATCTAACGATTGTCATCCTGAAATGTGGCCGAGTCCCTCAAGCAAGGGCATGGAGGATGTTGCCCTAGCCTTACGGGAGTGGCCACATCATGAGACTGCAGGTCTCGGTGCCACCATGTGTTGCCTTCCTTGTGGTGCTGCCAGGAAAGAGCTGGGAAGAGTAAGGTGCACCATGACCAGACCAGAAGTCCACACTGACTATAAAGGTTATGTCTCCACCAGGCACATGAGAAACCTGAGCAATGTAGATATCTCACTGGGGAGAGGCTACCTATGGATCAGCCCCACCTCTGGCATCAAGACAGCTTCAGTGGAGCTGATGCATTTCAGGTCCCTGGAAGAGCTGGATCATGATGTCTTGAAGAAACAGACAATGCCAGGAGGTTGTGCTCCTTCTGACTTGCTTTGGAGCTGAGCACATGAAATGGACTTGTGTCACCAGGGCTGGAAACTTCCTTACGCACTCTGTAATCAGTGAGGATGAGCTGGCACGTCCAAAGAGAACACAGTACAAGAATATAAAGATGTGAAGAAATGGGGGTGAGCCTTGCTCCCTGCATGCCCATGGCTCTGTGCATCTGCTCTGCAGACGCAGCCCTCAAACAGAGCAGACAAGGCTTGAATTACATGATTGTCAAGCGCTTTGCATCGACCCTGGTAGTAGCAGAGGTTGGCTGACTGCTGCCAACCCCAAGCACAGCAAAGTTGCTGGGAGGTGACAGGGAAGCGGGAGCCATAGGGACGTTCTTGACCCACCACATGCCAAAGGAGTCCTACCAGAATTATCATGTGACACACGATGCAAGTAGTGCACGAAAAGAAGGGATCCAGACTTTTGGGGGCACTTGGCTCCTCTCAAGTTTCCACCAGGATTAGCTCAGCTTCCTAGAATTAGGGCAGTCACAGACCCAAGGGACAAGCCAGCGCTGCATGTCCCAGAGCCCCTTCAAAGAATTATAGAATTAGAATTATAGAATCACCAGGTTGGAAGAGACCTACCAGATCATTGAGTCCAACCATTCCTATCAAACACTAAACCATGTCCCTCAGCACCTCATCCAACCATCCCTTAAACTCCTCCGGGGAAGGTGACTCAAACCCCTCCCTGGGCAGCCTCTGCCACTGCCCAATCACCCTGGCTGGGAAATTTTTTTTCCTAACGTCTAGCCTAAACCTCCCCTGGTGGAGCTCGAGGCCACTCCCTCTTGTCTTGTCCCTTGGGAGAAGAGCCCAGCTCCCTCCAAGAAGGGTAAGACTCCCCAACTCTGCCTAGGCACCATTTTGGTCCTCGCAGCCACCTCTGCAACCCTTCGACCACCATAACAGGTAACAGCAGCTCTGACAACCCTCTGCTCTTCTTTCTCCCAGAAAGAGTTCTCACTTTCTCTAATCTATCCACGTAAACCCAATTTCTCTTCACATACAAACAGCATCACAGTTGCATCGGTATTAATAACACTATAATAAATACTACCAGGTAACTCTTCAATCATAGAATCATAGAACAACCAGGTTGGAAGGGACCCATTGGATCTTCTAGTCCAACCATTCCTATCAAACACTACACCAAGTACCTCAAGACCTCATCCACCTGTGCCTTAAACACCTCCAGGGAAGGTGAATCAACCACCTCCCTGGGCAGCCTGTTCCAATGCCCAATGACCCTTTCTGTGAAAAACTTCCTCCTAATCTCCAGCCTAAATCTCCCCTGACGGAGCTTGAGGCCATTCCCTCTTGTCCTGTCCCCTGTCACTTGGGAGAAGAGCCCAGCTCCCTCCTCTCCACAACCTCCCTTCAGGTAGTTGTAGAGAGTAATGAGGTCTCCTCTCAGCCTCCTCTTCTCTAGGCTAAACACCCCCAGCTCTCTCAGCCGCTCCTCATAGGGCCTGTTCTCCAGCCTCATCGCTCTTCTCTGGACTTGCTCCAGAGCCTCAACATCCTTCTTGTGGTGAGGGGCCCAGAACTGAACACAGTATTCAATATTACTCTGAATCTTTTCAAGCCTTTCCTCTGCACCTGCTCCAGGTCAGACCCCATCTGCCTTGCCAAGGAAAGCATCAGGAGCCCCGCAGGGGCTCTCTGCCTGGGCGGAGATGCCAAGCTTTGGCTGAAAGCTTTTACAGCCAATTCCCTGCATCTCGGAGGGAGGCATCGCATCCAAGGGACACAGACTGTTTTGTGAAGGTCAAAGAGAAGGGAGAGCTCCTGGGAGTATTTCTCAGCAGCTGGGCAGAGGGTTTGTGGCATCTCACCGTGAAGGTGAAAACAAGCAGACACCTGGGCCATCGTTTGCCATCAGCAACGCTCAGGGTGAATTTAAGCACCAGCCTTGGAGCCCTTTGGGTCCCAGTCATATCGTCCCACTTCCTTTACAGACGTGGTCCCCTCCTAGATAGTCAAAATACTACTTTTTGTAGCCATCATGTATACGGCTACTGGGAGAGCAGGGGAGGTGGGCTCAGAGCACAGCTTCTCCCCAGAAGAAATGCAGTGCGGGGACTCGGTTTTCCCCCGTCCAGGGACTCATAGTAAACGGGAGCACAAAAGAAGCCCTTGGGATAGCATGTCAGGCAAGTCTGTGGCTGGTCCTGACCCATTTGCTGCTGGTGGAGAACCTCTTCCAGCTTTCTGCAGGCTCCGCCTCCTGACTGGGATATTTTCAGTATTCACCACCCCCTTCCCTCTGCCTTCCTAGGCCTCTTACTGCTGTGGCTGCGTGAAAAGCCTCTGAAGAATCATGCAATGCTTGGATGGGGTATTTTCAGCGCTGTCGGAGGTGGCCCTGCTGCCCAGGCTCCCCCAGGGCAGGATCCAGCAGGACAGGATCAGTGCCTGGGGCTGAGCTGATCTCAATTGTACAGGTGTAGTTTGTGGGGCTGCAAAGTACCTCGCTCTCCTTTTGTTTCTGCGGCTTGGGTTTACATTTTTTTTTATTCTCAAATGGCACTGAAATGGTGTAGCACCAAGGCCAAGGAGAGCTGTGCAAGGGGAAGCTCCCCGGACCCCTCTGCTCCCAAGCTGGCAGCCCCTTTCTGCTACAGGACAGCACATGTTGTACCTTTCAAAGCCCACGCAAATTCCGCCTCCCTACTAGCTGCACAAGCCTTTCTCCCAGAAAACTAAGGATGGAAACAGGCCCCGGTCACCACACCTTGTTTTTCTCCAAGGAGTGACAGCACAACGGTGACCATCCCTACGGAACTGCCGCAAAACACAGTGCATTGCTCTATGGGGACGGAGGCTCCTGCCCTCACACAGCCCTCGGAGCTGCCCAATCCTACGAAATAAAGGCAGCAGAGCATCCCCAAGCC
This sequence comes from Coccyzus lansbergi, assembly GCA_033558105.1. NCBI lineage: Eukaryota > Metazoa > Chordata > Aves > Cuculiformes > Coccyzidae > Coccyzus > Coccyzus lansbergi. The sequence continues at coordinate 237,302 of JAUMJK010000230.1, forward strand.
CAGCACATTGCCATCCCTGCACACCCATGGTGGCACTCCTTGTTCAAACTGGCTTCTTCTCCAGGAGCTTCTCATTAACACATCTAACATCTAGCTGAAAAAGCACTTATGCCTCTGGTTTTCCCTTCTCTAGCAGAGCATAGAATGATAGAATCATAGAACAACCAGGTTGGACGAGACCCATCGGATCTTCTAGTCCAACCATTCCTATCTAACACTAAACCAAGTCCCTCAGGACCTCATCCACCTGTGCCTTAAACACCTCCAGGGAAGGTGAATCAACCACCTCCCTGGGCAGCCTTTTCCAATGCCCAATGATCCTTTCTGTGAAAAACCTCCTCCTAATCTCCAGCCTAAATCTCCCCTGGTGGAGCTTGAGGCCATTCCCTCTTGTCCTGTCCCCTGGCACTTGGGAGAAGAGGCCAGCTCCCTCCTCTCTACAACCTCCTTTCAGGTAGTTGTAGAGAGTAATGAGGTCTCTTCTCAGCCTCCTCTTCTCCAAGATAAACACCCCCAGCTCTCTCAGCCGCTCCTCATAGGTTCTGTTCTCCAGCCCCTTCACCAGCCTTGTCGCTCTTCTCTGGACTCGCTCCAGAGCCTCAACATCCTTCTTGTGGTGAGGGGCCCAGAACTGGACGCAGTACTCAAGCATGCTCAGAGCCAGTCCCTGGCCTTGGCCCAGGTGTAAATCTGGAGTAATCCTATTAACCTGCCTTTGGAGCATTTTTTTTTTTTTGAAGTCATTAAACGTGAAGGTGCTGCTAATTTGCGGTCTCACTGCCTCTGAGGTGTATCCTACCAGTGCTGCTGTTGCCTGAAGGGTTTTCAACATGGTGTAAAAGCAAAGCTCCTGAATGAGCGGGGCCGCCCCCCGCGCTCGTTGGCACTGACGTTGGGGAAGGCGCCTATACACACCTGGTCCGGAGCCGGGAAGCTCAGCGCCAGCCCAGCCCCGGGGCCCCTCAGTCCGACCACTCGTTATCGTCCAGCTCGGAGTCATCGTCGGACTCGCTGTACTCGACCGCGATCCGGCGGGACAGGATCGTCGCCACGTCATTGCCCACGGGCTCTTTTTTGGCTTCTTGCTCCCATTGCTCCTGGACTTTCCGGAGTTGGATTCCTGCGGTAGGGAAAGGGGGGGAAAACTTTAGGGGCAATATGCTCATCACCCAGGGATGCACCCAAAGTGTAGTGTTCCCCCAGTTAAAATTAATGGCTGAAATGACACGGCTATGGCCTCCTTGAAGAAAGAGACACATGATTTGATGGGAATGGTTGGACTCGATGATCCGGTGGGTCTCTTCCAACCTGGTTGTTCTGTGATTCTGTGCTTATAAAGCTATATGAGATAATAATGTAATGTATGTGATTAAAAAGCTATATGAGATAATAATGTAAAGCATGTGATTATAAAGCTATAGAATAGAATAAAGCTCCTTCTCTGCTTCCACTTAGCGTTTAAGAGGCTGAACCTTCTTAAAGGTTAAATCTGCCATTCAACCTGAAGATTTGCTGGGAGAAAGGAGAAGAGTGGGCAGAAGGTAACAGGTAAGTGGGGGACACTGGGTTCTCCCTCCCAGTGCGATGGGAGCACCTCAAGGGGACAAGCCTTGGAGCATATCACCTGCTACAGCCTGGAAGGAGACCATGTGCATGATTGGGCATTGGAACAGGCTGCCCAGGGAGGAGGTTGAGTCACCTTCCTTGGAGGGGTTTAAGGGACTGGTGGATGAGGTGCTGAGGGACATGGGTTAGTGATTGATGGGAATGGTTGGACTCAATGAGGTCTTTTCCAACCTAGTGATTCTATGATTCTATGAGAACTGCTGCTCATCCCTGTGGGGCTGTCCCATCTCCAGCAATGGGTTTCTCCCACCTCCCTCCAACGTCCCCCTGGGTGCCACCATCCTCACACATCCCCTGGCCACCCAGCGCTCACCTTGCACTCAACGAAGCCAACGCCACCCAACTCTACACCAAGAGGTATTTTGCCACTGTGGTGGCAGTGCTGGGGACCCATCTCCCCCGCTTCTGCCCCTCCCATCGCTCACCCCTGCGGATGGCTGCCAGGAGGTCGCTCCGGGCGTCGCTCATGGGCATCAGTGGGATCTGTGGCTTGCGGGGCTCCATGGTGGGGGCTGGCGGCGACGCCGAGTGAGCCGGTGAGGCGGAGACGGCAGGGGGGCCCGGCGGCGGCGGCGGGGGTGCCACCGGGGGTCCCATGGGGCCAGCCTGCGGTGGGGAAGCAGAGTAAGGGCCGGGGGGTGCCGGAGGCGGTGAGGGCGCATAGGAGGGTGGTCCGGCGGAGCCAGGGGCCAGTGCAGGAGGAGCTGAGATGGGGCTGTCGAAGGCAGTCTGCGCAGAGGGGATGACGGGCGGCGGAGGTGGCGGGGCAGGCGGCACGAAGTATTCTGCCATTGGCACCGGCTGCGGGCTGCGACGGGAGGGCAAAGCCGTGTCAGCAGCATGAGGAAAGACAGCACCCACCACCCTCTGCAGCCACCCATCGCTCATCCCCGGCAATGGCCAGCTGAGCCATGGCTTGGTTTGCTCTCAAGCCCCATGTAAACTCTGTCCCAGTGTTAGGGAGTTGGGGGAGCTCTGCTGGAAGGATGACTTATAGGGAAGGCAGCCAACATCCCAGGGGAAAACAGTCCTCTCTATCCACCTTGCCCCCTTATCTGGGGTGAGGTTACCTCAAGGCAAAGGAGGTTGCGGAGAGGAGGGAGCTGGGCTCTTCTCCCAAGTGACAGGGGACAGGACAAGAGGGAATGGCCTCAAGCTGCACCAGGGGAGGTTTAGGCTGAACATTATGAAAAAACTTTTCATGGTAAGAGTCACTGGGCATTGGAATAGGCTGTCCAGGTAGGGGGTTGAGTCACCTTCCCTGGAGGGGTTTATGGGACGGATAGACGAGGCACTGAGGGACGTGGTTTAGTGATTGAAGGGAATGTTTGGACTTGATGATCTGGTGGGTCTTTTCCAACCTGGTGATTCTATGATTCGGTGATTCTATGAAAAGTGCTCCTGACTGATTTGGCCTTGGCTCTCATGCTCAGCTCCTCCCCATCACCAGAACCCTTCACCCATCGGCCCCACACCACACTCCCCTTCCCCTGGGCAACCCTCTGCCAGGGAAGAAGAGGCAAGCTGAAGCCCTACCCATAGTCCTTGACCAAGTGAGGTCTTGGCCCATTGAGAATAGCCTCGGAGGGCTGCGGCACATGGGGCTGCTGGAGGCGGTTGAGGCTGTTCTGCCGGCTGCCGGCCGTCGGTGCTGGGCGGTAGACGTGCTCCTGGGGGGAAGCGGCTGCCACCACCCCCTCTTTGTGCTCCGCCGGGGCCAGGTGGGACGCTGGGGCCAGCAGCTGCGCAGGGTGGTTTGGGCTCGCTGGGTACGAGTGGTCGGCTGCGTCTGACGCATAAGATCTACGGCACAGGAAAACCCAACAGTCGTACTCCTGGGAGGGAGGTTAGCTGGATGTGGGGGTCAGGGGAATGTGGGTTTGGGGATATTTTGGGGTTGAGGCAACAAAACCAAGAATGTCCAAAAAAATAAAAAACCAAGATGCACAAGAAAGCAGAGAGGTAGCAGAGGGGAGGAGGACATCAACACAGCAGAACAGCCTCTTTCCTTAGCTGCTAAACAGGCCTTAGGAGGAGCAGCTGAGAGAGCTGGGGGTGTTTAGCCTGGAGCAGAGGAGGCTGAAGGGAGAACTCTTTGCTCTCTACAACTACCTGAAAGGAGATTGTGGAGAGAAGGGAACTGGGCTCTTCTCCCAAGTGACAGGGGACAGGACGAGAGGGAATGGCCTCAAGCTCTGCCAGGGGAGGTTCAGGCTGGACATAAGGAAAAATTTTTTCATGGAAAGGGTCATTGGTCACTGGCAAAGGCTGCCCAGGTTGGGGGTTGATTCACTTTCCCTGGAGGTGTTTAAGGGACGGGTGGCCAAGGTGCTGAGGGACATGGTTTAGTGTTTGATAGGAATGGTTGGACTCGATGATCCAGTGTGTCTTTTCCAACCTGGTGATTCTATGATTCTATGATAAATGGAAAGTGCTACAGCTTTATCCCAACACCAACTCCTGGATGTGACCCCAGGGGCACCAGCTGTCCATGAAGCTCCCATGGGTTTACAGCACATCATCCTGACAAAGCGCAGGCAGCACATCCCCCAAGGACGGAGAAGAAGAGAAAAGCAAAGAAGAGCCGGAGAGCTAAACACACAGTAGGTAAAACCTGCCTATTATCTGGGGACAGTGATCCTTCCGATGATGCCATGTGATAGGGGGATGGTGAGAACCTGTTATCGGGTCGAAACTCTTTATCATACGCCATCATGTTCCACTCCAGGCGCCGGTTACGGGCTTTCCTCACTTTCTTCACCTCCCGGGTGGAGTCCTCCACCAGCCGCTGCTCCTGGGGATACACACAAGCTGCAGCTCCATCGCCAGCCCAGCTCCTCTGCACAGGGAGCTTTACCCAGGGAGCATCACCCAGCCCACGAGATGCACCCGTTGCAACTCTTGTGGGGAGCACCCCATGTTCTCCACTTGACCCTTACCTTCTGCCTGCGCTTCTCCTTTCTCTTATCTTCTGTTGCCTGTAACATTTTCTCTTTCCATAAGTTGAAGAAGTAGGAGGGGTCAGTGTAGAACTTGAGGCCGTCCTTTTTGTCATCCCTGGAGAGTTGGGGAGGGAGAAGAAGTGGTTATCAGCCACAGAAGACAAACCCCTCCACTTACCCTGCACAGCAGGGTTGGGTATGAGCACCTCCCACAAGAAGACAGGCTGAGACTTGGGGTTGTTCAGCCTAGAGAAGAGAAAGCTCCAAGGAGACCTTATAGTGAACTTCCAGTACCTGAAAGGAGCTACAAGGAAGCTGGGGAGGAACTCTTTACGGAGGCATGTAATGATAGGACGAGGGGGAATGGCTATAAATTAGAGAGGGGCAGATTTAGACTAGACACAAGGAGGAATTTCTTCACCGTGAGGGTGGGGAGGCACTGGAATAGGTTACCCAGGGAAGTTGTGGATGCTCTATCCCTGTAAATGTTCAAGGCCAGGTTGGATGGGTCCTCAAGCAGCCTGATCCAGTGGGAGATGTCCCTGCCCATCTCAGGGTGTGGAATTAGATGATCTTTCAAGTCCCTTGCAACTCAAACCCTTCTATGATCGCAGCAATAAGCCGTTGGCTCACCACAAACATGTCCAACACAGCAGTCACTACCAGCAGTAACACTGTGCAGGGTTCCTTGTCCCAAGTGCTCTATGAAACAGGGATGGTGGCACAGAAACAAGAGAAATCAGCCTCTCAGTCCTCATCTAGCAGCAAACAGTGGACCCCTGTATGTCTCTCCTGGAAAGGGCCCTCCAGGGCCGCTCAGGGAGGTCTGCACTGGCTGCCCCTACCTGTAAGGCGTGAGGATGTTGAGTGGCGGAGGCTTGTCGCAGCGCTGGTACATCTCCATCACCGGGTTGGGGATGGAGTTGCGAGACACCACCTGCTGGTTCTGCACCGTGGAGCTCTTGAAGGCTTTCCGCATGTTGATGTCCTGCAGCGAAACTGGAGACACGGGAAGAAGATGGGATGTAGGGCTGACCTCACACCTCCAAACTGGGTACGGCTGGTGGTCCAGCCCCAAGCGTGTGTCTCCCACCCACTTGCACCGGGCTCTGCAGCAAGTCCAGAGAAGAGCCACAAAGCTGGTGAAGGGGCTGGAGAACAGGCCCTATGAGGAGCGGCTGAGAGAGCTGGGGGTGTTTAGCCTGGAGAAGAGGAGGCTGAGAGGAGACCTCATTACTCTCTACAAGTACCTGAAAGGAGGTTGTAGAGAGGAGGGAGCTGGGCTCTTCTCCCAAGTGCCAGGGGACAGGACAAGAGGGAATGGCCTCAAGCTCCGCCAGGGGAGATTTAGGCTGGAGATTAGGAGGAAGTTTTTCACACAGAGGGTCATTGGGCATTGGGAATAGGCTGCCCAGGAAGGTGGTTGATTCACCTTCCCTGGAGGGGTTTAAGGCACGGGTAGATGAGGTCCTGAGGGACTTGGTTTAGTGTTTGATAGGAATGGTTGGGTCCCTTCCATCCTGGTTGTTCTATGATTCCATGATCACCCCAAAACAGCCCCAGTCCCTCACCTTCCTCCACAGTGGAGTCCAGTTGCGTCACCTTGATGACCAGCAGGTCCACCCTCTCCTGCAGCGAATTCATCCGCATGTAGAAACTGTTGGCTTCATTGAACAGCTCACCAAAGATGTCCTCTGCATGCCTGCCTGGCAGAAGGCAACGCACGCCCGTGATGGGCAACGACGGCAGCAGGTAGCAACCACTCAGCCCCTGCCCCACACACCTCCTGCCAGATCCGTGAGGCTCTCTCCCCAGTCTTATTTTATCCCCCAAACCTGGCAATGTGCCACAGAGAGGGAGGGGAACGCACACCACCCACCCTTCCTTCTGCCCCGTCCTGTACACGCAAGCATCCTTTGCAGGGAGAGTGGTACCCGCAGGAGGCACTGAACCGCAGCAGTGTGTGCCCCAAAAAGCCTTTGGATCTACCAGGACTGATGCAGCCAAAAAACTACCATCACACACCAGGACCTGTGAAACTCAGTCCTAAAGTTGGGAAATGGAGAGCAGAGCAGTGGGGAGAGCTACAGCGCGGAGGAGCTGCTGTTTGGCCCACTTTGGCAGCTATTTTCCTGTAGGATTCAGTGCACAGCTACAATAGCTCTTTGTTAGGGCTGTGATTCTCCTAGGTTTGAGCAGGGTGCCTAGCAGAGCATTGCTGACACCTGCAGGCTACAGCACCCATGCCATCCCAGCACACAGCTCATCCAAGCCCCCAGCCCAGCATACAGCCCAGACCCCAACCCATTCCAGCACCCGTTCCATCCTAGCACCCATCCTATTCCAGCACCCATCTCAGCACTCATTCCATCCAAGCACTCATCCCACCTCAGCACCCATCCCAGCACCTGTCCCATCCCAGCACCCATCCCAGTCTCTATCCCATCTCGGCACCCATCCTATTCCGGCATCCATCCCAGCACCTGTCCCATCCCAGCACCTGTTCCATCCCAGCATCCATCCCAGTCTCCATCCCATCTCGGCACCCATTCCATCTCAGCACCCATTCCATCCCAGCATCCATTCCATCCCAGCATCCATTCCATCTCAGCGCCCATTCCATCCCAGCACCTGTTCCATCCCAGCACCCACCCCAGCATCTATCCCAGCATCCCAGTCTCCATCCCATCTCAGCACCAGTTCTACTCCAGCACCTATTCCAGTAGCCATCCCAGCAGCCTTCCCAGCTTCCATCCAAGCACCCATCTCAGCACCCAGCCCAGCACCCATTCCATCCCAGCACCTGTTCCATCTCAGCACCCATTCCATCCCAGCACCCACCCCAGCATCTATCCCAGCATCCCAGTCTCCATCCCATCTCAGCATCAGTTCTATTCCAGCACCTATTCTAGCAGCCATCCTAGCAACCTTCCCAGCCTCCATCCAACTCAGCGCCCAGCCCAGCCCAGCACCCATTCCATTCCAGCACCTACCCCAGTACTCATTCCATCCCAGCACCCATCCCAGTCTCTATCCCATCTCGGCACCCATCCTATTCCGGCACCCATCCCAGCACCTGTTCCATTCCAGCCTCCATTCCATCCTAGCACCCATTCCATCCCAGCACCTGTTCTGTCTCAGCACCCACTCCAGCATCTATCCCAGCATCCCAGTCTCCATCCCATCTCAGCACCAGTTCTATTCCAGCACCTATTCCAGTAGCCTTCCCAGCCTCCATCCAAGCACCCATCTTATCCCAGCACCCGTTCCATCCCAGCACCTGTTCCATCCCAGCACCCACCCCAGCATCTATCCCAGCATCCCAGTCTCCATCCCATCTCAGCACCAGTTCTATTCTAGCACCTATTCCAGCAGCCGTCCTAGCAGCCTTCCCAGCCTCCATCCAAGCACCCATCTCAGGCCCCAGCCCAGCCCAGCACCCATTCCATCCCAGCACCTATCCCAGTACTCATTCCATCCCAGCACCCATCCCAGCATCCATCCCACCTCAGCACCCATCCAATTCCAGAACCCATCCTATTCCAACAACCAGCCCAGCACCCAAACCTCATCCTATCCAAGCACCCATCCCATCCCCTCACCATCCCCTCAGCTCCTCAGGGTTTCCTCAAAACCCACATATCAAACATCTCCCAGAGCCAAACTGCTTTCTATATTTGCTCAGCTTGTCACCCAGCTTGGCCATATGTGTTTGATTTCCTTTCCCTGGATGAAGCAGCCAATGGCCTCAGCACCCATGGGTGCTGCTCATGCCAGCCACTGTGCTTCCAGCAGCTCCCTAAATATAGAGTTTATTTTTCTGGGAATATCTTGGAGAAGAATCCAGTTCGGGGGGTGGAGTAGGAAGAGGGAGCTCTCTAAAGACCCTACGCTTCTCTTTCTATTTCAAGTCAATCCTCGGCAGTGAAATAGGCTGCCTCTATTAAATCCTCACATTGGCGTGTGCAGTGCTCTCACCCTCCCCTTTTCAGCTGAAATCAGACCCCAGGCAGGAAGAAAGCCAAAGATCTCAACCTTTCCTATAGATCCCTCTTTCACACAAAGCTCTAAGATTAAAAAGAATAGGTTGGGGGTTTTTTTAACCTTCACTTGACCTTCCTATTTCTGGCCAAGCCAAGAAGCAAGGGGCTCGCAAAGGCTTTCCCATCCCCAGCTGCACAGACCAGATACAGGAGGAAAACAGGTCCTGAAAAAGCCACCAAGTCCCCACTTTGAGCATCTACTGTTTTTTGGGGGTTTTTCTTGGTATTTGCAGAATTGTCATTGAACTAGAAGCGGCCACAGCCTGCATGGTTCTTGTGTAACCCTCGTATTTCTACGACTAGAGCTGGGGCAAGTGACCGCAGTATCCCACCAGCGTCCCATGAGCATCCCACGAGCACCCCATGAGCATCCCATGAACATCCCACCAGCATCCCACTGCCCCATCCCACAGCCCGGTCACTGTTGGTGACTTACTGAGGCTGCCCAGCTGCTTGATGATGGCAGCCAGCGTGCTGTTGGTGACACATTCCAGCTCACTTGTCACCCCCTCGGGAAGAGCCCCCCGGCACAGGTGCCGAGGCTCGATATTCCTCTTCACCAGCGGCATGATGCTGGCGAGTCCTCACGCTGCTCCTGGGCAAAGGAGAAAGGAAAAAAATACACACATTTTGCCGTTTGCTTATTTTTTTCTCCCCAGGGGGCTCGTCCTCCCCACACCAGGATGCAGAGGATGCTGCCCCAGCGGGTTTTCCAGGCAGGGGATGCTTCATGGGTGCCAACCTCCAGATGCTGGCGATTTCACAGATGCCACGATAGAGGTGAGGACCACACCAGAGCCCTGTGCCCTTGGCCCTTGGGCTCTGCTGACAAGCCACTGTGCCACTGGAGCCTTTCCCACCTACCTTCCCAAAGCAGGAGCAGCCCCCGCGACGCTGCAACCTCTCAGCCGGCCCCAAAACGCCTCGTCCAACCCAAACAGCGGCCAGAAGCGAGCGAGCGCTTGTAATGCCATTACTTCCAGCTCAGTGCAAAGCTCTCCAGGGTTTTATTTGTGCACGCACTACGAGGCAAGCTGCCACAGCCAGCTCAGCCCTGGTCTCCGCATCACCCCAGCTTCCCTGTCAGAACCAGGAGGGTTTGTCTTCTACAGGGCTCAAGAAAATGCAGAGAAACACCTGCAGCCAGCAGCCCCATCCCCAGCGATTTTCACACAGAGGGTCATTGGGCATTGGAATAGGCTGCCCAGGGAGGTGGTTGATTCACCTTCCCTGGAGGTGTTTAAGGGATGGGTAGATGAGGTCTTGAGGGATTTGGTTTAGTGTCTGATAGGAATGGTTGGACTAGATGATCCAACGGGTCCCTTCCAACCTGGTTGTTCTGTGATTCTATGAGAGCACCCGTGGGAGCTGGAGAGGAAGGACGAGGGTATGAAGGGTTGGTGCTGGGGCCAAGTTACTCTGCTGGTGGAAAGGGCGGGGGGTGTAAAAGAAGCTGAGAAAAGAGGAAAAAGAAAAGGAGCATTTATTAATCACAGTGGTGTATCCTAGGGCGCTGCGGCCTGGGACTGGGACAGGCACAAAGCAGGTGATGACCCACAGGCTTGCACAGGGCAGGCTTAGGTGACATGAGTTTTTTTGATAGGAATGGTTGGACTCGATGATCCAATGGGTCTCTTCCAACCTGGTTGTTCTATGATTCCATGATTCTATGAGCTCATCGGGCCTCAGCTCCACTCCCAAGGCAAAGGCAAACTGATGGTTTTAGCATTAAAAAGCCACAGACTGGACTCCAGAAGGACTGGAGGACATAAACAGCCTTCCCAGCTCCTGAATGCAGTGAGCTGAATCCCCTCATTTCACGTCCCAGCCCCCTCTCCCCATCCACTTCATCTTTCACAAAATGCTACTCTGCTTTGGCAATGAAGGAAAACCAGTTTCTGAGCCTTTAATAGCTGGAAGCAGCCAGGCACTAACAACAGAGCCAGCGATTCTGACCATGAATGGAGCCAGAAATCTGCAGAGTTCACATTTTTTGGCCCCGGCAGCGTTAGACAGAACAGTTTCCCATTGATAGCACCGGCCAGCGCTCCTGTCATCAGCATCGCCAGCTCCTCCACAGTTTTCAAATGCAAATGCAAACTCCCTCCATGAAAGAGCCCCAAAATTGTGCCTAAATCATTCATATCGGGCTTCCCAAAGGGCTGATTGTGCTCCCAGATCTGTAGCAGGGTGAACGGCCAGGCTCTGCGCTGCCGTGAGAAGGACCCCAGCCTGAACCCTCCTTTAGGGTCACGGGATGCTCTGGGCTCAGAGCAAAACCCACGTGTCTGCCGGTGCTTCCTAAAGACACTGCACGTGGATGGTGGGGTTGGTTCTGTGCCTGGTTCACAAAGAAACCAAGAGGCTTCTGCCAGCTGGTTATTATTCAGCTGAGAAATCTGTGACGGAGTTCGCAGAAGGAGGTCCAGGATCCCTGCTGATGGACATCTGCTCCGGCCACATCCAACCCCGTATTCCGGGCACCTCCCAGGCTGTGGAAAGAGATGAGCAACACCAGCAGCTTCACCCCAAGCCAGCTCTGAGCTGCTTTTTTGTGTGACTCCAGAATCTGCACCCCGAGGCTGAGCACTGGCACATCCACAAGGAGTTTGTCCCCGAGCAGTGGCTGCAGGGTGGGAGAGCGAGGGGCAGAGCGGTTAATGAGCTCTTGGACCCAGCAATTAGAAACAGGGAACAAAGAGCCTTTCTCAGCATCCGCCTGGGACACAGCCATGGGCACCCAAGGCTTTTTGTCCCTACGCTCTGGGCCCAGGAGGAATCGGGGCCACCCACACCTCCGTCCCCATGGGGACCTCAGAGGGGGATGAAGAAGAAAAAAAAAAAGGATTTGAGGTCTGAACAGACAGGCAGAAGGTGCATTTGTGGCCTGATAACAGCATCTGAGATTACACCATGGGAAGAGCACAGTTGGAGAAAAAAGATGTCTTTGATTTCCACCCTCACCCCCAAAAGCCCAAGCAAGACTCAGAGCTTGCTGCAGAAGAACCCAAGGAGGAGTTATGCACACACCTTTAGGCTACAGCAGCCGAGACAGGTAGCTTTGGCTGAGCCAAGGGAGAAGCTGCTTTTTAACCTCCTCAATTCACGCCTGTTAACAGGAACAGAGAAGTCAGAAATCCCAGTCCTCCGTTTCCATGGCAAGTGCCAGCTCAACCTGCTCTAACAGCATCCCTCACGCTCCAGCAGCACCAAATCTCTGCCTTCTGGGGTAAAAACCCAACTTCTGACCAAAACTTGCACTCTTGAGGTCCTGACTCAGAGAATCATAGAATCACTAAGTCGGAAAAGACCTTAGAGATCATCAAGCCCAACCATCCCTGTCCACTACTAAAATGGATCCCTGAGCACCACATCTGTCTGTCTTTTAAACCCCTCCAGGGGTGGGGACTCCACCACCTCCCTGGGCAGCCTTTCGCAGGGCCTGTGGACCCTTTCAGTGAAGAAATTTTTCCTGATGTCTAAAGTCAACCTCCTCTGGTGCAACTTGAAGCCATTTCCTCTTCTCCTATTGCCTGTCACTTGGGAGAAGAGACCAGCACCCACCTCACTACAACCTCCTCTCAGATGGTTGTCAATGGTGATAAGGTCTCCCCTCAGCCTCCTTTTCTCCAGGCTAAAAAACCCCAGGTCCCTCAGCCATCCCTCATACAACCTGTTCTCCAGCCCCTTCCCCAGCTCTGTTCCCTTCTCTGGATGCGCTTCAGGACCTCAATGCCCTTCTTGTAAGGAGCCTGGAGGAGGCTGAGGGGAGACCTCATTGCTCTCTACAACTACCTGAAAGGAGGTTATGGAGAGGAGGGAGCTGGGCTCTTCTCCCAAGTGACAAGGGACAGGACAAGAGGGAATGGCCTCAAGCTCCATCAGGGCAAGGTTTAGACTGAACATTATGAAAAAATTGTTTCATGGAAAGGGTCATTGGACACTGGAACAGGCTGGAACCCAGAGAGCTGGTTGAGTCACCTTCCCTGGAGGTGTTTAAGGGATGGGTAGATGAGGTGCTGAGGGACATGGTTTAGTGTTTGATAGGAACGGTGGACTTGATGATCTGATGGGTCTCTTCCAACCTGGTTGTTCTACAATTCTGTGATTCTATGATGCAGCCGATGGCTCCAAGGCTGCAGGAAGACCTCAGCTGCAGCCCAGATCATCATAGTCCCTCTGATCCCACCCTGCAGCAGCTTTGGGATAACGGTGCTGCTTTGTCTTCCACATCCCACTCAGGTTTAGGTGATTATACAGGCTTTTCCAATCACCCTCAGCAAGATTTGCTTCTCTTATTTATTTCCCATCCCATGGTTCCAGGTTCTTTAGGCGCTGGCCGCTCCACAGGTGTGGGACTCAAAGGCACAACTTCAACCAGCCAAAACTTCTTGTGGTGACCTGAGTCCTCCTGTTTCCCTCCAGGGTGGTGTTGTAGGGTGAGCATCTCTTCTGCTGAGGCTGAGAACACCAGCCAGACTCTGGTACCACTTACGTAGGGGTTTAAGGGACAGGTGGATGAGGTCCTGAGGGACATGGTTTAGTGTTTGATAGGAATGGTTGGACTCGATGATCCGATGGGTCCCTTCCAACCTGGTTGTTCTATGATTCTCTGGTAGACTAAAATCCATAAGGATTTGTTGTCTCCTGGCTGGAAGCAGAGAGTCCCCGGTGGAGCATCACTGGTGTCAGGCTGCAGAAGGAAAATGGGAGCCACAAACTCTCCAGGAAGGAGACAGGAGCAGGACCAGACCAGGAAGCCCTCAGAGCTGCTGCTGTGGTACAAAGACGCCGCAGGGGCTCTCCCATTACTCCTTGACTGCTGAAATAGTCAATAACTCTAAATCTCGCTGTCCTGGGAAATGCAGGTGAAACACAGTGGTGGCAGCCTCAGCTGGCAGCCCAAGTAGAAACTTGCTGCTGCTGCTGCTGGTAACTGGAAAGCATCTCCATTTCTACAGTGCGTAGCTGCTTCCCCAGGTAGCACACTGTGATTTCCATAATACATCTGTCACACTTCCTTGGCATCCTGCTGGGGCAGTGGAGCTGAGCTGCCTGTGCTCTGGGAGACGCATCAGGCTGCTCAGTCCAGTTCCTCACCACCGCTTTGTCTTCTTCAGCCCACGATGAGCCTCAGTGTTCCCCACGGCCACAAACCCAGCTTGACGTCTGCTGTATCCCACCCAAGCCTGGCAACAGCTCACAGAGACACAGCCTCCCACTTCCTTTCCAACTCAAGCAAAGGAGCTTGGAAGGGAACCATGTCCAGCTCACTGCTGCCCGAGCAAAGATCAGCTGAGATGCCCAGGCAGGGAAGGTGATGAGATCAGAACTAAGCTCTATCGTCTGCTGTAAGAAGCTGATTTCTCCCAAAGAACAATCAGCAAATGGACCACAGCTCCCCAAGCCCCAGAGCTGCTGAGGCTATTGAAGAGCAGCCCCTGCTTTCCCAGCCCATGTAGGAGAGTGCAGGAGGGCTGGAGAAAAGCTCTGCCCCGGCCCAGGGCTGCCAGCTCCAGTCTCCCCTGACCAGAGGAGCAATGTGATTTGCAGATGCTGGCTCACAGGTGACCCCTCCAGCGTGCTCCTTCCAGATGTCATCCTTCATCTCAGCAGCCATCGCATCTGGCAGCTTTAAGTCCCTGCGGTCCTCAGGAGCTCTTCTGCAGCTCTTGTTTTGTAAGAGCCCCAGAAATGGAGTTTTGGGTCCAGCCATTAGAATCATAGAATCATAGAACAACTAGGTTGGAAGGGACCCATCGGATCTTCTAGTCCAACCATTCCTATCAAACACCAAACCATGTCCCTCAGGACCTCATCCACCTGTGCCTTAAACACCTCCAGGGAAGGGGAATCAACCACCTCCCTGGGCAGCCTATTCCAATGCCCAATGACCCTCTGTGTGAAGAACTTCCTCCTAATCTCCAGCCTAAATCTCCCCTGGCAGAGCTTGAGGCCATTCCCTCTTGTCCTGTCCCCTTGCTGTCCCCTTGTCCTGTCCATTGCTCCTTATATTCTCTACACTAGCTTTCCATGTACATAACTGTCTCCTCATTTCCACTGCACCTCCAAACCCACACACCCTCTCCCACTAAGCAGGGGATGGAGCTGTGACTTGCAAAGCCAAGCTGGATTCCTGTGGCAGGGTCCAAACCGGCCTGAAGGATCACACATGCTCTGGATGGCCCTGCAAGGAGGGACAAGCTGGGTGACAACAGGTTTCTCAGGTCCTGGCTAATCCTCATGACAGATATTGGTTTGGTTAGTGCTTGATACCTTCAGTCTCAGCCCCAATGACATCTTCTTTTTCAGGTTGGACATAAGGAAAAGGTTTTTCATGGAAAGGGTCAGTGGGCACTGAGGCTACCCAGGGAGGGGGTTGAGTCACCTTCCCTGGAGGGGTTTAAGGGACAGGTGGACGAGGTGTTGAGGGACATGGTTTAGTGTTTGATGGGAATGGTTGGACTCAATGATCCGATGGGTCTCTTCCAGCCTGGTGATTCTATGATTCTATGATTCTCATTGCATGGGAGAGGAGTCCCCCTGCTGCTGTGCTCCTTTACTGAGCCAAGGTGGTACAGAAGGCAATTTTGGGCTTTGCTTTCCATGGCTGGGTGCTCCCTGGAGGAAAAGCAGGCACTGGGAAAGGAGCCACGGCAGAGCTGAGCAGAGCTGAGCTGGGAAGGATGTGCCTATTGCCACCACTGGTCCGCAAAACCACATAATCAGCCACAGGGGTATCTTCAACACCTTGTGTGATGGTATTGAAACATGGCACCCAACCAGGTAGATGGCATGTGGACCAGCAGTTGAGCTTGTACAAGGTGATCAAGGAAAACCTAATTCGACGTCTGTCAGACAGCCAAGAAAACCCTGAGCCTGCATTTGGGGAGAACGTGGGTAAGTGGGCAGTGAGAACAGCAACGCCAAATGCATGAGTTTGGTCAGGCCCTGCAGCTAAGCTCAGCTCAGGGCTGAGCTTTGGGAGCGCCCTGTCTGTTCAGCCCTTGAAATCCAAGCTTCAAAAGGTGCTGCAGAGCCCTGAGGACCAGACGCTGCCAGGAACCAGAGGCTTCTGCAAGGGAGAAGAGGAGGCTGAGGGGAGACCTCATTACTCTCTACAACTACCTGAAAGGAGGTTGCAGAGAGGAGGGAGCTGGGCTCTTCTCCCAAGTGACAGGGGACAGGACAAGAGGGAATAGCCTCAAGCTCCGCCAGGGGAGATTTAGGCTGGAGATTAGGAGGAAGTTTTTCACACAGAGGGTCATTGGGCATTGGAATAGGCTGCCCAGGGAGGTGGTTGATTCACCTTCCCTGGACGTGTTTAAGGGATGGGTGGACGAGGTGCTGAGGGACATGGGTTAGTGTTTGATAGGAATGGTTGGACTCGATGATCTGATGGGTCACTTCCAACCTGGTTGTTCTATGATTCTATGATTCTATGCCGGGAGCCAAAGCAGCGTGAAAAACCAGAGTAGGATATTGAAAATTGATGATCCCTGAACAAAAGATAAAAACGAGTTTACAAATGAGTATCAAAAGCATCAGAAGTGCTTGATCTCATATCACATCTGTTCAGGACAGCAACCTGTGCTTTGGTGTGGGCAGCCTGGGAATGACGAGGTAGGGAAGAGCTGTTGGGGCAGGAAAGGGAAGGAGACACAAGGCAGCCCTGAAATATTGAAAGGATGCAAAAAAAGCCAACTCTAGAGTGAGGAAAAGGACAAGAGGTGGAGATGGAGCCTGAAGGAGCTTGGCCTGTGGAGTTCAGCAGGACAGTGCTGGTACAGGAGAGTCCTGGGAAGCATCCTTGGGGATGCTTCTGATGCTTCTGATGTTTCTGAGTAGCCAAAAATAAGCATTGGAGACGTTGATTTGTGGAGCTCTGCCACAGTGGGTGCTGGAAATAGGGGCAGGAGGGTTCAAGGAGCAACAGAACAAATCTGTGGAGAACAGACAGGGCCACCAGCAGCTCCCTAATGGCTGAAAGTTCCCCTCTGGCTCAGGTGACTCTAAATTCCTGTTTCTCAGCCTCCGACATTTGGCTCACAGAGGCTGAAGCTCTGGTGTCTCAGAAAACAAAAAATCAACCAGCACAAACCACAGGCAGCTCTTTGCAATACAGAGAAACCTGGACCAGATCTGCTGATGTACCACACACAAAATGGAGCACACTCTGCACCACGAAGACTCGTTGCTCTAATTTACGAAATGCATCTGCAATCGTTTTTGAATTTGTTGCTAACCCCACTGACTGTGAATATTACCAGCATGACAAGTGTCACTGCTTTGTGTGAAGCTGATAATCACCCTGGAGCTATTGTCCAAAGGTTAATTAACTACGTTAAAACCGGCCAGGACTCAAGCATTCTCCTTGCTTAAAATAAACCAGGGGAAGGTCTTCAGTGACAGTAAATTCTCATGATTGCACTAAGGCTGATGGGTGTGGGAGAAGCAACACTACTGCCCTCTCCTTGAGACCAGAGCATCCAGAAGGAGTCTGGCTTTCCCAGTGTTCTGGGGCCACTGAAAGCATCCCAGCCCCATCCTGAACGAGAAGGGTTAGCACATCTCACTTTTCACACAGAGGGTCATTGGGCATTGGAATAGACTGCCCAGGGAGGTGGTTGAGTCACCTTCCCTGGAGGTGTTTAAGGCACGGGTGGATGAGGTCTTGAGGGACTTGGTTTAGTGTTTGATAGGAATGGTTGGACTAGAAGATCCGATGGGTCTCTTCCAACCTGGTTGTTCTATGATTCTATGATTCATGGCAAAGCATCAGGTGGCAAAATGCCTTGAGGACAGAAAAAGCCCCAGGAGACAGGATGCTTGGTTGCAGTCCCCCCATCTGCAGGTTTTCTGGGGCACTGGAAGCCAGGGCTGTGGCCTTGCTGTCCCTGCAGCACGTGTGAAATCACAGAATCACAGAACAACCAGGTTGGAAGGGACCCATCGGATCTTCTAGTCCAACCATTCCTATCTAACACTAAACCATGCCCCTCAAGACCTCATCCACCCGTCCCTTAAACACCTCCAGGGAAGATGAATCAACCACCTCCCTGGGCAGCCTTTTCCAATGCCCAATGACCCTTTCTGTGAAAAACCTCCTCCTAATCTTCAGCCTAAATCTCCCCTGATGGAGCTTGAGGCCATTCCCTCTTCTCCTGTCCCCTGTCACTTGGGAGAAGAGCCCAGCTCCCTCCTCTCTGCAACCTCCTTTCAGGTAGTTGTAGAGAGTAACGAGGTCTCCTCTCAGCCTCCTCTTCTCCAGGATAAACAACCTCAGCTCTCTCAGCCGCTCCTCATAGGTTCTGTTCTCCAGCCCCTTCACCAGCCTCGTCGCTCTTCTCTGGACTTGCTCCAGAGCCTCAACATCCTTCTTGTGGTGAGGGGCTCAGAACTGGACACAGGATTCAAGGAGCGGCCTCACCAGTGCTGAGTTGAGAGGTCTCAGCGTTTATCCCAGGTGGCACAGAGGAATATTTGCTATTAGCCAAGAGCAGATTGGGGTTGAGCTGCAACTGCAGGGAAAGGGTCAGCTCCTCCAGCCAAAGGGAGGAGGGAGCTGGACGTTTTTCTGGCCCTGGGGCAGAGCTGCATCGCTCCCTGGGTTGGGGCTGAATCGGTGACCTGTGTCCCACCAGGAAGGCGCATCACCCGCCCCGGCTGGGAGCACTGCCCGCACCTCTCCTCCGGTCCATCTGCAGCTCTCCTCCTCTTCTCGCTCAGCCAAAGGCAGCTCCACCACGGCTGACAACTGCCAGGAGGCTTCAGCGAACAAACGCACCACAGCGAAGTGTAACATAACGCTAAATCACAGCTAAAAATATTCCTGAAGAGTTTTATTAGTAAATGCCACAGTATTTTTTTTACCCCCCCTCTTCCACTGCAAAATGTTTTTCAGCTCTAGGAACAGCACTTGACTAAATTGCCTGTAAATCACAAACGCCTCCGGAGGCTGCGCAACACCAATCTTCGCCTAAAAGCCTGCTTAGGAGGATGCCATAAATGCAACTGCCTCGCTACCTCAGGGTTAGAATAAAAGCTCGACCTGCTGCATGGCTGGGTTAAAACAAACAGGCTCCCCGATGATTTTAATCGAAATGGTGTTTCTTTACAGGTACGCAACCAGCAAACACTAAATTAGCAAGAGGGTTCTCAGGTAGTTCAGAGTCGTGGAATGGTTTGTGTCAGAAGGGAACTTAAAGATCATCTAATTCCACCTCCCCTGCCATGGGCAGGGACACCTCCCACTGGATCAGGGGCTCCAAGCCCCATCCAACCTGCCCTTGAACCCCTCCAGGGATGGGGCAGCCACCGCTGCTCTGGGCAACCTCATGGCAAAACCCCTGAGAGCTCATCTCAATTTCCCCTCTTTCACTTAAAAACCATTCCCGCTCACCCTGTCCCTGCCTTCCCTGATTGAGAGCCCCTCCCCAGCATTCCTGAAGCCCTTTTCAGCACTGGAAGCTGCTCTAAGGTCTTCCCCAGCCTTCTTCTCCCCAGGCTGAACAACCCCAACTCTCTCAGCCTGTCCTTGTACAGGAGGTTCTCCAGCCCTCGGATCAT
Source organism: Coccyzus lansbergi (assembly GCA_033558105.1). Lineage (NCBI taxonomy): Eukaryota > Metazoa > Chordata > Aves > Cuculiformes > Coccyzidae > Coccyzus > Coccyzus lansbergi. The sequence goes on from JAUMJK010000230.1 coordinate 256,482, forward strand.
CTCTGTGGCCTCCTCTGGACTCACTCCAACAGCTCCATGTCCTCCCTGTGCTGAGGACTCCAGAACTGGACACAGGGCTCCAGGTTTGGTCTAACCAGAGCGGAGCAGAGGGGCCGAATCCCCTCCCTCACCTGTTGTTCCCACTGCTTAGGGTGCAGCCCAGGACCCAGTTGGTTTCTGGACTGCAAGCGCACGTTGCCGGCTCATGTTAAAGCTTATCATCCCCCAGCCCCCCAAGTCCTTCTCAGGGCTGCCCTCAATCCATTCTCTGCCCAGCTCATAGTTGTGCTTGGGACTACCCAAAAAACAAGTTGTTTCCCTTGGGGTTTAGTTGATGTGGGGTTTGGGTTCTGTTGTTTGATTTCTCAGAAATGAGGAGCCCTCACTGTGCCCGGCCGCTGGCCAGGGTGTCGGGGCCATCAGGTCCCTCCTATCCCACAGGAGCTGTTGCTAGTCTCCGGACAGACCTGTCACCACCACCTCCCTTTGGTTCTGTCTCTGCTTTGGATGCAAACCAAATCCATGCAAACGCAACCCCGTGATACTCTAATGCCGAAGAGAGGAAGGGGTGGGACAAAGGTGCAGATGAAAATACACGTGATCCTCCTCTATCATCCTTCAGCTGCTCCTGGGCTGGGACCACCTGGGAGCGGCAATGTCAGCCTTCATGATTGGACTCGATGATCCAGTGGGTCTCTCCCAACCTGGTTGTTCTATAATTCTATGATTCTATGATTCATCTTCTGAGGAGGAGTCAGGGGACGGCAGCACAGATCCCAGCTCTGTTTTGGCTGGAAAAGCTCCCCGCTGGCCCAGAAACCTGCGTTGTTTGTAACGACTCCTTATCACCGAAGGCAAATCTTCAGTGACATTTGTTTCCCCTTTTGTGCTCAGCTCATTAACAGGAGGATCTCTCCGGCTAGCTGGCGGTTTGAGCGAGCGAGACGCTGCCGAACAAACCCGCCTTATTCTCCCCAATATAGAAGGAGCTTTGATAAACCCTCAGTGAGCAGCAAGGGTCCTTCTGGAAACCCAGCGCTTCCTGCCTCCGGCAACTACCATGCCATGGTTGGACTATGGTTGGACTCAATGATCCAATGGGTCCCTTCCAACCTGGTTGTTCTATGATTCTATGATTTAACAGCATCTCCAGCCTCCCAGAGCTCCCCGTCTTTCCCTGCCAGGGCTGCACTGAGTGCCTGGGCAGACCCGGTCGCTTCCCAGGGTGACGATGCTGTAAAACCCTGCAAAAATCCCACTGGAACCCGGGGGAGTGGGGCCAGATCCTGCCTCTGAGCCGCTCGCGTCCCCTCCGCTCCGAGACATGCGAAACGCTGTGGCTCTCGCCCACAGGGTGCAGCTCCGAGGGTGGCTTTGGGATGAGCAGCTCTGCAAAAAAACATTCCTGCTTATCTTCTTTTTCTTTTTTTTTTTTTTTTTTACATTTATTTTAACACTTTTGGCTTGAGGGCTGTTGTTAGTAACTTGTCAAGATCTTGGCATCCGCAGCTGATTTGTCATCCACCATAAAATGGAGGACGAGCATCTTTGGTTCAGAACTGGGCCAAGGGAGATGACAGCTCGAAGCAAAATATGCTTCAGCTCCAGTTTTCTCTGCGGGCATCACTCCCTGGGGGAAGGAGCAGATATTTGGGGTCTGGGTTGCATCACAGGCATTATATGTAAGAGCCCTGAGCGTGCCCTGCATGCCCTGCGTTTGCGACAGAAGAGGATGCTGCAGGTTAACCTTCTAGCTGCCAGATGAAGTTTTGCTGCCTTCAACCTCCCCTAATCACCGAGCTGCTGAACCTGTCGCTGCTGAGATACGGAGATGCCATCAAAATGCCTTTCTTGTTCTTATTTTTTTTTTTTTTTTTTTTTTTAGTTAATCTAGCAGCATCTCTAAAACCCAGGCGATGGGATGCAGTAAGCGAGGGGTGTGCCTTGGCACGCTGAAGTTTTGAAGATGAATTATTAATTCTGCCATTGCCGCCCTGCCCATCCATCCAGGTCCTTGGCTCCCTGTGTCCGGCAGCGTATCCAGCAGCCGCCGCCTGCTGTGTGCCAGGCAGCTGCAGACAAAGCAGCCACCAACTACGCTAAAAAGCATCTTAATCCAGAGGTATTTTATCATGCCGACAGCACCACGAGGCAGTGAGAACTCCGGTTTTGAAGTGATACGGTTCAAGCTCCCTGCAAGTAGCTGAATCACTCAGCCTGGAGGCCCAGGCGCTGCAAAGCTATGAGGACACCCCCACAATGAGGGGTGTCCCCACTTTTTTGGGGGGAAGAGGGGCTCCAAACCCCCCTGTTGACCCTCCACGATGATGTCAAAATTAAAAGCACCGGGTGGATCCTCCCTTCCCAAGATGCAGGGATGTAAAGTGCCAATGCAAGGGTACAAAGCAGCCAGGTTCCCCCCATCTCCATGCAGGAATGCAAAGTGACAGCACTTCCCACTCCCCCTGCTCCCCCATCCCCATCACGCAAGGGTGCAAAGACGCCTCTTACCCCCCTCCCTTGCAAGGTGGTAAAGCTGTTAGGATTTTCACCTTTTCACTTACAAGAAGCAGAGCAATGCCCCCCCCCAACCCCCCCACCCTCCCTAACCCCATCCACGCAAGGATGCAGCAGCTCAGAGCACTGTGATGCTAAGTGGTTTGGGGGTCTCCTCCTCAATGGAAAGGTATAAAGCAGCCTGACTCCCTCCTCTCCATGCAACGGGGGAGCAACCCCCACCCCCCCCAAGCAATCAGTCGGTGCAAAGTGAGAAGGATGCGAACCAGCTCCGACAAATGCCTCCTGATGCAAGGATGCAAAGTGACGCGCTGCCGTCGTCCCCAAAAAGATATGGGGACACTCCCACCATGAGGGATGGAAAGCTATAAGGATGCCCCCACAACAAGGGATGCAAAGCCAGGGGTCCAGCCCTTCAATGAGGGATGCAAAGCTATGGAGACACCCCCACAATGTGGGATGCAAAGCTATGGGGTCCAGCCCTTCAATGAGGGATGCAAAGCTATGGAGACACCCCCGTGAAGCCAGCAGGGACACCCTCACAATGAGGGATGCAAAGCTATAGGGTCAGCCCTTCAATGAGGGATGCAAAGCCAGAGGGTCAGCCCTGCAATGAGGGATATAAAGCCATAGGGACACCCCACAATGAGGGATGTATAACTACAGGGACATGCCCATAATGAAGGATGCAAAGCCAGTTGGCCAGCCCTTCAATGAGGGGTGCAAAGCTATAGGATAAGCCCTTCAATGAGGGGTGCAAAGCTATAGGATAAGCCCTTCAATGAGGGATGCAAAGCTATACGGACACCCCACAATGACGGATGCAAAGCCAGGGCTCCAGCCTTTCAATGAGGGATGCAAAGCTATAGGGATACCCCCACAACGAGGGATGCAAAGCCAGGGGTTCAGCCCTTCAGTGAGGGATGCAAAGCAATGGGGTCCAGCCCTTCAATGAGGGATGCAAAGCTATAGGGACACCCCCACAATGAAGGATGCATAACTATGGGGACATCCCCATAATGAAGGATGCAAAGCCAGGTGGCCAGCCCTTCAATGAGGGATGCAAAGCTATAGGATCAGCCCTGCAATGTGGGATGCAAAGCTATGGGGTCAGCCCTTCAACGAGGAATGCAAAGCTATAGGGACACCCCAACAAAGATGGATGCAAAGCCAGAAGTTCAGCCCTTGAACGAGGGATGTAAAGCTATGGGGTCCAGCCCTGCAACGAGGGATGCAAAGCTACAGGGACACCCCCACAATGAGGGATGCAAAGCTATAGGGTCAGCCCTGCAACGAGGGATGCAAAGCCAGAGGGTTCGGCCCTTCAATGAGGGATGTAAAGCTATAGGGACACCCCCACAATGAGAGATGCAAAGCTATAGGGTCAGCCCTGCAATGAGGGATGCAAAGCTATGGGGACACCCCCATGAAGCCAGCAGGGACACCCCCACAAGAGGGATGCAAAGCCAGGGGTCCAGCCCTTCAATGAGGGATGCAAAGCTATGGGGTCCAGCCCTTCAATGAGGGATGCAAAGCCAGGGGTCCAGCCCTTCAATGAGGGATGCAAAGCTATAGGGTCAGCCCTTCAATGAGGGATGCAAATCCAGGGGTCCAGCCCTTCAATGAGGGATGCAAAGCTATAGGGTCAGCCCTTGAACGAGGGATGTAAAGCTATAGGGTCAGCCCTGCAACAAGGGATGCAAAGCCAGAGGGTTCGGCCCTTCAACGAGGGATGTAAAGCTATAGGGACACCCCCCACAATGAGAGATGCAAAGCTATAGGGTCAGCCCTTCAATGAGGGATGCAAAGCTAGGGGGACACCCCCATGAAGCCAGCAGGGACACCCCCACAAGAGGGATGCAAAGCCAGGGGTCCAGCCCTTCAATGAGGGATGCAAAGCTATGGGTCAGCCCTTCAATGAGGGATGCAAAGGTATGGGTCAGCCCTGCAGTGAGGGATGCAAAGCTATGGGGTCCAGCACTTCAATGAGGGATGTAAAGCCATAGGGACACCCCACAACGAGGGATGCAAAGCTATGGGTCAGCCCCACACTGAGGGATGCAAAGCTATGGGTCCAGCCCTTCAATGAGGGATGCAAAGCTATAGGGTCAGCCCTTCAATGAGGGATGCAAAGGTATGGGTCAGCCCTGCAGTGAGGGATGCAAAGCTATGGGTCCAGCCCTTCAATGAGGGATGCAAAGCTATGGGTCAGCCCCACACTGAGGGATGCAAAGCTATGGGTCAGCCCTGCAGTGAGGGATGCAAAGCTCTGGGGTCCAGCCCTTCAATGATGGATGTCAAGCGGAGACGGCTCCCCCCGTGCAAGGCAGTAAAGCGGCGCAGGGATGCCGAGAGGTTGGGGGGCTCCCCTCCAGGCAGAGGTGGAGGAAGGGGGGGCACTAAAAAGCGTGCCAAGCCGCGGCGGGGGGGGGGGGGGGGGCTCCCTGCTACCCGGCGACGAGGTGTGTGTCCCCCTGGGCAGGTTCCGGACGCCGCTTGCCCGCGCTGCGCATCCCTTCCCCGCTCACCTGGGCCGCTCGGGGGGTGCTGTCGGTGAGCCTGGGGGTGCTGTCGGTGTGCCGGGGGGTGTCGGTGTGGCGGGGGGGGCCCCCGCGGGGCGGTGCGGGGCTGCGGCGCTGCCGCTCCCCCCGCGCTCCGCAGTGCGCGCACGGCGCATGTGCCCCCCCTGCTCCGCCCCGAGACGCCAACGGGGGCAGCGGGGACCCCCGCGAACAGGGGGACCCCCCCCCCGGGAACAGAGGCACCCCTAGGGAACAGAGACACCCCTAGGGAACGCAGGGAAAAACCGGGAACAAAGAGACTCCCTCCGGGAATAGGGCACCCCCAGGGCATCCACAGACCCCCCCCCCCCGGGAACGCAGGGACCCTTAAGGAACACAGGGACCCCAGGAACAGAGACCCCTAAGGAACAGAGAGACCCCCTAGGGAACACAGGGACACCAGGAACAGAGAGACCCCTAGGGAGCACAGGGCCCCCCCCCCCCCCCCAGGAACACAGGGACCCCTAGGGACAGAGGAACCCCCAGGAACAGAGAGACCCGCCCGGGAACACAGGGACCCCCAGGAACAGAGGGACCTCCAGGAACAGAGACCCCTAGGGAACAAAGAGACTCCCTTCAGGAATAGGGCACCCCCAGGGCAGCCAGAGACCCCCCCCTGGGAGCAGAGAGACCACCCGGGAACGCAGGGACCCCCAGGAACAGAGACCCCTAGGGAACAGAGGGACCCCCAGAAACAGAAGGACCTCCAGGAACAGAGGGACCCCCCCAGAAACAGAGAGACCCACCCCAGGGACACAGGGACCCCCCCAGGAACAGAGGGATCTCCAGGAACAGAGACCCCTAAGGAACAGAGAGACCCCCAGGAACACAGGGACACCCAGGAACAGAGGGACCCCCACGAACACAGGGAAAACCTGGAAACAAAGAGACCCCCTCCGGGAATAGGGCACCCCCAGGGCATCCACAGACCCCCCTGGGAACAGAGAGACCCCCACCCGGGAATACAGGCACCCCAGGAACAGAGAGACCCCTAGGGAACAGAGGGACCCCAAGGAACAGAGACCCCTAACGAACAGAGAGACCCCCAGGAACACAAGGACACCCAAGAACAGAGGGGCCCCCAGGGACACAGGGAAAACCTGGAAACAAAGAGACCTCCTCCGGGAATAGGGCACCCCCAGGGCATCCACAGACCACCTGGGAACAGAGACCCCCTAGGGAACACAGGGACCCCTAGGGAACAGAGGGACCCCTAGGGACAGAGGAACCCCCAGGAACAGAGGGGCCCCCAGGAACACAGGGACCCCCGGGAACAGAGGGACCCCCAGGAACAGAGACCCCTATGGAACAGAGAGACCCCTAGGGAACACAGGGACCCCCAGGAACAGAGAGAACCACAGGGAACACAGGGACCCTCCGGAAAGAGAGAGAACCCACCCCAGGAACACAGGGACACCCAGGAACAGAGGGACCCCCAGGAACAGAGACCCCTAGGGAACAGAGGGACCCCCAGGAACACAGGGATCCCCAGGATCAGAGGGACCCCCAGGAACAGAGACCCCTAGGGAACAGAGAGACCCCTAGGGAACACAGGGAAAACCCAGGAACAAAGAGACCCCCTCCGGGAATAAGGCACCCCCAGGGCATCCACAGACCCCCAGGGAACAGAGAGACCCCCACCCGGGAACACAGGGACCCCTTGGCAACAGAGAGACCCCCAGGGAGCACAGTGACCCCAGGAACAGAGAGACCCCCCCAGGAATACAGAGACCCCCAGGAACAGAGAGACCCCTAGGGAAAACAGGGGCCCCCAGCAACAGAGACACCTAGGGAACAGAGAGACCCCCAGGAACACAGGGAAAACCCGGGAACAAAGAGACCCCCTCCGGGAATAGGGCACCCCCAGGGCATCCAGAGACCCCCAGGGAACAGAGAGACCCCCCAAGAACGCGCGATGCAGCCTCCAAAGGAGCTCAGGTCTTTCCATAGCCCATGGGTACCACTTAGATGCAGACCAGTGCAGATGGTAGCCTTCAGCAGGAGTTAACGGGAAACCAACCTGGGGTGTCTAGAAACAACCCCACTTCAGGGCTCTGCTCTTCTCAAGCCACCCTAACCCACCCAAACTCCTTGCCTGGGCTCTACCCACACTCCAACCCTGGTTTCTGATGAGGATTTTTCGGGCTTGCCAAGGAGGGATGGGAATGACTTGCTGGGATGGTGAGGACACCACATGGCTCTGTCCAAGCCAGCTGCACATTGTCTCCAGGGATGCTCATGGGGTCAGGGATGCTCTGGAGCCCTCTGTCCCCTCCTCAACCCCAGAGATGCTCTGGAGCCCTCTGTCCCCTCCTCAAGCCCAGGGATCATAGAATCGTAGAATCATAGAACAAGCAGGTTGGAAGGGACCCATCAGATCTTCTAGTCCAACCATTCCTATCAAACACTAAATCAAGTCTCTCAAGACCTCATCCACCTGTGCCTTAAACACCTCCAGGGAAGGTGACTCAACCACCTCCCTGGGCAGCCTATTCCAATGCCCAATGATGCTCTGGAGCCCTCTGTCCCCTTTTCAACCCCAGGGATGCTCTGGAGCTCTCTGTCCCCTCCTCAAGCCCAGGGGCAGCTCCAGGCTGGAGGCTGGCGGTGCAGCTGATCAAGGTTCGGCACAGAAATAGCTCAGTGCTGTAAATCCAGCTGCTACTAGAGGGCAGAATGAGCCAGGCGAGACAGGTTTCTTTAGCTGTGTGAGAAGCTGGGATGTGGGAAACTGTGTTTGTGAGGCGTAGGGAGGGAAGAGGGAGAACTTCAGCAGAGTGGCAGATGATCTCTGACATGGTTTGAGGTTTGGAGTGGGATGACTCACTCTTTGATTCTTTTTACGGAGCACTCCAGGGCTGGATTAAGCCGTGATCATAGAATCATAGAATAATAGAACAACCAGGTTGGAAGAGACCCATCGGATCATTGAGTCCAACCATTCCTATCAAACACTAAACCATATCCCTCAGGACCTCATCTACGTGTGCCTTAAACACCTCCAGGGAAAGTGAAGCAACCCCCTCCCTGGGTTCCAGCCTGTTCCAGTGCCCAATGACCCTCTGTGTGAAAAACTTCCTCCTAATATTCAGCCTAAACCTCCCCTGGCGGAGCTTGAGGCCATTCCCTCTTGTCCTGTCCCCTGTCACTTGGGAGAAGAGGCTAGCTCCCTCCTCTCTACAACCTCTTTTCAGGGAGATGTAGAGAGTAATGAGGTCATAAGGAAGGCACCACAATGAGCATCGTGGAGGAGGCTGGACCAAGGTCCCAGTTCCCTGGCGCGTTCCCTGGCTGCTGCACCCCCAGCCCTCGCTGCTGCTGGTCCTCCTCGGGAACAGAAAACAAGAATGAACGCCTGGTGAGGGCAGCCCTGCAGGGGCAGCTGCTGTTTAATGTTTTCATCAACAATACAGGCAGAGAGACAACGTGGAGCTGTTGGAGAGAGTCCAGAGGAGGTCACGAAGATGATCTGAGGACTGGAGGACCTCCCATGAGAGGACAGGCTGGGAGAGTTGGAGTTGTTCAGCCTGGGGGAGAGAAGGCTCCGGGGAGACCTTAGAGCAGCTTCCAGTGCTGAAAGGGGACCAATAGGAAAGGTGGGGACAGCTTTTTAGCAAGGCTTGTTGTAACAGGACAAGGAGTAACGGTTTTAAACTAAGTGAAGGGAGACTTAGGCTGGATATAAGGAAGAAACAACCCTATGCAGAGCTACAGACTGGGAGAAGCCTGGCTGGAAAACTGCCAGGAGGAGAGGGACCTGGGGGTGTTGGTCGACAGCCAACTGAACATGAGCCAGCAGTGTGTCCAGGTGGCCAAGAAGGCCAATGGCATCCTGGCTTGGATCAGTAATGGTGTGACCAGCAGGGCCAGGGAGGTGATTCTCCCTCTGTACTCAGCTCTGGTGAGGCCGCTCCTGGAATCCTGTGTTCAGTTGTGGGCCCCTCAGCACAAGAAGGATGTTGAGGCTCTGGAGCAAGTCCAGAGAAGAGCAACGAAGCTGGTGAAGGGGCTGGAGAACAGGCCTGATGAGGAACAGCTGAGAGAGCTGGGGGTGTTTATCCTGGAGAAGAGGAGGCTGAGAGGAGACCTCATTGCTCTCTACAAGAACCTGAAAGGAGGTTGTAGAGAGGAGGGAGCTGAGCTCTTCTCCCAAGTGCCAGGGGACAGGACAAGAGGGAATGGCCTCAAGCTCCGCCAGGGGAGATTTAGGCTGAAGATTAGGAGGAAATTTTTCCCAGAAAGGGTCATTGGGCATTGGAAAAGGCTGCCCAGGGAGGAGGTTGATTCACCTTCCCTGGAGGTGTTTAAGGCACGGGTGGATGAGGTCTTGAGGGACATGGTTTAGTGTTTGATAGGAATGGCTGGACTCCATGATCCGATGGGTCTCTTCCAACCTGGTTGTTCTATGATTCTATGATTCTATGAAACAGCAAGGGGCCAACCTTGTGCCATGCTGGAGTGGGGATGTGTCCCCCAGCCTCCAAACCAAAGAGCTGGGATGTATCCCCCAGCCTCCAAACCAAGGAGCTGGGATGTATTTCCCAGCCTCCAAACCAAAGAGCTGGGATGTGTCCCTCAGCCTCCAAACCAAGGAGCTGGGATGTGTCCCCAGCCTCCAAACCAAGGAGCTGGGATGTGTCCCCCAGTCTCTAAATCAAGATGCTGGGATGTGTCCCCCAGCCTCCAAACCAAGGAGCTGGTGAGGAATCCACACTGTCCATGGATAAACTATGCAATTACCAGTTACTACTGCTAATTAACGAGTCATGGGAACAACTTATCCTGGGGGCACATCCACAAACTTCTCTGCTAGCAGTGCCCCAAACACCTTGAGGTTTTAACCTCCTTGGAGTCAACAATAGCTCCTGCATCTGTGGCACTGGGGACAAACAGGGATGTGCTGGCACGGGGGCACCAGGATAAGCACCCAGCCCAAACCCCTGTGATTCCAACCCTCCATCGGGCTTGACTCAGCAAACCAAGCATGGTGTGTCTGGAGTTGGTGACAAAACTGCTCTTGGGTTTGGGCTGCAGACCCCCAGCCAGTGCAGGAGGAGGTGCTGGGTGCGGTGCCACCACCGCCCCGTGCGCTCACCTCCCGCACAGGCTGCTGCAAGGGGTGAGGTAATCCTGGGTAATTCCTGACTTCCATGGAAATGCCTCCGGGCCACGATGATTATCACCGTAATTAGCCTCTCTGATTTTTCTTGGTGTTCTATAAAATATTAATTTACAGCTGGATCCTTGCCTCCTTTGTGTACCGACTTGAGCTCTTCCCGCCAGCAGAGCATCTCTGGCACCTCTGGCTGAGGTCCTGCAGGGCTACAGAGCAGAACTGGGGAGGTTGCTGGCGGTTGGGGTTGGTGACTCCAGCCAGGAGCTTCCACTTCCCTGCAGGAACACGCCCTTGTAGCTTCTGTTTCAAAAGAAAGACACAAAACCACCGAAGAGCTCCCAGAAAGCACCCTTCACCCTGCTTCATCTGGATGATGAAGGCAAGGGGACAGGTAAACCACTGCAGAAGCTCTTTAGTGTGGTGTAGATCCATCCTATTACCCCGTTTGAGGCAGAAATAATGTTTTTGCTCGACCGCATGGTAAATCAGGTGGGGCAGCAGCTGTGGCTGAGCTGGACCACATTCCCCACTACATCCTGGTTGACAGCTGACTGATCATGATCCAGCAGTGGCCCAGGTGGCCAAGAAAGCCAATGGCATCTTGGCTTGGATCAGAAATGGTGTGACCAGCAGGTCCAGGGAGGTTATTCTCCCTCTGGACTCAGCACTGGTGAGAACACTCCTCCCTCACCACAAGTAGGATGTTGAGGCTCTGGAGTGAGTCCAGAGAAGAGCAATGAAGCTGGTGAAGGGGCTGGAGAACAAGAGGAGTGGCTGAGAGAACTGAGGGTGTTTAGCCTGGAGAAGAGGAGGCTGAGGAGAGACCTCATTGTTCTCTGTAACTACCTGAAAGGAGGTTGTGGAGAGGAGGGAGCTGGGCTCTTCTCCCAAGGGACAGGGGACAGGACGAGAGGGAATGGCCTCAAGCTCCGCCAGGGGAGATTAAGGCTGGACATTAGGAAAAAGTTTTTCCCAGAAAGGGTCACTGGGCAGTGGCAGAGGCTGCCCAGGGAGGGAGTTGATTCACCTTCCGTGGAGGTGTTTAAGGGACGGGTGGATGAGGTGCTGAGGGACATGGTTTAGTGTTTGATAGGAATGGTTGGACTAGATGATCCGGTGGGTCTCTTCCAACCTGGTTGTTCTATGATTCTATGATCCTGCACCCACTGGAGCAAACAAACTGCTGTAATTTCCACCATCAAAATGAAGCCAAATGCAGAGCCTGCTGGGCACACCATGTCCTGAAAACCTGCTGCTCACACCAGTGCTTTTAAGTTGCCTCATTTTTCAGCCACACTAAGTAGAATTGACTTCAATCTGGCTAAGAAGTGAGAAAACGTCACCTTTGCTATTTTGACCCTGAACATTGGGAAGGTGAGGCAGAGCAGGGGTGCTATGGCACAGGTCTTACCTTGACCAGGTACAACAGGCAGCAGCCCTGTGGGACTGCCCGTGGCCTGGCTGTCTGCATTGGAGTTATTTTCCTTTGGAGGCAGCACCAGCATCTCTGCAAGCCCTGGTACTCTCCCTGCCTTCTCATTGTGACAAGCCTTGGGCACTGGACCCTGTGTCCTAGCATCCCTGCCAGCAGGTGACCGTGGCTGCGTCCCTCCAGGCTGCCCCCGCGTTGTTTATTCCTCTGGGATGATGTATTTGATGTCTTTGCCAGGCCAGATGTAAGGGCTGGCTTAACGATGGCTGAAACCTAAGCAAAGAGCATTACTAATGGCCCAAAAGATTGTGCCCAGCATGTGAATGTCTCTGCTGGGAGCTTCTTGCTACCAGAGTTGTTTTCCCAGTGCTTTCAGCCAAGCAGCAGATGTTGTCAGTGATGTTTTGCCCTCCGGACAGCCCGACTTGTCCCCACACCCCTGTGCAACACCCGCTGACACAGCGCCAGGTCACAGATCTCTTGGGAATTTGTATTCTCCGAGGCCACGACCCACTGCGACGCTTCCCAAGGTGTTTGCTTCAGATATTTCCACGCAGCCACCCCTCCCCTTCTGCAGAACCAAACACACACACATGCTTTGGAGCTGCCAATCCCTTTGGCAAAGGCTCCGGCACCATGTTTCGGGGAAAAGCAACAAGCTGCTGACAGCAACACTTTGCCTGGGCAACGGGAGGCCCGTCAGCCGCCGCACGAGGTGCTGCCTGCCAGCTCTCCAGGGATGTTGGGTGCAGGTCCTGGAGAGCTTGACTTGGCTGCATCTATCCACCACATCCCTTATTGATCTGGGGGGCTTTCAGGAAAACCCTGCTGCATACGCAGGAGGGAATTTTATCATTGAGTGCGACTAGGGAGGAGCAGCTTTATCTGTTTTCTTTTTCTTTTTTTTTTTTTCCCTCTCAGCGTTCCGTTCAGCTTGTGGTTGCAGAGCTGCAAACCCTCCGGGTGTGATGCTCCAACCTAAATAAAGAGCTGTTTCTGCCTGACACTGCCAGAGCTTTCCAGGCCGCAGCTCTCTCCTGGTTGAAGCCTCCACCAGCTCAGCCAGCCCTGCTTTTTAATCCTCTCTTCGTTCACCCTCCCCACTGTGATTTTCACCCCTCTGTCCCACTGGTGTTGTCCAGCCTGGAAAGCTGCAGTGACCCCTGGCACAGGCAGCACCAGAATATGCCCCATTGAGGTGTCGTGCAGCCAACATCCAGGAGAGATGCTGCTCAGTGGATTTTGTGTCCGATTTAAGGCCCACAATAATATTAACCCTCTGTTTTCCACTGCACCAGAGCCTTCTGCAGCTCTGGGGTGGGGGTGGATTCTCTAAGAGACGCTACGTGCTACAGCAAAGGGCTCTCTCACCCCTCTCTCTCCTGTTCTTAATCCAGGAGAGAATGCAGGGAATTAGCATTTCGGGGGCTCATCTCCCCTGCGCACGGCTCAGGGTGCCCCAAACCCCCTTCCCTTTCAGATTGCTGGGGTTTAACCCAATATAATCTGCAAGCCGGCAACCTCAGCCGGCCTTATGGCAAAATAATAGAATCATAGAATAACCAGGTTGGAAGAGACCCATCAGATCATCGAGTCCAACCACTCCTATCAAACACTAAACCATGTCCCTCAGGACCTCGTCTACCTGTGCCTTAAACAGCTCCAGGGAAGGTGAATCAACCCCATTGGGCAGCCTGTTCCAATGCCCAACGACCCTTTCTGTGAAATGATTATTAAAACGCAGCTCTGCGGCATCTCGCGTCGGCAGAGGGCAGTGGAAGATGCTCCCAACCCTCCCTGCTTGTGCTGGTGGAGATGGGGATCCGGGGAGGAGACTCCAGCAGAGAGGAGAGGAAATAAAAAAATGCAGTTCCTGCAGCAGGGGAGGTTGACCCAGCGTGGCATTCCCACTCCGCTGGGTTTTATCGATGGGACAGGAAGGCGAGGGCAGGAGGTGCATCTCCCACCACCTCCAGCTTGGGTCTCGCCAACCATGGTTTAATGGTTGATAGGAACGGTTGGACTCGATGATCCGACGGGTCTTTTCCAACCTGGTGGTTCTATCATTAAGCCCTTGGGTGGGAGGCAGTGGGTGGCCAATGCCCTTGACGGCGCTGCTACGGCCACGCTGACCTCTCCTTGCCCCGTTCGCCTACTCCCGCAGGCGAACGGGGCAAGGAGAGGTCAGCGTGGCCGTAGCCGCGCGGCCGAGGGCATTGGCCACCTATACTTGCCCACTCCTGGCTTCAACCCACGAGAAGACGGAGCTGGCGCTGGTATTGAGGCCCTGCCGCCGCCTCCCGGCCCTGACACCTAATTAATATCCCCGGAGATAAAGCGAAGAGCGGAGTGAGGTTGGGATGTGTTATTTTTCCCCTGATAGGAATCTGACACTGACACAGCCATTAGGGGAAAGAAAGAATAATAACTTCGACTTGGCAATATATTAGAAGCGTAAATACCTTCGACGTGTGAAAAGACAGGTTTTAAGGCATCGGTGGGTTTGTAATTATTTATTGAAAGGAGAGAAAAGGTGGAGCTTATTGCAAAACCGAGACAGTGGAGAGAGAGAGAGAGCAACTCCTCGCTCGCTTTGTGCTGCCACCCTGCTCGGCGAACCCCAGAGCCAAGGAAACACGGGGTTACCCACAGACCTGGGGAGCATCCCACTGCTGGGATTGAGGTGTGGGGTGACCTTCGGCCCCAGGGAGCATCCTGCTGTCAGGATTGAGTTGTGGGGTGATCCTTGGTCCCAGGGAGCATCCTGCTGCTGGGATTGAGATGGAGTGACCCACAGCCCCGGGGAGTATCCCACTGCTGGGATTGAGATGTGAGGTGACCCACAGCCCCAGAGAGCATCCCACTGTCAGGATTTAGTTTTGGGGTGACCCTCGGTCCCAGGGAGCATCCCACTGCTGGGATTGAGATATGGGGTGACCCATGGCCCCAGGGAGCATCCCATTGTTGGGATTGAGTTGTGGGTGACCCACAGCCCCAGGGAGCATCCCGCTGTCAGGATTGAGTTGTGGGGTGACCCTCGGTCCCAGGCAGCATCCCATTGCTGGGATTGAGATATGGAGTGACCCATAGCCCCAGGGAGCATCCCACTGTCAGGATTGAGTTGTGGGGTGACCCTCGGTCCTAGGGAGCATCCCGCTGCTGGGACTGAGTTGTGGGGTGACCCATGGCCCCGGAGAGCATCCCACTGCCAGGCCTCTGGGCTGGTGTTACAGAAATGCTCTCAAAGCTTTTTTGGGGTGAGGAATGCTGGTGAGCTGCCTGTGATCCTCGAGGGGTGCAGGCAGGGTGTGGGGGCTGTGGGGCATCCTTGGAACCCCACGAGTGTGCAGCATCTTTTGAACCTCGGGGTGGGGGGGAGCTGCGAGAGATGTGGGACACCCTGTGAACCTCGGGGGATGCCGGACATCCTTTGAACCTTGGGGGATGCAGGGGATGCAGGGCAGCCTGTGATCCCCAGGGGATGTGGAGCATCCTTTGAAACCCAGGGGATCCTTTGAGCCTGGTGGGGTGTGGGGCACCCTGTGAATCCCAGGGGATGCGGGGGATCTTTTGAGCCTCACGAAGTGTGGGGCTGCCTGTGAACCTTGGGGGATGCGGAGGATCCTTTGAGTCTGATGGGGTACGGGGGATGCAGGGCACCCTGTGAACCCTGGGGGCTGCGGGGCTGCCTGTGAGCCCCGGGGATGACAGGCATCCTTTAAACCTCAGGGGGTGCAGGAGATCATGGAATCATAGAATCCTAGAACAACCAGGTTGGAAGGGACCCATTGGATCATTGAGTCCAACCATTCCTATCAAACACTAAACCATGTCCCTCACGACCTCATCCACCTGTGCCTTAAACACCTCCAGGGAAGGTGAATCAACCACCTCCCTGGGCAGCCTATTCCAATGCCCAATGACCCTCTGTGTGAAAAACTTCCTCCTAATGTCTAGCCTAAATCTCCCCTGGTGGAGCTTGAGGCCATTCCCTCTTGTCCTGTCCCCTGTCACTTGGGAGAAGAGTCCAGCTCCCTCCTCTCTACAGCCTCCTTTCAGGTAGTTGGAGAGAGCAATGAGGTCTCCCCTCAGCCTCTTCTTCTCCAGGATAAACACCCCCAGCTCTCTCAGCCGCTCCTAATAAGTGCTGTTCTCCAGTCCCTTCACCAGCTTTGTTGCTCTTCTCTGGACTCACTCCAGAGCCTCAACGTCCTTCTTGTGCTGAGGGGCCCACAACTGGACACAGGATTCGAGGAGCGGCCTCACCAGTGCTGAGTACAGAGGGAGAAGAACCTCCCTGGTCGCTTAAACCCCTCCAGGTAAGGTGACCCAACCACCTCACTGGGTTCCAGCCTGTTCCAGTGCCCAATGACCCTTTCCATGAAAAGTTTTTCCTAATGTCCAGCCTAAACCTCCCCTGGCAGATGTTGAGGCCATTCCCTCTCATCCTGTCCCCTGTCCCTTGGGAGAAGAGCCCAGCTCCCTCCTCTCCACAACCTCCTTTCAGGGAGAGAGCAATGAGGCCTCCCCTCAGCCTCCTCTTCTCCTCAGCCGCTCCTCTTGTTCTCCAGCCCCTTCACCACCTTCGTCGCTCTTCTCTGGACTCTCTCCAGAGCCTCAACATCCTTCTTGTGCTGAGGGGCCCACAACTGCACACAGGCTTCGAGGAGCGGCCTCAGCAGTGCTGAGTCCAGAGGGAGACGCGGGGCACCTTCGGCAGCCTGGGGGCTGCAGGGCGGGAGGGGCAGGAGCTGCGGGGCATCCTTTCAACCTCGGTGGGTGCGGGAGCCGCGGGGCACCTAAGGCACCTTGGGGGTCGCGAGGCATCCTTCGAATGGCGGGGGGGGGGGGTGCGTGAGCCGCGAGGCCCCCGTGGGCCGCGCTGGCGCCGCCGCCGGGTTGGGGGGCGTCCTTTCCCCCCGGGGGCGGGTGTTTTGTCGGTGCGGGGGCGGAGGCGGCGGTCGGGGAGGCGGTCGGTGCGGGGCGGGGCGGGGCCGGGGGGCGGCGGGCGCGGGGCAGGCGGAGCGCGATGGCGAAGCGCGGCGAGAAGGGGCCGGCGGGCGAGGGCCGGGGGGAAGCGGGGGCTCCCGCCGCTCCCGCCGCCGCCGCCACCGCAGCCGCCGCCTTCCAGCCCCCCGAGGGCGGCTTCGGCTGGGTGGTGGTCTTCGCCGCCGCCTGGTGCAACGGCTCCATCTTCGGCATCCACAACTCCTTCGGCATCCTCTACATGATGCTGCAGAGCGACCTGGGCGAGGGCCGCGCCGACCGCGCGCTCGAGTTCAAGACAGGTACCGGACCTCCCCCCCCGGGACCCCCCCCACCCCGGGACCCCCCACCCGCAGCGGCTGCCCCAAAGGGACCGGGCGGGGATGGGGCGTGCGGCTGGGATGCGGGGCTAGGGAGCGGGGGCGGTGTGGGGATGGGACGCGGGGCGGAGGTGCGGCGTTGGGATGCGGGGATGGGATGCGGAGTCAGTGTGGGGCTGGGATGTGGGGCTCGGATACGGTGTTGGGGTGTGGGGCTGAGATGCGGCGTTGGGATGCGGGACTGGGATGCGGAGTCAGTGTGGGGCTGGGATGTGGGGCTGGGATGTGGGGCTGGGGAGCGGGGCTGGGATGCAGAGCCAATGTGGGGCTGGGATGTGGGGCTGGGATGAGTGGCCGGTGTGGGGCTGGGATACGGCTTTGGGTTGTGGGGCTGGGATGCAGGGCTGGGATGCGGAGTCAGTATGGGGCTGGGATAGGGCTTTGGGGTGTGGGGCTGGGATGTGAGGCTGAGATGCAGCGTTGGACTGTGGGGCTGGGATGCGGAGTGAATGTGGGGCTGGGATGAGTGGCCGGTGTGGGGCTGGGATACGGCTTTGGGGTGCGGGGCTGGGATGCGGAGTCAGTGTGGGGCTGGGATAGGGCTTTGGGGTGTGGGGCTGGGATACGGCGTTGGGATGCGGGGCTGGGATGCGGAGTCAACGTGGGGCTGGGCTGTGGGGCTGAGATGAGTGGCCAGTGTGGGGCTGGGATACAGCGTTGGGCTGTGGGACTGGGATGTGGGACTGGGATGAGTGGCCGGTGTGAGGCTGGGATACGGTGTTGGGCTGTGGGGCTGGGATGCGGAGTCAATGTGGGGCTGGGATGGAAGGCTGGGATGCGGAATCAATGTGGGGCTGGGATACGGTGCAGGGTTGGGATGCGAGGCTGGGATATGAGGATGGTGTGGGGCTGAGGTGCGGGGCTGTTATGTGGAGTCAGTGTAGGGCTGGGATGTGGGGCCAGTGCGGGGCTGAGATGCGGCGTTAGGGATGCGGGGATGGCGTGGGGCTAGGGAGCAGGGTCAGTGTGGGGCTGGGATGCAGTGTTGGGATACGGGACCGGGATGCGAGGCTAGGGAGTGGGGTCAGTGTGGGGCTGGGATGCAGCACTGGGTTGCAGGGCTGGGATGAGGGGTCAGTGTGGGGCTGGGATGCAGCCTTGGGATGTGGGGCTGGGATGCAGAGCTACGGAGCAGGACCAATATGAGGCTGGGACGTGGCACTGGGATGTGGGGCTGGTGTGGGGTTGGGATGCGGCATTGGGATGTGGGGATGGGGTGTCAGCCTAGGGAGCAGAGTCAGTGTAGGGCTGGGATGCAGCACTGGGATGTGGGGCTGGGATGCGGGGCTAGGGAGTGGGGCCCGTGTGGGGCTGGGATGTGGCACAGGGATGCGGAGCCAATGTGGGGCTGAGATGCAGAGTTGGGATGCGGGGCCAGTGTGAGGCTGGGATGTGGCACAGGGATGCGGGGTCAGTGTGGGGCTGAGATGTGGCACAGGGATGCGGAGCCAGTGTGGGGCTGGGATGCAGAGTTGGGATGCGGGGCCAGTGTGAGGCTGGGATGTGGCACAGGGATGCGGGGTCAGTGTGGGGCTGGGATGTGGCACAGGGATGCGGGGTCAGTGTGGGGCTGAGATGTGGCACAGGGGTGTGGGGCCAGTGTGGGGCTGAGATGCAGAGTTGGGATGTGTGGCTAGTGTGGGGCTGGGATATGGGGCCGGTGTGGCATAAGGATGTGGCTGGGATGCAGGGCAGTTGTGCAGTTGGGATATGGGGCTGGGATGTGAGGCCAGCACAGCACTGGGATGTGGGGCTGGGATGCAGGGCTGCTGCGGGGTGGGTTTGGGGTCGCACCGGGAGGCAGTGGGGCTGGATGGAAGCTGCTCCTCTGATGGGCTGAACCGTGCATCGGTTGTCCCCTCCATCCTTGTAGCGGTGGCTATATTTGTCTCTGAGAGCATCGTGTGGTTCTAAACTCCTTTGTGCTCAGTTAAAAGTATTTCATCCCAAAAGCTGCCCTTAGCCTGCCCTGCCTGCTGTGTTTTAGTAGACGTGAATGAGCTGGCGGGGGGGGGACGACATACTTTATTTTTTATTGTTATTCTGTTAGGGTTTTTCAAGCTGTGTGTCTGTCTGCCTTATCTCTCGGGGGCGGCTGCAGGAGAGCGTCTGCCTCACCCACACGGTTCTTCCAAGGAGGATCCGTGTGGTGGGAAAGCTGCCTAGGGTAGGTCTGGCACCGTCACACTGAGGGTCTCGAGAGGTTGTTAATGTCCCTTAAAAACAGGCCCCACAAGCTGCACCTGGCAGTGTAAGCAATTGTGTTCTTGGAAAGTTAGACAGAATGTCCCTCCGACAGCTTGTTTTCTTTCCAATGGTGCTTTCCCAGACACTGTTCACTCTTGGGAGATGATTGGTTTAGTATTTGATAGGAATGTTTGGACTCGAGGATCCAATGGGTCTTTTCCAACCTGGTGATTCTATGATTCTGTGAACCCAGCTGGGATCCCTTTGGTGTTGCTGGAACCCCGAGTAGCCTTCACACAGACAGAAGGGATGTTTCTGGCTGCAAAGATCTCTGTAAGCAGAGCTGGCAGAGGGACACCAGCCTGCTGGGGTGGTGGTCGGAGCAGATCTGAGACAGACACTGGTGTGGTGCAGCCCAGCCCTGTCCCAGGTTGCGATATCTTCCCCAAGATCGTACCCATTACTGCCATGGACACCCATGGCCCTCCTTGCTTTTACCTGACCAGGTAGAGACTTACCACAAGAAGGATGTTGAGGCTCAGGAGTGAGTCCAGAGAAGAGCAACGAAGCTGGTGAAGGGGCTGGAGAACAGGCCCTATGAGGAGCGGCTGAGAGAGCTGGGGGTGTTTATCCTGGAGAAGAGGAGGCTGAGAGGAGACCTCATTGCTCTCTACAACTACCTGAGAGGAGGTTGTGGAGAGGAGGGAGCTGGGCTCTTCTCCCAAGGGACAGGACGAGAGGGAATGACCTCAAGCTCCACCAGGGGAGGTTTAGGCTGAACATTAGGAAAAAGTTTTTCATGGAAAGGGTCATTGGGCAGTGGAATAGGCTGCCCAGGGAGGTGGTTGACTCACCTTCCCTGGAGGTGTTTAAGGCACGGGTGGATGAGGTGCTGAGGGACATGGTTTAGTGATTGATGGGAATGGTTGGACTCGATGATCTGGTGGGTCCTTCCCAACCTAGTGATTCTATGATTCTAAGTACTTGGCATGGAGAGAACCTGCTTGTGGTGTTGTCTTGAAGCTGTGTGGGACGTGGGCAGTGGTCACAAACTGAAGTAGGAGTGTGCTGGGGGGGCACGTCAGGACCTCAGAGCCTCATTGTGGGGACCAATGTCACTCGTGTTCCCTCTGCTCAGCTGACGCGTGAGTGGTGATCCCAGCACTGAGCCTGCCAGGACGAAATGTGTTCCGAGATACACTGGTTCTACGGATCATGAATTAGCTCTGCAATACAGTAACCGGAGAAACAATGTGATGGTGTAATTATGGGCAGTAACGGAGCGCCGCAGCGAGCTGCGGACGTGTGGCCAGTTGTAATTAGGGTGATTGATGGGCTCTATGAGTGCATGTGTGTGCCATCCCCAGGAAAATCATCGTGTGTGTAGCTCTCTGCTTCCTGCTCCCTGTGATCCTATCTAGAAAGCCTAGGGCAGAGCTCTAAAGGTAGAAGCGGTAACAAAAGAAATTAAACACTGCGAGTTCTCGTGGTTTAAAGGCTCCACGCCTGAGACAGAGGTTGTAGGAGTTACCATCTGCCTTTTGCTTCTGTGATCTATTTATTTATGGCTATGACCGCACGGAGGCCTCGAAAAAGAGAGGCGTGTGGGTGTGTGGGGTGAGCTCGGGCTCGGTAATTCAATTGCTTGGGTGGCGAATATATGCATTTTGGTCCGGGTGCTTAACGAAGAGGTTTAATAACCCCTGTGCCGTGCAACACGCTGGCTGAGTGCTGCCGTTCGGAGGCTGCGCTGGCAGAGGTGGCGGTGATGGAGTCCGTCTGCCGTGGGGACCGTGGTCCTTCTGGGGCCGAGGGCAGCGGGGAGCAGCTTTGCCTCCCTTCCCTCTCTCCTCCAGACCTTCCTCCCAGCCCTCCCCGCTCAGGGTTGCATAATTTCCCCGCGGCGCTCGTTTGCGTGCAAACATAATCAGGAAAATGTTGTAGCTCCTTTCCAAGCGCTAAGTGATAGAGCCTTCCTGAAAAAAAAATAAAAAAATAAAATGACGCTGTCTGTTTGTCCTCCGACGTCAGGCTGCTCCTGCCGGCTGCAAGCAACAACCTGACCCCAGGGTGCCCCTTGTCATCCCCCCCAACCTGGAGCAAGTCGGGGGGACGACTGCTCCAACGGATCTGCTCCAACGCGTGGGTGCATCGCGTTGACTTTCGGGTCTGCTCTTGACTCTCCTCGTCTCCGTTCTCAGGAAGGTGGATTTGTATCAAAGAGTCAAAATGAGGAGTAACGGTGTAAACTGGTCAGGCATCCCTTTAAAAATAGGGTTCTGTTTATGCTAAAGCAGGTACTAGGCTGCACTAAACAATAGCCGCCCCAGCACACGGCTATAATTATCAAGGTTTATTTCTTGTTTGCATTGGTCACGTTTTTCTCGCGTTTGATCTTGAGAAACGCAGGATCCATGGAGTTGAGGTTTGGAGTCAGGCTTTGAAAACAAACCCTCTCCCAACAATGCATTGGATGCATAGGCTGCTTTGTTTAGAATCATAGAATCGTAGAAATATATACTGTGTCGCCTATGTCAACAAGCAGCGCTGGGCTGGCTGCTGGGACCACCGCGTGCCCCTTCCCAGCAGGGAGCCAGAGCTGGGACTTTTGCAGAGCACACTCTGTGCTTTTGGGTTTGTTTTCTTTTGGGGGGTGCAGAGGGCTGGGGAAGATCGCTGGGACTGGAATGAAAAAAAAAACATTAAAACTGTGGAAGCGCTCAGCCAGGACCAAAATACTGCTCTCCTCCGCCGGAGAAGGGTTGGCTGATGCTTGGATGCATTTGCTGGGAGATGAATGGTGGTGTTTCCCTTCAGTAAAAAAGCTCATGTTGGTGCTGAGGGATCTGCAGGGCACAGCTAGTTTGGTCGTGGCCGGTGGGAGAGGAGCCACCGTGGCGTGCTCATCTTCCCCAGCTCCAGTCTGTGTGGCAGAGCAGTCCTGTTAAGTGTTAACCGAGTGTTGACCCTCTTAAACCGATGTCCGCTCTGCCGCTGCCTGGATGCTCTCCCAGCCCCAGGAGGGGGGGAGCGCAAGGTAAACCTGCCCCGAGCCAGGGTTCTGCCCTCGGCCGAGGAGATCCTGCTTGCACCCAAGCTGCTCAAGGGTCCCAGTGGAGTGTTCGGGCTCCCTGGGGAGGGCCGAGAGGGCAGCCACTCTCAGTGCATCTTGTTCCTCCAAACACACCCTTGGTGCCATGATTGGAGGTCTCCAAGAGCTGGTGGGACAGCTGGGAGAGAGATTTTTTTGGAAGGTGTTTATATTTTCCTTCTCCCTTCCTCCCTTTGTGTCAATATCTCAGGTATAGATTAACTCTCTTTGCTTAATATTTAATGTTTCTGGAAACGGAATCTGCTTGTGCTCAGAGAGGTGGCCTAAGAAGCTGATCTGGTTTGGCTGCACCTCCTCTGAGTTCGTCCGTGTGTCCAGCAACATCCTCCAACCTAAGTGTGGGAACTTGGGAAGCAGCTGCCGCTTTTAATCCAGCCCCAGCTGGGAACTGGTGTATGGCCCATAGCCCTGGGCTTGTCATATCACATTGTGCTGTGAGGCCAAGGCATAGTTGGTGTCCTCTTTATACCTGAATTCTCATCTCTATTGGTGAGAAATTTCTTGGTAAGCACTGATTTCACATCCTTAAGGCAGTTGAACTTGCCTGGAAAAGGCAATTTTCCTCCAACATCCTGCTGGAGGCTTGGTAAGAGAGAGTGAGTTTGTTTCTTGGTGAAAATCAAGTGTTTCAGTACCATCAGTCATGGGGGAAGATCAGGGGGAGAAGCTGTGGGCAAATCTCTGTGCCGAAGAGGAGTCCCAGGGTGGTTGAGTGTGGCTGGAGCACAGGAGCTGAGAGAAGGGAAACCCCAAGGAGAGCATAGATCGTGGAACAGTTTGGGTTGGAATGGATCTTAAAGCCCATCTAGTTCCAACCACCTGGCGATGGGCTGGGACACCTCCCACTGGATCAGGGGCTCCAAGCCCCATCCAGCCTGGTCTTGAACCCCTCCAGGGATGGGGCAGCCACCACTGCTCTGGGCAACCTGGGCCTCCCCACCCTCACAGGAAAGCATTTCTTGCTTGGATCTCATCTCAGTCTCCCCTCTTTCAGCTAAAAGCGTTCCCCCCTCGTCCTATCCCTACACAACCTATGATCAAATCACAAGAGGTGATTCTTGGAAATGGTCCCAACTGAGTGTAGTTTCAAGGCAGACACCCCTAACTGGTCTCACCATGGAGCAACGCTCCATGGTGAGACCAGTTAGGGGTGTCTGCCTTGAAACCACACTTTTATCCTGCTGCAATAGCAGGCCTCTGCCTCAGGTGTCAGGTCTGGGCTTTGGGAAGCGTGAAGGCACTCTTGCCAACTCTCTCAAATACAGATTTTTCAACCAGTAATACATCCAAGACCCATGAGGGGTGTCATCTCCCAGTGCTGGCGCCTAGGAGGCTCCTGTCTCCTGAAGGGGACACTGTGGTTGTCACTTTCTTACACAAATCTGCGGATGCCCCATCCCTGGAGGGGTTCCAGACCAGGTTGGATGGGGCTTGGAGCCCCTGATCCAGCGGGAGGTGTCCCTGCCCATGGCAGGGGGGTTGGAACTGGATGATCTTTTAGGTCCCTTCCAACCCAAACTATTCTATGATTCTATGATTCTATGATTCTATGATTCTGTGATTCTGTCATCTGGAGTTTTTATTAATTGCCAGCAAGCTGCAGTCGCCCTGTTTGGTGGATGCTTTGGCCAAGGGCACCGTGGACCTTGGTGTTCCTGGGTTCTTCCCCACATCCACCTGGGTTTCCAGCCCTTCTCTGCATTTCCTAACCCTGTGGAGGGATGTGCTGTCAGGAACAATATTTGCATAGCCCAGAGAGGGATTGTACATTCAGCAAAACCAGCCCAAACCCAGCCTTTTATGACCCAGCCCTGCTAGCTGGGAAGGGGAAAAGCCTCTGCAGACCTTTCCCAGCTTTACTGGGTTTTTCCAACAGTGGGAAGCCACTGTGCCAGCCCCAGGCTTGTCTCCAGCTCCATTTCAATCCCCCTTTTTTATCATAGGGAAAATGGGAGTGAATTTTGGAGGAACTGGGTTTCTTCTGCCTGAGCGGAGCGCAAGGTGCCGCCTGAGATAAAGCAGTCTGGAAAGCAAACAAACCCCAGTCGTATCATTACACCTGGTTCTTGGAGCTGTCGGGAGGGATTAGGGTTATTAGGAGGCCAAAGCGCTGTTTCTAAGGGAGGTTCTTGTTTTTAAAGCCTGCAGGGGCCCTCTCAGCCAGCACACTTGCCATTTTATTGGGTTTTAATTCAACACCAAGAGCCCTCCACCAGCTGACCAAGTAGGTGACTCCGGTCTCTGTTGTATTTCCCAGTCCTTGAGTGGTAGCACCTCCCTGCGGTGTATGAAGAAGTGATGCATGGGGTTGTACAACTGATTTAGAGGAGGGTTGGGGTTTTTTTTCAGTTCCTTTCAGTTACAAAAACATTAACAACCACACCTTGCTGGGAATTGCTTGTAATTTAAACCTTGAAGCTACCAGGTTTTGGCTCCATTGCTGAGTTTGGGCTGAGAGGAGAAGGGGTTGGAAGGCAAAGTGGGGGATGTGGGGTGAGATGAGGCTGGGAGGGCAGCAACAAAGGTTCAGTTCCATGTCTCCTTTCCAAGACTTGGACGAGTCACCCTTTCATCCCATTAAAACCTCTCAGCAGATGGAACCAACCAAGGCTGTTGATGTCCAGCACCAACCCGTGAGGCTGGATGAAACTCTATAGCCAGAAGGTACCACGTGGGTGTTGTCACCTGCCTCCTGTCATAGAATCATAGAATCACCAGATTGGAAAAGACCCAACGGATCATTGAGACCAAC
Organism: Coccyzus lansbergi; assembly: GCA_033558105.1. Taxonomy (NCBI): domain Eukaryota; kingdom Metazoa; phylum Chordata; class Aves; order Cuculiformes; family Coccyzidae; genus Coccyzus; species Coccyzus lansbergi. The sequence goes on from JAUMJK010000230.1 coordinate 281,525, forward strand.
CATTCCTATCAAACACTAAAACATGTCCCTCAGCACCTTGTTCACCTGTCGCTTAAACCCCTCCAGGTAAGGTCACCCAACCACCTCACTGGGTTCCAGCCTATTCCAGTGCCCAATGACCCTTTCCATGAAAAGTTTTTTCCTAATGTCCAACCTAAACCTCCCCTGGTGGAGCTTGAGGCCATTCCCTCTCATCCTGTCCCCTGTCACCTGGGAGAAGAGCCCAGCTCCCTCCTCTCCACAACCTCCTTTCAGGTAGTTGGAGAGAGCAATGAGGTCTCCCCTCAGCCTCCTCTTCTCCTCAGCCACTCCTCTTGTTCTCCAACCCCTTCACCAGCTTCATTGTACTTCTCTGGACTTGCTCCAGAGCCTCAACATCCTTCTTGTGGTGAGGGGCCCAGAACTGAACACAGGATTCGAGGTGCAGTCTCACCAGTGCTGAGTACAGAGGGAGAATAACTTCCCTGGACCTGCCGGTCACACCATTTCTGATCCAAGCCAAGATGCCATTGGCCTTCTTGACCACCTGGGCACACTGCTGGCTCCTGTTCAGTTGCTGTCAACCAACACCCCCAGGTCCTTCTCCTCCAGGCAGCTTTCCAACCAGAATAACTTGGGTTTCTACCATTCCAAGGTGGTGAGCCCACCAGCTGGGTTGAGCACCATGGGGTCAGGCTGCTTTGGGAGGTCCCAGAGAGGGGTGGGTGCAGCCTGGTTTTGTGACCAGGGAGTCAGTATATGGGGAGAAATTCCTGCTGGGTGGCCGTAAGCAAGTTCTGCTCCTGCCACACTAACAGGGAGCTGATCCTGATGGGATGGTGGCACCAGTACCCGCAGTGCCTGGGGAGGATTTAGATCAGTCGGCAGCAACTTGACATAGGACCCGGGTAACCTTTTGCTGTTCTGTCCCAGTGACTCCTTGGGAGCTCTGCCAAGGCAGCACAGCGTACGTGCCAGCGCTGGAGGACAGTGCAGCTGGGCCAAGTGATGCATGGGCTGACAGGGATTTCAGTGGCATTTGGGTTGGTGCCCCATGCATTTGCTCTCACCCGCTGCCCACCACAGGCTCTCCCAAAGCAGTGCCCACCTCACTGGAAACAGCTGAGCCTTAGCCCCGTCCCAGTAACTGGGGTTCTGCCCACTTTGGGCTGGCTCTGATTGCCATAGGGAATTTTCTGGACCATCACCAAATACCTTGGGCTATCCTGCTTGCTTTTTTTGGCTGCCCAGGGAGGGGGTTGAGTCACCTTCCCTGGAGGGGTTTAAAGGACAGGTGGATGAGGTGCTGAGGGACATGGTTTAGTGATTGATGGGAATGGTTAGACTTGATGATCTGATGGGTCTTTTCCAACCTGGTGATTCTATGATTATATGAGGATCCCTGAGGTGTTTTCTGCAAGCCAGGCAGGGCATGGAGGAGGATACCAGCATTTCCCTCCCAGGACAGTGCCGATGTACCTACTTCTTGCAGCCAGTGTTTTGCCTTGGGAATCACTTTTTCCTGGCTTTCCGCAATCATGAGCCTGGGTGTCCATGGCATAACCATACCTGCCCTGGCCAGGGGGGCAGGAGGACTGGGCACTCCTCATACGCCAGTGTAACACAAGTGCAAAAATGCTGCTGCACCCATTTTAACAGAGATCCATTGAGATTTCCTTCCTCTTCCTCAGAGGATTGTTTATTGGAAGGGAAGGAGATGCTGCCTTTTGGCACTCATCACTGTGGTAAAAGGCCCCGTGGAGGAGCGTGTGCCAGGCTGGCCATCTCCTGGGGTCCCTGCCCAGCTTTTCTACTGGGGCGGTACCCATGCCTGCCATGGGCACTGGGGACCTGGGTTCACTCTGGGCTCTTTTGGTTCATCCACCCCAAGACAGTTGTGGCAGTTGCAAAACCCACATGATGTGCGCTGGGAATTGCTGCAACACGCTCGCAGGAGCGAGCTGTTCCAATCTCTCCCAGGCACCTCGTACAACAGGTCTTGCCGGCTGCCCGCAGCGCCCTGCCTGCACCCTGCCTGCCCGCGTCACGGGCTGCGCGCAGCAAAGCTCCTGCCACTGCTTCATCTTCCAGCAAGCACACCCTGCGGGGTACGGGTGCAGCCCTGAAGGGTGAGACAGCCCTGGGGTATTAGCACATTTTCATAGAATCATAGAATCATTTGGATTGGAAGGGACCTTAAAGCCCATCCAGTTCCACCCCCTGCCATGGGCAGGGAGACTTCCCACTGGATCAGGGAAATCAAAGCCCCATTCAACCTGGCCTTGAACCCCTCCAAGGACTGGGCAACCTGGGCCAGGGCCTCTCCACGCTCATTGTGAAGAAATACCTCCTTATGTCTAGCCTAAATCTGCCCCTCTCCACTTTGTACTCATTGCCCCTTGTCCTATCACCAGCCTTTGTGAATAGTCCCTCCCCAGCTTTCCTGCAGCCCCTTCAGGTACTGGAAGGTCACTCTAAGGTCTCCTCAGAGCCTTCTCTTCTCCAGACTGGAGAACCCTAACTCTCTCAGCCTGTCCTCCTATGGGAGATGCTCCAGCCCTCTAATCATTCTTGTAGCCTCCTCTATTCCCGTTCCAACAGCTCCATCTCCTTCTTATGTTGAGGATTCCAGAACTGGACACAACACTCCAGATCAGGTTTCCCAAGAGAGGAATACAGGGGCAGAATCCCCTCCCTCTCCCTGCTGGCCATGCTTCTTCTATGCGGCCCAGGACATGGTTGGTTTCTGGGCTGCGAGCACACATTGCCAGCTCGTGTTGAGCTTCTCCTCATCCAGCATCCCAAGTCCTTCTCCTCAGGGCAGCTCTCAATCACATCATCCCCCATCCTGTATCAAAAGAGTGGATTGCTTTGACCCAGGTGTAGGACCTTGCACTTGGCCTTGTTGAACCTCTTGAGGTTCCCACAGACCCACTTCTCCAGCCTGTCCAGGTCCCTCTGGATGACGTCCTTTTTTGCCAGTCTTTTTTGTCCCTTTTATTTGTAGATTCCTAAAAAAATCCCCAATTCAAGCACTCCCCCTCCATGGCCCCTAACACATCCCTTGACAGTTGGAGCAGGGGACTTCTTGAGGGACTTGGTTTAGTGTTTGATAGGAATGGTTGGACTAGAAGATCCGACGGGTCCCTTCCAACCTGGTTGTTCTATGATTCTATGATTCTAGGGTGAAGTGTGGTGGGAAGCCCTGGGGAAGGGCCCCAGGTCGCAGTGCTGTGCCTGTGGTGGTTTGCTTCCCTGGGAATTGTCTGGGGCATGCCTGGCAGCCACACTGTGCCACCCACTGCCCTCTGCGCGAGGAGCAGCTCAGGGTGCTCTGAGCAACCTCCTGGGCTCACGTGGGACTGGCGAGAGGATGCCTGTGGTATGCTGGCAGCTCAGCCCCATCACCCTATGCACCTTTGCTTTGCACGCCCCAGGGGAGCTCCAGCCTGGAAATATCCCACACCTGCATCCCTGCATCCCGCAGGGCACGGGCAGAGGAGCATTGCACTGTAATATAAGCTCCCGGCACCGTATCCCAGAGCAGGCACCTCACTGCGAGATGCTACCAGTATTTTGGGGTCAGAGCTGCTGGCAGCATGGCTTTGGGAGCTCCAGAACTCTGGGGGGGAGGAGGGTGGGCTCACCAGATCCTGTTTCTTCCTATCTGCGCTTGGGTCCTGCACTTGGGGCACAACAACCCTATGCAGAACTACAGACTGGGAGAAGCCTGACTGGAAAACTGCCAGGAGGAGAGGGACCTGGGGGTGTTGGTCGACAGCCGACTGAACATGAGCCAGCAGTGTGCCCAGGTGGCCAAGAAGGCCAATGGCATCCTGGCTTGGATCAGAAATGGTGTGACCAGCAGGTCCAGGGAGGTGATTCTCCCTCTATACTCAGCACTGGTGAGGCCGCTCATTGAATGCTGTGTCCAGTTCTGGGCCCTTCAGCACAAGAAGGATGTTGAGGCTCTGGAGCAAGTCCAGAGAAGAGTGACGAGGCTGGTGAAGGGGCTGGAGAACAGAACCTATGAGGAGCGGCCGAGAGAGCTGGGGGTGTTTATCCTGGAGAAGAGGAGGCTGAGAGGAGACCTCATTACTCTCTACAACTACCTGAAAGGAGGTTGTAGAGAGGAGGGAACTGGGCTCTTCTCCCAAGTGACAGGGGACAGGACAAGAGGGAATGGCCTCAAGCTCCACCAGGGAAGATTTAGGCTGAAGATTAGGAGGAGGTTTTTCCCAGAAAGGGTCATTGGGCATTGGAACAGGCTGCCCAGGGAGGTGGTTGATTCACCTTCCCTGGAGGTGTTTAAGGGACGGGTGGATGAGGTCTTGAGGGACTTGGTTTAGTGTTTGATAGGAATGGTTGGACTAGAAGATCCGATGGGTCCCTTCCAACCTGGTTGTTCTATGATTCTATGATTCTATGATCTTTGGGGTTTGGATTTAGCAGCTCGGTGATAGTTTTTATCTTGCTTTCCCTGACGCAGAGCAGAGAGCAGGGCTGCAGCTGCCCTTCGTGGGGCTGGGAAGCCCCACAGGCTGCTGGAGCAGTGCGTGTGCTCGCTGCATGGGCTGACTTGTCGGGGTTCGCCCCAGGCGAACGTGGGGCCCTTGTTGGGGAGGAGAAAAAAACCTCCTGCGGTGCCTGCAGTGGAGGAACCTGCTCTGAGCACCCATCCATCATCCCATCCCGTTGACCAGCCGGAATGGGGACCCGTAGAGCACGCAGTTTCCCCTTCCCAGCTGCAGCTGGGAAGGGGAAACTGCGTGCTCTACGGGTCCCCAGGAGCCCCTTGCTTGGCCATCTCACACTGGGCACCAAAACAAAGCGTTCGTTTCAGCCTCTTGGCCTTAATCCGTGTGCCTGCAGATCCTGTGCGTAAAAAGGAGATGAAATCCTTCCCTCTCGGGGGGCTCTTGCGTGAGCGGCTGTGTCGGTCCTTGCCAAGGATCAGGGGTTTCGGCCAGAGGGTTTGTACAAGCCCCGTGTGAAGCAACAGGATCTCACTTAGGATCGCCAGAGCCTGCCAAGGTGCAAATGAAATCATAGAATCATAGAATCATAGAACAACCAGGTTGGAAGGGACCTATCAGATCTTCTAGTCCAACCATTCCTATCTAACACTAAACCAAGTCCCTCAAGACCTCATCCACCCGTGCCTTAAACACCTCCAGGGAAGGTGACTCAACCCCCTCCCTGGGCAGCCTATTCCAATGCCCAATGACCCTTTCTGGGAAAAACTTCCTCCTAATGTCCAGCCTAAATCTCCCCTGGCGGAGTTTGAGGCCATTCCCTCTCGTCCTGTCCCCTGTCACTTGGGAGAAGAGCCCAGCTCCCTCCTCTCTACAACCTCCCTTCAGGTAGTTGTAGAGAGTAATGAGGTCTACTCTCAGCCTCCTCTTCTCCAGGCTAAACAACCCCAGCTCTCTCAGCTGCTCCTCACAGGGCCTGTTCTCCAGCCCCTTCACCAGCCTCGTCGCTCTTCTCTGGACTTGCTCCAGAGCCTCAACTTCCTTGAGTGAGGGCTGCGCCTGAATCGGATCCGATGGAAAAGAGTCATCTGTGATTAAAGATCAGCAGTAATTACATAATGGGTACTCGCCAGATGATGCCCAGACAAGCTCCCTCCTGGGATTTCCCAACTTTCATAGTGTTTAACTTTGCAATCATCCTGAAGTGCTTATGAGATGGGGGGGTAATTATTGATATTACAGCAGCACCTGGCGCGATTGCAAAAGGCTCAGCAGCGGCACCGCGGCCGCTGGGGCTGGGCTGGGGGGGGAGCCTGCGTGTGATAACTGAGCAGTGCTGGGGCACCGCTGGGTGCTAGTGGTGGAGCTCCCCTCTGCGCTCCGGGCTGAGGGACTTGGGGTTGTTCAGCTTGGAGAAGAGAAGGCTCTGAGGAGACCTTAGAGTGACCTTCCAGTACCTGAAGGGGCTACAAGAAAGCTGGGGAGGGGCTGTTTACAAAGGCTTGGAGCAACAGGATGAGAGGGAATGGGTACAAACTGGAGAGGGGCAGGTTTAGACTAGACATAAGGAAGAATTTCTTCACAGTGAGGGTGAGGAGGCCCTGGAACAGGTTGCCCAGAGCAGTGGTGGCTGCCCCAACCCTAGAGGGGTTCAAGGGCAGGTTGGATGGGGCTTGGAGCCCCTGATCCAGTGGGAGGTGTCCCTGACCATAGAATCATAGAATCATAGAACAACCAGGTTGAAAGAGACCCATCGGATCATCGAGTCCAACCATTCCTATCAAACACCAAACCACGTCCCTCAGCACCTCGTCCAGCCATCCCTTAAACCCCTCCAGGGAAGGTGACTCAACCCCCTCCCTGGGCAGCCTCTGACAGTGCCCAATGACCATGGCAGGGGTGGAACTGGATGATCTATAAGATCCCTTCCAACCCAAACCATCCTGTGATTCTATGTTTCTATACCCAGCATTGCAACAGAAAGGAATAAGAAATAACAGAGAAAAGCTAGTTTTGGGGTCTACTGGCGAAGTAAGTGAGGAGGCCAGGGCTGCACACTCACTCCGTGGCTGGCCAGTGGCAAAGAGGCAACATCAAGTCGTTCTTGATGGTGAGCTGGCTGTTAACTCATGGATTTTTAGCAAAACCCCATTTATTTCTTAAAGGTTTGTATGAGCGATGGAAGTGGGGAGCACTAGGGTGGGGAGATTTAGGCTGGGATTAAACTCGCCCGCAAGCCAGGCACGCCAAGCTTGCAAGCCTGGGGAGAGCTTAATTAAAGTCAAAAGAGAAGCATTTCCAAGAAAATAATATGGGGTATTTAAACAGGATATTTTTTTTTTCTGGGCCCAGAATGTCTCCTTTCCCTCTTCAGTGTCAGCTTTAATAAAACAAAATGAGATCTCCAAGAAAAACAAATTGGAGCTCTTACAAGGCGCTGTGGAGATAAAAATCAGTAACACTGTTGCTGGTAACACCTTGGATTATTAAAACGGAAAGAATGCTAACGATGCGATTTGCATCGCCCTTTCTTGTGGCTGCCCCCAGCAGGAGCCCACTTGCCCTGGGAGGGGGATGCAAGCCCGGCACTGCCCCCGTGCCCCTCACAGTGGCCTCTTGGCTGGGGTTGGAGGGCAGGGAGCCGGTAGCTTTGCTGGCTGGGGAGATTGGGGCGTATTTGGGAAAGAGTCACGCGGGTGGGATTTTGGAGGGCTTTATTTTTCTTTCCTAAGGCTGGTGAATACTGCTCTGCTGAAAGCTGCCGGGGTTAGCAGCCGCACTGAGGTCAAACTCCGAAAGGCTTGAAAAAAATGGCAAGAATCAGGATTCAGGGGGCACCAAACTTAAAAAAAACCCAAACCAACAAATTAAATCAAGGCTGATCTTGTTGGAAAGGAAGACGTAGCCCATCAGAGCTATTTCAGAGGCAAGAGTGAACATATGGATGAAAATACCAAGCTACACTTATTTCATAGAATCATAGAATCATAGAACAACCAGGTTGGAAGAGACCCATCGCATCATCGAGCCCAACCATTCCTATCAAACACTAAACCATGTCACTCAGGACCTTATCTACCAGTGCCTTAAACACCTCCAGGGAAGGTGACTCAACCACCTCCCTGGGCAGCCTATTCCAATGCCCAATGACCCTTTCCGTGAAAAAGAATTTCGACCTGAGAGCTGCTGGGTGCAGCTTCACTTGGCACTCTGAGACACCAGGCTGGGGAACTGGCGTTGTCGCCTCTAAAACAAGTGCCCTGATCCATCTGGTGGAGCTGAGCATGCCGAGTCCTGTACCGAAGGGCTACTCTCTCAGCTGCGTGGCCACAGGTTGGTCCCCAGGATGCAGGAAGAGCTGGGGAGAAGCTGGTGATGTGATTCTGCACTTCAGTCCCTCCAGCATCCCTTTCTACCACGGGATCCTGTCTGTCTGTCTGTCTGCCGAGCAGGAGGCTGCTTTTGGACAGGGTGGCTTGAAAATGTCCAACATGATGCTTGTAAACTCAACCCGTCTCTGCCCGCCAGCAGGACAGGGATGCAAAGGCCAGTTTTTGCCTTGCTGCCGTGCCCGGCTCCATCAGATAAGGCAATTAGAGCTTTATTGCTTAATTGCAGAGAGTAATGATAGCAGGGGTTTGCTGAGATAGGACGTGGCCAAGGGGTGAATATTGGTGATGTTGGGGTTTGGGGGGTGGTTTTTTTGCTTTTTTCAAAATAAACCTGGCTGGGTTTTGGTGCTGCTGGAGGCGTGAATCATAGAATCACCAGGTTGGAAGAGACCCATTGGATCATCGAGTCCAACCATTCCTATCAAACACTAAACCATGTCCCTCAGGATCTCATCCACCTGTGCCTTAAACCCCTCCAGGGAAGGGGAATCAACCACCTCCCTGGGCAGCCTATTCCAATGCCCAATGACCCTTTCTGGGAAAAACTTCCTCCTAATGTCCAGCCTGAACCTCCCCTGGTAGAGCTTGAGGCCATTCCCTCTCATCCTGTCCCCTGTCCCTTGGGAGAATAGCCCAGCTCCCTCCTCTCCACAACCTCCTTTGAAGTAGTTGTAGAGAGCAATGAGGTCTCCCCTCAGCCTCCTCTTCTCCAGGATAAACACCCCCAGCTCTCTCAGCCATTCCTCATAAGGCCTGTTCTCCAGCCCTTTCACCAGCTTCGTTGCTCTTCTCTGGACTCACTCCAGAGCCTCAACATCCTTCTTGTGGTGAGGTCCTTGTAGGGCTCCTCCTCCCTGCACCCCACTGCATCCCCTGCCATGGGGAAATCCAGCAACAAACAAAAGCCACGCGGACTGCCCCATTGCCAGGAATGCTCACCAACAGGCAGCAAGAAACCATCCTGGGAGGGGAAGGGGTGAGAACCAGCAGGGATGTTGTCAACTGCTTTCTGGCCAGCACTTCCCTTGCACCTTGGGAATGTGCATGCAGGTTTTTCCTGTCCCACTCGTGAGGTTGCAGGATGCACGCTCGCCGCTGCACGTGAACATCAGGCTGTTGCTGGGTAGCTGGATGCCCTGAGGGAGAGCCGGGCACGCTGCCTGAAGCCCTTGAATGAGGTTTTTCCACTCTTGAGTGTCACCTGTGCAATGCTTGACTGGCGCCTCTGCACTGAGATGGGCAAAGGAAAAATCTCATGTTTTGCATCCCCTTCCCAGCCTGCTGGGGGGAGAGGGGTGTGTGGCATCAGCCCTGATAGCTGGAGCTCTACTTGTCTGTGACCCGCCGGGTCCAGGTTTTCCACTGTCCTCATGCAACCCTGTGTTAGGGTGTCTGTGTGCTCCAGCTCTCAGAATTTGGGACATTTCCCTGCCCTGGCTGGGGATTTTCTGTCTTAAAAGTCAGGATTTTTAAGACCCATATTCTTGCAGGGCAGATTTCTCATCAAGAACTGAAGTTTTGCCGTGTTTGTCCAGACGTCTGCAGGGTCGGGTGGTAAAAACTCAGGGTATCTGGAGATGAGGGGTGGTATCGCACACTTTCGGCTGCGAGAGCCTGGCCCTTGGGATTTGCATTTTGGGAGAAAGCCTTTATGACGGTAGATTCAAATAAAACCAAATCTGTTGCCTAAAGCTAAAAAATCATGGCAGGTTTGTTTTTTTTTTTTTTTTTGTTTGTTTTTTTTTTAAGCTCTTAAACTCTGCCCTGCTTCAGTTCATCAACCAAAGCTTGAACCCAGCAGCCTGGGAGTGGAGGTGCTTCAGGTCCTGGTTTGACCTCTGTGACTGGCTGTTAACCCTCACTGACCCATCCTTAAACTCTACCCAGAGATAACATTAGCCCCAATCTGGATTTGGGAGCTTGTTTCCCTCTCTTGGGACCGTATCTGCCTGCCTGCAGGTTTCCTAACCACCCCATCTGCAGCCTCCCCCCATCACGGGTTGGGCCCCACTGGCCTCAGAAAACAGAACACGCTGCAGAAAAAGCAGAAAACAGCTTTTCCAGCAGTAATGGAGACATTTTCTGTGCAATGAATCACAGAATTGCTTGCTTGGAAAAGACCTTTGAGATCATCAAGTCCACCCATACCTGTCCACTACTAAACCAGATTCCTGAGCACCTTGTCTACCCGTCTTTTAAATTCCTCCCGGGATGGGGACTCCACCAGTGTCCTGGTCAACCTCTGCCAGTGCCTGAGAAGCCACTCAGTGAAGGAATAGTTCCTAATATCCAATCTGAACCTGCCCTGGCACAACTTGAGGCCATTTCTTCTTGTCCTCTTGCTTGTTACTTTGGAGAAGAGGCCAGGACCCACCCCGCTCAAGCCTCCTTTTCAGGAGCTGCAGAGAGTGATGAGGTCTCCCCTCAGCTTCCTCTTCTCCAGGCTAAACACCCGCAGGTCCCTCAGCTTCTCCCAGAACCCCTGGGCTTCAGGCTCTTCCCCAGCTCCGTTCCCTTCTCTGGATGTGCTCCAACCCTTCAATGTCCTTCTTGGAGTGAGGGGCCCAAAACCGAACCCAGGATTTGAAGTGCAGCCTCACCAGTGCTGAGTCCATGGGGACCATCCCTCCCCTGCTCCTGCTGGCCACCCCATGGCTGATCCAAGCCAGGATGCTGTTGGCCTTTTTGGCCACCTAGGCCACTGCTGGTCATATTCAACCACTGTCGACCAGCACCCCCAAGTCCTTCTCCACCAGGCCATGGAGGCAATTCCTTAGAAGAGGGAAGGAGGAAAAAAAAGCTCCAGAAACCGTTGGGAGGATGATGTCTGGCAGAACAGCATGAAAAGCGATGTCTTAAGGGTTTTAATGTTTCCCCTGCCTCTCAAGCAGGAATTGGCTCTTGCAAAGTGTCAGGCTTTGCTAGGTGATGCTGCGGCCCTGGCCACACCTGGCACTTTTTGCAGCAGGTAGCCCTTTCCTTTATCACCCAGCTATGCCGGGACCAAGTTCAGGCTTCACTGAAGCGTTTGGATATGGGAAGATGACAAGGAGCTGAAAAAGCAGGATGCCGGGGCCGGTATGCAAGCAGCAGGTTGTTGGCTGGTTTTCTCATTAGTCAGGGCTGGTGACGAGTCGATCTCCTTTTCTATTTTGTTATGAATGAATCAGTTTTGGCTCAGCCTGATGGTCAGACTGGTTAAGCGAGAAGCAGCTGGTGTTAGTTTCATCAGCAGTCGAGACAGGAGCAAGCCTCTCCCTGGCTCTGCAAACGCCTCGTGATCCCCAGCAGGCCCACAGCTGCTGTCTCGGTGCCTGGCAGCAGTGCCCCCCCAGCACTGGCTGCTGGAATATCTGGCTTCTCCGTCACCCCATTCCCTCACACCTCCCTGTTCCTCCCAGTTCCTCAACACACTGGAGGTTCGTACTCTGTACTCAGCACTGGTGAGGCCGCTCCTTGAATACTGTGTCCAGTTCTGGGCCGCTCACCACAAGAAGGATGTTGAGGCTCTGGAGCAGGTCCAGAGAAGAGCAACGAGGCTGGTGAAGGGACTGGAGAACAGATCCTATGAGGAACGACTGAGAGAGCTGGGGGTGTTTAGCCTGGAGAAGAGGAGGCTGAGAGGAGACCTCATTACTCTCTACAACTACCTGAAGGGAGGTTGTAGAGAAGAGGGAGCTGGGCTCTTCTCCCAAGTGCCAGGGGACAGGACAAGATGGAATAGCCTCAAGCTCCACCAGGGGAGGTTTAGGCTGGAGATTAGGAGGAAGTTTTTCACAGAAAGGGTCATTGGGCATTGGAACAGGCTGCCCAGGGAGGTGGTTGAGTCACCTTCCCTGGAGGTGTTTAAGGGACGGGTGGATGAGGTCTTGAGGGACTTGGTTTAGTGTTTGATAGGAATGGTTGGACTAGAAGATCTGATGGGTCCCTTCCAACCTGGTTGTTCTGTGATTCTGTGATTCGTGGCTGGGTTAAACCACGTGGCAGGTGTGAACAGGGATCTGCAGCCCATGCTCTCTGCTGTCCTACTGCATTTATCCTCCGTCAGAGCCACAGCACAGGTTTTATTTTCGGGAGGGGGCTTTAACTTCAGGTTGCCTGTGTTTGCTGCTGCAATCCTGAGGAAGCCTGAGTTCAGAGTTACTCCTGGGCTAGAAGAAAAAGCTTGACATTGACATTTTGCTGAGGCGTCAGCTGTAATGGTTGTGGTTTTACTCACCTGGAGTCCTGCTTCCAGCTCTGGAGTCCTCAGCACAGGAAAGACATGGAGCTGTTGGAGCAAGTCCAGAGGAGACCACAGAGAGTTGGGAGAGTTGGGGTTGTTCAGCTTGGAGAAGAGAAGGCCCTAAGGAGACCTTAGAGCAGCTTCCAGTGCCAAGAGGGGCTCTAGGAAAGCTGGGGAGGGGCTCTGGATCAGGGAGGGCAGGGAGAGGATGAGGGTGAACAGTTTTCGGGTGAAAAGACAAGAGGGAATGGCCACAAGCTGCACCACGGGAGGTTCAGGCTGGACATCAGGAAAAAAAAATTCATGGAAAGGATCACTGGGCACTGGAAAAGGCTGGAACCCAGGGAGGTGGTTGAGTCACCTTCCCTGGAGGGGTTTAAGGCACGAGTGGATGAGGTGCTGAGGGACATGGGTTAGTATTTGATAGGGATGGTTGGACTAGAAGATCCGATGGGTCCCTTCCAACCTGGTTGTTCTGTGATTCTGTGATTCTGTACTCAATGTTCTGGTGGGTCTTTCCCAACCTGGTGATTCTATTCTATGATTCTGTTCTGTGCTAGGATTCTATTCTATGATTCTAATTTTGATTCCTGTCCCGACCCCAAAATGTGCTGTTTGCATGGAGAGGAAGAGCAGATTCCCTGGCCATGGAGGCAGGGAGCACGGCTTTGAAACCTGAATCGCACGGGGACCAAAACTTACCCAGTAACTGGGAGAAACCTTCATTAACCCGACCTGTTATTTGTCCCGATTTCAAAGCCCTTGATGCAGCAAAAAGCGAAGGCATTTCTCCAGGGGAGTGCATTAATGTTTCACCGGGCTTCGAAGCGCTTTGCTGCCGAGGCACTTTAGCCGGTACGGGCTGTCCCCAGTTCCCCTCGGTGCTCTTGAACGTCGTGCAGCTCCTGGAAAGCCACGGTGCAGCTCTGCCTGCAGGCGTCGTGTGGGCTACAGCCCGCAGGAGGGTTGCTTTTTTAATATATATGTATATGTGTGCGTATACACTGCTGCCCACGGGCATACGTACGCACAGAGATAGATCTCTGTGTGCGCTTATGAATTGCGGATCCCCGTTCAAGATGCGCGGGCAGGAGCTGGAGGGCTCGGGGATGGGTTCCTGAGATGCTAATGGGAAATGCAGGTCTGGGTACCATCCCACGCAGGATGTGTCTTGGCTGTGCCTTTTCTCCACCCGCCTGGAGCATCAAAGGGCAGGGCTGGTCCTTCCCCGCACTGCAGGGCGGCTGCCGAAGCCACCCGGCGTCTGGAAAACTTTCAAATGAGAGCAGGTCAGCCAAAAGTGACAGCCCATTGGCAAAGGGGTGTAACCTCTTTCTTGTCGGGGAAAAGAAATAATGTCAAATATTGCTGTTCTTCAGTTTCCTTTAGCTATCGGATTTGCTTAATTACAGTACAGTCTATTTTTCTGAGATACTCAGGTGTTTTCAAATGTGCACTTTAATATAAAGAAACTCCAAGACATTAAAATCACCTGGATATTCTGCCTCTCTTCCGGGTGTTTGGTTTAATGACGATTCGCAAGTCTTGTGTCGTTTATGGATTCTTTTCCCCACAGTAGGCTTTAGGAGCACTACCCAGAGGCGTTAGTGTCTCTGTGCTGGAGACCCAGGAAAAACCATCCAGCAGCAGAGGAGGAACCAGCAGATTCCAGCAGGTGTGACCAGCAGGTCCAGGGAGGTTATTCTCCCTCTGTACTTGGCACTGGTGAGACCGCTGCTCGAATCCCGTGTTCAGTTGTGGGTTCCTCAGCACAAGAAGGATGTTGAGGCTCTGGAGTGAGTCCAGAGAAGAGCAACAAAGCTGGTGAAGGGGCTGGAGAACAGCCCTTATGAGGAACGGCTGAGAGAGCTGAGGAGGAGGCTGAGAGGAGACCTCATTGCTCTCTACAACTCCCTGAAAGGAGGTTGTGGAGAGGAGGGAGCTGGACTCTTCTCCCAAGTGACAGGGGACAGGACGAGAGGGAATGGCCTCAAGCTCTGCCAGGGGAGGTTCAGGCTGGACGTTAGGAAAAAAACTTTTTCACAGAAAGGGTCATTAGGCAGTGGCAGAGGCTGCCCAGGGAGGGAGTTGATTCACCTTCCCTGGAGGTGTTTAAGGGACAGGTGGACAAAGTCCTAAGGGACATGGTTTAGTGTTTGATAGGAATGGTTGGACTTAATGATCCAGTGGGTCTCTTCCAACCCGGTGATTCTATGATTCTATGTTTCTATGAAATAATTTCCCAGTGGCCGTCAGGGAAAGAAATCAGATCTTCCACCATGGAGTGGTTTTGCTGCCTGGACGTGGCTGGGACAGCCCAGGATGCTGTGTGCTCATTTTAAAGCTCTCCTAAACCTGCTTGCAAACAGCTTTTCTTCATTTATTTCGATGGCTAAAGATATTCACCCAATGAAAGAGACTCCCCTCTATGGTCAGGTGTCACCTTGTGCCGTCCCCCGTGCCATAGCTGGCTTTGGGTTGGGAATGAACACCAGGAGAAGCCCTGGGAGAGCCCAAATGGAAGAGGCCAGTGCAGGGAGGTGTTATCTCCATTGCAAACAAAGCTCGGGGACAAAATAACTTAAAAAGCGACAGGGACCCTCCTTTGGAAAGCGCCCGCAGCAGCTGCCACCGCCACCTCTTAGATTTTCCCTTTCATATTTCTATCCTCATGTATAGGCTGGTATGGGGCGGACTTTGTCTTCGGGGAAACTGGGGCCTTGTTGGGTGTAAGCAAATAAGTAACATAACTGAAATATTTTGATAATATTTGGGCGGGTCGCTCTGCTTGGGTGCTGTCGGGGAGGCATTGCTCCCACCCAGCGCTCTCTGGTTCAGGGCCCTTGCCCCCATGGGGATCAGGCTGAAATTGCCATAATGTTTTTCCCCCTTGGAGTCTGAGGGCTTCTAAGGGGATGATCACAGCATGGTGGGGTCATTGCTGTGATCACAGAATCATAGAACATCCAGGTTGGAAGAGACCCATAGGATCATCAAGTCCAACCATTCCTATCAAACACTAATCCATGTCCCTCAGCACCTCGTCCACCCGTCCCTTAAACACCTCCAGGGAAGGTGACTCAACCACCTCCCTGGGCAGCCTATCCCAATGCCCAATGACCCTCTGTGTGAAAAACTTTCTCCTAATGTCTAGCCTAAATCTCCCCTGGTGGAGCTTGAGGCCATTCCCTCTTGTCCTGTCCCCTGTCACTTGGGAGAAGAGCCCAGCTCCCTCCTCTCCACAACCTCCTTTCAGGTAGTTGTAGAGAGTAATAAGGTCTCATCTCAACCTTCTCTTCTCTAGGCTAAACAACCCCAGCTCTCTCATGATGCACCAGCAATGTATGTGGATGTCACTGGGAAGAACATGGAGGATGTTGTCTTCTAACCTCACTCATACCCAGCCATGGGCAGTGAGCACTTGGGAGATTTAGGCTCCTGGAAGCACTTAGAGCAGCTTCCAGTCCTGAAAGGGGCTCCAGGAAAGCTAGGGAGGGGCTCTGGATCAGGGAACGCAGGATCAGGACGAGGGAGAAGGCTTTTCATATGACAGAGGGGAGATTGAGATGGGATCTTAGGCAGAAATGTTTTGCTGTGAGGGTGGGGAGGCCCTGGCCCAGGTTGCCCAGAACAGTGGTGGCTGCTCCATCCCTGGAGGGGTTCAAGGGGAGGTTGGATGGGGCTTGGAGCCCCTGATCCAGTGGGAGGTGTCCCTGCCTGTGGAACTGGATGATCTTTAACATCCTTTCCAACCCAAATCATTCTATTATTCTATGATTTGGCTCTTCTCCCACCATCCCCATCCCCACTGTGCCGGAGGAAGGCTGCTGGTGGGTCTCTGCCCTGCTCCCCACCCTGCTCCTCGCAGCCCAAGCTCCCAACCAGGGTACAGCTGAGCTCCCTTGTTTTCTACCAAAGCACCAAACAGGGGTCAGGGTGACAAAGCCATTGGCAGGGGCAGGAGCTGTCCCCATCTGCAGGGTTTTCATGGGGTGGGGGGGTGTTTTGGGAAGGTGCCTTTACAGACTGTTGGGCTGCGATGTGACAAGAGCCGAGCACCGCACTGTGCTGGGGTGGGGTGGAGGGACAACGGGCAATTAATTATTAGTCTGTCCCACGAGGAATGTGGGAAGATGCCTGTGGGAAAGGATGGGGCCAGGTGGGAGACGGAGAGGAGAGGAGGAGGGAGGGATGTGCAGTGCTGACACCCAGGCTGGGGTTGTTCCTGCTAGAGGAAGGAGGCGCATCACTGCCTTCAGCTCCCTAAAAGGTTGCTAAGAGAGCTAATAAGCTCTTCTCTCTGTCCACTCAGGGCCAGGTTGCAAGGTGATGCTTTGAAATTTTGCAGCAGGAAAGTTGGCTGGGAGGAGAACTTGGAGTGCAGGAAGAGCCAGAGCTTCCTTTTAGGAGGCTGTCGATACCCATCACTGGAGGGTCTGGGGAAAATGTCTGGCAGAAGGATGCCAAGGCTGGAGGAGACTGTAAATGTCCTGCAAGAGCACGTAATGTTCTGAAAATTGCAGGTTTAAGTGTCCGAGCAAGGTGGAGGAGCTGTGGCCAGGGTTCCTGGGCTTGGTCTCAAGCACGCTACGGCTCTCCCCTTAACATTCAGGGCTAGCGAAGGGGTGGAAGGTTTTTTATTTCTGAGTGTCCCGTAATTAGCTGAGAGGGAACACTGTTAAGTCCCCAACTGGGAGCGAAAAAAGATCTTCGTGAGTCTGTGACCAGCCCAAAATTTTGCCTCCATCTATTCTTCCCAGCCTCTTTGTTTTCCCTTTGAAAAAGAAAGATGTTTTTCTCTTTCCTTCCTTTCAACTGCTATTTATTTGCTGGTGAGTGGAAGGAATTCAGTTGGGATCAGCTTGGCTCCCGCCAGCAACTGGAGTTGAAAAGTTTCCGTGGGGAAGATGTAAGAGCGGAGCAGGGGGTTGTTTTCCACCCGCTGGTCCTCACTCTGTGGGTCCCTGCGTCACAGCCAGCCAGGCTGGGTGGGTTTCATTCTCCTTTTTTTTTTGCCTGGGATGGTGACAAATGCCCATGGGAGTTGCAGTGGGAGGAGTGCTGACCTGGCCTGGAGGGTTGCTTCTCACCGTTAATGGGAAACAGAAGATGTCTTGGGAGAGATTTGGCAAAGAGAGAGACTTTTCTGTCTCTTCCAGCTTGGAAAAAAAGCATCCTTTCTCAGCCCAGCCTCCCCGCGGAAGGCAGA
Organism: Coccyzus lansbergi; assembly: GCA_033558105.1. Lineage (NCBI taxonomy): Eukaryota > Metazoa > Chordata > Aves > Cuculiformes > Coccyzidae > Coccyzus > Coccyzus lansbergi. Next base: position 298,805 of record JAUMJK010000230.1, read on the forward strand.
GGGTTCCCAAACACAGCCCAGGCGGGGTTTGCCAGCAGGGGTGGGAGAGAAGACAGAAAGTGCCCGGTGATTTCGCAAGGGATGGAGCAATTTTGGGCCACCAGCAGTGTTTAGGGAGGAGCACCCAACCTGTCTCTTGTCAGGGATCATGAGCCCACCCGGCTTCTCCCCAGTGCATCAAGGAGTCGGGATCATAGAATCATAGAATCACCAGGTTGGAAAAGACCCACTGGATCTTTGAGTCCAGCCATTCCTATCAAACACTAAACCATGTCCCTCATCACCTCATCGACCCGTCCCTTAAACCCCTTCAGGGAAGGTGACTCAACCCTCTCCCTGGGTAGCCTCCGCCAGTGCCCAATGACCCTTTCCATGAATTTTTTTTTCCTAATGTTCAGCCTAAATCTCCCCTGGTGGAGCTTGAGACCATTCCCTCTCATCCTGTTCCCTGTCACTTGGATGCTCCTAGTGCTTTTGCCACGCAGGAACATTGGGGATTTTTAGGGTCTTGTGTATAATATTGCCTTGGAGGTGGAGACGTGATGCCAGCTGCAGTGATGGGTTTTCACTGAGCATAAGCACCCACAGGGATGCACATGGATGCTGTGCCTGGCCGAGAGATGAACCACTGACCTTGGCGTAAAGGGTCTCTTTGGCATTGCCCCCTCAGCCCAGCCTGCAAGCTACAGTGCAGCTTTGTCATTAGCTCTGATGCTCACTGGCCGCGAGCCATGACCTCTGCATCCCCCCGTATCACAAAGCCAGCCGAGTTGCTCCGAGCTGGGGCAATGACACAAGAGCCACGTGCGTGAAGGGGCCTCCAGAGTCACCCTCCTGTTCTTTGGGGGCTTCAGGTGTCCCCCCAGAAGCATCAGTGCTCATCTAGGTTCCAGATTCATGTCCTTGTAGACACCCAGCTCTTTGCATCTTCCCTCCTCTGTTTGCAAATGTGGTGGTTTTGCCTTGGATGAGTGACCACGTCTTGCAGAGCAATCTCTTGCTGCTGGTGGTCTCCAGAGGGAGATAACATGGTGGGGTGAATTCCTGAAGTTCTCCCACCCCCATCGCCCAGCTGCACCGTCCTCCCAGTTGTCTGTGTGCTGTGGGAACTGGTTACCAGTATGAGTCTGCCAGTTACAAGGACCAGCCATGGTTGAGACTTGGAGAAAATGTGATGGTTTGGGGCTGGGGGAAGGGGAAAGGTGACCCACTGACCTTCTGGGACTGGGAGGATGGTTGAGACAGTGTAGGAGTGCTGAGCTGGTCCCAAGCGAGGGCTTCACGTGCTTGTACAAGTGACTGAGGAGGTTAATCATCGTCAAAGCCCAGTGAAGTTTGATCAGGTCATGGCTTTTCCAAACACTTAAAATTCCAGATGTTCAGCGGCCAACATCCAGGCCACGACTGATCCACGCTGTCCCATGGAGTTAATCATTGCCATCGATTCTGGGACCTGCCGAGCTTCAGCAATAGGAACCATTTCCCCAAAACCACAGGAGATGGGGGCCTGGAGGGCACCCCAGCCTGACGAGGTGCATTGGGCTGGGGAGATTGTAACCCTAACCCAAATCCCGACCCTGGCCTTAACACTGACTGCAAGTAAAATCTTAACCCTGACCCACACCCTAACTTAAACCCTGACCCTGATCCAGACCTTAACTCTAACCTCAACTGGGACCCTGACCCAAGCCCAGACCCTGACCCAAACCTTGACCTTAACCCAAATCCTGACCTTGATCCGTACCCTAATCCTAACCTGGATTGTCATCCTGATGTAAACTGTTACTCTAACCCACATCCCAACCCTGACGTTGACCCAGACCCTTGACCTGAGCCAAGTAAACACAAGGGCTCATGTCCTTCAGGCAGGGATGACGCATTACAGGGGGGACATGAAAGTGTCCGAGGGCTGGAGAACCTCCCGTACAAGGACAAGCTGAGAGTTGGAGTCGTTCAGCCTGGAGAAGAGAAGGCTCCAAGGAGACCTTTGAGCAGCTTCCAGTCCTGAAAGGGGCTCCAGGAGAGCTGGAGAGGGGCTCTGGATCAGGGAGTGCAGGGATAGGACAAGGAGGAAGGGTTTTCAGCTGCAAGAGGGGAGATTGAGATGAAATCATAGGAAGAAATGTTTTGGTTTGAGGGTGGGGGTGCCCTGGCCCAGGTTTCCCAGGGCAGTGGTGTCTGCCCCATCCCTGGAGGGGTTCAAGGGCAGGTTGGATGGGGCTTGGAGCCCCTGATCCAGTAGTAGGTGTCCCTGCCTGTGGCAGGGGTGGAACTCAATGGGCTCTGAGCCTTCCAACCCAAACTGTTCTGTGATTCTGTGATGCTAGAACATGTGGGGGCCATCACAGCTAGGGAGAAAAATTATATTTAAAAGAAAGGTGGAAAAAAACTGAGGAGGAAGCATCCTGGGTTTGGCAGGGTGTGTTGGGGTGGGCGCCAGGAGCTGCGAGGCAGCCGAACCCCAGGCTGGTGCCACGCTCGCTGCTGGTGTTCCTGCCACTGGAAGGAGGTTTTTATATATATATATAAAAAACTACTTTCTTCTCCCTGTGGGTGTGTTTTGAAAAGGGGCTTGGGAACAATGAGGATTAAGAAGCAGATAGAGAATTAAATGCAGGGTTTGAGTCTTCAAATGTGTGCACATTTCAGAGCGCGTGCCTGTGCCAAGATAAACTCCATCAGGAATAAACATCGTTTTACATGAAAGGCTAATTACAGATTGGTGCTCTGCAGGTGGGAGGAGGGAATTTTCACCAATTAAAAAGAACTTTTCTGTTTTTCATAAAATTACTGGATTAAAACACAGCCAGGGTCTGGTGAGGTGTTTGCGTTGTTGACGGAGGGGATGCTCGCCTCACCTCTGGGACATGAGGGGTTTTATTCCCTCCGATACTAAAGAAGCTCCGACAGTTCATTCAGGCAGGAGCTTGGTGACAGGCAGGGGCTGTGTGAGAGGTCTGTTTGTTTCCCAAAAGCAGTAGAACCCCAGGAGTTGCCCTTTAGGTGTGCAGCCCCGGTCTTCAACTCAGAGACATGGGACATGGGCAAACTCGGAGTCACCCACCGTCCAGAAAGATTGGAATAAGAAGATTCCCAGCCTCCTTGAGGGTGTAGGGAGTGGAAAGATGTCTGGATGGGATGTGGTGGGTGGGAGCTCATGTTGAGATGAAGTTTTTGAGATGAAGTTTTTGAGATGGTAGCTCCTATTTCTTGGGTAGCTTTAGCGTGTGGTAGGTGAATCATCTCTCAAAATTGTAAGCCAGAAGGCAACCCAGAGAAGAAAAACCTCCCTGGCCTGCTGAGGGAAGTGCTGTGGAGAAAAATCCAGCCTGGGCACATGGTGGGATTCCAGCTGCACAGCACATTCTGCCTTGTTGCTTTTGGATGGATTTCACAAGAATTTTCATTTCTGGATCGGCTCTGGAACCCCTAAGGCTGAGCAGGAGCTGGGCTGCGGATGGGGAGGACGTGACGCAGCTCAGACGTGAGCTCAAATGCCATTTGGCTCTAACCAGGGTTGAATTTTACGGTTTTGGAATGAAATGATGCAAAACATGGCTGGGGCTGCTTTTCTCCAAGACATTCAGCTCGTGAACCTCAGGCAAACACTCCACGTCTGCTGCTGGCCAAGAGGAACCACAGTTTTGTCTCCATTTCTACTTAAAGTGGCCACAGGGAAGCTAATATTGGGACTTTTCTCTCACATAAGGTGGTATCTGTCACTTTAGTGGTTGCAGGAGGTGGCTTGGGCATCACCTCTTGAATGTCCCGTGTGTCCCTGAGAGTGAGGGAAGGCAGAGAAGCCCGATCGGGAGGAATGTTGTGAGTGTTTTAAAGCAAAGTACATTCCCAGGCTGCTCTGCTCCACTGATCCATGCTCCTGAACCAGTTGCAAAATTGATTTTTTTTAAAAGTCTCCCAGTGGCAAAGACTGGATGGACATTTGCTGGGTCTGATCTCTGGGAAGCTGTTGCATTATCCATGGTCATGGGACCACACCACAATGATGGCAGCTGTCACTTTTCCTACGATTTCCTTACTCTGTCCTAATGCTGCTATGAATGGGACGCTGCAAAGCTCTTTAGCCAGACCTAGCCTTGACTAGTTCCTCTGAATAATTCCTTTTATTCCAATTTTCAGGCTGTTATGGAGTTGTTTTTGAAAGAAGGGAGCAGGGGAGAAGTCAGCCAAACCTGATAAAGGAGGACTTTGTTCTGAAGATTTAGGGTATGGTACCAAGCAGGGCTTGCTATACAATTAATGAGTTTATCTGGCTTTTCGCTGCACGTGATGCCTGGTGGCTGCCACTGCACCACCACCTCCTGTCCAGAGGAGCCCAGCTGCTCCTCAGCTTCGCTTTGCTGCTCTTTAGCTCAAGTTTTGCCTTCCCCGCTGTGCATTGCGGTGGCCTCCTCAGATGTGTCTTTGCATCTGCCTTTTATTTAAGCCGTGCCCAGCCCTCCCCGGGATGTGCTGGGTCCGCAGGGGGTGTTGAGCACATGGGGCTGAGCCGCCGGGAGCATTTCAGGCTTTACTTTGAATGAGCAAGGGGATGACGCAAATTGCTTTTTAAGGGCACAAGATAAAACAGCTGCTTGGTTTTCAGTGCAGATGGGCTGCAGGTGGCTCGCATGAGGGGTTATAGCCACCCCCTTCCCCACAGTGGCTGTGTGGGCAGAGCCACCAGGTCACTTGGGTTTGGAGGCCACTTGAAAAGAGAGTTGGGTAGAGCTGGGAAGGGCTTTGGAGATGTGTGATGAGGTTTGTCGTGCCAGCAGAGCTTCCCGAGAAAGCAGAGCCAAGGAATTACTTATCTCCTAGAGGAGCGGTGTAGGTGGGGGGATGGAGATGAATTACATTTAGGTACCTCCTCTCTTCTCCGAGAAGCGCCAAGTGCCTGGGGAAAGGTGACCCTCCACAGTACGTCCCTGTCCCCTCTGGCAAGTGCCCTGGCCCAGCAGCGCAGCGCAAGCAGGAGAAGCCGCGGGAAGCAAGGGAAGACACTTCCTCCAGCGGCGGATCTGAGGTCACCTCCTGGCCCTTGATCCCTCCAGCCCAGGGTATTTGGGTCAGCGGGGAAGCACAGCTGAGAGCAATGTCCCTTCCTTCTCTCTCCCTGGAGACTCATTTTTAAAGGAACAAATAGGCTTAGCCGCAAGTACTGTGCAGTCTGACTTTTTAATGATGTTTTTTGGAACAATGAGATAAATACCAGGGGGGTTTGGGTCTGTCTCTGAGCTGTGACATTTTCCCCTGTTGTTTCTTGCCTTCCTGAACCACTTTGCTCTACTCCACGATGCCCAGGGACCTTTTTCTGCTCTAGAAAATACCAGCAAGGAAAGAGCTTTTCATTCTTTGGGGATGGTCTTACTGGAAGGAAAGTTGCTCTGGTACATGGCAGGTGGGACCCACCTGGACTGCCCCCGAGAGCCTGGTCCACCTCTTGCTGCCACAAGCACACAGACATGGTGCTCATAGTCCTCTCTGGCCCCTCAGCATTGCCAGCCCCACTGCAGGTCCTGATCACCTTCCCCGGAGGTGTTTAAGGGACGGGTGGACAAGGCGCTGAGGGACATGGGTTAGTGATTGATGGGGATGGCTGGACTCGATGATCCAGTGGGTCTTTTCCAGCCTTGTGATTCTGTGATTTTATGATGCTCCCATGTCAGCCCTTCTCTACCACAGGGTCCCCAGCAGTAGTGCCAGGAGGACATGGTGGCTGAGATGCACCAGAGCTCCTTCATCATGAGCACAGCTTGGTGGTGCAGGGTTGGTGGGCAAATGGGTCACCTCACCAGCTTTTACTCCATCTTGAGCCCAGGGTGAGTGGTACCGGGAAAGGTAGCCTGTTTTGGCCGTGTTATCCACGTCTCCTACACCACTGCATCTGTTCCCCTTGGAGGTCTTCAGCCGCTGACTTTCTCTGTCTGTGTTTAAGGTCATGGTGCATAGGACCTGCCATGGGCCAAATGTTTGGCTGTCTTTGTTAGGTCGAGGTAAGAATCATAGAATAACCAGGTTGGAAGAGACCCACCGGATCATCGAGTCCAACCATTCCTATCAATCACTAAACCATGTCCCTCAGCACCTCATCCACCTGCACCTTAAACACCTCCAAGGAAGGTGAATTAACCCCTTCCCTGGGCAGCCTGTTCCATTGCCTAACAACCCTTTCCGTGAAGAATTTTTTCCTTATGTTGAGCCTGAACCTACCCTGGCAGAGCTTGAGGCCATTCCCTCTCGTCCTGTCCCCTGTCCCTTGGGAGAAGAGCCCAACTCCCTCCTCTCCACAACCTCTGCTCAGGTAGTTGGAGAGAGCAACAAGGTCTCCCCTCAGCCTCTTCTTCTCCAGGATAAACAAACACCTCCAGCTCTCTCAGCCGTTCCTCATCAGGCCAGGAAGGAGCAATGTGGGGAACTTCAGCTGGAGCTTTACTCCCCGTGCGATCACTCTATGCTGGTTTGATGCTCTCCTTGGTCAACCTTTGTGCTCCAACGAAAGAGCACCAGCCCCACGCTAGGCTCTTCCCATAGTCCAAAACATCCTCAGGACTACCAGGAACATCCCGTCAGCTTTGAAGGAATCTGGGGCTGCAGGTGGACTGGGCTTGGGCTGCAGGTGGACTGGGCTTGGGCTGCTGCCATCCTGCTGCCTTCTCTGCTGCAGCAAGCAGCAAAGAGTGGGGTGCGCACACCTAGGGGTGTCACTGCTCCCCAGCTGCTGTTTTATCACCTTCAAGAGGGGCTGCAGGTGCAAGCAGGGTGGCATGGACATGCCTGGTCTCAGCATAACTCACTGTGCCAGGCAGGGTCAGCCGAGCGGTGGCTCTCAAAGAGGGACAGCCCATGCTGAGCCACTTCTAATATTGCCAACCCCTAAATCAGAAGTTATCTTCCAGATAAGAGCGTCCAGAGAAGAGCGACGAAGTTGGTGAAGGGGCTGGAGAACAGGCCCTGAGAGAACTGGGGTTGTTTAGCCTAGAGAAGAGAAGGCTGAGAGGAGACCTCATTACTCTCTACAACTACCTGAAAGGAGGTTATGGAGAGGAGGGAGTTGGGCTCTTCTCCCAAGTGACAGGACAAATGGGAATGGTCTCAAGCTCCGCCAGGGGAGATTTAGGCTGGAGATTAGGAGGAAGTTTTTCACAGGGAGGGTCATTGGGCATTGGAATAGGCTGCCCAGGGAGGTGGTTGATTCACCTTCCCTGGAGGTGTTTAAGGGACGGGTGGATGAGGTCCTGAGGGACTTGGTTTAGTGTTTGATAGGAATGGTTGGACTAGAAGATCTGATGGGTCCCTTCCAACCTGGTTGTTCTATGATTCTATGATCTTCATGCCCTCTTGCTATTTTCAACACCCTTTTTAAACTAAGAAAGTGGCTTCTGTAGTCTTTGGTGTTCCTGTAAAGTCATCCCTTGGAGAGGTGGTTTCTTGGCTGTTGCCGCACAGGTCCTGCCACAGCAGTTCCTAAAGCAGCCCCTGCAGCTGGCACTTCCAGGAGGTGGTTGGACTTAGAGCACCTTGAGACCTGATCAGGTCTTACTGCGACTCCTGTCCACATCCTGCAGAGCTCCTTCCAGCCCCATCCTCAGCTGGATTCAGTCCATCTGGTTGATCGCACCGCATGGCTGATAAGGCTCCCTGCCTCTTGTGGCAGCTTGTCTTGGTGTGTTTTCATAGCTCACCTAGGTTATCAGCAAGAGGGCTGCAAGGTGTGGCCAGGCTAGGAATTAAACATCTCATCCAAACCCCATGGAAATCAGGAGCAAAGATTCCCTTTATTTTTTTTTTTTTTTTTCTTTTCCTGTGGGCTTTAAATCAAGCTGTAACTTCTCCAGCATCTGAGGAGCTGCTGAAGCAAAGCCCCGACTCAGGCTGATGAAGCCCTGAGTGGTTTCCACCGGAGGAAGGGCAGCCTCTTTGCTTTGTGTCTAGGAGAAACTTCAATACCATGTTACACAGATTGCCAGGAATAAACCCCTCATTCAGGAACTCTGGTTCCACGTCTCAAGGGCAAGCTTGGGGCTGCACTTCCCCTGAACCCCCTTTTTTTTTTCCTACTCTCTGGTTTTCTCCCATAGCTTTTCTCCAACCTTGCCCCGACCCAGGGGGAAGGAGCTCACTGCCGTCACGCTGGGGATAGAACAAGGGGGTAAATTGTGTAGCCCCACTCTCCAGGGGCTGGTTCGGTGTGAATCCCACCGAATCCGGAGCCAGGGCTGAAGCATCTTTCTCCTGGCCCCAGGTTTTTACCAAGGTTTCCTTCCAGTGCTGGAGCTTGCCCAGCCCTCCTGGCTTCCCGGGGATTCGCTGGGAAGCGTTGGGAAGACAAAACTCTGCTCTGGAAGCAAGGCTATTGTTCTTACTAATTTTAACTTGATGTTCTTCCCAAGCCTATTTTTATTCATTGCTTGCGGTAAGCCCTTTCTCTCAGGTAGAGCAATTTGCCATGGGACTCTTTTTTTTTTCTGTGTTTACCAATTTTAATTGAGCGATATCTCCTTTTTACAAACTCAGAGCTGGAGGTGCTTTTAAGCACCCGTTGCTGAGCCTCTCGCGGGGTTTGCTTTGATCTCTGCAGGTGAGTGTGCTTTTTTGAGGCCAGAGATTGATCCTGCTTATTTGCATGTAAATCTCCGGGTTATTAAGATCAGAATCTGGCCCTTTAAGTTTAATACTTTGCTTTATGCTTTTATTTCCGCGTTTCTTAAAGTAATTTCCAAAAATAACAACCTTCAAACATGACGGGGCCATCTAACGTTTTTTTTTCTGCCTTGGCTGGAGTAGAAGGAACATTTCTGGAAGTATATTATCCAATTTAACGAGCCTTTCCTATCTTGGCTTCGCTCCCATCCCTCACCCCCTCTTGGAGTTGTTTTGGACGGCTCTTTGGAGCCCTGCCACCTAATCCTATTAGAAGGACTTTCATTACACTGTGCCTTGTGTTTGTAACCAAGAAAATCAACTGGAGAGGGGGGTCCTCTCCCTCACCCTTTTTTTTTATTTTGCTTGTTGTTGAGACAAGAGCCTGGCGAATCCCATGCGGTTCCCCCGCAGCCTCCGCTTTCCTTTTTATCGCTCCTCTCTGCATTTATTAAGGCAGACTTCAGAGTAAATTGGATCCTTGCAAACTTATAATTAATTTGGAAGGGTCAGTTCTTCCCAGGCTAGTGTGGGCTTCTTTGTGTGGTCCCTGTTGAAAGGCAGACGTTGGAGAGGTTGTTCCGTAGCTGGGACTTGCTTTTAATAGGGACCTGGCTATTTTCTGAAAGTCTCACAGCTCTTGAGGGTTGGGTCGTTATTGTGTGGGGCTAAAAGGGTTTGCAGAGGGCTCGCTTTGGGTGCAAAACAACAGCCCAGAAAAGGATTTTAGAAAGCAAGGAGCACAATGTCCTGGGGACTGCACAGAGCAGGTCACGCTGAGTGCCAGTGCCTGAAGCTGGGAGATGCTCCGGGAGGTCCCCTCACTTGGGTGCCATGTAGGGCTGGTGGCCCTTTGTCTGTCTGTCCGTCCGTCCGTCCGTCCGTCCGTCCATCCATCCATCCATCCATCCATCCATCCCCTGCTGAGGAGACCTCTTGCTTCTCCTCGGAGATGGTAGCCTGAATTTATTTTCCTGACCATGTTGCTTTTCTTGAAGGCTTTTCCTCCCCAAAGTAGTCACAGGAGCCGTTAAAAAGAGAGGGTGGAGGGCAGGGAGAAGAGGACATAATCTGTGACTAATAAAAGTTCCTGGATAATGGCAAATACTGTGGTTTTCTTCAGAGGTGGGTCAGAAAAAGGTGTATGATCACAATCCTGCCTGGGCAGGGACCTGGGGGTGTTGGTCGACAGCCGACTGAACATGAGCCAGCAGTGTGCCCAGGTGGCCAAGAAGGCCAATGGCATCCTGGTTTGGATCAGAAACGGTGTGACCAGCAGGTCCAGGGAGGTTATTTTCCCTCTGTACTCAGCACTGGTGAGGCCGCTCCTTGAATCCTGTGTCCAGTTCTGGGCCCCTCACCACAAGAAGGATGTTGAGGCTCTGGAGCAAGTCCAGAGAAAAGCGACGAGGCTGGTGAAGGGGCTGGAGAACAGAACCTATGAGGAGCGGCTGAGAGAGCTGGAGTTGTTTATCCTGGAGAAGAGGAGGCTGAGAGGAGACCTCATTACTCTCTACAAGTACCTGAAGGGAGGTTGTAGAGAGGAGGGAGCCGGCCTCTTCTCCCAAGGGACAGGGGACAGGAGAAGAGGGAATGGCCTCAAGCTCCATCAGGGGAGATTTAGGCTGGAGATTAGGAGGAAGTTTTTCACAGGGAGGGTCATTGGGCATTGGAATAGGCTGCCCAGGGAGGTGGTTGATTCACCTTCCCTGGAGGTGTTTAAGGCACAGGTGGATGAGGTCTTGAGGGACTTGGTTTAGTGTTTGATAGGAATGGTTGGACTAGAAGATCCGATGGGTCCCTTCCAACCTGGTTGTTCTATGATTCTATGATTCTAATCTTACCTGGAGCAACATGTGTGCGATTCCCATCAGCCATGAGAAGGCCCTGCTGAACGTGGGGTGCAGGGGAGGTGGGGCAGACCCGGCTCTGGGGAGTGGGGAGGAGTGATGGATGAGTGTGGTACCTGGAAAAGCAGAGCTATAACTCAGGATATAAAACTCAGCATAGCCAAAGCCAGGCAGCAGAGGGGTCTGAGGAGCTCGGGGGGCTTTTGGCCGTGGAGAAATCCCCTATGGAAGCAGCATCATTAGGCACATAGTAAGGACCGTTAGATGAAAGTGTTGGAAGCTCAGCGCCTTCCCTGGGGCACATATGGACCCAGCAGAGGGAATAAAAAGAAAATTTGGCTGTGCCTTCGTCCCACAGGTGAACAGCAAGATGCTGCAGATTGCACCCTGGCCATGATGCCAGCGAGCAGTGCAGGCGATAACCGTATTATTTATGAGCTGTTCTGTTAATTAACAGTGTGATGGGCTGTCTCCCTGCTGAGACTGCGTTCAAAGCTGGAGTCAGTCCCTGGCTGGTCTCCTTCTGGCACCTGTTTGATGCCCCACCCTGACCATCACCTTTCTCTTCTCTCTCTAGCGTGGGTCGGCTCCTTGGCCATGGGCATGATTTTTTTCTGCTCTCCCATCGTCAGCATCTTCACTGACCGGCTTGGCTGCAGGACTACGGCAGCTTCAGGAGCTACCATCGCTTTCATTGGACTCCTCTCCAGCTCCTTCACCAAGTAAGGGGGCAGAGGGGCTGTCCAGCTCCTCAAGCCTTTCTTCCTCAGTGTTCCACTCACATTGTGACCACATGTGCTCAGCCTTTTTCCTCTCCAAATTGAACCAAGTTGTGCTTTTGCTCTTATATAACAAGGCAGCGAAGTTTATCTAAGCGAGGGACTTTATTTTATAGGATTTCAGCCCTCAAATCCTTCATTTGACCCTTAAAACAGGCAGCAAGAAGTTTCCATGCCTCTAGCAGGCGGCTCCAAAGAGGCACTCATGGACAAACCATTCTCCTTCGCAACCAGTTTCACATTTGGTACTGCAAGTAAATTAATGCTTAAAATAATATTTGGTGGGTTACACCTGGCAAGAGGGAGTTTCAGTGCAGGACAGATGGGGTTTGGAGCAGTTTGTGCTGTTCCTGTGCCAGCTCAGGCATTTGTGGCAGTGCGAGGTGATTGATGCTCCTCGTTTTCCGATGCTGATCCCATGCCATGAATTTCTGCTGGCAGGTGCTTGCCCATGTGCATTTGGATGGCAAGTGTACCTGATTCCATGTAAGAATCTTTCCAACCCAAGATATTGGCGTCTTTGTGGGAGGAAAAAAAAAAAAAAAGGCCACATCTGGTGTCCTTTATGTGGCACTTGTTAAAAGGAGTCTCAAAGGCACCGTGGAGACACCCATCAAAGTGTCATTTGTCCCAGTTTTTCTGAATAAAAACATCGCTTTGGGTTGGATTTTGGTTAAAATCAATATTGTTTTAATTAAAATGCTTCAAGAGGCAGTTGTTTGTAAAAGCAAGTACCCACTGGTTTCCCACAAGGCGAGTCGCCTGTGCGGGCTCTTCCCTGCCCACCAGCTCCCTCTTGCCCTGGTCATTGAGTCCCAGCCCTGACTCCCCTTGGAGATGTGCTGTGATGGTTCTCTGTGTCCCCATCTGTGGGACCCCTCCACATCACGATGGAACCTTTTCCTCACGTCCAACCCAACCCTCCCCTGGCATCTTTCTGCCATCCCTTCAGGTCCTGTCGATGGTGGCCAGAGAGAAGAGCTCAGCGCCTGCTCCTCCTCCTCCCTTGGTGAGGAAGCTGCAGAGTGCGATGAGGTCTCCACTCAGTCTCCTCTTCTCCAGACTGAACAGATCAAGTAACTTCAGCCACTCCTCACACATGTTCCTCTCTAAACCCTTCACCAACTCCGTGGCCTCCTCTGGATGATCTCCAGGAGCAGCTTCTGAGCCTCCTGGCAAAGCCTGGGGGGCTGGCCCCGATTGCCGCCAGGGGACTGGGGATGCTAAAACCATCTTGAGCAGCGGCACAGGCAGTGCTGTGGAAGGAACCACCCTCTGCAGCTTCCTCCACAGATGCCACCGCTTTGTATTGCAGAGGATAAAGTCATTTGAGAAAGTGCAGTTGGTCCTGAGGGAAGGTGTGCCCGGGCTCCTGGCAGTGTGGATCACAGGCGTTTCCCATGTACTCTTGCTTTCCTTCCAATCAACAAAGTCTGGACTCAGCACCACCATCACCATTGTAAAATGTTCATGCAAAGAAAAAAGAGCTCTTGGGAGCATATTGCTGCCAGTGGCTTGTTGTGCTGCACTTTAAAAACAAATCAAAGAGAACAGGCTGAGAAGAATATTATTTTCAAGAGAGCAACGGAGCTGAAATCCCCATTTCCTGCTTTCTTGCTCTTGGTTCACATTCCTTCGGCTGCCTTTTAAGGCAGAAAGGAGCCCCTTTGCAGCTGGACGGTGGAGCTGGAGGCAGAGCTGCAAGACTGTGGGATTTGGCCATGCTCCATTTGGCCAGTCCCAAAATTCAGAGCTAGCAGCTCCCGTTCACCCAGAACAATGGAGAAGCACTTTTTATTCTTTGTTCCCCCCTTGCCAGCTCCCCACAGCCACAGCTGGAGATGCACCTGTAAGGGGAGGCACAGCCTGGGGTTGGTCTGCTCAGGCAGGGCTTGTTCAAGGCGGATCAATCCTTTATCTCCTGATATCTCTAAAATGCATTTGCTTTATCCAAACAGAGGAGCAGTGGTTCCTGGCACTGCGCTAGGATGATAAACCACGCTCAGCCCAGAGCCCCCACGGCAGGACCACAACTCATGCTCACTGCCTCCTGCTCCTAAAATATTGGGAGTTTTGTATGAAAACCATTGCATAAACAAAATGGACAGTGGACAGGACAAGAGGGAATGACCCCAAGCTCTACCAGGGGAGGTTCAGGCTGGACACTAGTTAAAAATCCTTCACAGAAAGGGTTGTTAGGCACTAGAACGGGCTGCCCAGGGAGGGGTTTGATTCACCTTCCCTGGAGGGGTTTAAGGGACAGATGGATGAGGTACTGAGGGACATGGTTTAGTGTTTGATAGGAATGGTTGGACTCGATGATCTGATGGGTCTCTTCCAACCTGGTGATTCTGTGGTTCTATGAAAATATGCTGAAAAGCAGATCTCTGGGAAAGGCTGAAGTTTGCTGGATGAGGTCGAGGTGGGACTTCTCTTCACTTTGCACTGGGATGTCTCCTGCACCCCTCTTCAACTTGAGCCACCACAGTTCTTTACATGAAGAGAGAAATCTTGGTTGTGTTAAAGCTTCACCTTCCCTCTGATTTTAAGGTGGATGTTTTAGCCTGGGAAATGATGAATTCAGCTGGGCTGTCTTCATATGCCCTGCGGTGCTGCCCCAGCCCACCTTTTCTGCACTGTTGTTGTGTGGTGGGGTTTGAGTCCCTTTTTATCTGCCTCTCCTTCCCCTCCACACAATTTCTGCACCAGTGGGACTGAATCATAGAATCATAGAACAACCAGGTTGGAAGAGACCCATCGGATCTTCTAGTCCAACCATTCCTATCTAACACTAAACCAAGTCCCTCAAGACCTCATCCACCTGTGCCTTAAACACCTCCAGGGAAGGTGAATCAACCACCTCCCTGGGCAGCCTATTCCAATGCCCAATGACCCTTTCTGTGGAAAACTTCCTCCTAATGTCCAGCCTAAATCTTCCCTGGCGGAGCTTGAGGCCATTCCCTCCTGTCCTGTCCCCTGGCACTTGGGAGAAGAGCCCAGCTCCCTCTTCTCTACAACCTCCCTTCAGGTAGTTGTAGAGAGTAATGAGGTCTCCCCTCAGCCTCCTCTTCTCTAGGCTAAACACCCCCAGCTCTCTCGGCCACTCCTCGTAGGGCCTGTTCTCCAGTCCCTTCACCAGCCTCGTTGCTCTTCTCTGGACTTGCTCCAGAGCCTCAACATCCTTCTTGTGCTGAGGGGCCCAGAACTGGACACAGGATTCAAGGAGCGGCCTCACCAGTGCTGAGTACAGAGGGAGAATCACCTCCCAGGTGAACAACCAGGGCTGTTCTTCTTGTGAGATGAAAGTAGGAGGCAGCCATGAGAGCGAGACCCTCTTGTCTCAGGAGGTGTTATTGTCCATGGTAGATCTCATTATCCAAGGGAGATGATGCCGCCCTTCCCACCGGCGAGCAGCTGGCTGATTCCCAGCATGCAGGGCGGGAAATCCTGGCTAAGAAGCGAGGCTGAAAGAAGCCCCTGCTTTGCTGCGCTCACGAAGGGGCGTCTTCAGCATCAAGGAGGAACAGATGGGAATCACGCCATTTGTCTCCACTTATCCAACGCATCAGCTTAATAGCCAAACCAAAGCTGGTGTGACCCAGCTGAGACGGCCAGTGCTGGTGTGTGGGAGGTTGGAGACGGGCTGCACAGCCCAGCTGCTTGCCTGACTCCTGCCGTGGGGATATCTGATGTGGCTTTGTTCTGGAGAAGCTGGAAATTGCCTTTCATGACAGTCGTTTGTCTTTGAGCCATTGGGCACAGCGAGCATGTTCTGCTTTCTGCTTGGCTGCTTCAAGAGATGAGCATGTAATGGAAGAAATTATGTGCTTGTAAATGTTTTTTTTGTTCAACTTCAAACCTCTCTGTTAGGTCTGGGCTGCTGTCTTCTTGCTTGCTTCATGAGCAGCACTCAGTATTTCTTGAGTTTTGGAGCAAAGACCCCGTTTGTGTGGGATCGCTCGCCTGGTTTCCATCACGCTCTCCCCATGCAGGATTTCACGGCAGACTTTTGCAGCTGAACGCATTTCATGGGGATGAAGGAAAAAAAAAAATCCTTTTTCTGGATAGAAACACAATGGATTATTTGCACCGCCTAACTTCAGGCTCCTTTCTCAGCCACTTCTGTTGGGAAAGCTGGGCTGACAGTTGGGAATTGACTCCTTCCAAAGGCTCTCAGGACTTTCCACCTGTTTTGTAGAGCAGCCGCTTTGCTCCTTCCTCAAGTGCAGCTACCAATATAAGGTATAAATATGAGGTGTATTAGCTGTCTAATTGAAGGTCCCAGAGGAGCTTAAAGAAGGACTTAATTAGCCAGCCTGGAGCCAGGGCAGAAACACAATGTTCCCTTCCTAAGTGCCTAATAACCAGCAGGGTTGGTGCCTTCTGCTTTCAAACACTGGGTGCAGAATGTTTTGAATTAGTCCTTTCAGTGGAAAAAACAATGGATTTCTAGCTAAAAATAACCCACCCTGTCCACCTTAGAAAATCTTGTTCTCTGTAAATTAAAAACTATTCAGGTTAAGTAGACTTCCCAATGAGCGCAGGTTGGCTGCTGCCTTCTCTTGCAAAATGGGCTTCTCATTTTCCCAAAATGTTAAATCCCAAAGATTTGACGTGCCAGCTGTGAAATGAGGATAATCCTTACTTTGGGTAGGGAATAAGCTCTTAGGGGTCAGACAGTCTGTGTAGAACCTGTGGTATGTGAGACCTGGGTCTTCACTCCAGGTTTTTGCAGGACCGAGGGGAAGAAGACTTCATCTCCTCTGCCTAACAGAACCAATTCCATGTGTTTTAATTTTTTCCCCACCAGGTCTCTGGAAGTTCGTTATTTCACATATGGGATTCTCTTTGGCTGCGGCAGCTCCTTTGCCTTCCAACCCTCGCTGGTCATCCTTGGTCACTACTTCAAGCGCCGCCTGGGCTTGGCCAACGGCATCGTGGCTGGTGGCAGCTGCCTCATCTCTGTGCCCCTCCCCTTCTTCCTGAAGATGGTGGGGAAGGCCATCGGGCTGGCGCATACTTTCCAAGTACTCAGTGCCTTAATGTTCATCCAGATATTCTTGTCTCTGACCTATCGGCCCATCCTGCCACCTTCTTGTGACTCTCAGCACGATGGGCAGGACAAGCTGGGCAGCCGGAGCGTGCGGCAGCAGTGCTGGGCCCAGACGCGCAAGTATTTCAACTTGAGGGTTTTCCGGAGAAAGACCTATCGTATTTGGGCCTTTGGAATTGCTACTGCTGTCCTGGGATATCTTGTACCTTACATGAACCTGGTAAGAGCCTTGGCTGGGACAGGGTCGGGAGGGAGGTCTCTTTGCTGGGAATGAAAAGGCTTCTCTGTGCAAACAAGGAGCAGGTGGGAATGTGAAGATGAGTAGTAAGGACAGAGGCACCAAAAGCTTCAATAGGAACAATGATGGGAGGTGACATCTTTTTGATGCTCCTATGTGTCCTCTGTGCCAGGTCACTTCCCACGGCTCTGGGGAACAAGCTTCAGTAGCAAGAGAGGAGGGAACTGTTGGGTTTGGAGTGAGCAGAGGTGACGTGTGCCAGTGGTGTTGATATGAGGATCACACACTACCTCCAAAGTCACAAGTCCTCAGCAAGAAGTCTCATCCCTTTGAGGGATACGAGAGGGATTAACTTACTGAAGATTCGTGCCCTTGCATCTCTCCCTCTATCGCAGGTAAAATATGTGGAGAAGCGATTTCAAGAAACCAAGAAGGACTGGATCCTCCTGGTTTGCCTTGGAGCCATGTCAGGGCTGGGGCGCTTGGTTTCAGGCCGCATTGGTGACTGCATTCCTGGGCTGAAGAAGATTTACCTGCAGGTATGTTGTCTTGGACCCACTACATAGCTGCTGGCTCACCACTGCGAGTCAGGGGACCCACATCTCTACATCTGCATCGACACTCTTCTTAGTTACTGTCAAACACAACTCCCAGATCCTTTCTCACCATTATCTAACACCCTTGATTCCTCTTAGGGAATAAAAATGTATTATAGAAATGTGTACAGAAAAGTTACACGTTTGACCTGACATCTCCGTGTCCTTTTAGCAACTAGACTCTCTGGTCCCAAGCTGCTGGACACCTTCTCACCTTATTGTGTTATTTTCAAAACCGAACTGCTGAAAAACCGAACTGCTGAAATCTAACAGCTAATCCATCAGATAATCCTGCCTAAAGCTTCTTAAAAGGTTATTGTTAAGGGCCTCTCCAAGACGAGAGCAGAGGATGGATGGCATTGCTGGTTCCAGAGGAGGGGGTGATGCTGTTGACCTCCTCATTATCATCTATGTACTTGTTGCCTTCATGTCCATCCAGATATTCTTGTCCCTGACCTATCAGCACGGATCAGATCTCAGGAAGAACTGTTTTCCTGTACGGGTGGTGAGACACTGGCCCAGAGCAGTGGTGGCTGCTCCATCCCTGAAGGTGTTCAAAGCCAGGTTGGATGGGGCACCTGACCTAGTGGGAGATGTCCCTGCCCATGGTCGGGGCTAGAAACTGGGTGCTCTTTAAGGTCCCTTTCAATCCAAACCATTCTGTGACTCGACGATCTTGTGACACTTCCTGCCCATGGTTGGGGCTAGAAATTGGGTGATCTTTAAGGTCCCTTTCAATCCAAACCATTCTGTGACTTGACAATCTTGTGACACTTCCTACTGCCCCATCCCTACTCAGCCTTCATCCCAGTGACTTGCCACCCACTTTTGTCTCTGCAGGTTGCATCCTTCATGCTATTGGGCCTCCTGTGCATGATGATCCCCCAGTGCCGAGGGTTCGAGGGCGTCATTGTCATCTGCCTCTTCCTTGGCCTTTGCGATGGCTTCTTCACCACCATCATGGCCCCCATCGCCTTCGAGCTGGTGGGACCCATGCAGGCGTCCCAGGCCATCGGGTACCTCATGGGGCTGATGGCCTTGCCCATGACCGCAGGCACACCAATAGCAGGTTGGTAGTGCCACAGACCCGGCTGCTGGGAGGAAAGGGCTGCTTGTAGCAGTTTTCGCTTGCGGTGATGTTTTGGTGATATTTTGGCATGAGACCAGCTGTCAAGTTTTGAATTTTCTGGCTTGTCGTGTCTCATGGGGGCTGAAGTATGAGTGCAGCATCGCTCCATCTCAGGGCCTTTCCCTGTGACCAGTGGGGCAACAGTGAGCATTAACTGATATCTGTTTGAAGCTAATACCCACTAAAATCTAGTGGGTATTACTTTTCTAGAAGCCATTTTAGATATCTGGGGACCGAAGGCCTACGGGAAAGCTGGGGAGGAACTGTTTACAATGGCTTGTAGTGACAGGATGAGGGGCAATGGGTATAAACTGGAGAGGGACAGATTTAGACTAGACATGAGGAGAAATTTCTTCACGATGAGAGTGGGGAGGCCCTGGGACAGGTTGCCCAGAGAAGCTGTGGCTGCTCCATCTCTGGAGGTGTTCAAGGCCAGGCTGGATGGGGCTTGGAGCCCCTGATGCAGTGAGAGGTGTCCCTGCACATGCCAGGGAGTTGGATATCAATGGGCTTTGAAGTCTTTTCCAACCCAAACCATTCTGTGATTCTGTGATTCTCTGAATCTGCAAGGGAACAGCCCCTTGCCCACTTTTCCTGTTTCCTCCTGGCCCGCAGGGTGCTGGGAAGAGCCACCTGAAACTTTTGGCTGTTTAACACTGTCTCAGCTTGCGTTTGGGTTGTGTCTGACTGTGTCTCTTGTTAAATAAGAGGGATGTCTGCGGCTTTCCTTCTTGGCTTCCTTACTACCCAATGTTGGCTGCACACATCCTTTAATCCAGGGATAAAAACTCCAAGGAATGCAGTGGAGAAAAAAAAAAAAAAGATTGTTTTAAAAACCCAAATCTCCCCAAATCTGGTGGTTGCAACAGGCTGTGGCTCTCACTCGAGGGAGGAGACGGGTCCATCGTTAGACTGACATGGCTGTTGTTGTTCTCTTTCAGGATACCTCAATGATTATTTTGGGAATTACGACGCGGCCTTTTATTTTGCCGGCGTCCCCCCCATCATCGGCGGCTTGGTGCTCTCCGTCGTGCCGCTGATCCATCAGAGGATGCTGAAGAAGCAACGCCTGGATTCTGGCAAAGACAAGATGCTGGCCTCGGAGGCCGTGGTGAACGGGGAGCTGCTGCCGGGCTGCCCGGCCTCCGAAGCCAACGTGTAAGGCCCAACACTTGCTGTCACCACCAGCAGCCTCTCCACAGCCCAAGCACAGGCCCTTTTCTACACGGACGGACCGTAATTCTCAATGATCACCGATGCACTATGTGCGTAAAGGAAAACAAACACAAAAAGTTCTTCTAGTTAAAGGCTGTTAACTAGCAGAAATGCTCTTTTTTGGGGGGACGTTTTTGATTTCGAAGCCGCCTTCTTTTTCCTCTAACCATATTTTTTCTAAGGAGAACTCTCACCGGGATTCAAACTTGATCGATCTCCCACTGTGCTCCCCAGTTTTCTACATGTCACGACAGAGGTTTACAGCTAATAAATGCCTTTTTAAAGCAGGCCACAGAGGGAGCTTGTTGAACCTTGCAGCTGTCCAGCCTTCTCCTCTGGTCCCACTTGGGTGTCATGTCCAAGCGAGACAGCCCCCTTCCCGTCCAGCGCCAGAGGCTGGTTTGGAGCCAGCAGATCTGAAGGAGGAAACGCTGCTTTAGTCTGATGCACAAACCAAATAAATGGTCAGCGAGTCCCACTTTAATCTTCTCTCCGCCTTTTCGGGTGCTCTTCCGCAGACCTGGGGAGCTGCAGCTGGACTGATGCAGAGCTTGGCTGGCTCCGGTCCTGCCACCTTCATCAAACGGAGCCACACAGGAGCACCTCCTTCCTGCAAAATATATGCCTTAAAAACATGTGGACAAGACCAGTAGCTCCCTCAGCCGCTTTCCACCTCCCATTTTCTCACCCAGCAACTAATTATTTGGCTTTTGAGGAGCAAAAGAGAGGGGCAGCTCCCAGTGCAGCCCACGGTGCCAGCTCTGCCAAGGGAAAACCACGAGCCAGCTGCTGAGAAGGGCGCTTGGGAGGCATCAAGACATGCAGAGGTGGGACACCAAGTGTCACTGCTCCGCTCTGTGCCGAGCAGCGGCTTCCCTGCACCCAGGGATGCGGGGATGCAGCTGGCGTGGGGCAGAGTCTTGTATTATGCTGCAATAACCACAAGTCAGTATTGGCAGGGGAAGCCTGGTGTTCCCAAAGGATTTTAAGGCCCCAAATGTGTTTAGCTCTTCACCTGTGTGTGGCCGTGCAGAGCGGGTGCAGGGTCCATGTTGGCCCCAGGGGGATGAGAGCTCGAGCAAATAGCACAGCCCCTGGGTACCCACCACACAGGGTGAAGGCAGAGCTCAGCCTGGTGTAGAAACTCATCACCTCCAGGCGCTAACGGTGAGCATGGCACGGAGCAAGGAAAATCCTGCCTCCCCGGTGGGTCCTCCCATGAGCGAGATGTTGGCTGGGACCAGGGTAGCCTCTTCCTGGGAGTAATAACTCAGGAGAGAGAGCAAGAAACAAAGGTTACCTTTATCCTAGCTGCAAACCCATTCTTCATTCATTTTTATCTTTTATTCATCTGCCATTAAAACATGAGAAGCTTAAAGAGGGATGTGCGCTGTGGGCGTCATCCCTTGGTCCCAGGCGAGGGTTTGTAACACCGAGGCAAATCTTTGCTCTGGAAGCTCAGTTTGAGTGGAGGACCCCTCCTGCAGGCAGCGACGGGAGCTCTGTCTATGGGCTCAGGAGCCTGCATGCCTCTCTGGCCCTGTTTTTAATCCATGTTGATCAATGCATTATAAGGTCTTTGTTGATTAATGCATTTATAAGGTCTTGTGGCCCTTTCGTCCCTGTGTGACCTGGAAAATTAACTGGTGTGTTGTGACGTGTCCGTTTATGACTATAAAATGAGACGCCCGGTTGTCTCTTCAATACGTTTTTCTGTGACCGTTGTTAACCCTTCTTTGCCCATATCCCATCATCCGCTGTGGCTCCGCTGTCCCATCCCTTGGTGTTGGAAGCCGCAGGAGGCAGCATTGGGAGGCAGTGTGCGCATACATCATGCAAGAATGGGAGCCAAACCGCGATGCCCTTGCTCCAGTTCCAGTGGGATCTGCCAGGCTTAGCCTAGGGCAGGGCATTAAAGTGATGATTTTTAGGAGAGCGTTGGCAGTGGAGCATCTTCAAAGCTGTTTGAAGTGGAACAAACGAAATAAGTTGCATCACAACTCCTTTTGTGAGTGTTGGGGCTTTTTATTTGCATCGGAGTTTGACTAAGTTTGTTAAAAATCATATTTTTTACCTTAGTGCCCCCTGAAGGAGAGCTTGTGAGTGACTGAAATTCAAGAAGTAACTTCTGAGGCTACTTGAGGGTCTGGAGTGAGTCCAGAGAAGAGCAACAAAGCTGGGGAAAGGGCTGGAGAACAGGCCTTATGAGGAATGGCTGAGAGAGCTGGGGGTGTTTATCCTGGAGAAGAGGAGGCTGAGGGGAGACCTCATTGCTCTTTCCAACTACCTGAAAGGAGACTGTGGAGAGGAGGGAGCTGGGTTCTTCTCCCAAGGGACAGGGGACAGGACGAGAGGGAATGGCCTCAAGCTCTGCCAGGGGAGGTTTAGGCTGGACAGTAGGAAAAAAAATTTTCATGGAAAGAGTCATTGGACACTGGTAGAGGCTGCCCAGGGAGGGGGTTGATTCCCCTTCCCTGGAGGTGTTTAAGGGACGGGTGGATGAGGTGCTGAGGGACATGGGTTAGTGATTGATGGGAATGGTTGGACTCGATGAATCGTTGGGTCTCTTCCAACCTGGTGATTCTGTGATTCTATGATTCTTCAGACCAGGAAGAGGACAAGCAGAGTTACCTCAAGCCCACGTCTGGCTTGAGTGAGTGTCTGTGCAGCAGAGCACACTGTTGGCTGCACCTACCTTTGCATGAGACTTTGTGGTGCTAAAACCTCTCTGGCTTGTAGGGTGATCTATGAGCCATAAATGAGGAGGTGTGAGGGCCTGGCTCAGGTTGCCCCGAGCAGCTGTCACTGCCCCATCCCTGGAGGTGTTCAAAGCCAGGCTGGATGGGGCTTGGAGCAGCCTGACCTAGTGGGAGGTGTCCCTGCCCGTGGCCGGGGGTGGGACTGGATGGGCTTTGAGGTCTTTTCTGACCCAAGCCATTTCTTGATTCTATGATTCTAAACCTCAATTTCCAGAGATTACCACTTGCATTAAATATTCTACCTGCCTGCAAAGGTCTTGGCCCCCGGCGGAACCTGCATTTGGTGTGACGGGTGCTTAACACCATGACAGCACTGGGCCAGCCCTGTGTCAGCCAGGTGCCAGCACTCTTCCCAGGAGGGATGGTGGTACCCTTCTTCATCCCTCCTTCATCCCTGATAATGAGCTCACAGCTCATCATTGACCCCCAGAAGCTCTGAGTGATGAGGTGCACTCAGGGGCCACCTGAGTTTGGTTAAAGGAATCCACCCTTCCTCCTATCCCTGACCAATGCCTGGTACCAACCACCAAACCCTCCCTCAGTGTCTTTGATCGAAATCCTGCCCTTGGTCCAGACAAGGGCAAATTCTGTGGTGGGGAGGGCGTGTTTGAGCAAGAGCCGTGAAAGGTTCACCTTGTCTGCAAACAGAGATGGGAACGAGAAGGGCAAAGGTTGGCGTAGTCTGTCAACATAAAGAGGGAGGTGGTATTTGGGGATCTGTTTGTCAGCTAGAGAGGAGGGTAATGGCCTCTTCTCCCAAGTGACAGGGGACAGGATGAGAGGGAATGGCCTCAAGCTCTGCCAGAGGAGATTTAGGCTGGACATAAGGAAAAAATTTTACATAGAAAGGGTCATTGGGCGCTGGCAGAGGCTGCCCAGGGAGGTGGTTGACTCACCTTCCCTGGAGGTGTTTAAGTCATGTGTGGACGAGGTCCTGAGGGACTTGGTTTAGTGTTTGATAGGAATGGTTGGACTCGATGATCCGATGGGTCTCTTCCAACCTGGTTTTTCTGTGATTCTGTGATTGTAAATGCTGCTGATGGCTATCTGGTTTGTCCTTTGACTACTCATCAGCTTGCAAGAACTTGTGCTGACTCCTGGCATGTGAGAGGTGGGATTGTGAGCCACAGGGAGAAATCACATTGGTCTCCAAAACATCCTTTTAGTCAGCTTTAGCCTTGTGCTGGGATGCCAAATAGGTCCCTACTCATCGCACTGAGCTTCAGCCTAGACCTCCTTTTCTCTTCCTCTCCTTTCTCCTCCTCTTTCTTCCCCTCAGGATCTGCTCACCCAAGCCTGGCACATCCACGTCCTCCTTTGGGTGGGTGAAGGTTGAACAGGAGGCAGCGTTCGTGGTGAAAACTCTCTTTTACTCAGTGTTCTAGTTGATACCCTCCAAACTTCACCCTCCCCTGTAAGTGCTGGACTGTGATTCCTGCCTTGCTGCCTTGTTCTGGCAGGGGAAGGTGGAACCCGGCACTCTGGGCTTGGCCGTTTTTGAGAGCCAGGGAGGGCACGAGAGACAGTCGAGTTCCTCGAGTGGAAAGGAGGTGGAAGGGATCAGGGAGGGACCAGCTCTGCTCCGTGCCCAGGGTGTTTGGAGAGCTGCAGGCATGTGCAAAGCTTTACATAAGTGTACAGCAAGCATGGGACATGCCCCAGCAGCGCCAGGGCTTGGCTGGGGCTGCCTTTCTAAATCTTTAGCTTGAGGGTGTTCAAAACTAAGTTGTTGTCTTTTCTTTTTCTTTTTTTTTTTTTTTCTGGTTTTTTTTTTTCTTTTTTTTGTGCTGTGGGGTTTAACTCCTCTTGCTCTGGCTGAGGGATGGAGCAGGGCAGCTAAGCTGGAAGGGCTGGGGAGGTAGTTCTACTCCAGCCTCCAGGGCAGCAGCTGCAGGAGCTGCCTGGGAAGCACCATGATTCATGGCTCAGAGCCTTTTCTATTTGTGAAACAAAGCTGGAAACATCTGCAGAAGCTGCTTCATGGCAGCATATCCAGCCCTGAGGCCCTGCGACCAGGGCAATACACGTTTCTAAGTCACAGAGCTCAAATTTAACAGATTCTGAGGACTCGTTGGCTGGGGTTGAGGTCTCCTCACATTTCCCTGCTGTGGGAGCTGTGGGAAGGCCACACTCTAATTGCAATCAAAGCCTGAGGGTATTTTGCGGGTCTGCTGTGGTACCGTGGGGTTGGTGCACCCCCAATTTCAAGATGTTTTGGCTCTGCCTCCCACCACCGTGGTCATTTGGGGCTGCCAGTTAAGCTGCGCTGGTGGTTGAGAAGCTCCTCAGCGCTCCAGGCCGAGCAGTCTGGGGTGGAGGAGCCGGGAGAGGGAGGACACCTGCAGCTGGACAAGGACATTCCTGCTCTTCTGCGCTCGATGGTGCCGCAGGAGCATGTTGCACGGCAATAGAGTCTCTTCAGGCATCGGTACATTGGTGCTAAGAGCGATTTGCTCTGGGCAGCCTGATTTGGTGCTGAGGGTCTCACCTCTGCTTGCTCAGATCACTCTGGTTCAGCCTCTCAGGAGGCTTAGGGTGGATTTTCAGCCTGGCTGACATCCGTGGACATATGGTCCTCAGAGGAACAACCGGAAACGGAAAGGGTCATTGGGCATTGGAATAGGCTGCCCGGGGAGGTGGTTGATTCACCTTCCCTGGAGGTGTTTAAGGGACGGGTGGATGAGGTGCTGAGGGACATGGTTTAGTGTTTGATAGGAGTGGTTGGACTCGATGATCCGATGGGTCTCTTCCAACCTGGTTGTTCTATGATTCTATGATTCTAACCTGTGAAAGGTGAACTTGGACCGAATCCTCTGGAGGCAGAGGGGGGCAAATCCAGCTGAGACCCTGACCTTTCTTCCATCCTTCGCTGCAAACCATTACCCAGCTTTTGCATCCCTCTGTAGCCAACAGTTTTGTTTGAGGGTTTTTCTTGTTTATTTTAGCTTCCATGCTTTTCACACTAGCAGGATTCCTATCCAGTAGATGACTGGAACGCTTCTGAGAGCCGCGACTCCTTTGCCAAGGCAAGCTGGGCAGCCCCCTCTAGGAGGGGGCTGCCCAGCTTGCCTTGGCAAAGGAGCCGCGGCTCTCAGACATTTGGGGCTGGGCAGCCCCCTCCAGCCCCAAAACCCAGCACTCGGGCTGCTCTTTGAGTGCTTTTGTTGGAATGTCAACCACCCTTGTAATCTCTGGGGTGAAGGATGTGGTTGCAAGTGCTCCTTAAATCCTCCTGTGATGTCCTTTGCTTAACGGAATAACCTGGCACTGTTAGTGCGGCTCCACTGGCGAGGAATGAACCGAGAGCTGGGGTTGTTTAGCCTGGAGAAGAGGAGGCTGAGAGGAGACCTCATTACTCTCTACAACTACCTGAAGGGAGGTTGTAGAGAGGAGGGAGCTGGGCTCTTCTCCCAAGTGACGGGGGACAGGACGAGAGGGAATGGCCTCATGCTCCATCAGGGGAGATTTAGGCTGGAGATTAGGAGGAAGTTTTTCACACAGAGGGTCATTGGGCATTGGAATAGGCTGCCCAGGGAGGTGGTTGATTCACCTTCCCTGGAGGTGTTTAAGGCACAGGTGGATGAGGTCTTGAGGGATTTGGTTTAGTGTTTGATAGGAATGGTTGGACTAGAAGATCTGATGGGTCCCTTCCAACCTGCTTGTTCTATGATTCTATGAAATAAAGCTGTTTCCCTTGTTTTTGAGAGCCCTCGGGTGCAAAGCAGATGTGGAGATGGGTGGAACTGCTATGGACGGAGCTGCCATCGCTGTGCAGCTCGAAGTGGGCTTTGCTGCTGAGCCTGGGGGTGGTGTCAGGGGACATGAGTTGGGCGTGTTTCCAGGTGCTTTGTCAGCTTGGCACAATAGCTCCGCGGACTTTAGTCCTGGTGACAGCGAGGTTATCGGGGGCTTTGGCAGGCTCACCCTCCGTAACCCTATTTCAGGGCTGTTTTGTTGCTGGATTTCTGCAAACGTTGCAATGCCCTTGGTGCTCCCACCAAGGACGAATGCTGCGAATGCCCCTTCGGCTCCTCTTCCCACCGCAGCGCCCATGGCAGACCTTGCGTCCCCGCTCCCAGCAGAGACGAGGCAGGAGAGCTAAGACCCACAATCCCTCCCGTTTCTGCAAACGGTGGCTTTGGACAGAGGTTTCATCCCTCCAAAGCTTCTCCTCTTTGTGTAACATACTCCCCAACGCTCACCCTGGACCCACCTCCTTAGCCCTAGCATTAGAGGCCAGGCTTAATGTCTGTTTTACTAAGGAATGAAGATTTTTTTCCCCCCTTTTTGTACATTCCTAACCGTGGCGTGTAAGATGAGTTGTTTACTGGAGCAGGTTTTCGTAGCACTGATGTTCTGCTTCTTGGTCGGTGACGACCAGGCTGCCCGAACGGGGTCTTTTGGCTGCCGAGTGCATTCAATCAAATCATTCCAGGAAAGAACATGACTTCTCGAGGCTTGAACTTTCCCAGCATATCCCGTTTCAACCATTGGAACACGCTGAAGCTGGAGACAGGACTGTTTTGCGGAGGGTGAGGAGATTACCCTCCCCTGCCCTAAAATCCAGCAAGGACGAAGCCAAATATTTGCTCTCGGATGAGTGGATTTTGGAGCCAACTCCACGTAGGAGTGCGGGGGCTGAATTGTGAATTTTGGCCACTCCAGGTCACTCCTGAGCTGACTTGTTTTCACCCCAGGACCTCCAAGCCTGGTGCCGTCATCCCTAATCAGTGGATCCCGATGCCTTTCTCCAGCCCTGCTGGAGCCTGGGGCTGTCCTGGTCAGCGTTAGCTCCGCTGTGGAGAGAACAAACCTTGCCATGGGGTTTTTTGGGGCGGGATGCATTGCTTTGCCCTGACGATGTGCTGGTAACGCTCATCCTCGCAGTGTCTGTGCCCACGAGAAAGGCTGCAAGCACTATCAGGAGCTTCGCAATCACATTTTTTTTTCCACTGTGCTCCTGGCTTTGGCTCAGCAGGAGCCACACGAGGCTCCAAAATGGTCCTGTGAGGCTGCTGGGTACCCTACGCCCAGCAGCTTCACTGTGGCAGACAGACCCAGAAGTCTAAAATTATTCCTTTTTTTTTTTTTCGACATCTGCTCCTTGTAAGAGATTTGTATTCCCTTCAAATTTTGTATCTGGAAGTAAAGTATTTGAATGTGTGTCTTAAAAAAGTATGGCTGTCCTTTCAAAATGTGAATTTCTGATCGTTGGTATACAAAGCCCCCACCCCCTCCCCCCATATTACCGCATTTTTTTTTTGTAATTAATGTTTTACAAATGTTTTAAAAAAATTGTGTAAAATAAAACCTGTTTTAAAAGAAAAGGGTGTTTGTGCTTGTGTCTCTCCGGGTCTCCTCTCTCCATAGCCAGAGGCAGGAGCTGGTTCCCCCGCAGCAGCTTTGCTGGCTGCTGCCAACATGGAATCATAGAATCCTTTGGGTTGGAAGGGAACTTAAAGATCACCTAATTCCACCTCCCCTGCCATGGGCAGGGACACCTCCCTCTGGATCAGGGGCTCCAAGCCCCATCCAACCTGGCCTTGAACCCCTCCGGGGATGGGGCAGCCACCACAGGTTGTGGTGAGGTGGGTGCTAGTCTCTTCTCCCAAGTGACGAGCAATAAAATGAGAGGGAATGGCCCCAAGTTGTTCCAAGGGAGGTCCCCAACCCTGGAGGGGTTGCAGTGGCTGTGGCTCTTCAGGACATGGTTTAGCAGGCACAGTGGGGTTGGGTTGGCAGTTGGACTGGATGAGCTGAGAGATCTTTACCAACCTTAACGAGAACATGGGAGGTGAGCACTGGGGTGAGCTCGGGACACGCTCGCTATCCTTGGGTTTAGGTTGAAGGGGCTTTTAAAAGTGCAATATGGGAAACCACTTCATACTGGCAGCAGGGCAAAGCACAGGAGGAAAATGCATGTGGACGCTTAGATCTAAGGCAAACACAGCTCAGGGGAGGGGAAAGGAGGAGGAGAGGGGAAAAAAGAGAGCAGGGAAGCATGTGTGACTGGGAGGTAGGGGAGAGCCCAGCTTCCCGTGCTCCTGGTGGCAGTGAGACCCTCACACTGCAGCTGATACTGAGCACCCACCTTCCCTGCCAATGTGGGAGCAGATGAACCCCTGGGGTTGCAAGAAGCTTTGGACCCACTGGCGTGCACGGGCTTTATCCTGGCCAAGGCTTCAGGGGATCCTTCCTTAATCTTCTGGTTTTGGCACAAAAGCTGCACTAAACCAGCCTCTCCCCGTCACCTGCAGCCCCGCTCGATCCCACACTGCAAACAAACGCTGCACTACGGGGATTTTCAATGGGGTGGTGTAAACAGCCTCTCCCGCAGCTGTGGGGTGAGAGGGGTCCCGGCTCTGTCCTCCCTGCACAGGCTTCAGCTATCGTGCCGGCATGTGCCGCTTCCATCCTGGACCGGGATTTGATGGTTAGAAATCTGTCATCGTCTCATCCGGAGCATTGTTCAGGCTGAACCAGCCCTACACACGCAGCCACTGCCCCATCGCTCCCAGCAGTGCCCACCGCCCTCCCGCTTGGCCCCAGACAGCCCTAACCACAGTCTCCTGCTCCTCACAGCTTGAGGATCCCTGTTGTTTTGCTCCCAAACGCATTCTTTTTCCATCTGTGCTAATGTTTTCACTAGTCCCACTCAGATGAGCGCAGTTCAATAGCCTTTTCTTCTTTAACCCTTCCTTAGTTTTCTTTCCGTTTAATTCACCGCTTTCCCCCTCCCCTCCGCTGTCCTTCATCTCTTCATCCCTTCCCATCATTTCTCGTGCCCTGTCTTTCCCTTCTGGCCACTTCACGCGTGCAGGGAAGACAGACAAGCACCACTGCCCAGTCACCAGTTATCAGCTCTCTGGCCATTTCCCAGCCCCTCTCTTCCCACAAGCATTTCAGTTTATTTAGATCCATCTTCATAAATTAATGCAAGATTATCCCGAAGGCGCCAGCAGCAAAGGCCGAGTCATTTCCAAGTTTATTTAGGGCTTATTTAGTTTATTTAGAAGTGAGCAGTGCCTACAGAGATTAAACTATTTCTTCCACTATGCATTCTGCTGCTGTTCACCTGCCCGGCACCACCTTCCCCTCAGCCCACAGCTAACAGAGCTCATGACAGGGGAGCAGCCGTCCCACCTCTGCTCATATCTCAGTATGGATCTGTGCTCTGGGGTCAGACGAACCCTGCAGCCTCCTGAAATGCTTTGTTTCAAGAGCTTTCACACCCTCCAGCACCAGCCAAGCCACCAGGCAGCCTGCAGGCAAGGTCTGACTCTGCAGACGCAGGGAGGAACATTGGGTTTTGGTCTGGACTGATGTTGTCGGGGATGTCTCATAGCTGTGAAAGATCAGAGCAGCTATCAAAGCCACGAAACCAAGCCAGGCACTTTTTGCCTCGTGGCATTTCATACAGGTCCCATCACAATGATCAACAATCTGGCTCCAGAGTGAAAAAAAAACCACTGGTCTCAACCTTTCAGCACTAAGAAATCCCAGTCTGCAAATCCATCTGGAGAAATCAAACCAATGCAAAAAAAACCCCCAAAACCAAAATAATCTCTGCTGGTAACCAGGAACCCATCCAGCTCCTCTCTCAGCGCTGCACAAGCTGCCGGCACGTGGGGAATCCAGCACAGCCACATCCAGCTCCTGCCGTTCCGCTCCCACAGCACTGTCACAAGCATCCTGCCTCGTAAGCCTTATCCTTGCAAACCCAGGACCCTGTCGGCACAGGGTGACAGAACTCAAGAAACTCTCAGCAAATATGGGATGCCTCCTGTTTTATGAAGCAATCATTGTTGAGGAGGCTTGACACCCAGATTTTCACATGCTCAGCTTAACAGGGGTTTATTCAGGGGAACAGTTGGAGCATGCAGCATCAGCATCTCATTAGCGTTGGAGACAATGCCCCTCCAGTTTAAAACTAAAAAGTGGGTTTAGTTTTTCCCTATATAACTTCATTGTAAGGGTTTAGGGAGCCACAACAGAGCTGAGATTCATTGTATTAAGAGCCCCGAAACAAGTTCAATTACACTTGAAACAGCTGGGAAGGGCAAGAGAGCAGCAGGGCAGCCTTTGCTTTTCTCCTCTGTATTCTCTCCTCCTGCCTCTGTATTTCCAAACACTTGGCCCCACCGAGGAGCGGTCAGAAGAGCCCTTTGGAAGTGAGAAGCCCCATGTGCATGATTATTCCTGCACTCTCATCACTTGGGATGAACAGGTTCCCCAAACACAACCTTTCCCCTCCCACCCAGAAGCGGGAGAGCAAAGCAGCCAAACATACCCCCCTGGGAAGGTCTGGATCTGCCGTGGAAAGAGACCCCCGAAGGGAGGAGTAGGACAGCGTAAAAGGTTACAGGGTTCAAGCACGAAGAAGGAAGAACAAGGTTAAACAAAGTTTTACAGGCCAAAACAAAGACCTCAAATCTAGTAAAGAAAACAAACATAAGGGTGAAGTCAGCCACACGTGTGCTCCAAGGCCGGTCTGGACTCTTTTAAGCAATTTGGGAGTTGATCATCGGGGTTTTAAAGGAAGAAATATAGGGCTACCCACACCGAAGGACTTCCTCCAGGGCTGGAGTCAGCAGCTTGGCAAAGAGCTCCTGGTACAACAAGCGTGGGAACTGCTCCGTGAATTAAGTCATCGAAATGAAAGCTAACGCCTGTGTTAAAGACTCAACTTCAGGTTGAACTATGCACTTGCAGAGCAAGATGAACCACGGAGCTAAAGACAAAGCATGTGGGAATGGAAAAAAACCTCAACTCTTAGCCAAGAGGTCTCTTCATGGAAAGCGAAGGTGGAATAGAACCCTAAGTCAGCACATCCCTGGAGAAGCCCTCCTTACCGAACAAGAGCTTTGCTCACAGCCCTGTCAAGCATCAACCCAGCTGGGATGCTGCTACCTACAGCCACAGCACCCAAACCACCAGGCACCGTGTGTTTTAAAGCTATCCACCACCTTCCTATCCTTTCTTTTGTTTCAATGCCATCATGCTCCTCTCAGGGAACATCTCCCACCTCCTGCTCTAGGAACAGAGGTGAGGTGAGGGAGGCACTGGCAATAGCTAGCTTCCCAAGCCCTAGAAAGTTTCCTTCCCACTACAAATAAGCATTTGCATGTACATCAGCTACAAATTTAGAATGAGGCTTTTAGCCATATGTGAGACTTCTCATGAAAGCCACTCAACACTGCGAAGTGTATTTCTAGGGACACTCGGCCCCACGTGCCCCAACCACTGGTCCCTGGTATCGATGGAGACCCCTAAATTCCCAGTTACCACTTTAAAGGCAGCTTGTAGACATTGCGTTTGTACCCCACGTTATCCATGAACAGATTTACACAAGTGGGGGACATAGGGAAATTTATTACTTCAGTTTTATATACCAAGGAGCAATAAATTCTTCTGAGAAATTAACTCTGTACCATCACATTTTTTTTCCTTTTTGCCCAGCACCAAGGGAAAGGATGTATGGAAGAAATAAATCCCTTCCATATCCACCAGCATTTACCTCAGTGCATTCCCACCATAAGAAGAATAAACCCAAGGAGTGATGATCAAGCACAAAATGAACACTTCATGCATTTTATTGAGTCTATTTAATTTGCATTATGACATCTTACATAGGGAACAAACTCCTCCTAAACGTTAGCTATCAAACCTGGTCGAACTGTTGCCCGACGGCCTCAGAGTACCATTTTGTATTAAACAAGTCCAGTATAAACAGATGCAAAGCACTGTACAAAAAAAGAGAAAACTGTTACATTCTCAGTTGAATTCAGGGCTTCCCAACCAAGAGACTCGCTAGCAGGCAGCGAAAGTCAGGAAAGGGGCTTGGGTGTTTTAGCTTAAGGGAACAAAACCAGATAGAACAATCAAAACAAATTCAATGTTTGCTTCCCCATGGAAAAAGAAGGAAAAATAAAAGAAGTGAAACCTCATATCAAAAAGAGGTTGGGAAACCCTGGTATAACAGATGCAAACTTCTCTTTGTTTTGGGGAAATCACCACTGATGCTCTCTTCACCCTCCTTCCAGCCCCAGCCAAAGGCAAACAAAGAAGTGGCCTCGTGTGTGTAAAGATTGGAAATACTTGTGAATCTGTTATCAAATTCGGTTGATGTTGCTGCAAGGCACCTCACCCAAAGCGCCTCCTCCTGGGAGAAGGCAGCGGAGCAGGCACACATTCCAGAACCCCTGCACATTCCATAACCTCTGTGCATCCCACCAGCTCCACACTTGCTGGTGGCCCTTTGCTCAAGCAACACAAGCCCCTGCAAGCAGGAGCAAGGGTGACTGGTGAGGAAACCCAGACATGGGACAGTCACACGATCGTGCACATCAATGAGAAGGACCCCAAACTTCGGCTGTGGCCAAGCCGGCAGGAGGCAGCTCCATGGTGCAGTGTGACGCGGGAGATCCCGCTGGGAGATTCAGAAACCCTTCACTGCACTGCTAAAATCAGAGACCGATGGCCAGTCTGAGCTGCATTTCTCATCTTTGCATCAGACCCTTGTTACTGTGAGACCACTGGGAATCTCCTCTTTGTGTAGGCAACCCCTTGGAAATAAACAGCGACCACAGACACAGCAGGGACACAGTTCTTGGGGTTCTCTGCATTTGCATAACCCAGTGACACAACACTGGAGTGACGGTCTTTATGGTTCATTGTGCCAACTTTGGTGGGAAATCCACTCGGTTGCAAGTTGAAACAATGGACAATTATGGCTCCTTCAGAACCGGGAGGTATCATGTCCTGCAGCTGCTGTGCTGGCGCATAGACACCTCCTACAAAAGGCTTTTCGCTTTTAGTGAGTAATTTCTATGCATGCAGGACCTATACTAATCAAATAATTTTCAAAACAAGTCAGTAACTGCCTGCAGGTTACCAAACTTGTTCAAAGAAACTACACAGTGCATGTGAAAGGGAAACCGAAGCAACCCCAGAAATTACTCTTCAGTCCTTTAACTGATAAAACCCCCAATTAAAAAGAAATCAAGCTCTCACTGCTCTGCATTGGTTCAAAATCTGAGTTAATATTATCAAACGCACTCTTCTATAAAAAACTGTGTGTTCTTCTCCACTTTGCCGTTGTGACTACTTTGACTGCTCCATGTGGAGGTCCCACAGATATGGGTCTGTCCAGGCAGAAAGGAATTAGGTTCACACACCAGAGAGGTGTTTGCAACAGGAGCCTGGGTGGTTTGCAGCCTGAAACAACTCCCCCGATAGCTCCAGAGGCAGGCAGTGACAGGGAATCTCCTTCCAAAACAAAGCAAAGAACGGCCTCCAGTGCAAGAATCCCTGCTGCTCTGAGCGAGGAGCTGGATTCTCCCAGGCGGTGGAGGCTCCCGCGAGGTGGCACTGTGGCCTCGACAGCAGATGGAGCCAAGGCTGGGAACAATGGGGCTTGGGAAAGACAAACAGCCTTGCAAGCTGCACCTCTCCCGTGGCAGGAGAGCAAGCACTCAATACCAACATGATTCACCAGCTCTACATTAGGCTGCGAACTCTGTTAAGAGTGTTTTTCACATGCTGCTAGCAACTGAAGGGTTAATATTGGCTTCTCCTAACTCCAACCTAACTTCAAAAGCACAGAAATGAAATTACCAGAGGCTGACAGAGGACTCAGCTGTGCAAAGAGCTCTTTGCTGCTTTAATACCTGCCAACTCCACCCGACATCAGGCAACGAACCCCCAGCTCACCTACAACACTGAGAACATTCCAGTCAACATTCCACAAATTATTCATTCTTGGTACCACTTGGGAAACCTACACTGCTTTATTAGCTGCTGTTGTTACAGAAAGATAAAACGTGAAGATACGCCACTACTGAGCTATAACAGAGCTGCAAAGTCAATTCTTCCAAGGCAAGCAGTTACTGGCAACTCAGAACATGGAAAACCTAAGTGCTGTTGAATGACACGTAGCACTGCCAAGCTCCACATCTATCAGCACTGAGGAGCTCCTGTCTTTCTAGGCTCCAGCTCTCAGAGAGACACACATCAGGCTTTCCAGATCCAACTCAGTATTCACAGAGAGAGGGTTTTTTTGCTGCTAATGCTATGCTCCAGGAAGTCAAGAGAGCTACTGGGAACCACACCTGATCACATGCGTTTGCTACGTGAACCCTACTGGAGAAATTCAGGTATGGAGTCCAGCACCTGGAATTAACAAAGAACTTTGACCTCACACTGATTGCATGAGGGAGAAATTCAACAATGCAAGCTTATTGATTCTTCCGCTCAGAAAAAACCAGTATCCTCTCCACCACAGCTCAAGAGCCAGACTGGGTTACCCACTGAACCAAACACCACAAAAACCACACGTGGAAGAAAATCTGGAATTTTGGGATATTAATGAGTGCTTAACCAGCTGCAGAGATGTTAATATGGCTGAGAGCAGAGAATAAAGCTTAGGCTTATGTGTTTTAATTAGGAAAGAGACAGATTTGGTTCATCATCTGAGGAACATGCAACATTTCCCACAGAGCCTGCCAGAGCAGCTCATGTCCCTTCATAACCACTGCCCAGAAGCTGAAAAACACATCCCCTTCCCTGCCCCAGGTGTAAGCCAAGGACAAAAATCATTAGAGAATAAAACATGAGGGAGGGATGTTCTCCCCAACACTGATGAGAGCTAAGGCACATTCTCCCATGCTCCAGCTCAATACATTACATACATAATTTAAAGATAAATTCCACTCATTTCAATCTGTTCAAGAGGAGTAGGAAGAGTTTGTTGGAGTTTTAAACATTAGTTTTATAATTGGCTACACATGGAAGCAGACTCCCATAAGCAACTATTGTTTTCAAATCTAACCGTACCCTCCAACAGCTCCAATGAACTGTTTTCCAGTTCATACTTCAGTTATTTTTCGGTAGCACCTGAGTCATAGGCTGCCAAGGCTCGATGGATCACTCGGTGGATCCAGGGATTACTAATGTGGTTGAAGCTGGTGGGGAAGGAAAAAACAAAACCTGTTGACACACATCTGCTGAAGAGTTACAGAGTTGCCTCAAAAATGGAGAGCAAAAGTTGCTAGCAAAAAACTGGGCATAAACCTCACTGAAGGAAGCGGCACGGGTTGTGTTCTTATGCACTAGCAACCACACCAAGAAATCACCAGCCATTAGAATAGGTTCTAATTTTTATCATCTTTCTTGGTGCCATTACTGAGCCAAAACACTGCAATTATAACATCTAGTTTCAAGTTTTTAATGCAATTCAGATGTCTGATCCAACTGTCGTTCTGTTACAGCAGCTGTTCACATCAATAGTACAGACATGTACTGCTCTCGACAGGTACACGGTTACAGAAGCGGCTCTCGTACTGAGTTTGCTCTCTTTTTGGTGGGGTTTGTATGAGAAGCATTCTTGATTTCTAAGCACGGTACAACTTTTAACCCTTACTGCGTTAGTACAACAGCGCCTTGGAAAAGTACTGAGCTCCTACAAAAAAGCTTTACAATTTTAAAACAGATTTCTTTTATTTAAACAAGCATAGGCAATTCTTATATTTCCACAACAAGATAAATATCCCAATTAAGCTACCAGCTCCTCCTACAGCGTGCCATAGTGATGGGGAAAGGGCTACCGTTAGTGTTATTTACAGACACGGCCAATAGGAACCCAGTACGAAAATCAAAAGTGTGTTCGAGTGTGCAATTAAGTTCAGATCTCTTCCGACAGTTGGGTTTCTTGCAATAACTCCTCTGCGACTCCTGTACGTTTAGCTGGGCCGACTTCTCAAAGAGCTCCTCATATGCACAATCTTGAGGACAAAATTTTATTGGACTGGGATGGCAGGGGCTGTGTGGGGAAGAAAAACTTAACACTCTTCAAGGGAAAAAAAAAAATACTTGCAAGTGGGCAGATGGCAGATGTCTTTGGACGAGTGGCATTTAACACCCAAACTGACTCAATCTTGAAAACCCTAAAGAAATTTTCTGATTTTAAAAGCTTGAAATCAGAGAAAATGCATCCATGAGGGAAGATTCACTCCGAGTCACTACTATACATTGAGGTACCACTCAAAAAGTGGCCATAAAGGAAGTGACTTCTTTGCCCATCACTATCACACCCACTGCTTGGCCATAGATGCAGATCTCCATTTAGACAATGCTCTCTCTGTTACCAGAAGCTAAGACTGCTCTGCGACAAATGGGACAAGTGGAATTTTCCGATAACCAGCGATCAATACAGTGCACATGATATTCGTGCGAACAAGGCAATTTACGGAGCTTGTTGCCTTCCGTGTACTCAGTAATACACACACTACAGGTTTTCAGAGCATCGCTCTCACCAAAATTCCTCATGGCCAGGTTGTCAATTTGTTCTTTGGTGAGTCCTCTGGGTTGGTCGTCATCATCTTCATTTAGCAGGAAAAATTGTGCTAGGCTAAGGAATGGTAGAGAACCGCTTTCTTCAAATGTGACCGATCCCCTTGTATTCCGACCTTCACGCCTGGCACCAGATGTCGAACCACCTTCATTACCGCCTTCATACACCTCCCCTGAGCTAACATCTGTGCTTTCATTGCTTGAAGTACCACCAGTGCCGTTCTGTGCCTCTGAAGCATCCACATTCTGATTTGGAGTTGGGCCACTAGGATCCGCATCACTGTCACTATACATGAAGTAACTGAGCTCTCCAAAGCCTGTCATGATCTGCCTTAGCATAGTCTGAATGGCAACTGATGTAGTCTCACTCAAGCCTGTGTTTAAGATCCTACGGATAGGAATCCTAATGGTACTGACGTAAGTTCTCACTCCAGCACGTTCTGACCGTGAAAATGTGCGCCTAAACCCTCCCCGTTCGCTCTCGTAAGTGACTGTGTTGTTGGGTGTCTGGGACCTGGACCGAGTTCTGTTGGCGATGCTGTCTCTTTGCCGGTATTCTCCTGGACGAACTCTTCGCACCTGAAGATCAAGCACTATGGTAGGAGGCCTCTGCCCAGGAGCCGCGGACTCACCGGTGCTGTTAGTTTCTGAAGAGCCTGCTGCTTGAGGAGCAGGTCTTGTTTCAGGGGTTGAAAAGAGAACTGCATTTTCACTCGGCATCTCAGTCCCCATTGTGTGCTGCCTTAAGGTCACATGCTGCCTAGTTCTAGAGCTTCCCTCAGCTTCGTTCCCTGAAGAGGGGTCAAGCGTTTGAGATGATGTATTGTGACGAGACCTGCGAGGAGTCTCACTCACTGGGTTAATAGGTGACCTACTTCTATCAGTTCTAGCCCGTGTTCTCCGCTGTTCTGGACTCCTACTTCTTGCTCGCCTCTGCCCTCTAGGAGGGGAAGCTTCCTCAGTTGTCAGCTCCTCCGAAGTGCTCCTTTCTGATCCAGGCTGCCTTACAGATGGCGATTCAGACCTTTGAATTTCAGAGTCACTTTGGCTGTTTTCCAAATCCTCCCCACTGGAAGGCTCTACAGATGGCTCATTCTCAGTTTCTGGATTTGCATTCCCATTATTACGGTTGACATTTATTTCCAAACTGAATCTGAAGTCACCGCTATTTGGATTAGTCCGGCTCACTGCTCTCCAAGACTGGTTTCCTCGTTGCCCGCTTCGTGTTGTATTTCCCGTCTGTCGGACTGAATTAAGCCAGTCGATTATAGAATCTCCATTTGAAACATCTTCTGCGGACTCTGCACCTGCGAAAGAGACAGGGAACTACCAAAATTAGAGTACTGAGCTAATTCTGGAGTGATCTTTTCCAAGAACATAATTGCTTAGTTTAACAAGTGACAACTCAGAAGTGCTTAATCCTATCAAGCGCTATTGTGGTTTCACACACAGCATCGTGATTCTCATCTACCAGTGCTCTTGGAAGGGAGCAGGAGTGGATGCTTCTAATACATACAGAGAGGCTGCAGCTATCAAGTAGCAAACAAATCATCATAGTAACACGTATTGTTTATCATTAAGTAAATGGAAAGTCACATTTCAGGTATCATAACACATCAATAATCTGTGTTTTCCTTTCCAAACAACTGAGTGATCTACTGACCGCTAAACAGAGAAATAAGTTTGCCCTGACCTTTAGCGTGACAAATAGTTTTATAGCAAATCTCTCACTAAAGAATGAACTCCAGTAGCAAGCTCCAAGTGCCCTCCACCAATCTCAATAGAGAGGTGGTAACTGAAGTAACAGCATCTTTAGAAGAACGGTGGATAAAAAAAAGAGGGCTTGCCAAAACACATTCCTGAAAAGAGCAGACAGGAAGGCAATCTTAAATTAAAAAAATGCCAACAACTAAATTCATCTCTCTTGATGCAAATAACAGGAGCATTATGCATGAAATCTGTCCCAAACTGACCTCTGCAGCAGATACCAGACACAATGTACACTTAGTTTTGAAACAAAGCTCACCTTGCACCTGCCTAGGCTTAACTTGTTCCACTCCTGCACTCACGTTAAGGTCCGTATGGGGTACTAAAGTTAAGGGTTTTCACAAATACTGTATATACCTCTATGCTCATCACTGTTTTGCTGTGGCGGACCTTCTTTAACTTGGTGTAGCCTTCTCAGCAACTCTTCTTCAGTAATTTCACCTTAGAAAATAAGCAAAATTTTCCAAAAATATTTCCAAATCACACGTATGGCAAGCATCATCAAACGCTTATAAAGAAGGGACGAGCCACTGCTTAGCTTTTTTTCCTAATAAAACCTTGCCATAATGAGACTGCCAAACAGTTTGCTAAGGGAAAGTTCTGACACTTCAGCACCTTTGTCCCACGTGAGTCTTGCTGAAACTGAAAGACCCAACAGCTTCAACCTAATCAAGACAGATCACGTGTGTGTCCTGTTTTGGAACCTCTATGATTTATCAGCAATTTTTGCTATCCCGTACAAATTAAATGGCTGTCCAGAGTAAAATATTTATGATAACACCTTCACAAGCAAAAAAAAGGTTTCAATAAGTTAAGTCATGTTTTAAATTAGGACTGGTTTGAATTAAGTATCATCCCATAAAAAGTCAATTTGAAGTAATAAGTCAATTAAAACCTGAGAGAAGAGCCTGTGCAGAGTGTCACCCCAGACCACCAAACATCATGACAAACTCTTAACCTCACCAGCACAGCATTTTTACACAGATGCTTAAGGGAGATGAGTTTTCAATCCAAACCCTCTCAGGGTCCATAGATGGAACGGGGCCAATGTTCCCACCTAGTTGTGTAAACACCAGACTCAGGTATCTATCTGATGAACCCACATCATCCTAACTGCCTCTCTACCAGGCAGAGGATCACTCAGATTTGAGTATGTGCAAATCAGCAAGGAGATACTTCCTTCCATGGAACACAACTGCACCACACAACTAAGCAGGTGAAACTGCTTTAAGAGAATAGAATGACAGGCGTTACCTACAAACAATTCTAGAGCAATGCACACAAGCAAGCATGACCTACCTGGTGTTCCTAGCAAATTGTTATCTCTCATAAGTCTGTAGTCCTCTTCACTCAGGTTGTTCACAAACTGATAGAAAGCCTCTTCTCGATCTAACCGATCTAGCTGGCTTTGGCGTTGTGCTTCTGATTGATCAATACTTCCTTTATCAGTAGAATCCGACCCTTCCATCTTGGTAAGTGGCAGAGTACCTAAAAAGGAAAAAAAAAACCCAACAAAATGTCTTCATCCAGTGTAGTGAACATAGCACAAAATTTAGGGATGCTAAACCTGTACTACATCCGTCGTTGTTATCCTTAAATTTGGGAAGTTTGCTCACATGAGGCTTCAATTAAGATAAGCTACACAACCACAGGGGCCCCCAATGAAACAATGCTCAAAGCACGAACCTCTTGCAGGAAGTACAAACAAAATCTGTGCCCATCATTATCAAGTAGTCAAATCAGCAAAGACGAACGCATGCTATCCCAGCCATAACCCTCAGTCCTTCCTTACACAACTGACCATCCTCCGTCTATGGCTGTTCAACTCACAAATCTCAACACTACCCACCTGTGTAGGGCAAGGCACAAGCCATTTGTTATCACGCTAACTCTAAACGGCCATGGGATTCAGTGTCCAGCACTTCCTCCTGCCTGGCGCTACCACAAGGGAAGCAAGAATCAACCTACCTTACTGCCTGCTATGAGAAACACCCTCTTCAACATCCAAGTAAGTTTTAACTGGATGAAGGATTCAAATAGAGAAGATGGGAGATGCCATGAATTCCACACATGCAAAAAAAATCACAATCTAGACTATCAGTTTCCTCTAAAAGGAAAGGGATTTGTAAAATCAGCTTTGTAATTTTATGACATGAAAAGAAATTTGCTTGCAAGTTTCAGCTTTACTGAGTTACTGGTGTCAATGGCTGTGATTTCCTGGACAAAACTCCACAGTGTACACCAGGTATAACTACTGTGAGGAAGAGTTCTCTTCTGTATTGGCTATTCGTTAACATCATCTTCTCCTCATATTGTTTTTCATTTGGATGAGATCCTTGTGTGTCAAAAACAGTTAACGATGACTGCCTTGCCTATACTTGAAAACTATTATAAAAAAACCTATGCATATGGAACCCTGCTCACGCCATGCAAAGATATCAAACGAAGTTAAAAAAATAACCAGTTTCCTTAATAGCTATGCCTCACTATTCACAACACTAAGAATGTTCCTGTACAACTGGTAGAATCTACTCGGAGAGGTGATTAGCAATCTAATCCTCCACATGCTAAAAAGCTCTGCAATAACATTCCCCATCAGAAAACATTCTTTTCATTTAAATCATACTTCATGTGACAGGAAAATACTGGAAGAATAAAGCTTCTTTGCTTCTCGCTGGAAATTTTCCAACACTTGGACATCTGTCTAGTGTAAAAAGCATCTTTTTCTGGTTTGTCAGCACAGCTGTCAAGTCACAACTGCCCACAGTTTACATTAGTGCTTCTCCACAGAAGAGCAGCACTGCATCAGCGCTGGGACAGTTTATTTCAGCTGCTGCTGTGAAAACTAAAGTGCACCGACAGCCTCAGTCTGTACCAGCAGAAAATGCACAGGATGAGACACCCGAGTGGTGCAGACTTGAAGATAAAACAGGGACTTCAACCCTCTTTGTCTAGAATTCTGACGCAGTAGACTAGGGTTTATGTTAGTTGCATTAAGGCACAAGTTACTTGTTGCCACTCCGTAGTATTTGGTATTATTTGGTTCTGTGAGTTCTTTACCAAAGAAATCAAGGTTATTTCCCACCTTTTCCTCATCAAGCAGGCATCACTAAAGTTACCACCACTGCAAATGGAGGCCTACCAGCTTTCTCTGCATGGCCACACCTCTGGTGCAACCTGAAGCTGAAAGAGGGGAGATTTAGACAAGATTATCAGGAAGTTTTCTTGTGAGGATGGTGAGGCCCTGGTCCAGGTTGCCGCCCAGAAAAGCTGTGGCTGCCCCATTCCTGGAGGTGTCCAAGGCCAGGCTGGATGGGCAATCTGATCCACTGGGATGTGTCCCTACCCAAGGCAGGGGGGGTGGAACTGGATGAGTTTTAAGGTCCCCTCCAACTGAAAACATGATTCTAATTAGAAGCCACCTGAAGCCTTGCAGTGGCACTGCCAATATGCCAATGAACAAGCCTGCTCATGGTGATTGCTGTGCAGTACCTACAGCAGGTTCGTTCCACCTGGATCAAGCTCAGCTATGAAATCTGTATACCCTTCCAACCTCAGACATATTTCTAACGGTAACACAGCTTGCAACAACTTTTTACAAGCCTTCAGCAGCAGAGTTGTGACTCCAAGTAACTTTGCTTAAAGTCACAGGCATTCTAGAGATGATACCAGAACACAAAGGCTTTTAACAGAAACACCTGAATAATGCCTCAGATACAAGAAGAGAACAAGAAACTTGCACCCAAAATAAAACCTTGGAGGATGTATTAGTTCTCTGGGATACATATCAGAACTCTAACCAGGCATTCCCTTTTTTAGGACAACAGTAAGAGCTGACAATCTTAAAAGATTAAGAAAATAAGGGGATGTAGTAAGGTGCTGAAGGACAGGAGCAGTAATAGGCTTCATAAAGTCCTTTCCCCGAAAATCACAGCCACCTTGGTATTTACAGACTTCAAGAATGTCTCCATAAAGATGGCAACATTAACAAATTTGTAAGCATCAGACTAACCTTACAACAGATTTTTAAAAAGAAAACCACACTATGCATATATAGCACAACATTTGTTTACTGCTTATGCTTTGGAATTGTCCTTTTAAGGGCAGATGCCAGTGCTGGCAGGCACCTTGGCTACACAATGCCTGATTGATGCAAACAGATTTGCCAATCCCACTTCAGAAGATCAAGGAGCACCGTTCCTTGCCAGGGAAAAAGAGAAAGTCAAAACAAGTGAACTGGGACAAAACAAAACAATCTCTTGCTTACCAACAAACTGATAACCAGTCCTTCCAAAAATACTCATAATAAGTCAAAGTCAGTCTTGCTTATTTCAGAATCACAGAACAACCAGGTTTCCTCCTGGATGTTTTTTTTGCAGGTTTCCTCCTCTTTTCTCCTCAATCACTTCCTATCTCCCTTCCTAAATGACAAAATCAGCTATCAGTCAAGAGTGAAAAGATGCTATGGCTAAAGAAAAAGCTTCAGAGGTGGGATCTTGAACTATGAATTTGATTTACACCAAGGTTGTTTCTGCTAGTGACAAGGTAGTTGTCTTTTCCTAGGCTATATTGGCCCACTGCACTCCAGTTTCATGCTTTTTAGCTTCAATGTCCTTGAGAAGCCATGAATCTACGTAGGATGTTTATATTGATAGAAATACAGATGGCAGAGAAATACATAAATACACATCCAGACAAACATCCTCCCTGCCTTTACTGCTGGCAGCAAATCATAGAATCATAGAGTCACAGAATCATAGAATCACCAGGTTGGAAAAGACCCATGAGATCATTGAGTCCAACCATTCCCATCAGTCACTAAACCACGTCCCTCAACACCTCTTCCACCCGTCCCTTAAACTTCTCCAGGGAAGGTGACTCAATCATCTCCCTGGGCAG
This sequence comes from Coccyzus lansbergi, assembly GCA_033558105.1. Lineage (NCBI taxonomy): Eukaryota > Metazoa > Chordata > Aves > Cuculiformes > Coccyzidae > Coccyzus > Coccyzus lansbergi. The sequence continues at coordinate 342,082 of JAUMJK010000230.1, forward strand.
CCTGTTCCAGTGCCCAATGACCCTTTCTGTGAAACGTCTAGCCTGAGCTTGAATGTTTCCATGGATGGGGTATCCACAACCCCTCCAGACAACCATTCCCAGTGTCTCACAACCCTCAGCATAAAAATTTTCTTCCTTTTATCTAGTCTGAAACTATTGCAGCCCTCTGATCACTTTTGTGGCCATTCTCTGGACCTGTTTCAACAGATCCATATCTTTCTTATGCTGAAACGGGACAATACTCTTCAAACTACAGCTCTAATATGATAACCAGCAAACAAAGAACAGGATTTCTACCCCTGAGTTTCTGTTACTCTTAATCTCTCCCCTGTCCATCCAGTTCACAGTCCATATTGTTCACTGTAAGCTCCACCTCCTACGCCCCTACAAAGCATGACCTGACCAGACTGAACTCACTAGGACTCTCAAGACTCCTGTCTCAGCATGACTCCTAGGTCCCATCTGGTTGCACAGCAGGATTTCCATGGTGGCAGTCACCACCTCACCTCGCTCCCATTTCAGCATGGGAGAGCACTGCAGTCACTCCAAGGCCTGCGCCTCAGCCAAGACTCTGCTCTCAGCTCCTGTACTGCAGACAATTAAGATTGGCTTAAGAAAGTTGACTCCAGTAACGCAGGGAAACCAACAGGTATACTATGAGGTTACAAATAATCAACATTTGGTTATCTAATAAGCAGGTCCACTTCAACTCTGTTCCCCTTCCTTCCAGGGGTCCATTTCAACTCAAAGTGACACTTTGTTCTTATCAGATTCAAAATTTCCTTCTTCAGTGTCCTCCCTCATCAGCACAGAGTTGACAAAGGGTGGGGAAGGTGACATCTGTGAGCAGCAAGTTCAGATCTGTTGAATACTGTCAAGTTCAGCCAGGACATCCAGAAATGAAAATCTCTTCATGGGAAAAAGGGAGTGAGAACCACCTAAAGGTTGCACAACACAATGGAATCACAGTGAGAATAAAGCACCTGCTCCTTTAAAAAAAAAAAAAATCAAGGAAAATTCTTCAGCAGCTGAACATCCAGACACATTAACCACAGTGAATTCTTAATTGGCAATCCCATCCTTCCACACGGCAGTGAGCACCTTCCCTGCAGTTACGCTTCAGCCATCTCCGAGATCTCAGCACTCGAGTGACAGGCTGTCTCTCCTCCGCTGCAGAGACTGCAGGAGCAAAGAAGCAGCCCCAAAGGAGACACTGTTTGGTACAGTCTTTTATGCAAGAGCAAGCAGTATTGTGCTCTTTTGCATAGGAACAACTCACAAGTACTAAGCAGCCCTTCACCTAACATACAGTTATAATCCTTACAGTACAACAAATATTTTACATTTTCCCTTATGTAAGCTAAATCAAATCAGTCAGGAATTTACTTCTGCTAAAAAGCAACCTAGCCGAAGAGCAAGCAGTGATAAAATAGTTGCTTTGTCTATCTACTTGCAACAATAACAGTGTATCTCCATATCATTTAGCTCTTGACCACAGAATTCCTCCCAGAAGCACTAATGGACTGAGGAAAAAAAAAAAACCACAGCTCCTCCTCCTTCAGAAACATACCATCCCTCCTGACATTAGGTGTCTGTACTGAATACCAAGGCACTATCTTTGCCTGAATTCCTTTTTGAGATTTAAAAAATACAACATAAACCATCAGAACTCTCATTAAACTAATGAGGGAAAACAGAGAAGGTCTGACAAATTCGGGAATCGTTTATTTGCAGGGTTCAAAGGAAAAGCAATGCCTTATAAAGTTATAAGCTTCATTAGATTTAAGGGACAAGTCTCAAAGTGTAACAAGAGAAAGGCAAGGAATTGGAGAAACTGCAGAAACAACTCAGATGTTCACAGGGTAGCAGTGCAAAGAGAATTTTCTCCAAAATAACCCACACACACCTGGGTGTTACCAGGATTGGAACATTACAAGAAAATGTGTAGTCCTCTGGATGTTAGGAATGTTTTCAATATTATCTCACATCAATATAATTAATACCTTTTTATAAACGAAAAAGACGATGGAAATATGACTGTTTCATAGATGTGCCCAGCAGAAGACTAATTTCTCATTTATGATTCATAACCTCTTCTTAGTTAGGTATCTCAACTGGTCGAGCACCTTGCTTTCTTCCAGCCTGCAGAGCTTATCAAACCCTTTGACTAAATGAGGTGACTATGTAGACGAAGCCAGAAATACTGATTTCTGTGTTGGGTTGCTACAGAAGATCCATTTTTTTCCTTCCCTGCTTTCACTGAACACACCTCAAAGCCAGTTTAGCTCCAGAGCGGAAGTAAACCAAGTTCTGCATTCAGAGCTCTGACCTCAGCAGCTACAAAACACACCCCCTGTTTGGCAGGCTCACCATTCCAGTTCCATTTCTCAAGTGACAGGAACACTGGCTGGAACAGGCAGTCCTGTTACCCAGGGTTCTTCAAGCACAAAGAGAGACAACCTCATGTGTAGGGTTCATCCAACCCACCCTGCCTCCCTAGTACTGGATTTTCCTAGAAGAATCAAAAGTTGAAAAACAGTTTCCATACCAGTCAGGATCCAACTTCTCAACACTCAGAACTATCAGGAAAAAAAAAAGGAAATAATAGAAACTACATTTTCACCTTAAATATTTCATTATTCAAGTTTGCAAGCTCAAAAGCAGGAGCAAAATCTGACTGTCAGCGCATCCTATCATTAAAGGAAACAAACCACAAAGCAGTGCGATGAAACAGCTCTCTGTCTGTGTTATACACAGAGCTTCATTACGTCAAGTTTGGGGTTTTCTTCTTCTCGTGCTGGAGCACAGGTTTCCTCTTGCAATCACACCAAAGGCTTTGATAGCACAGGTAAAATTCACTCATCTACATCTTAGACACAATAACAAGTAACAAACACTTCTAGTTTCAAAAGTTGTATCATGAATTTTGGATACAATTTCCACCCCCACTCCGGTATTCTTTCCCTGGCTTTCTGGTGACAATGACAAACAACAGATCTAGGTTTGTACTTGATTTGTATTACACTTACCACAATTTCAAACACTCGCAAACTCCCTGTGTCATCTTTGTCTCAAAAATATCATGGAACGTACTAGAAAGCTGGAAAGGAATTTTGTCTTCTATGAGGTATTCTATGTAAAGTACTATAAAATTTAAATGCAGTCTTAACAAGGAGCATTGAACACCGATTCAGCTATTTCACTGCCCCAGTATGTATCAAAGGCCATAGAACAAGCTGTCATTCCGAACAGACGTTTCAAACAACAAAGCAGATGGACATTTCTGCAGAAAATCCCACAGAATAAGAAGGGGGAAAAAAAAAAAAACCACACAACATTGCAACAGAACCACCTGCTGGGATGCAGAAGAGAACTGTTCTTCACCACGTTATAAAATCCTGACAAGTCAGAGAAGTGAAATTGGGGCAGAGAACCCTCACAGTCTCCAACAGTAACCAAAGCAGAAAAACTGATCTGGCTGTGTCAATTCCCAAAGCATAGATACAGTCAGGAAAGAAACAAACCTTGCTGAAGTTTCCTGATGTTGTCTTCGGTAGGAAAGGGCAGAGCTTAGCAGCTCTAGAGCCCTGAAAGCACATGGAACAAAGACTGAGTTCTGGAAATAAAATGCAGTAAGAACTGCCAAAATGTGGGGCTCCATGGTTTATCATTTGTACTTTTCACATACAAGTTGAAAATACAATTAAGACAGTACTGTCTTCTGCCCTCAAATTCAGATCATATAACAGAAGTTTAGAGTCTATAAGGTGTAACAAGTTTCCAGCACCGGAATCCCATGGAGTGATGCTCTTTTCCCTGTCATGAAGCTTCCCACAAGACCAGTGAGCCCAAGGCCACTTAGCAGCTCAAATGAAGAAGTAACATTGTACACAAGGAACCAGTGCTGACACTGAAAGATAGTGGGATGGAACAGGACTGACATCCAAGGAAGCCTGGATGACCATCACACACTGCTGTGATTTCAGAAGAAACCAAACTTCTCATTGGTGAAAGCATTAAGCCAATCATAACTTAGCAAAGAGCAATTAAAAAAAGAAAACTACTTCTTTACACACACGACCAAATCTCCTCATCTTCACAGAACTGCTGCCAACACAGCTACTGCTGAAAGGCCAACAACCCAGTGACAATCTCCACAACCATAACCCCCACAGGAATTCCCACACACAGTTTGTTGTTGATGTCTGGTGCCTAACACATACAGAAGTAGGAAACAAAATGAAGTACAACTGATTAGAATTTAAATAGATATCTGTAAGATTAGAACTCCATTTCTGATGACATGCCACAGTCAGAAGGCTCAAGCATTTTAACAAGATATCATACACGTACATCTTGCATATTGAAGTTTACTGTGCTTGAAGCAAAATTTTTTACAGTTACTAAACTAAGAGAAAATGTGTGCTGACTTTTCTTACATATTCAATTATCGTTAAATGCTTTTATGAGATGGTACAGCTCTGTAAGGCTACAGAGTAAAAAGCTGAGCTCCAGCACTGCACATCACCACAAGGTTACACGTACTTTGTTAATAAAAACTGGAACAGTTTGAAAGAGACACAAGCTCGTGCGTTTCTCATGATCTGACCTGTAGCCAGAGCAAACTGGAATCTCTGCTATGCTCCTGGCCAACTCGGTTCACCACACAAAGGTCTTGACTCCAAGTCATCACACTTTTACATTGTCCAAAAGTATTGGGTTTGAGAGACACAAGACCCTCAAAATGCTTTGAGGACAGAGGTGTTCACGTTTGACTTTATCCTTTCAAGATAAGCTTTCATCAAACCTGATATTAAGTAACAAAAAACTTGGGGCAAATAGTGAATAACCTTTCTGGATTCAGACATTTCCACACATGGAAACCAAATTCTCTACAAAAACCTTCAGAACTGTCTAGTTACATGTTGAGCTCTATTAAAACACACTTCAGGACAATCTTGAGGCTCAAGTACACAAAGTAACAACATTGTACTATAGCTGTAAAACAACCCATGACCTCTCCACTGTGATGAGAAGCATTCTGCCAAGATCAAGGAATTTATTTGACATATTCCCATAGGGAAAAGGAATAAGGGAACAAGCAAGGCAGCGGTACTAACACGCAGGTATATTAAAAATATTTCCATTTTGGGATTACACTCTCCTTTTCCCAAACATACCAGTAAAATCAAAGAATCATAGAATAACCAGGTTGGAAGTGACCCACCAGATCGAGTCCAACCACTCCTATCAAACATGTCCCTTAGCACCTTGTCCACCTGTGCCTTAAACCCCTCCAGGGAAGGAGAGTCAACCCCCTCCCTGGGCAGCCTATTCCAATGCCCAATGACCCTTTCTGTGAAAAATTTTTTCCTAATGTCCAGCCTAAATTTCCCCTGGTGGAGCACACAACAAAAAAAACAGACCAGGTCGTGGAGCCCACACACTCTAACGCTGCTTTCCAGTACATCCTGGCACGCCCATGAACTCAGTAACACGGAAAACAAACAGGCTACAGATGACAACCACTATGCGCCTGAGAAATGCTGGTGTGGTTATTTCAGCGACAAACACGTATGTAGTCAGAACTGCTGATGAAGAGAACAGCGCAGTCGTTAGGCTTTAGTTGTCCAACAGAACCAGAAGCCCTTAGTTTTATACTGTGTGGCGCATTCTCCTCTTGCCAGGAGACAGCAAGACATAATTCCAAGCTATCATTCCTTTAATTGCAAAATGGGAAGCCTGTAGAGGGAATTAATTAAGAGCTAGGTGACTACTACCACAGAACTAAGCACCTGACTTGCAATTAATATAATTAACTTCACAAGAAGCAGACAAGTATGTGGGGTTGTTGTTTTTTTCTTTTTATGGGGGGAAAGGGACAAAGAGAGAGACTTGACAACTCAGTGCAATTAAAATTCACGGACAAGTCTATGTCAGAACTTCTTTAGCACTTGATAACAACTTACAACTACAGATTTAGCAGTGCTGCCAATGTGGACAGGGAAAATAAATCAGGTGAATGATCAGACTATTGGGTGCAAACAAGTGTGCATTCCTGTTCATAAAGTCTCTTAAAAAGGCACTCTCTTCCTGGAAAATGGTGAGAAAAACAAGACTAGTGTAAAATTAAAAAAAAAAAAAACTCCTGTATTTTTGGCTGAGAAACCCTTTGTCAGGGCTCTTTCTGCCACACACTAAAACTGAGGCACACTACAAACCTTAATAACCACAATTTATACGTACGTACAATTATCTACAACGTGATTGCTCCTCCATTAACGCAACTCTCAGAGGGTAAAGTAATCCACAATTCTAACCGCATTTGCCAAAGGTTTTGAAACACGGCAAAGAGAAACCTTAAACGCCAACAAATGCTATGAAAAAGAACGGAAGAACTTGCACAGGAAGCGAAGGTGACGGAGCAAAGATGACGTGATTAACTGCTGAGAAACCAACAGGGCAGAAACAGCGAGTCTCACGGGCCGAAACGGGGCCCGGGCGGATCACGGCAGGCTCGAAGGGTTCCCCGCGCCGCTCCAATCAAGCCCTGGGCTGCAAGCAAGGCCCGAGGCGGCGGCTCCGGTTCCTCCCACCCCACCAGCAGCGGCTGGTTCCGACTACTCCCCCCCAAGCCCTACCGGGCCCCGCAACGCGAGGAGGGCCCTTCGGGGACAGCGAGCACCTCCCGTGCTCCCGTGGCGGAGGGGCCGGGAGGCCGAGGCCCCGCGGAGCCACCAGGCCGCACGCCCAGGCCCGGGCTCCCCGCCGCCCCCCCCCACCCCAACCCCGGGCGGGGCCGCCGCCGCGGGACGGGGCCTCCCCTCGCCTTCCGGGAGCGCCGCCGCCCCGGCACTCACCACCCGCCGCCGTCCCGGCTCCCTCTCCGCCGCTGTGGCCGTTGCTGGGGGGCCCGGTGCCGCTCGCCTCGCTCCGCTCCGCCCGCCGCCGCACCGCGCCGCCTCCCCGCTCAGGCGGCCATTTTCTGCTCCATTGTTACCAGGGAACGGGACCGGAAGTGGCCGCCGGCAGCCGGAAGTGAGGCTCACGCGCCCCGCGCAAGCCACGCCCCTTACCCCCCACCTTTCCTCCCAGCCCCAGCGCCGCCATTTTGGTGCGGGGCTGAGGTCGTGGTGCAGTGGGGGGAGCCGTGTCTTTCTTCCAGCCCCCAAGACTCTGCGTATCCCCCCTGTATCCTTTCCCCACAGCCCCTGAGGCTCCTTGTGTTCCTCTGAGGCGCCCCGGCCCGTGATCCTGTGTTTCGGTTACACAGAGCGAGCTGAGCTGGGAGCGACTCGCAAGGATCACCCGAGTCCCACTCCTGTCCCTGCACGGGACACCCCAGCGTTCGCACCGTGGGGCTGAGGGCCTTGGCTAAATGCTGCTGAAATCGTAGATCTGGCTGGAAAAGACCTTGGAGATCATCGAGTGCAGCTGCCCCCGTCCACTGCTAAACTAGGTCCTTGAGCACCTCACTTGCGTGTCTTTTAAACGCCTCCAGGGATGGGGACGCCACCGTATCTTGGGGAGCACTGACAGACTCAGTGCTGAGACTTCTTACTGTGAAGCTGTTCCAGGGCTCCACTACCCTCTGCCTGAAACACCTTTTCCTAATGTCCAGCCTCAGCTTCCCCTGGCACCTTCCTGCTGTACCTCTGGGTCCTGTCATTGGTGGCCAGAGAGAAAAGCTCAGCATCTGTTTCTCCTCCTCTAGTGAGGAAGCTGCAGAGCATGAAGAGGTCCTCCTTCAATCTCCTCCAGGCTGAACAGACCCATGGTTTTTAGACAGTGTTCTTCCTAGCAGTGATAACACAGGACACTGGTATGCAGAGAGGCCACTGATTATTCTTGCTCTTACAGTAACCAATGCCATCCTGGAGCCGGTGAAAAAAAGGCTTCACCTGCAGGGAGGGGCAGACAGGGCAGGTGACCCCAGACTGAGCAGCAGAGGATTCCATCCCATACCATAGAATCATAGATAGGATCAGAATTCTGCATTCTAAATGAGACCCTTGGTCGCCGAAGTGTGTAAATACAAGAGCGTGTGGAGATAATTTGCAGAACATGGTAGCATCTGGAGGTTGTTCAGATGCAGAATCACAGAAATGGTTTCATTTAGCTTACCATAATACTCTAAAGAGAACACAAACACATATTACCTAACCAGGCTGGAAGAGACCCATCAGATCATCGAGTCCAACCATTCCCATCAAACACTAATATGTGTTAGACTTGGTATAAACTGAGAGATAACAAGGGTTTCTCCCCTCTTCTGCAATGGCAAATGTCCACAGAGGGCCACATCTGTATGGTTCCTCCTGATCCTGGATTTGTGCATTTCTGAATCCAGTTCCTCTCTCCCAGCCTTGGACTCATTCCCTTGTGTCTGCTTTACAGTATTTTTGGTGACATATGGTCATTGAGGGGTTTCATATATTTATATATATTTTATTACTTTATTATTATTTTCATCATCATTGTTATTGTTTCATTAAAAATGCAGTTTAGTTTCCAACCCACAAGACTTTTTGCTCTCATTTTCCTTTCTTCTTTCCCCAGGGACAGTGGAGAAGGGATTTCGGAGCCCAACTGCTCAGATTTAACTGCCAAAGTTAGCTGTGCCATGGCTAAACCATAGAATCATAGAAACACTAAGTTGGAAGAGACCCACCGGATCATTGAGTCCAACCATTCCTATCAAACACTAAACCAAGTCCCTCAGCACCTTGTCCACCCGTCCCTTAAACACCTCCAGGGAAGGTGAATCAACCGCCTCGCCGGGCAGCCCATTCCAGTGCCCAATGACCCTTTCTGGGAAAAACTTCCTCCTAATGTCTAGCCTAAATCTCCCCTGGTGGAGTTTGAGACCATTCCTTCTTGTCCTGTCCCCAACATGTCACTTGGGAGAAGAGCCCAGCTCCCTCCTCTCCACCACCTCCTTTCAGGTAGTTGTCGAGAGCAATGAGGTCTCCCCTCAGCCTCCTCTTCTCCAGGCTAAACACTCCCAACTCTCTCAGCCGTTCCTCATAAGGCCTGTTCTCAGCCCCTTCACCAGCTTTGTTGCTTTTCTCTGGACTCGCTCCAGAGCCTCAACACAGCCGTGACACACTGCTCCTACCTCTGACAGATTCCAGTGGTTGGAGAAGCTGCATCCACTGACAAGAGAGACCCTGTGGCTCAGTGTGTTCGCACACTTTCAGTTTGGTCAGACATCCTTGAAGCAGGCAGAAAATAAATTTTCCTGTCAAACGTTGATAAATCAGGAGACAGATTGATCCGTTCTATCATGGAAAGCCTTGTGCTGACAATTGATAATACAGCCACCGAGTGTGAGTATTGGCAATTAGTAAATCAGCAGGACACCCACCAGAGTGCTCCAACGGCAGACCCCAAAGAGCTGAAGGAACAGGAGGTGATGTGACTGTGACAGAACAATTTATGCATGAAAGTGAATCCTGCCTGAATACCAGGCAAGGACAGAGCAGGATAAAAGTGGCTTCGTTCTACACCAGTAACCTAAGCAGCAAAATGTTAGGGATTATTGAGCAAATGGGAGGTGGAGCATATTCTGTTCTTTGAACAGAGGAATATGGTGATAGTTTGTGCTCCCAGAAGAGCCTCTGAGGGTTTTATGACATTTGCCAAATAATTGTGTGTGTTTGTCTCTTTCTTTTCCCCTCAATAAAATAGTTTTAATTGAATAATCATAGAATCATGGAATGGTTTGGGTTGGAAGGGACCTCAAAGCCCATCCAGTTCCACCCCTGCCATGGGCCGGGACACCTCCCACTGCATCAGGGGCTCCAAGCCCCATCCAACCTGCCCTTGAACCCCTCCAGGGATGGGGCAGCCACCACAGCTCTGGGCAATCTGGGCCAGGGCCTCCCCACCCTCAGAGCAAAACATTTCTCCCTAAGATCTCATCTCAATCTCCCCTCTGTCAGATGAAAACCCTTCCCCCTCATCCTCTCCCTGTGTTCCCTGATCCAGAGCCCCTCTCTAGCTTTTCTGGAGTCCCTTTCAGTACTGGAAGTTGCTCTAAGGTCTTCCCGGTGACTTCTCAAGGCTGAACAAACTCAGCTCTTTCAGCACCGGAGGTTCCAGTCCTTGGATCATCTCCATGCCCTTCTCTGGACTTGCTCCAACAGCTCCATGTTCTTCCTGTGCTGAGGACTCCAGAACTGAACGTAGGGCTCCAGGTGGGGTTTCACTTACATCTTACCAAAAGTCTTGAAGATCATGTGTAGAATTAGGTCTGGTTTCTTCCAAACAACATAGTGGATTTCAGTACCTACTTGATGTTGATAACAATGAATGGCTTGTGCACACCAATCTTCTTAACAGCTTTGAAGACATCGGGATAGGTGTAGCAGTGTATTTCTAAAAGCTTGTAGGGGAGGATATATTTGCATAGAGAAAAAATCGAAAATCTGTAGCAAAAGTGTGGTGTAATTCATGCTTAAGTGTTTTCAATTTGCTGCTGTATGTATAGCGAACGAGAATTACAACACTTTTCCGTGGTAAGCTTAATGTCGTTTCCTTCAATGAGGGTAAATAAATTTGCTTTAAATCCCCCAGGGTGTTAAAAACCCGGTTAGTTGGTATGCAGCAATAGATGAGAAAAATGTTGGTGGGTTTTATTCTAAAAAGATATTAAAATAATATATTCACAATATAGATCAGTGATAATCCAACTGCAGCGAGGTGAGAAAAATCGGAATCTCTTGGGAGCTTCTAAACCTGAAGCAGAACAAAGCCCCTAACAAACTCAAATCCTTATATACTTGAAGTGTTAGAGGAGCCAGGTACCCAGCAGGCAAATGAAGCCAATTTACATGAGTGTACCAGCCTGGAGCAAACTTCAGAGGAAATCCAAGGCTATAACAATTCCTACCAGTCTAGCTTTGCTCTCTTCTCTGTATCAGCAGTCTGCCTGCACTCCTGTCCATGCTGGTGATGGGCTTTCTCCTCTGATAGGCAGGCAGGCGGAGGGGCTCTTCTCTTCTGGTTGTGGGGAGAAGCCCATATTTGTGTTATATACAACATATTTTCCATTCAGACAGCATCTCAGGAGGTTATTGCAGCTGGTTATTTTTAAATCAGCAGGTCTTGCCTGCTAGAGTTTTAAAGAGATGGAGAATTCTGCATCTTGCAGATGCATTTTTAGTACCGTTCAGTAGTTTGCTAAATTCTGATCTAGGTCTTGTTTGTCTGGCAGTGCTGCACTCTCAAGAGAACTTCCACATGCAGGAACCGTCCCATACATGTCATACTCCACATCCAAGCTTGTAAATTCCCAGCCTGTTTGGGGAGCATGCAGAGTCATAGAATCACAGAATCATGTGGGTTGGAAAGGACTTTATGGTGGAGCCCAACCATAAATGTCTCACTGCCAAGTCCACCACTGAGTGCTGTCCCCGATCACTGCATCCACACCACTTTCCAATCCCTCCAGAGATGATGACTCCACCACTGCCCTGGGCAGCCCATTCCAATACTTGAAAACTCTTCCCATGAAGAAATTTTTCCCAATACCCAACCTAAACCTCTCCCTGGTGCAACTTGAGGCCACGTCCTCTTATCCTATTGCTTACCAACCTCGCTACAACCCCCTTTCTGGGAGCTGCAGAGAGTGACGATGTCTCCCCTCAGGCTCCTCTTCTCCAGGCTGAACAGCCCCAGGTCCCTTTGCTGCTCCCACAACCTCTGTGCTCCAGACCCTTCCCCAGCTCTGTTCTCATTCTCTGGGCATGCTCCAGGCCCTCCAATCTGAACCTGCATTTCTCATGTAGATCTTGTGGTGGACCCTAAGCTGTGTGTGAAGGCAGGTGGCAGTGGAATGAATCACCTCATTTCTGGAAAGGTGTGTTCTGAAGGGTGATCTCGAGAGGAAGCCGGCAGCTAAATGCAATAGGGAACGTGCAGGAATTTTGCACCAAGAGGTGCTGTTTGTGCCTTTTAAAACCCAAAATTCCTCATGTATAGAAACAGGGAGAGCATATGGTGACTTGGTTACCTTCTGTCAGCTGAAGGGAATTGTTAAGACAAGAATGCTGAGCTGTGCCTTGAAGCCTTGGGGGATGGACAGAGTTTGCCGAGCAGGTTCCTGTATCCTTTCTGGTTTGGTTGGGTGTACAGCTTTTCATTTGTTCAGATCGTTCCTCTGCTCATCAACAGAGCTCCAGATAGGACCTGCAGGCAGCATCCCTGCCTGCTGCCAACCCGAACTACGGTTCATTAGCTCATTCATCAAATCAGTTCTTGTCTTCTAATTGTTATGAAACCAGGTGTCTTGATGAGAGCTTGGCTACCCAGCTTAGATTTACAAACAGCTCCAGAGGTTTCCAGGGCATTTGGTCTTGTTCAGTAGCTTTTCATGTCATCAGTTCTGGCTGATGTTTTCCCATTCTTTAAAAGCAGCTCAGCCTCACTTGGTCACTACTCTTGTCCAGGTAGGAACACCTGGATTGCTTCAGAACCACTGCAGATCAATATTGGCACATATGACTCGATGACCCTTGTGGGTCCCTTCCATCTCTGGACATTCTGTGATTCTATGGTTCTGTGAAACAAACATAAAAGTTGTGTTTGTTCCACAATATGTGTCTGAGTCGCTGCAAGAGCTCCTTTTTTGTTCTGTTCTGCTCACTTAGAGGAGATATCCTCGTGGTGCACCTGGCATCTGTCCTATTTGTGCTGCATTGCACGGAATTGTCAAGCAGGTTTCTCTGCATCCCGTGATTAAAGCTGAGTGGAAGGTGGGTGTCGAGGAATCCAGTGTCAGCAAGTCGTTTGCTGAAGACATGATGTGTCTGTGTTCTTCAAGGCAGCGTCCAAATGTGCAGCCAGATCCCTGTGGGGAGACTTGATGTTCCTCAAAGTGCTGCTGCTGGTCTTCCCGCTTGGTGTGTTATTGCAGGTGATGCTGCAAGTGTCACAGAATCACCAGGTTGGAAGAGGTCCACTGGATGCCCTGCTAAGGAGATTACAGCTTTTCCACTCAGTATTGCTGGCCTTGAAAAGGCCGTTAGCTCGAGGTCTGGGCAGTGTAAAAGTAGTGACTGCATCCACACTGCCTGTGGCTTTAAAGCTGGGCCACCGTTTACTTTTAAAATTGACTTTTTCCACTCAATTTCTGAAGGAGAGTTGCAAACGAAGACTGCGGTGAGTGCAGGATGTGGAAAGTTCTGTCAAATGTGCTAAATAAATGCACTGGAAAGTAGGAATTTTTCAGGCTAACTGTAGTCACTGCTGCAAGGAACAGAAGAGAGACAGTATTCAACTGGTGTGGGTAGGTTTTTTTAACAAGCAAGCAGCTCTCTCGGGGGAGAAATCCATTCCACTTCCATGGGTGCAACCCGTAGGACAGATCTGTGTGATACACTGTGGGACAGGCCCAAAGGATTTCTGTCATGGTGTCTCTCCCTAATTTGGTGCTGTAAATCCAGCAGCACCCAAAAGGCTGTAGAAGAATAAATAAGTTAAAGCAGAGAGGGTAGCAGATTATACTGCCCTAGACTTGCAGTGCTCGACGCTGCAGGGACTGAGTGCTTGGTTCCTGTGCCTGGCTCGATGGCCAGTGATTGACCAGAACGAAGCCAAAGTGAGGAATTCTACCCTTGGCCAAAAAGTTTTGAACACGTCCTTAATAATCAAGCATAGAAAAAACTCTCTTGTGATGTGTAGTTGTATCTATTTGCTCTGATAGTGTTAGTCTGTTCCAAAATACTTCTGTCTCAATTGTGTTGGTGCAGCAGGATGAACTGTAGTTAAGGTGGTGATCTCTGGGAATTCCCAGATGATTGATTTGGCATCTTTTGAGAGGGGGCAAAGGCAATCCTGACTGCAGCCCTGCAGCTGCACTGCAGCATGATGCACTGAATCATGATTAACAGAATTCCCTAGGGAAGTCAGTCTCTGTTCTTCCATCTCTGCTTCATGTGCCTGCCTTAGCTGACTGTCTATGAGAAACAACTCCCTGAATATAGTGGATTGCTTTTTGGGGTTTCTCATTTGTGCTTTTCTTTACCACACATGCACTCCCCACAGGCTGCCTGGGGAAGCTGTGGCTGCCCCATCCCTGGAAGTGCTCAAGGCCAGGTTGGATGGAGCTTTGATCACCCTGATCCAGTGGGAGGTGTCCCTACCCATGGTGTAGGGGTTGGAATTGGATGGGTTTAAAGGTCCCTTCCAGCCCAAACCGTTCTGTGATTCTATGATTTTGTGTACCTGGCAGCATGGCAGATTCCTGCTTTTAGGAATTCTTTACCATGTGCCATTTTGCTTTGAGGTGTAAGAGGCTTTTTCCTTTCTGTCCACACCAAACACCTCACTGTTCACTCACAGTTTGACATTTCAGTCAGGAAAACAAACAAACAAAGGAACCAGACTCCCCCTCTATGCTTAGCAAAGCGAAGCTGCTGCTGTTTGCAGAGGAACAGCTCTGCACCATGGCCTGAAGTGCAGGACTGATGTAACTCCTCCCTGTTGAACTTGCCCGTGCCTGCTCTGCCACCTCTCTCGGCTCATCGTGTGGTGTGGAAAACAGGCTGAGCGAGGTGATGGCACTTGGGTCCATGCCATGTCCCACACTACTTAGGCAGCCTCGATGACAGTGGTACTGGCACCTACAAGGGGAAAAAGGAGATTGTTTTTCATCCCTTTATTGAAGAACTCCTCCTAGGCCACCTGAGAGTATCCGTGTTAATGCTGGTGTGTGACAGAATGCTGATCATCCTCTCCTTTCCCACTGGAAAATTGTCCCCCAGCAGGTATGAGTTGTAGAAAACTTCAGCCTCATTGGGGAACTCAGTTTTGCTCTGAAACAGCCAGCTCTGCCAGGTTCTAGGCACTGAGGTCGGTGGATTTTATTAAAGCCCGGAGGCAAGAAAGCTCATAAAAAACAGTAAAATGGCAATTAGGAGCTCCACGTGTAGAACTAGAATTAAATCTCAGGCTGGAAAACTTACTTCATCCTGACAAACTCCTGACCATGCTTACAAGGGTTTGGTTTCGTAGTATTGACTATATTTTATTTTAAAACAATTTACTTCTAGGATTTAATCTTAATCCAAAAATGTCTTTTAAGAGTGTGCAAAACACACTGTTTGAGTCTTTTCTCATTGCATTATTTAAAAAGAATAAATATATCACAGAACCATAGAACAACCAGGTTGGAAAAGATCCACTGGATCATCGAGTCCAACCATTCCTAGCAAACACTAAACCATGTCCCTCAGCACCTCGTCCATATCGAATCTCAATGCTTGAGTCTTTCTCATTGCATTATAAAAAAATAAATATATTGAATCTCAGTACTTTAGTCTTTCTCACACCCAGGGGCAAGCCCCAGTGATTTGCTTTGTGTCCCTGCTGGGATGGACTGACTAACCAGTACTTTAGCACAATCTGATACATTCCTGACTGTGTCACCTAAAGCAGCAAAAAGATCCTAATCAAAGCTCCCGCAAGATGGAGATTTTCCTTTAAATTATCATGGTTTTGCCCTGGCCGGCAATTTTGGCAGCTAAAACTGAGCAGTTGGGCTCCCAAATCCCTCCTCTTCTGTTGCTCTCCATCATTTTTTTTTTCCCAATGCATATTTTTCTACAGCAGTCTTGCAGACCTTGTTCCCTTGCCTCTCCTCTAAACTGAGCATAGGGGAAAGCATGGAGCACAGATGGGCTTTTGCTCTCACGCTGACAGCAACGTCGAGCAAAATAATGCAGAATAATGTAGGTAAGAGGCCTCGCTAATAAATCATTTCAAGAAGACACTGTAACATGGAAAGTAGGCTCTGTCAAGTTAGGCAGACGCTTCCCTTAATGTCATGGTTTCAAGTGGCAGTGCTGATAGAATAAACCTGCAGTGAGACATCTGAGCTTGTCTTGAGTGATATTTTGTTTGAGAAAGAGGAGCAATGTCAGTCAATTTGGCAAATAATAATTGGACTGAAAACCAGCTGATAGGTCCCAAGTGTAATTGTAAGCAGAAGTGTTCCTGAAACAGGCACGGCTCCCCTGTCGGTTCTTGACCCCACGGCGCTTAACGTGGGAGGGATGACCTACAAGAAAATGTGAAGTCATTACTGGTGAGCTGCAGGTGCACAAGGGTAGGGGCAGGGCACGGTACCAAACCCGACGTGGATCCCTTAATGAGCTGAGCTTAAGTAAACAACGTGTTTTTCTGCGCCACCAGATGTAAAATTGTCAGCCTAAGAATAGAGCGGCAGCTGGACTGCAGGGCGGGTGACAGAGTCATAGCAAACAGTGATTCGGGAGAGGAATAATCAGCTGAACGTGAGCTCCTAATGAGATGCTCTGCCAAGCTAACGCTTCCATAGAACCGAAAAGGGAGACACCAAGGAAGATGAAGAAGGGTTTATTACCTCTGTTGTGGGTGCCAGGAAGACTTCCCCCAGGACTGGAGAGCTGGAGGACACACCTTCACGAGAAGCACCCAAAGAACACAGCTGATTAAGAACTAAAAGGTTAAAAGGTGCACATTAAATGCAGTTGATAGGAAAGCACAGGGTAGTTTTAACACTAAAGGGTTCTTTAGCTGGGAAAGTGGTGCTTGGTGGTGAGGCCACTCCTTGAATTCTGTGTCCAGTTCTGGGCCCCTCACCACAAGAAGGATGTTGAGGCTCTGGAGCAAGTCCAGAGAAGAGCGACGAGGCTGGTGAAGGGGATGGAGAACAGGCCCTATGAAGAGCTGCTGAGAGAGCTGGGGGTGTTTAGCCTGGAGAAGAGGAGGCTGAGAGGAGACCTCATTGCTCTCTACAACTACCTGAAGGGAGGTTGTAGAGAGGAGGGAGCTGGCCTCTTCTCCCAAGTACCAGGGGACAGGAGAAGAGGGAATGGCCTCAAGCTCCACCAGGGGAGATTTAGGCTGGAGATTAGGAGGAAGTTTTTCACAGAAAGGGTCATTGGGCATTGGAATAGGCTGCCCAGGGAGGTGGTTGATTCACCTTCCCTGGAGGTGTTAAGGCACGGGTGGATGAGGTCTTGAGGGACTTGGTTTAGTGTTTGATAGGAATGGTTGGACTAGAAGATCCGATGGGTCTCTTCCAACCTGGTTGTTCTATGATTCTATGCACTTCAAAATAGGTTGCTGTATGGTCTTAGCAGTGGGGAAAGCTGCCTCCTGCAATTCACTGACTGGCAGAGTGGTCGGCACTGAAGAATCACTGGAAATACTTAATGGGTTTTCCCCCCACCCTCAAAGGAAACACTCAATTTTGAACAACAATTAATTCCGAGGACTCTGTCAGCCTTCATGAGGCTGGAATTGGGAGCAGGTTATGAGAACAGCTCCTGCTAGATTTCTTCTGGATAAATGCAGAAGTGGCGTGACTGCAGGCAGGGGTGAAGGGACGTGGTGACACAGGCAGCCAAGCAGTCACTTGCTGACTTTGCTGTACTACTCTTTGGAGTCCTCTCTCCTCCTTTCTCAGATTTAGGCTGTATCCATAACAGCTACAGCTTCCCAACGCTTTCTTTTTACCTGTAGAAGGTTGTTGCGTGAGCCAAGGCTGCCCTGAGTGGCACAACCCAGAGGGCAACCAGCATTTGCAGAGAGAGAGCTACCAAAACATGCTTCTAACGGTTTTATTGCCTTGCCTTGTGATTTAACACCGTGCTGGAAGAGCAGTTTTAGCCACTGGGAAACTTAAAGATGTTACCAGGCGAGAATACTGCCAAATAATGTCAGCTTTATTGCTGTCGTTGGCATTGTGAAAGCATTGGCTGCCCACTGGGTTTTAGTTATGGGTTAGGGGAAGTGAGGATGCTGGGCAAGCTTTAACATTTCACTCACATTGAGAAGGTGGAATGAAGGTGTTTAAAGTGTCAAAGTCCTTAAGAGAAGAATGGAGGAAGAAGAAAGTGGGAAACGTGGGATGGGGTAGAAGGGAGGAGAGAGCTTTCAAAGATATTTTTATATTCAGTGTTGGTGGTCATAGAATCATAGAACAACCAGGTTGGAAGGGACCCATCGGATCTTCTAGTCCAACCATTCCTATCAAACACTAAACCAAGTCCCTCAAGACCTCATCCACCCGTGCCTTAACACCTCCAGGGAAGGTGACTCAACCACCTCCCTGGGCAGCCTGTTCCAGTGACCAATGACCCTCTGTGTGAAAAACTTCCTCCTAATCTCCAGCCTAAATCTCCCCTGGTGGAGCTTGAGGCCATTCCCTCTTGTCCTGTCCCCTGTCATTTGGGAGAAGAACCCAGCTTCCTCCTCTCCACAACCTCCTTTCAGGTAGTTGTAGAGAGCAATGAGGTGTCCCCTCAGCCTCCTCTTCTCCAGGCTAAACGCCCCCAGTTCTCTCAGCCATTCCTCATAAGACCTGTTCTCCAGCCCCTTCACCAGCTTCGTGGCTCTTCTCTGGACTCACTTTTTTTTTACATCCAAACCACAGTCTGATGGTCACTTACCAATCCTTATCTTCTAACATCTCGCATGCAGCCTGAGTGTGCGTCGGTGACTTTGGGTCCTGCATCTGGTTAACCTAAGTGCTCACAGGGGCGACCTGGAATGGGCTCTCCCTCTTTTTTTTTTTTTAAGCAGCTGTTTCAACAGCAAATGTTAATTCTCCTCTCAATGTTTTCCTCTTTCTGGGCATTTGGGCATTTAAAAATAACTCGCCTAATGAAGCAGTGTGATCAGCTTATACGTCCAGACAGATAGGAGTGAAATGCTTCAGTTCAAGAAGCAAAGTCACCCCTAGTGGCAGTGCCTTTGAACAAGCCCCCCAGGGCCCTTTTCCAAATAATCCCAGGATTTGCTGAAATTAATGCAGGAAGAAATGCAGAGATGGGGGGAGACTCCTGTCAAAGGGGCTGGGACGTGGGAAGATGTTTCTGGGTGAGCTGTAATCAGTCCCATCCTATGGCATCCCTTCAGCACTGCTGTTTAATTATGCTTCTATGAGTAGAGTTTGATGTATGTGTTCTGTAGCAGGGACATCCAGAACATGAAAGGAAAACGTGGCACTTACTGAATGCTTTATAAAGATCAATGAAGCTCCTTTCCCCTTGTTAGAGCAATGAGAAGCTGAGCACAGAGCAACACAAGTGCCTGTCCAAGGGCAGCCACCAGAGCATAGGCAGAGATGCTTCCAAGTTTCTCCCTCCAAACCACCTTGCTTTCTCCCCTCTCTGGTTTTCTGTCCTCTTTACCCAGAGCTCGCCATCTCCATTTTACCCTGCGATGAGCACATCGGCCTCAACAGGACAGGACACATGAGAGCTGTGAAGGATAAGCATCCATATGTTTCCTAGAGCAGCTACCAGACTGATTACAAAAACAAGCTGAGCATGGTAAGCTGGGAAGCAAAATTACTCTAGAAAGGAAAGCATGGGGTCCAGGGAGATACTTGCCAAGGCTGGAGTCAAAAAACCCTTCCCCTCCCATTTCTAGTCTTCTTAGCCTCTTGGGTTGATCTGAAATGTTATTGTTTTCTTGTTCTTTAGAATTAAACAATCTACAATCCAAGTCCTTGAGGCTTCAGGCTTACTTCTGTGGGTGCCATAGCGCTTATCAGAGAGTCAATGTTACTCTTTCTGGTACATCAATGATAAAATTCCTTTTTTTCCCTAGCTGGATGAATTATTATTACGTTCTTCAAATCAATTCTCATTTTTCTTTAATTGCTTTTGGTGCCCTTGACAAGGGGGAGGGACAGGGTCTGCACTCCCGCACAGGGGGCTGCTGGGGTAACTCAGTTATCTCCTCACCTTCACGGGAGGAGGGTATTGATCCTAAAAGGCTGGTGGTTTCTTTGGGGGCAGAGAGGATAAGGAAAACATCTGCCAGAAGAATTTGCCAGGCAAAATGGCAACTCCCTATGCTACTCCCTGTGTTAACCCTACAAAAAATTTAAAATCTATATCATATACAGCATGTCCTGATGTTTTTATGAATTGTCCTTAGGAAATGCCAGCTCTAGCGTGAAATTCGTCGTTCCCTTAAATCTTACACCTAATATACTGTGCTATAAAAGGTTTAAATGAAGCTGAAACAGAAGGTTCATGTGTTATTTAGTCTCTGTGTTTGTGTCAGGGAAATTGAGGACCTTTACCACTAGGATGCAACTGTTAAAAAACAGGAGCATCTCTGCAGAGAATAATGAATTTCATCATCATCCTTCATCCCTCAGCCAAGAACGTGGCCTGTGTGATGTCCAGAACAGCCCATGCGATGGCAGGTTTCCTTTTTTGAACTGGAATCTTAATCCAGTTTGTAACCATAGCCCTAAAGTTAAGCTGGTGATCACTCCTTGCTTAAAAACACAGCAGCATTTGTTGTCACCAACATGAGCCTCCATCTCCACGTTTCCTGTAGGTCAGAAGATTTTACACACTTGGAGATTGGAAACTGAGAGATTTGTATCTTTCTGTTCTCAAATCCTAACCCTAATTTAGAATCACCATAGAATCACCAGGTTGGAAAGACCCATCAGATCATCGAGTCCAACCATTAAACTTCAAGCAACCTTGACGAAAGCTGAACAGCGATGGTCTCACTTGGACCAGGAGCTCCCTGAGCTCCTTGGGTCTTTCAGCTTCAGTAATAAAACTTACTCTTTAGCTCTTGGCTTCAGTAATCCGGGTATCATAATCTCCACAGAGACTGGAAGTTTCTCACCCTCCAAGAGACTCTTCTCCACCCTGTCTCCAAAAGCCCCTGAGGAGGTTAAGCCCATTCAGAGAATCATAGAATCATTTAGGTTGGAAAAGACCTTGAAGACCATCAAGTCCAACTCTTAACCTTAGACTTCCACTAACTCATGTCTCCGCGTGTCACAGCCACACGGCTTTTAAACCTCCCCCAACGATGAGGACTCTACCACTTCCCTGGGCAGCCTCTGCCAATGCTTTCTATGAAGAAATTTTTCCTACTATCCAGTGTAAACCTCCCCTGGTGCAACCTGAGGCCATTTCCTCTCACCCTGCCACTTGTTACTTGGAAGAGCCAAACACTGCCTGGCTCTGACCTCCTTTCAAGGAGCTGCAGGGGAAAGTATTGGCTGAACCTGCCACCATGGCACCATAGCCCAGTGCAGACAGATTGTACCCAAAACCCACCTTCAAACAGAGCCAGGGCCAAATCCAGCGTGCGCCTCAAGGGCAGGACCCTCGTCGTAACCAGGGGGAGGCAGTGCCCTTGAGGTAGCGGGTCGACGCTGTGTGATGCGGCTCTGGGTGCTGCTGGGCTGACCCCTCTTGCCGGACAACATGCCAAGAGCTCGCTTCAAACTGGAAAATCTTGAATAGTCACTGCAGCGTTATCTGTTGGGAGATAAAGGAGGGATGAATTCCTTAAAAATAACCCTCATAGTCTCAAAGAATGTGATTAATTACGCCACCTAATTCTTCTTGGTATTAAACCATCCTGTTTAAAAGCATTGCTATCAGCTCTGCCCCTCTCCCTACCCTGTCCTGTGCGTTGTCCTCTGCTGCGGCTCCAGGCTGACTTGACATACTGCTGCTTTAGCAGCTGCCTGCCATAAAAACACACCCTTATCTCTCAGTCTGCAGTTTATGCTCAGTCTATTTTCCTTTGTGTAATCATCAGACATTTCTGCATTTCCTCGTGATAAATACCAGACTGTTGAATCTCTGAGGCTGCCAAGAAGTGCATCTTGGCATAGCACAAATAGAGCTGCTATTTTTTTTTTATTTCATGCCTTCCTTTAGTTTAACATTTCTTCCTGCTATTGTTGTCCATAGGAGGATAAATAGGATTGCATCTTTCTAGCAAGTTGCTCCAAATACATTAGATGAAAGAATAAATAGCCTGATGTACCGAAGGCTGTGGGGACTAAATGCATTATATCGAGATCGTCACATGAAGGGTGTGATAATGTGTTGTTCATTGTACAGGTGTTCCAGCACTCACTACAAGGTATGAGGAGGTTAATTCATCTATAGGTCATGCACCTTCTGCTGCTCAGAACTGGAAGAGATTTTCTTCTGTCTATACTGGGAGTGCATTGGAACAGGAGCATGTAAATCGAGCCCTGCAATCCAAATAAAGGCTTTCATGATCAAAATGAACTGTTTTGATCAAAACATGAGCCAGCAGTGTGCCCAGGTGGCCAAGAAGGCCAGTGGCATCTTGGCTTGTATCAGAAATGGTGTGAGGGAGGTTCTTCTACCTCTGTACTCAGCACTGGTGAGACTGCTCCTTGAATCCTGTGTTCAGTTGTGGGCCCCTCACCACAAGAAGGATGTTGAGGCTCTGGAGTGAGTCCAGAGAAGAGCAACGAAGCTGGTGAAGGGGCTGGAGAAAAGGCCTTATGAGGAGCGGCTGAGAGAGCTGGGGGTGTTTATCCTGGAGAAGAGGAGGCTGAGGGGAGACCTCATTGCTCTCTCCAGCTACCTGAAAGGAGGTTGTAGAGAGGAGGGAGCTGGGTTCTTTTCCCAAGGGACAGGGGACAGGATGAGAGGGAATGGCCTCAAGCTCCGCCAGGGGAGGGTAAGGCTGGAGATTAGGAGGAAGTTTTTCACAGAAAGGGTCATTGGTCACTGGAACAGGCTGCCCAGGGAGGTGGTTGATTCACCTTCCCTGGAGGTGTTTAAGGCACAGGTAGACGAGGTGCTGAGGGACATGGTTTAGTGATTGATAAGAATGGTCGGACTCAATGATCCGGTGGGTCTCTTCCAACCTGGTGATTCTATGAAAATGTGTTGCACAGCGTAAGACACGAAAGGTCTTAGGCATCCTGGCTTTGGTACCACATCTGCAGGCATCCTTTCCATTTCTACTTTTAAAATGCCATAAGGTTTCTCTTGCTTCTGAGCTTCGGAGCATCACAAGGTATCAGCAGGGTAGAAAATATAGGAGCCAAGTGTCAGTCCCACAGTGAGATGGACACCACCCAGCTTCAAAGCCAGCAGCAGTCCTGGACTGGGGTGGAGGAAGCTCTCCAGTGACTGCAAAGGCTGCTGGAGAAACAGAAAACCAGTCACTTGTTTGTATTAAACTTCTTGGAACTTGGTGTCTTTAGAATAATTTCTTTTCCCCCAATTAGATTAAATTAATCACAGAGTTCAAACTGTACGGACGTGTGCCAGAATACAGGCTGATGATGCAACTGCAGAGGCTCCCTTTCCGTAGGAAATCAGCTTAAACCCCCTAATGACTAAAGAAATGGCCTCACAGACCATTATTTGGTGGCTATTTCCATTTCAAGGTCCCTGTCTCCAGCGGCAGAGAGACGATGTCTGAATCTTCCCTTGCTCATAATTAAAGTTTACGAGCTGGAGGCTCATTTTTAAGGTGCCCCTTTCTATTGATCTTTAATGTAGCTTTTGAGGTTATAACTAATAATATTAGATTTTAATGAACTCAGATTTTGTTTTGGCTGCTACTTTCAGCAAGAGGAATCAAGTTAACTGTCTCTTGCCTTCTTCGTATTTGTATTTTAACTGCATTGTGCAGAATAACATCACATCTTCAGTCAGACCAAATTAGTCATTTACTTTATGTAGGAATCTTCAGCACACAGCAATCTCACCCATATTCAGCCAAACAGGTAAGCACACACTGAAGTCTACAATTAAAATCCTTAATTAAATCCTTAAATTAAGCACATACTTAAATGCTTTGCTAAAGAGGGATATAATCTCCAATGTGCTTAAGATAAAGTATGTGTTTAAGTAAGTGCTTTATTGAACCAGTGCTTTCGCTGCACCAGGAAGTGTATTTGTGAAGCCAAAGCTGCTCTGGGTACATCCCACAAACCACAGAATCATAGAACAACCAGGTTGGAAGAGACCCATCGGATCAACCACAGAATCATAGAACAACCAGGTTGGAAGAGACCCATCGGATCATCGAGTCCAACCATTCCTATCTATTCAAACCCCAGCAATAGGATGGAGGAAGACTGTGTGTATTTATCACCATAAACCACACATTGCCCATTGGGTTCGTACCTGGGATTTCATGATGAGTCAAAAAAAAAAAATCATTTGGATGTGAAGGGAACACAACCAACTGTGCTGGGATCGTGGCAGCGTGAACAGCAGCGTCCGTGGTTTGGAGAGAGGATTGTCCCAGCTTGGAGTCCTGGCTGGGTTTGGTCTCTGTGTTGACTTTAGGGGTGGGAAGCAGAAAGAAACCCTCCTCTACTACACTGAGCAGCAGGACACCATCCAGCTGGAGGAAGTTTTTCACACAGAGGGTCATTGGGCATTGGAACAGGCTGCCCAGGAAGGTGATTGATTCACCTTCCCTGGAGGTGTTTAAGGGACGGGTAGACGAGGTCCTGAGGGACATAGTTTAGTGTTTGATAGGAATGGTTGGACTCTGTGATCTGGTGGGTCTTTTCCAACCTAGTGATTCTATGATTCTATGACACTGCGGTGGGAAGGGATATTTATGGGGCAGGAGAAGAGGCAGCCTTTGGAGAGAGTTTCAGGGCTTCTGGAGCTGAGAGGGAAGGGTTGGGCTCCTTGACAGGGTTTCTGAAAAGGACAAGCTGAAGAGTTGATCTGCATTTTCTGCAAAGGCTAACAAGGTGAAGGTGATGGTTGATTTTAGTATGAAATGGCTCTTTATTTCAGGGCAGGAGTCTGCTAGCTCACTGCTATTAAAAATAGGTTAGGTTGGGTTTAAAAGTGAGCTTTGATAAGCTTAATGTTGAGTATTTTTGGTTGATGACCTGGCCCAGGAGGAGACCTGATGCTCTGAGCACACCTGAACCTCCTTCCCACCAGAAAAGCTGCCAATAACCCCCGTGCCAGTGGCTGAGATCTGCTCCAGGAAGGGTCCAAGGAGATCTGACATTTGTCCCCATGGCTCTGTCAGAGCTCTGACAGGACGTGGGCTGGGAGGCCTGGCTCTTCACCTAGCCCCACAGTGGCCAGGCAGCAGCTGGAAGCAGGAAAGGAAAGGAGGAATCACAGAATCACCAGGTTGGAAAAGACCCACCAGATCATCGAGTCCAACCATTCTCATCAATCACTGAAACCATGTCCCTCAGCACCTCGTCCACTCGTCCCTTAAACACGTCCAAGGAAGGTGAATCAACCACCTCCCTGGGCAGCCTGTTCCAGTGACCAATGACCCTTTCTGTGAAAAGCTTCCTCCTAATCTCCAGCCTAAATCTCTCCTGGTAGATCTTGAGGCCATTCCCTCTTGTCCTGTCCCCTGTCCCTTGGGAGAAGAGCCCAGTTCCCTCCTCTCTACAACCTCCTTTCAGGTAGTTGTAGAGAGCAATGAGGTCTCCCCTTAGCCTGCTCTTCTCGAGGCTAAACACCTCCAGCTCTCTGAGTCTTTCCTCATAAGGCCTGTTCTCCAGGAATTGTAGTTTTGTTTTTCAGCAAATAAGAAAAGAGGAGTTGGGTCCCCCAAATCTCCTCACCTTGACTGTCCTCAGTCCTTGGCCAGGGCTGGCACTTACCCGGCATCCAGGCAGACAGAAGCAGCCCAGGCAAGATCAGTCCTGGGCCATAGACGAGCCAGACACATCCTCAGGCCGCAGCCACGTCCTTTCCCTCCAGACTGGGCTCTGCTAGACCTGGCCTGTGGTCAAACACGCCAGCAAGACTCTGCAAATATCCCTCATTCCTGCCAGAAACGGTGTTAGAAGAACATAATGAGTTGCAATTACCCTGGTATGAGCTGCTCCTGCTGCAGAGCCCAGCACTATTCAGTGCCCAGAGAGGGTGCTGCCCAGCTGGTGAGCAGCTCTCTGCTGTTTTGGTGCAACCTCGTGGCTGGTGTGTGGCTTGGAGCTTTATATACTGCCTGCTATCCAAACCCAGCTCCAAAGATCATAGAATCATAGAATAGTTTGGGTTGGAAGGGGCCTTAAAGATCATCCTGTTCCACCCCCACTGCAATGGGCAGGGACACCTCCCACTGGATCAGGGGCTCCAAGCCCCATCCAGCCTGGCCTTGAACCCCTCCAGGGATGGGGCAGCCACCCCTGCTCTGGGCAGCCTGGGTCAGGGCCTCCTCACCCTCACAACAAAATGTTTCTTCCTGAGATCTCATCTCAATCTCCCCTCTTGCAGCTAACAGACATTCCCTCCTCATCCTAACCATACACTCCCTGATCCAGAGCCCCTCCCCATCTTTCCTGGAGCCCCTTTCAGTACTGGAAGCTGCTCTAAGGTCTCACTGGAGCCTCCTCTTCTCCAGGCTGAAGAACCCCAACTCTCCCAGTGTGTCCTCGGGTCGAAGGGTGGCCGTGTTTGCATCGTGTGCTGCTGATTAAAGAGCTGCTGCAAAGCCATAGCACCTGCCAACAGACAGACTCCTGATCTGTTGTTCCCAGGAACGCTGTCACTTCCAAGTTTGAAATATATTTACGAGAAGCACTTACAAATCCCTGACACAAAGCATTTCTCGGCTTTTCTATATTTCCCTTTTTTTGCACAAAGAGAGAAAAATACATCTGCAATTTAAACTCATTACTTGACACCCTCTAGAGGCCTCTGGCCTGCAAACATCTCAGCACAAGCACATTTTATGAGAATGTTCCCACCTTGTGCTAATCACTTTAGCTAATGAACCCAGGAGGGCCAGAAGCACACGTGCCCCAGGCTGGTGGCCTGGCTGGCCCTGCAGCAGGGGAGGTTCCATTAGTGAGACAAACACCAGCCTGCAAGCACAGGCTTGGGGAAAAAAGAGTTTTGAGTCCTTAAGATGCAATGTTACCAACTCGGGGAAAGGCTCTGGAGAAGGAGCAGTTGCTGCAGTGTCCACCTAGTCTCTTTTCTTTTGGAAGTGGTTGGTAAGGAATTCAACCAGGACAGCATAGACACAAAAAAACTCAGCAGAGCTCAGACTGCAGCATCTCCCATTGGTGAGCCTGCCCACTCTCATTGTGGAGAAATTCCTCCTCACGTCCAGCCTCAACCTGCCCCTCTCCAGTTTATACCCATTGCCCCTCATCCTGTCACCACAAGCCTTTGTAAACAATTGGAAGTTTATTGGAAATGAGGATTCTAGCGCATAGGCTCCCAGAGCTGAGGCTCGTTTGGAAAAACCCAAAGTGAAGAATTTCCCCTCTGGCTGCCCAGGAGCAGCTCGGGGCAGCTCACCCCATGGATGTATGAGATCTGTGGCTTTGCTCAGTCTGGTGAGAAACCACTGACCTGGGAAGCCCATAGATGGGCACTAATGAAAGGAATAGTACATTTAAAAATAAATTCAAGGCATTTTCCACAGGAAGATACTAGCACTAGGAACCATGGGGCATTGTCCAGCACCCAGGAAAGTCCAGAGAAGAGCAACAAAGCTGGTGAAGGGGCTGGAGAAGAAGTCTTATGAGGAACGGCTGAGAGAGCTGGGGGTGTTTATCCTGGAGAAGAGAAGGCTGAGGGGAGACCTCATTGCTCTCGACAACTACCTGAAAGGAGGTGGTGGAGAGGAGGGAGCTGGGCTCTTCTCCCAAGGGACAGGGGACAGGACGAGAGGGAATGGCCTCAGGCTGCACCAGGGGAGATTTAGGCTGGACATAAGGAAAAAAAAAATTTCATCGAGTCATTGGGCACTGTCAGAGGCTGCCCAGGGAGGGGGTTGAGTCTCCTTCCCTGGAGGTGTTTAAGGGACGGGTGGATGAGGTGCTGAGGGACATGGTTTAGTGTTTGATAAGAATGGTTGGACTCAATGATCTGGTGGGTCTCTTCCTGGTGATTCTATAATTCTATGCTCCCACCACTGCTGGGATGTGGACATGGATCATAGAATAGCTTGGGTTGGAAAGGACCTTAAAGATTATCCAGTTCCACCCCCTGTCATGGGCAGGGACACCTCCCACTAGATCAGGCTGCCCATGGCCCATCCAACCTGGGATTAGCAGAACCTCCGCTCTGCCCCATCGCCACACCCTCTCAGGGCGACATGGTGTCTCCTCCTCTACCCATCTGGTGAAACCCTCAGAAATTTCCCAGTTACAAACACTCACACTTTGTTGCAGCAGAAAGGCTCCCATTGCTTCTTCCTATCTGCAGCCACCTCCTGGGAACGAGCATCAGCCCAATTAAAATGGGCTGGGAGGGCGTTAACCAGCCTGAGCCTCACCTGTAGCAGCGATTTGTTTAAAGAAACGATTCCTCCTGTTCAATAAACGGCAGTTTTAATTTCTTCTTCTTCATACATGATCTTAAAATGAGATTTTAAATTTTTTTATTTATTCCATAAACAATATAACAAAACTCAGCAAGTTAACAAGATGACGTGTTCACCATACAGAGTCAGTCACAAATATTTAAAACCTTTGCAACAAGAACAACAAAACCCAAAATATTACAAGAATAATTTACAAGAGGATCTATAAAACAGCAAAGCGCTCACAAATTTTCCAGGTTCCTTTACACAATATCACTACACTCTTTCACAACATTTCTTTTTATTACAAAATTCCCAACAAAAGTTTAATTTTTTTCTTTGTATTTTGGTTTTTAAAACCAGAAACTTTTAAGTGTACATCCTTTTATTAACACCCGGAGGTGCAAAAAAAGGGAAACCTCACACATACAAACACTTCACAGCACTTTTCTAAGAAAAATATACACTTACAAAATATTTTACAAATTGGCACACTTAAAAATATACAAGATTTTGTAGGCGTCTTAGAGTGATCCTTAAGAATTATACTTCAATTGACTCTACAGAATATTTATAAAGCTTATTCTAAAAGAAAAAAGGCAAATCATTTCCAAACATGTTAAAATCGCAGTGTAAAATGTGGAACAGAAATGGATATGTTACATTCATAAAAAGGGCCATTTCATAGTTCTTCAATGCTCAAGGGGGGATAAAAGTTTTCTTTAGCACCATAAAACAGGAGCAACTTCCTAGCAAGGTGCCTCTAGTTCTATGGAAGGGAACTCAAGGAGCAGTACATTCACATCTCTGGAGGCAGCAGTCGGAACGCCCCGGCCGGCGCCGCGGGCAGCGGAACAGAGCAGCTCCTTGGATTTCTACCCTGCTTCCCACTGGGAGTAAGAGACCAAAGGAGTTTAAGTGGTACCTGTCTGCGTGTGTGGTTCGGTCTACGGTAAAGTCTTCCCTTTGTGCTTTTGAATTGGACGTTTGTCTACCTAGTGGAGGGTAGTGGCGAATACCAATCTCATTTCTTGTTTTCCTGTTGCAGCGAGTGTTCAAAGGCTCAGTAAACGTGTCTGGCAACCCAAGCATCCTGCGGGATGGAGGGCATCCTCCTGCCTTACATCCCAATCCCTTAGATGGCTGTTACTCCACTGTCATTAGTGTCACTTGTTTACCTGAGAAACAGATTTGAAAAGCCTTGCTTCTACCACAGACATCGTACTTTGATTATTTTATATTTTTCTCTTTTTTTTATAATTTTTCTTTTTTTTTTTTCCTTCTTTTTTTTTTTTTTTTTTTTTTTTTTTGCATTATTTCACGTGCTGAAGAGCTAAAGAGGCACATTCTCAAACAGATGTCAGCGGCTTGAACCATGCAACTTCCACCTGACCCCCTGGGAGCTGCTCAGGCAAAATCCAACACACCGAGTTGAGAAAGTAAGACTGAGGGCCTGATCCTGCACCAACTCAAGTCCACACACCTGATGCCCTTCTCCCTTACGCTGACTTCAAGGGACTTTTCTCCTGCCTTAATGCCAGCACCTCACTGCCACCTGGGAAAGCACCAGAGCCCCACAGGTGAGCCCCCACCTAAGTGCTTTGCTAGATCGGGGCCTTAGGGAGAGTTCCACAGGCAAGGGATGAAAATGCTTAAAACAGCTTGATTTTGGTTTGTGGCTCATTGGAGCCGCAGTGCTGGAAAAAAACGAACAGCGATCCTGTTTAACAAAGCTTGGCAAAGCAACCACCGCCAGGCTGACTCCAGCCTCGGCTTTTGTCTCTGCACAGCCCTCACGCCGATGCCAACCTCCTCCTCCCAAGACACCTGGCTAAAGCTGGTCTGCAAGTCATGATTCTCAAACCATTTTTATAAAAAAAACCCCACCCCTCTGATGCTTCAAAAAAACAAAAGCGCAATGTAAACCTGATTGTTGGTTTGGTTTTTTTTAAAAAAAAAAAGATTACTCAGATCCCCATCACTGATATTTTTCTATTTACAAAACCTCGGTGTGCAAGGCCCTCCAGTAAAACACGGCCACGGGGAGTGGGCTGGCTTCTGCTAGGTCCCTGTAGGGTTTCTTTCTGCAGGACATCCTCCACGTGGCACAGTTGCTACAGGGAAACGAATGCTTCCTCCATCCCACAGGAGACTGGCAAGTGCTACCCTCCCCTGCTCTGCCCCGTGCTGGTCTGCTCTTGGATGGATTTTATGACTTTCCTTTGCAAGGAGCTGGCTTCTGCTTTCCTACTCTTGGCTGCACAACTTAGGAAATCAGCATCACTGACACTGGTCCCCTCAGAAGGCAAGGGGGGGATGCCGCTGGAGTGGGAGTTGAAAAAGATAAAGGAGAAAAGACATTTTAAGCGATGCTGCAGAATAAATGTCCTTCTTGTGGCTCACATTAGGTGTCGCGGGATCCCAACTAGAAGATGTGAGAAGAGGCTGGAAGTTCATGGGGACTGGGCAAGAGGATGAGCCAAGATGGGAGCCAGCGCAGGGAGGGCGGGGAGCCCTGGGGTGCGTGGATGGTGGGCACGGATGGATGGGAACAATGTCTCACTCCTTGCAGAGCTGGGAGCAGCACCATGAAAAACAAACGTTCATCAATACTGACAAAAAGGGCAAGTGGAAAAAGTGAGCTGGACTGGCAAGGAATGAGGCAAAAGTGGGAAGTGAGAACCTTGAGGTAGTGATAGGCAGGTGGAGACGGGCTTTAGGAGAGCAAATCTCCAGCTCTTCAAGGGGTTGCTGGATAGGAACCCCTAGGAAAATGCCCTTGGGGACAGGGGAGCAGAACCGAGCTGGCAGAGCTTTAAGGACGCTTTCCGCAGAGAACAAGAGCTCTCAATCCCCGGGTACAAGAGATCAGGCAAAGAAAGTAAGAGATCAGCATGGCTGTGATGAGACCTGCCGGTCAAACCAAAGGGAAGTGCATAGGCAGTGGAGACAGGGATAGGAATCCTGGGAAGAGTACAGGGATGCTGCTCGGTTTTGTAGGGATGGAGTCGGAAGGCAAGGCGCAGCCTGAGTTGAACTTGGCAAGGGAAGCAAAGAATAACATGAAGGGTTTCTACAGGTCTGTCAGCCAGAAAAGGGAGGTCAGAGAAAGCAAAACCCCCTTATGAACATGAATGGCAAACCTGGTAGCCACGGACAAGGAGAAGGCTGAGGTACTCAACAACATTTTTGCCTCAGTCTTCCCTGGCAACCTCTCTTCCCACACCTCGGGAGTGGATGGACTGCAAGGCAGGGACAGATGGGAGCAAAGTCCCTCCCACTGTAAGAGAAGATCAGGTTAGTGACCACCTGCACACATAAGCCTGTGGGACCTGATGAAATTCACCCCAGAGTCCTGAGGGAATGTGATTGTCAAGCCACTCTCCACGATGTCCAAAAAGTCACGGCAGTCAGGGGAAGCCCCTGTTGACTGGAAAAAGGGTAACATCGCATCCACCTTTAAAAAGGGTAGAAAAAAGGAGCCTGGGAACTACCAACCTGTCAGCCTCACCTCTGTGCTGGGGAAATTCATGGAACAGATCCTCCTAGGAGCCATGCTAAGGCACCGTGGAGAACAGGGAAGTGATTCAAGACAGCCAGCAAGGCCTTGACAAGGGCAAGTCCTCATTGATCAACCTAGTAGCCTTCTAGGATGGAGTGGACAAGGGAAGAGCTGTGGATGTCATCTGTCTGGAATTCTATAAGGCCTTTGACAGGGTCCCCCACAGCATCCTTCTTTCTCAGTTGGAGAGAGATGGAGTCACTGGGTGAACTGTTCAGTGGATGAGGAATTAATTGAATCACAGAATCGCTAGGTTGGAAAAGACCCACCGGATCATCGAGTCCAACCATTCCCATCAATCACTAAACCATGTCCCTCAGCACCTCATCCACCCGTCCCTTAAACACCTCCAGGGAAGGTGACTCAACCACCTCACATCCAGAGGGTAGTGGTCAAAAGCTCAATGTCCAGATGGAGGTTGGTGACAAGTGGTGTCCCTTGGGCTCTGTACTGCACCAGCGCTGTCTAGTATCTTCATCAATGACGCAGACAGTGAGATCAAGTGCAACCTCAGCAAGTTTTCTGATGATATCAAGACGCGTGATGCAGGTAACATGCCTGAGGGACAGGATAGCATCCAGAGGGACCTTAACAGGCTGGAAGAATGGGATCATGTGAACCTCATGATATTCAACACCTGCACCTGGGCTGGTGCAACCCCCCTGATACAGGCTGGAGGATGAAGGGATTGAGAGTCCTGCAGAGAAGGACTTAAGGAAGAAATTTTTTATGATGCTGATCATGAAACACTGGAACAGGTTGCCTGGAGGTGGTTTATGCCTCATCCCTTGCAACATTCAAGGTCAGGTTGAATGGGGCTCTAAGCAACCTGATCGAATTGAAGATGTCACTGCTCAGTGCAGGTAGGCTGGGCTGGATGGCCTTTGAGAGACCCTTCCAATCCAAACCATTCTACAAAGATCAAAAGGGGAGAGGGCAAATGGTTGGCTCAAGGCAAGTTCTGCATTTTGGGATCAATCAGCAGAGGGACCCCTTTTTCAGGTGCAGAGAGGAGCCAGTGCCACCCCATGAGGGATCTGGGCCCTTGAACATTTCCCCAGCGACAGATTTTTGGGAAGGACATGGGATGACAGCTGAACACGGCTGCAAAATCAGTGTGACAGAAGGACTGAAGGAGAGAGCAACGAGACAGCTGGTATTTGCGATTAACACTGTCCTGAAACACCTGGTAGCTGCGTATTCATGGATTTCCAACACATAATAAAATAGTCGATACTTTTTATGCCTTATCTTCATGCCCTATTGCACATTTCTCTAATGCAATAAATATTGCTATCTGGTTCAGTACAAGGTATTTTATTATGAGTCTCGTCGTCCTAACGTGGAGCACAATGAGCACAGTGCAGGGCAGTCGAAATGTGCTTTCCAACTATGGTTCTGGGTCAAAAAGAAGGGTCGTGCTGCATCCCAGCACTGGACCTGACCTGTCTCTGTCGGAGTAGCAGCCTGAACGAAGGGAGACACCAGCCCCTCATCCTGCAGCACGTGGGGGGAAGGCTGAAAACTCAGGATACGCCAACACCGCATCAGTGGTCGGAGCCTGGAATATCTGATACCCGACCAAGCGAAAAGCCAGCTGCTGGGGAAACAGGGGGGAGACTGTGGCTGCAGGCAAGCCAAATACCCAGGGACGGAGCCCTAGCACCGCTCTTGTCTCCAAAATAAATCCTGAGCATCTCCTAGATCTCCTGGAGCCAGGACTGGGTGGGATGCTGTACCCCACTGGCTGCGACCTGTGGGGTACCCAGGGTCCGTTCTCATCCGGCACAACTCAGGCAATGCCAGCATTGCATTTTAGCATGCATTTTAGGTTGGAAGAGACCCACCGGACCATCGAGTCCAACCATTCCAACTTAGGGGATGAACTGCTACTTTTTTGAGTTCCTTCTTCAATCTGTTAAATAAAATGCAATGCAATTACCATGCTGCTTTCTCTGGGACTGCAGAGCTGAGCCCAAGCTACACCTCACGGTCTGCAAATCCCGAGAACATTTTGACTTTAAATTGACACTTTGCAACTCTGCTTCCATTTTAAATGTCCAGTCTGCTTTTTTTTGCTAAACTAACTCAAAACGATTCTGCTGTTTTGCCTTGCGCGTGGGCTGAACCTCCCCCTGCTACGTGTAAGGAGCCCAGGGTCTTGCCCTGTGCTCTGCGCTCACAACCGTGGCGAGAACGTGATCTGTCCGACTGCTATTAAGGCTCCTCGTCCTCATCGTGTTCTATTGCATAAGCGTCTCCAAGCCTGGCATCCCGCTGCTCCCCACAGCTCCCATTTAGCAGGGCTCTTGCATATCAAGGTTTCACAAGGAATCAGCAGCAAAATGCACAGGCGCTCAGTTGCACAAGGAAAATAGAGATTTGTGGGGGCTTTGTTATTCTCTTGGAGGGCGAGGGTGCGGCGAGTAGGGTTACAAATAAGGCCTTTTGAGAATACATTTAGCATTCAATACTTAATGCTGTCTTAGTAAAGTCCAGTCAGGTACGATCCGGCCCTGATCGGTGAGATCACAAATAGCTCCGTTGGTTTTGTTTTGTTTTGTTTTGTTTTGTTTTCTTATCTTATGAACTGAATCAACGAAAAGGTCCCGAGTGGTATTTAAAACCAATGACGTTGCTTTAGAAAGTTCAAACTATACTGGCATCGCAAGGTTCGACATGTAGGAAACACCAAAGCCATGACAGGAGAGCGCTCTCGACAGGCTCTGCGTCAGAAATGGTTAAGAAACTACTCAAAGGAAAAGTAAACAGCGAGAAATGTATGAAACGCGTTAGTCCTGTGTTTATAACTATTTTAGAGTTTATCCCAGGTTCTTATAAAATATATAAAACTGAGATACAAAGGATTAGCAATGTCACTTTTGCATTTCAAATGATCTTCAGCTACAGGTTTTGCTTTAAGAAAACAGACACCTGAAGAGCAGCGGTTCGGGAATCTCTGGATGCAGACACTTGAGTTACTGGCAAACTTACCGTCCGTGGGCTTCCAACTCCTCCACCAGTTCAGCTCTCTCCTACAACAAAACTCAACATTTCACCGTTAAGTTTTTCTGCTCATGGTTTCAAAGAGAGGACGTTACATTTCCCAGCATCGGTTTCAAAGTTCCTTTTTTCTTTTTTGTTTTTTCCCCTTTTTTTTTTTTTCCTTTTCTGTGTTTTTTTTTTTTTTTCCCTTTATGAGCTTTAACCACAGGATGAATCCATGAGATGAGGTAAGTAAATTTGGCACACGTTTAGTCATGTCCGTAAAACTTTTGGTAAGTTGTCTTAAGTGAACAACATCGTTTCCTGGTGAGTTACAGGTGCTTTCCAAAGGGGGTGGTTAGTACTTAACAACTGGAATGTTTCTAGTCAAACCAAAAGGCAATAGCTGCAGAAAACACTCACAACCCAATGTTGATAGAGAAGTAAAAATATGTACAATACAGTCACTTGTTCATAGTTTGGCACAATTTTTTTTTTTTTGTTGTTGTGGGTAATAGTGCATAAACTACTGTACAACAGTATGACTTTTCGAACAGTCTTTCACAGAGAATACCAGGTTCGCTTTCCAATAATAAAATTCCCACGATTTCAAACTCATCATCTCAGCACTTACATGTCAACATAGCACAAGGCAGATTGCAAAAAAAAAGGAACCGACGGGAAAAAAAAAACCCAACTGAAAGAAAAAAAAAAAAATAAAAAGGAAAAGAAACAAACATCAACAGTCTTTCTAGAAAAGGGAGTCTCTTCTTCAAACACAGGCAAACCAAAAATGCTGTTTCTGCTTTAAGAAGAATGGAGTCTGATTCCCTGCAGGAAAAAACCAAACAATTTGATGCCATCTTAGTTAGAGCTCGTCTGGAGTCACCACGACGGAGCGAACGCGCTAGAGGCAGGCGGGTGCAGAAGATGCAGCTTTTAGATGATGCAGGTTAGGAGATAAAACAGCAGAGGGGGCCAGAAAGCACTCAACATTGCCACGTGAAGCTCAATTAGGAACCAGTTCTCATTTGCAAAGTAAAGAGCCTTTTACCTTTAGAGATCTTGGCTTTTGGACGCATAACCTCTCTTTTTTTTTTTTTTTTTTTGTGGTTTATTTTTTTTTTTTTTACAAAATGTTCCAAAAAAAAAAAAAAAAAAGTCTTTCCTTGTCAAAAATCATTAAAAAGAGCGTGGAATCACGTGTTGGTTCCCCCCCAATAAATAAGTAATTAAAAACTGAAGAAGCCAAACAGCAGAAAAGAGGAGCTTTGTTAGTTTTTTTTTAACCCCAGCCAAGCCAGAAAATCGGTCATTCTTTTAGGTAGCTTGCAAGTAAGAAGTATTTTCATGCATTTAAAAAGAAAAAAACCAACCCAAACAGAAAAAAAAAAAAAAAAAAACCAAACCCCAAAACCCAAACCAACCAAAACTGTAAAAGGGGAACGTCTTTTTTGTTTCATGCAACTTTTGCTTTCAGGAAGGAAAAAACTGAGGAACAGCTTAGCAGGTGGGAGGGAGGTTAAGGGGCATTCCAGCCAGTTTGGTGCAGCATTACCTCAGTTTCTCAAAAGCGTCTGTCACGGGAGGGTCCTTGTGGGGCTGCTCGCGCTCCGTCCGCTTTATTTTACAGTTCTCATCCCGCAGCGATTTTGAACTGGATTTGTGACGGTAGAGTTTTTTATGGGTAGGTCCGTTATTGCCTAAAGTGCTCAGGTTACTATAGTTTTTATCAAAAAAGGGCGGGTGAACGTCCGGGCTGTACCCGGTGGAGCAGTTGGGGCGAGCGGGGTCGCAGGTTGTGGCTTTGCCGTTTTTGCTTGAGCCCTTGTTGTTTGACTTGTGGTTCTTCGCTGCCCCCGGCGAGCCGCCGCCGTTTGCCTTCTTCTTCGACTCTGGGGATGTCCCTGCCAAAATTTTAAGAGTTTTCAGTTTCAGGCTGTTGGACTCCGGTGACCGGAATATGTCTGGGACGCTGTTGTGGCCGACGGGCCCCCACAAGGGCTCGATGGAGGCCATCATAAACCGCTGGACGTCTGCCATTCCCGACGCGATGTTAGACAGGATGTTGGAAGGTTCCTCAAACTCCCTCTGATCGTCATCCAGGAGGCTGGTGGCGTTGCCCAGGCTGGCTTCTGACCAGCCCACGCCTCGCTCTTTGCCCAGCGCCCAGTCTCCGGAGAGCCCGTTGTGCTTGCCCAGCTTGACCCCGGCCAGGCTGCAGTGCTGGGCGCTCTCGGCAACGCCCTTGGTGGTGGTGGCCGCGTTGCTCGGCTGGTTGACTGCCCTGCCACCAACGGCCGGAGCCTTCTCGCCGTTAACTCCCGCTGCATTTTTCCCTTTCCTGGTGGATTTGGGCGCCTGCCTCGAGTTTTTCCCTGGCGGCTTATCGGTTCCTTTGTTGGGCTTGGGTGATTTTTTCCGGGTGGCTTTCTGGGAAGAGCTTTGGTTTGTACCCACGTTCTTGCTGGATGAACTTTTCCTCTTCGATTTTGACACTTTGCTATTGGTGCTAATTTGACCAGATGGCTCATTAAATGTTGACAAGCATGGACTCTTTTCGAGAAGGCTGACAGAATCTTCATCATTGAACATATGGAACTGGAACTGGTGATTATTTAAAGCAAACCCATTATCCGCCTGCTCCTCGGTCTGCAGGACCCCACAGTTCCACTTGACCTTCTCGGAGCTGTTGAGGGCAGGCTGGGGGCTCTCCTGAAAGCCCTTCAGGGTGCCCAGCGGCTTGGTGTCTGAGCCAGCTATCTGCGGGGACAGGTTGGGAGTGTCTGGAGGGGACATCTCCGAAAGCGACGACTGGCGGAACTTATCGGGTGTGAAGTTGGAAATATCTAAAAGGTCTGTGGACTCCTTCAAAGGGGTGATTTCATCTATGCTCTGCTGGATCACTAGCTTGGGACTGCAGTGGGCCAAGAAATCGTCGTTAATATCATCCTCACCGTCCTTTTCACAAGACTTTAAACTTAAAGAACTGTAATTGCTAGAACTAACTGACAATGAACCCACTGAATCAAAACTAATGAGCCTGCCGTCATCCGTACTTAGTGTACCTCGCTGGAAATGAAAGTGCCCCTCTCCGTTATTAAAATGACATGACTGATAAGAATCATCGGACTGCACTTGTTGGCTATCTGGCATGTAATTTTTTTGGTATAGCAATTTGCCACTATTCAGATTGACTTGAGCGTACCCAGAGGCGGGGAGGCCGTCTGCGCCCGTGGCGCCGCCGCTGCCACTGCCAAACTCGCTCGGCAGCCCGGCCGCCTCCGGCATCTCAGCGGGGAAGTCCTGGCGGGTGCTGCCCGCAGCCTTGCTGGCCGGCCACAGGCTCCCGAAGCTGCTCTGCTCCATCTCCAAGTGGCCGGGTGACTGCTGCAGCTCCGACTCGGAGGGTGGGGAGAGCACGCAGCTCTGCGCCGGCTGCAGAGCCGGGAAGGGCTTTTCTGCCGGGACGATGCTGGGGAGCGGGTGCTGCTGCTGCTCGGAGGGATGCTGGGTGAAATATGAGATACCGGTGTTGCTCGACAAATCGGAAGAATCTAACAACGTCTGCAGATACCCTCCAGGGATCAGGGGGACATTGGTGGTGATATTAGCAGATGGCAGAGGCTTGTCTGAAGAGGAGGTGGATGGTAGGAAGGAATTTTTAGCAACCTTATCCTCGTGGCACTCTGGGAGATGGGAGCTGTCTAAAGCACAAGGACCGTTTTCGTCCTTCAGTCGCGCCGCAGAGTCCTGATTTTCCAGCGCCAGGGAGTCCTCTGCCGTACTGGTGGCGGCTTTGATCTTCTTGCACTTCAACCTGGCTTCGCTTTTGAATTTGATTCTGC
The DNA here is from genome assembly GCA_033558105.1 of Coccyzus lansbergi. NCBI lineage: Eukaryota > Metazoa > Chordata > Aves > Cuculiformes > Coccyzidae > Coccyzus > Coccyzus lansbergi. Next base: position 380,551 of record JAUMJK010000230.1, read on the forward strand.
GGAGCACTTTCCTCTCGGTCCCCTTGTGCTCCCGCTCCTGTGATTTGCATTTCACGGCGGCGATGCCCGTGATGTCAGTTACATGTAATCCATTGGCACAGCTGGGGGTGGCGATGGCTAATGCTGGCAGCCCTTTCAGGCCCACATCCTCTTTACTGCTGCACGGCTGCTTGTGATCAGAGGAGCAAGAGCCCAGCTTGTTTACGGATTGCTCAATGGCTTTAATTCTTTGAATCCGGTGCCTGTTTGCTAGCTTGCATTTTCGCTTCCGTGGGTGAGGGAGGAACGAAGCATCTGAGCCGTTAAGATAGAAATTCTGCTTGTGGTAGAGAGACGATCTGAGCAAATCCAGCCGGCTCTGCTGCCTCTCCTGCCAGAAGCCCTTCAGTGGGGCCAGCTTTTCATATTTGCTGAGCAGCTCCTCGTTCAGGGTAACAGTTGTCTCGTTGGCATCCACTTTGCTGAGCTTCACCAGCATATGCTTCTCCCCTTTAAACCTGTTAATGATGATGTACTTGATGATAACGGGGGGCTCCTTGCGAGAGACTTTTCGCCGTTTCTTGGGGCACCACTCGTCGTCGTCTTCTTCCTTGGGCCCGTCTGGGAGCCACTCCTTCTTGTCCAGGATCTTCTCATTCTCGATGGAATCCACGTCGTACAAGTAGTCGTCGCTGTATCGCACTTTCCTCTTCGCCCGCAACCCATAGTTCTGCTGAATGAAGGAGCCGGAGTGGTCCCGGGACAGGTATCGACTGCAGTCCTTGATATCCCGCAGCACATCGTAGGAGGACTCCGTGCAAGTGCTGTCGTCGCTAAACTCCCCGGAGTCCTCTGTGGAATTCACCGAGTCCAAGAAGTGGCTCCTCTTGGAGCTCACGTACTGCACCATCTCCGTGCTGTTGCAAGACTTATTTAAGGCAGCCTTCTCCTCCTCCTCCCCGCCCTCTTCCTCGCCATCCTCCTCCTCCTCCCCCCAGATGATGCCTTCCTCAGATTTGAATTGAGAAGGGTCAGTGGCACTGCCAGGTCCCCTTTTCAGGGTGCTCCTGCTGTCCCTTTTTGTGCAGTTGCTGAACACGCTGGGGAAGAAGTTGAACTGGGCGTCTTCTTGCAGGGTGGTGGTCTTCTCCCGCACGTTGTCCTGGAAAGATTCGTATCTAATCTTTAGGGAGCAGACGTCGCTTCCCAAGGTGGAATCGTCGTCATCAAACATGTAATTATCCACATCTTCCTCAGAAAACAGATTTACAGAAAGCTCATTTTTGGAGCAGAGGTCAAGCAGCTCAATTTTACTTTCACTAATGAAAGATTCAAAATAGCCCCATTCCTGGTTGGGATTTGTTAGTAAAGGTTCCTCACCATTGCATTTGTCTAATAATAATCCCTCGTAATAATTTTTCTGAGTGGGGTCCTCCGAATCACTGTCAGATTTTTCTGCATCTCTTTTGTCCGCTGCCCTCGATTTATGCATAGGGAAGCTTAAAAGCTGGTCTGAAAGCAGTTGATCCCCATATCTCATGGTTTCTCCTGTGCTCATGCAGTGAATCCCTATATCAGAGACCGAACAGGTGTCATAATCCCTATTTATATCCCCCACTTTCAAGCTTATTCCCGGCTCCGCATCAATGCCGTCCTTTGATTCAATAAAGCAGCCCAGACAGGTCCGGCTCGGCTGCATCAAGCAGTCGCCCGTCAGCGCCGACATCCCTCCGGGCTCCATCATGGTGAAGGGAGCCTTCTCGCAGTCGCCCGGCAGCGACCAGGAGCTCATGCCCTTTGTCACGCAGGACGTGAGGGAGATGGCGTGGGCGGAGGAGTCATCCGAGGCGTGCTCGGGCGCATCCGTGAGCCGCAGCGGCGACGGGGGGCTCAGCAAGCACGGCTTCTTCGACGTCAGGGGAGGCAGGGCCCGGTGGCACGCGTGGTTTTCTTTCTGAGCTGCCGTCAAGGCTGAGAACGTGACCGTGGCCTCGGCGGCGCTGCAAGGCCTCTCGGTGCCGTCCAGGGCATGCGCTTCTGGGGTGGGGGGCGTGAGGAAAAGGGAGGGAGAAAAGAAAGCAAAAGAGAGAGGGTTTACAACCCTGGCTGTTCCGCTGGGGCTCACCACCCTGCTCCCTTTCTCCCTGGGCTTACAGGGGATTTTTCCCAACGGCTCCTTTGGGAAGAGGCAGATGCCCTGCCCGTAAGAGCGTGATCCTTCCCTTCAGGATCTCATTAACATGGTGATGTGCAAGGAAAGGAGAGGTAAACACTCCCCCACTGCCAGCTGGAAGAGGTACAAGAGTACATTTAAGAAACCAAACCCATCCGTTCTCTCCTCCCAATACACAAAGCGTTACCTGGATACTGCCTTTCAAATCTGACAGTTATTAAAAACCAAAACAAGCCTAATAAAAATATTCCCATGAAGACTGAAAAAAATTAATGGAAAAATAAGATTCTTAAAGAAACAAAGCATCCTCCATGCGGTGTCTGCACCTTAAATGCACCTGAACTGTGAAAGAGGCAGAAAGTTATGGCTATTTGTGAAAAACAAGTGGTCTTTTCACCACTGTCTGCACTGAGGGGAAGCAGAAGGTAAGAGAGTTTAAAGCAATTATCACTAGTATTATTGCAGGTCTTGGCCTTCTTCCCTAATCTCTAAAAATGCCTTTTTAATCAAGTAAGGGGTTTATACTTAACCTAAGGATTTTATGTTTGCACCTCATCGCACTCTTTTATGGTGGAATAAAGTTAGGAAGATGCTTTTACCTGCCTCCTGGCTCAACAGACAATACGACCCATGAAATCTAAATACGATGTCTTTTCACTCATGGATGTGCTCTGATATATCAGGGCCTGATATAGCGGGAGGTGTCCCTAACCATCGCAGGGGGGTTGGAACCGGATGATCTTTAAGGTCCCTTCCAACCCAAACTACTCTATGATTTTATGATCTGATTTTATAATTTTGTGCTACAGGAGCCCCAGAGACAGAGGCATCCGGAAAGCCTTAAGACCATCCAAGCAATGTGCAGTTGGTGCCATGCAGCACTCAAAGGTCTCAAAAAAACTTCCCAAACTGCTGCGATGCCTGCAAGCATCTTCAGCACACGGGGCTTGGGAAAGACCAGACAGACTTGCTTGAAATCTGTGCTACTTCCCTTCCCTCAAAAAAGGTTAACAAATAAATAAGCTGATTTTTGAGTCCCTCCCACCAGTTTTTCAATCAGAAACGCAGAGGTGGAATCTTTTTCCTTAAGCACCAAAACAAATTAACCAGTGCAGTTCCACTTCAGAAGGCAAATAAAACAAAAATCAGCCCGGAGCTAACAGGAAGCATGGAAAATTTAAGGATAAATGAAGAATGTAAGGCCCAAGAAAGGGGGAGGTAGGAAGCTGAAATTCAGTCTCAAATGGTGCATTCAATGCAGAGAGGCTATTATATAAAACAAACCGTCGCTGGGTGTTTCTTTAGGTTTAGACTTGTATCAGTGAAAACTGAACTCCGGTGAAATACAAACTCCCAAACTCTATTTCCAGGACTTGTATCATCCAAAAATCAGGCGCACATTCAGATGCTCAAATGTAAATGCTGCTCCAAAAGACTGCAGGTGACAAAGAAAATGCTGGAGAAGTAGAACTGCCTTTCATAGAATCATATAATCATAAAATCATAGAACAACCAGGTTGGAAGGGACCCATCGGATCATCAAGTCCAACCATTCCTATCAAACACTAAACCAAGTCCCTCAAGACCTCATCCACCCGTCCCTTAAACACCTCCAGGGAAGGTGAATCAACCACCGCACTGGGCAGCCTCTACCAATGCCCAATGACCCTCTGTGTGAAGAACTTCCTCCTAATCTCCAGCCTAAATCTCCCCTGGTAGAACTTGAGGCCATTCCCTCTTGTCCTGTCCCCTGGCACTTGGGAGAAGAGCCCAGCTCCCTCCTCTCTACAACCTCCCTTCAGGTACTTGTAGAGAGTAATGAGGTGTCCTCTCAGCCTCCTCTTCTCCAGGATAAACACCCCCAGCTCTCTCAGCTGCTCCTCATAGGTCCGGTTCTCCAGCTCCTTCACTAGCCTCGTCGCTCTTCTCTGGACTTGCTCCAGAGCCTCAACATCCTTCTTGTGGTGAGGGGCCCAAACTTTCCTGGTTTAATTCAATCCAAAAGCACATAGGTGAACTGAGCAGGGTAATACAGACCCATCCTGCTGTCCATGAGCTCTGAGGGGAAGGCAGGCCCTGCCTGGGCACTGCTACATCCCAGAGCTGCTCTGGGTCCACAGCTCCTGGTTAGAGTTGAGGGGGAAGAGGTAAAAAGCAACATCCCCACCTCCAGGGCCAAAAGCAGGGAGGTGGGGGCATCAGAGCAGGTTGTGGCTTGCTGCTTGAGATTCAGCAGCAGCTCCTACCCAACACTGTTTAATTAAAATGCTTTTAAAGCCCTGTTTAATTGAATTTCATCAAAACCGTATCGGGTTCTAGAAATTGCCCATCTTTACTGAGCGGGTAAGCGCTGGTGTTACTGCCTGTTAGATTAGGCAAGAAGACCACGATTAGAACATCACTAGAACATGACCAGATGATCTTGAAGGTCCTTTCCAACCCAAACTATTCTATGATTCTATGATCTCCACCAGCTTTGGCTTCACCATGTGCAATCATGAGGGAGATACCTGACAGACACCTCCAGAATTACATCCCAGGGGCAATCGCCCACTTCACCTCCCACCAGCATGCACTGGGGGTCCACACAGGTACCCGTGTAACTGGAGTCACTCCAGGTCCTTGGTAACAAACAAGAACAACACTTGCCTCTATGCACCTTGTTTTGAGATGACAGAAGGGTCTGAGCATACAAGATGTCAGAGGCTTAAGTCCTTCACGTCTTATGGGGTCAAATTTATATATAAATAAATAAATCTCTTTCTTTCTCTCTCTCTCTCTCTCTCTCTCTCTCTCTCAAGATTTATAGGCCAATATAAATTGTAAAAAGCCATGAAATTAAACATAAAAACATGGTGAAGAATGAAAATGTCAAGCTCTGCCCTAATGCCGGACTGTCACTGCATTTACTGTGGCAGTGACTGAAGGCTAAATGACTGGAGAAAACGCTCAGAGGAATATTTATTTCAATCAGGTTTTCAGGCACTGTAACTCCTCATCAGTTATTGCTTTTGAAAGCAAGTATGGCAGCGATTAAATGGATACAGACAAAGTTAGGTATTTCAGGCAGGCTGCTGGAAGGGGCTGATCCTTCCCCTTCAGTAGAAGCCAGAATGATTCAGTGGCTCCTGGGAGTAGGACTGCGGCCAGTAGAAGCAGTGTTAGGGGCCACGAGATCCTACGTGCTGGCTGGCAGACCACAAAGAAAAGGCAAGAACGAGCTCACAAACCCAACCTTCCCTTTCCACGGGTGCTAATCTGGGTTTGATTCTTCTACTCAACCTCTAATTTTTCCCCGTTTTTCAGGGACTGAGCAGCCTTCAGTCAATTTTTGCTGAGATTGGCCAGTGGGTTCCTAAGTAAATGCAAAAAGAAAGGCTCCCAGCAAGACAGAGGGGCTGCACAGTCTGTATGACATTTTTTCTCTGAGAAACCAAACTAAAGTAATAGAATCACAGAATCAAAAAGCTCAAAGCCTCCCCAACCTGGCCTTGAACCCCTCCAGAGCCACCACTGCTCTGGGAAAACTGGACCAGGGCCTCCCCACCCTCACAGGAAAACATTTCTCCCCAAGATCTCATCTCAATCTCCCCTCTTGCAGTCGAAAAACGTTCCCCATCGTCTTGCACAACCTGATCCAGAGCCCCTCCCCAGCTTTCCTGCAGCCCCTTTCATTACTGGAAGCTGCTCAAAGGTCCCCCTGGAGCCTTTTCTTCTCCAGGCTGAACAAATCCATAAACTCAAACTGTATGTGCACATAAATATTTCCAACCATGCAGATGAATGGGCAAAAGCAGTACGAGCAAGTATTCAAAGGCCTAAAAAGGTGCAGACTCATCGCTGGAGTGACAGCTGTGTAGAAAATACCCACTTACCCTACTGCTCCACATTGCAGAGATACCCGCAAACCCCTAAAATTAAATACACAGAAGGAATTAGGAGAATGAGTTGGCTTGCAAGTTGTCACTGCTCCCTCATGTACTGTAATTAAGTTCCTTACCATTTTCTTTCACCCCATTAATCAGGATAGTTTCTTGGTCTTCTGAGGCACAATCCTGCTCTTGTTGGTCATCCATCAATTTAACCTCTTTCTGTTCACTCCATGCCCCACTGCATCTGGCCAACCTGCACATTTCCAGAACACAACCACAGTCAGTACAGCTCCCAGAATCTACTCAAAGAACTGTGAATATAAAAGAACAACAATAAAAGTAAATAAAAAACAAACCACAAAACCCACACAACCTCACATGCCGCCCTCACTCTGCTTAAGAGAACTAAGAGTGTTTATTTAAGCAATTGTATTTTCCCCTTTCCACTCCAAAAGCCAAGTCCAATGTATTTCAGCAAGGTTAAAATGCTGTATATCACCATTTCCTTCCCCAAAGTCCTTCGTTAGAAGGTGAAGCAGCACTTTTCGCATCACCCAATACTGCTTTGTACACACAGGGAAGTGTTGTTATCTCCAAACAAGCTGAGAAGATACAAAGAGGAGGGGACTAGCCCCAGGTCAGGCACTAGGAACCAAGCGTTGGACTTGGAAGAAAAATGCAGGTATTCCAAGTGACAACTACTCATCCCAGCTCCCAGCTCCCAGCTACTGCTTCCACCTTCCAAGTGCTGGCAGCTATGAAAAACACCCCCAGAAAAGCAGTTTTGGGGAAAAAGTGCCTCTAATCTCATTCTTCACTCAGAAAACTTCTTCATCGCAAGAACTCCTTCCTTGAAAACCTTGTTGCAGTCACCTCCTACCACCCTCATGGTCCTTGCTGGGTTACGCTTCATCTCGGCTGTATGACCACCAGTCGAAGCTGTCTGAACCTGGTGGTTCTTCTCCAAAGCTACAAATCCATGGTCAGAATCAAGCTCACGCTGTCTCTCTTGCTCTGTTGTTCCCCACATGTTAGAACGATCGCTTCCCTACGGAGAGGGAGATCCTGCTATGGGGAGATGCAACTGAATCATAGAATCACCAAGTAGGAAAAGACGCACCAGATCATTGAATCTAACGATGCCAAAGTCCCAGCACAGGAGAACCATCATCAGGGCCAGAATTTCACCTCTTCAACTGTACATTCAAGTCAGAAACTAGTTTTTTTCCTTCTGGCAGCTCCAACTCAACTCCTCTCTGACAGAACAGGTACTGGATTGAAGCACTGTTTTTGGAGGGGTTTTCTGGTTAGCTTTTTCTTGTTGATTTTTAAAATCACCCTTTGTCACCGCCTGACCTTCCTGTGGTATCCGCTGCCCTGGGTTCAGCAGCCACATTTCATTCACATCCAGGTTCACGGCGGAGGCCTCTTAATTACTAAGAAATCTTTACAACCGTCTTAGAAAGTGAAACCTTCACTGAACTTAAAGATGTTGTGACACCCAGAGTGAGATAAGAATAACAAGCATCAGGAACTCAACTCTCTTTGCATATTTAGAGGAATATTTAACTAACCCTGAGAGTTTGATGCAAATCCGTCCCACAAAGCTCTCCAGATGCAAGCCGGTACGGACTACCCTGCTCTCCCACCAGCACCCGCACCCTCCCCACCAGTCGGGGGTTGAGAAGCGTTCCAGCCAAAGCGTGGTTGACGTGCTGAAACGGGAGCAAGTTAGAACACCGAAGTACCGATCAGGCAGCGTTAGGAGTTATTTCCATGCAACTCAAAGGAGATTAACTTCTACGTGTGTGAGAGCCGCTCTGCGTTTTCCAGCAGCAGCTCTCAACCGCATGCCTCCTTGATAATATCTCCTGCCCATTAAAGCGATCTTAATTAACATAAATATTAATAAATTAAGTTTTAAAAATAGCTATTAATGAAAATATTAATAAAATATCTTAAGCCGCTGGAGAACCAAAGGCTTCACAGGAGACGAGAGACCCACCGCTGGCCCCACACATGGGCTCCTGAGGCTCCTGGGGAGGGGCTATTTGCCGCCTAAGGATGAGCCAGGAGATGGGAAAGCTGAGTTGAGCACGGAGCTTTAAGGGATTGCGACCTGGTAGGTGTGTTTTGCACACCGTCGTGGTTTGCCAAATGGGAGAGAAATATGCAAAGATTTCCCACTTCAATTAGCTGCAGTTAGGAAGGGCTGGAGGATGGCACATTCGGCTCCGCACGTGTACACATCTGATCCCGTCTCTGACTTCAGCGTGTTTGGTGAGGATGATGGGACCATCACCTTCAACACTGGTTGAAAAAGGCCTGGCCTCCACGACACCTTGCAGTGTGGGAGCTTCTGTGCTGTGTGAAACGGTCCTGTTTTTATTTGAACCTGCTGTCCTCCAAGGGACAGGCCATGTTTTCTTACAGAAACAGAGTCCTAGAAAGGACCTGGAGTATGACTATCATTTAATAACACACATCCACAGGAGAATCACAGAATGGTTCAGTTTGGAAGGGAGCTCAAAGCCCATCCAGTGCCACCCCTGCCATGGGCAGGGACACCTCCCACTGGATCAGGGGCTCCAAGACCCATCCAACCCGGCCTTGAACCCCTCCAGGGATGGGGCAGCCACCACTGCTCTGGGCAGCCTGGGCCAGGGCCTCCCCACCCTCACTGCAAAACATTTCTGCCTAAGATCTCATCTCAATCTCCCTCTTTCAGCTCAAAACCGTTCGCACTCGTCCTGTCCCTGCTCTCCCTGATCCAGAGCCCCTCCCCAGCTTTCCTGCAGCCCCTTTCAGTGCTGGAAGCTGCTCTAAGGTCTCCCTGCAGCCTTCTCCTCCCTAGGCTGAACAACCCCAACTCTCCCAGCCTCTCCCCATATGGGACATTCCTCTTCTGTGTGGGCTGTGGGTCGCATGCTTCTCTGCCTGCTTGCTTCTTGCTCTTTCAGTTATTTTTGCTCCTGTTATCTTTTGGGTGGGGATTTGTGTGCATACAAGGGGGGTAAATGCAATCCAAAGGCAGGAGAAGACAATGAAGTCATGAAATGCAAGAACAAATAGGATGTGCCTGCGGTCGATAATTTGCTTTGAGCACAGTAACTCAGAGAGTAGAACTGAGGTCTAGAAATGACCCAGAAAGAGTCTGGATGGGGGATCTTCATATACAGTCAGAGAGAAATGAAGTGTGAATGAGAGAGACCACCTGAGGTTTGCAGAGACCTGCTGATCAAGAAGAGGACCTTTTGGGAGCTGAGTAATCACAAAAGGTCAGAGCCCAAGGGGGACAAGGAGAGACACTGGTGCCTGTGAAAGACAAGCTGATAAAGGGGCTTGATACGATGCAGAACAAGAAGAAACCGAAGGCTGGGGATAACAAAGAGGAGGGGGACAGCTGGGTCCCTGGGAAGAAAAACCAAACTGAGAGAGGTCTGGGATATAAAGCTGATGTGCAGAGAATACACTGGGTAGCAGGTGAGCACAAAACATCGAGCTATCTGAAGACCGAAGAATAAAAGGGAGAATATGGATTTCAGACGGTGTTAGGTTATTGAAGAGATATACAACTGGGGTCATGCTATTGTGAAGAACCAACAGGAGGAAAATCATCCCCCGGTTTGAGTTTATGAACTTGACTGGACTGGAGTGGATGGAGGAAGAGGCTGGCGGGTGGAAGACGAGGGTCAAAGACACAGAGTGAGATGAACTCCAGGTGTCAGGAAGAGGAGAGCAGGAGCACAGCTTGGCAAGGATGGTCACTGGCAGTTCTGTCCCAAGGAAGAATCTAGAAGGACTTTTCGTGATTGCAACATGCACTTCAGGGCATTTGTCTGCTAAGATCTCAGCTGGCATAACAGAGAAAGGAGGTCAAAGGGAAGAAGTCACGTTTTAAGCACAAGATGGACAATTAATGCACAGAAATATGGGATGCATTTGCCTGTGACAGCAGCACACAGGACTCGGTGACCTGGAGAAACCCCTTTCAGCCCAACCACTCCTGGCAGAGGAAAGACAGCAATTGCCTCAAAAAAACCCCTCACAGCATCACAGCTCAGGAAATCCTCCGTTCCTCTTGTTTCCAGACAATTTCCCCACCGCTTGTGCCAGTGGGGTTGTACAAAACCTGATAGTGACCATTCTGTGTGTAGTCTGGCAGCACACAAGTGCAGCACCCACACCAGACCCTCTGCTGCAACCTCCCAGTGCCTTGGGAGCTTGTGTCCTCAGCCCAGACCCAAAGCCCTTCTATGTTCTAACAGCCCCTGTGATAAACAAGAAGTTTTCTGGGCACTAGCAGTGCCAGAGTGGAGGCAGATGTGGTCACAGAAGGAAAGCCCATGCCCCAGCAGAGGCCCCACCAGCTCTCGCTGCTCCTAGCCATGTTGAGAGGCAACATTCTGGAAGAACATCCTTTTATCAGTTCTTTGGAATTAAAACAGATAATTCATTTTCCTATAAATTAAACAGGGTATGCAAAGCAACAGTATCATGAGCAACACTCCCTTTAGGAAACACAACCAAGGGGGGCTGGTTACTGACCTGGAAATGCCTGAATGACAAAGCTAAAACATCTGGACGCGTTTCCACATTCATCATCAGTCACATAAGTGATGGGCAGGTTTTTGTACAGCTTGGATTTAAGCACGTTCCTACTAACATTAATTTTACAAAGGCGAAAGGGGAAACACAACCAATTTATATAGCCAAGAGGGAAAAATGCACCTGCTCAATGCTTGTCCTCTACAACGAAGGCAACGAGTTGCTGTGCTTCTTTTTCAGCCAGCAAATGTCTGCTTCCACCTAGTACTGCAGGCATCTGTCCTGAATGGATATAGAATCGTAGAATCATAGAATCACCAGGTTGGAAAAGACCCACTGGATCATCAAGTCCAGTCATTCCCATCAATCACTAACCCATGTCCCTCAGCACCTCATCTACCCGTCCCTTAAACCCCTCCAGGGAAGGTGAATCAACCACCTCCCTGGGCAGCCTCTGCCACTGCCCAATGACCCTTCCTGGGAACACTTTTTTCCTAATGTCCAGACTAAATCTTCCCTGGTACAGCTTGAGGCCATTCCCTCTCATCCTGTCCCGTCATTTGGGAGAAGAGCCCAACTCCCTCCTCTCCACAGCCTCCTTTCAGGTAGTTGGAGAGAGCAATGAGGTCTCCCCTCAGCCTCCTCTTCTCCAGGATAAACACCCCCAGTTCCTCATAAGGCCTGTTCTCCAGCCCCTTCACCAGCTTTGTTACTCATCTCTGGACTCGCTCCAGAGCCTCAACATCCTTCTTGTGGTGAGGAGCCCAGAACTGAACACAACATAGAATCACAGAATAGTTTGGGGTGGAAGGGACCTTAAAGATCACTTGATTCCAAACCCCTGCCATGGGCAGGGACACCTCCAAGTGGATCAGGGGCTCCAAGCCCCATCCAACCTGGCCTTGAACACCTCCAGGGATGGGGCAGCCCCCACTGCTCTGGGCAACCTCTTCCAGTGTGTCACCACTCTCAGTGTGAAGAACATGTACAAGAAATGTCCATTGGCTCACTGCTGTCAGGTGCCATGGAGAGAAGACGTGCACTTCATCCTGTCCAGCTGCTGGCCTGAGGAGGAATTGTGCCAAAGGAGCTGCTGGACAGATTTCCTTCCCAAAAGAGGACTCTCTGCAGACTCCTCCTTGAGGAGCAGCGGCAATTTGGCTCACGGCATTTTCCAGCGGCAGCAGTGATGGTCCCAGTGATGCCCTGGAAGCATTTACAAGGGATAGAACTGGCCAGCTAGCCATGACTGCTGCGTAATCCAGTGCCTGGCTGCTTACATACAGATCCACGGTCAGCTGAGCGTCTCCTCGTTCACCTTTCCTGAGCACCAGCCTTGCACTGCTGCAGCTTAATGCACTCCTCCCAAGCAGAGGAGAAAAACATTCTTAACAGGTAAAAATAAACAGCCTACTAGACTGACTGAAAGCCCACCTACATGCACAGGAATCGTATTAGATGGACGAGATTATGGGTTAGTGATAGCTGTTCCATAATTAAAGTTGCAAGAGTGTTGTCGCTTAAAGCTGAATAAACAAAAGGTTGCGAGCACCCAGACAAAACCCAGCGCACCAGTTCCTATTTACACACAGCTTTATTCATTGTAGATTATGAGGGGAGATGGAGAGGGAGTATCCAACGTGAAAGAAAATCTTTTTATGGAGAAGTGGGGGAAGAAAGTGAAGAAGAAGCTGTGGCTTTTTCTCCTGCCGAGCTGTGAATAAGCGCAGGTATTCTATATATGCAGTCATATCTTTCAAAAAAAGAGCTTTAGAGAAATTAATTACATGTCAGTGCCTCTGACAGGTCTTTTAAGAATTATGATCCTTTTGAATGAAAACATTATATACTTAAAAAGAAACACCATGTAAATGTCTCTGAGATATTTACATCCAGTGGAGTAATAGTAGAGCAGAATTCAGCTCTACCCGTGGAACAAACGGATGCTGAACACGCTGTGCTCTTCCTCACAATGCCGTCTCCTGCCCTTGGAGGACTCATTCACTCTCCATCAGGAGCACAGAAGAGAGTTCAGGGGCACCTGAAGGAATCAGTCATGAACAGAAGCGCCACTCTCCCAAAGAGCCCCTCGGGGCTGTGTCCCTGAGCACACCTCCTCCCCACAGCAAGGTCAGCACACCACAGGCCTCCTCTTGTCCTGCAGTGGGCAGCAAGACCTCTACCAAGGGAAATAACCCAGGGATTTGCTGGGCCTGGGTTCCTCCCACCCCCCTTTCTTTTCCTTTTATCCCTGGCAAAAGTTGCATAGGACACCAGATCGGACAGAGAATGTCCCGGGGAGAAAATGCAGTGGGGCTGTCATCCTCCCACGTGCCAGGAGCTGGTGCAGCGATGCCAGGCTCATTGTTCGCTGACCTGAAGGATGCTTTTTTCCTACTAGATTTGGATGTTCCCACATCCCTTTATACCATGGATTCCACCTCCCGTATGAGGACAGGTTAAGAGAGTTTGGGTTGTTCAGCCCGGAGAAGAGAAGGCTGTGGGGAGACCGTAAAGCAGCTTCCAGTACCTGAAGGGGCTACAAGAAAGCTGGGGAGGGACTGTTTACAGAGGCTTGGAGTGACAGGATGAGGGGCAATGGGTATAAACTGGAGAGGGGCAGGTTTAGACTAGATAGAAGGAGGAATTTCTTCACTGTGAGAGTGGGGAGACACTGGCCCAGGTTGTCCAGGGAAGCTGTGGCTGCCCCATCCCTGGAGGTGTTCAAGGGCAGGCTGGATGAGGCTTGGAGCCCCTGATCCAGTGGGAGGTGTCCCTGCCCATGGCAGGGGTGGGACTGGATGAGCTTTAAGGTCCTTTCCAGCCCAAACTATTCTACGATTCTATGGTTCTGGGTCAACCCCAGCAGTGAGACGCTAAAAAGCCTTCAAGAAGGTAAGATGCAATAGAGCCAATGTTAGCTGACATTGGTATAAATATATAGGTATACCTAGGTATAAATACAGATAAAACTTCCAATTAGGAATAAATCAGGAAGGGGGGAAGGGGTGAAGTTGATAAAAAAAAAAAAAAAAGAGCTTGCAGAGAAAATGGAGAACACAAAAACCATGAAAAGAAGAAACAATTTAAGAAGTAGTATGCTCCCAGAAGGTGTAGAGGATGGATGGCTTGTTAATATTCATAGCAAGCCTCCACTTTTTCCTCAGTTGAAAGCAGATGCAACAATTACCGAGAGCTTGAGCCCCAACTCCAGCAAACCCCAAGATATGATATTAAAGCAAAATATTACACAGCTGATGCAGAAATAAATGACAGTTTCTGACTTTGCTCTGGGTGCACGTAAGGTGCAAGTGGTTAAAGAGCTGTCACAATCAATGCTAAGGAAAAAGTGAACAAAATTACAGCCTTCCTGACAAAGCACCCGTACAGCACAGAGAGGCTTTCTCCGTAAATGTATTCTCACACATCAGGAACAGCAGTAGATCATAAAGGGAAAAAGGCGGCAATTAAAATCCTTGAGAAGCTGAAACACATGAGGGAATGTCTGAAATGCAGTGTATTTAGACACAGGGATATGATGGCCACTCAATCTCATACAATAAGAGCCCCAAAAGGTGAAGAGAATGAAGAGTCACTGCACTGTGGGCACGTTATGGGGCTGTAATGGGGAGAGTGGGAACCCTGTAGGGTCAAAAAAAAGTCCTAGGACTTATGCTGAGAACAGAGACAAGAATGGGAGGAAAAAGGATGGTCTGGGTCCAAAGCAAATGGTACTGGTGATGTGTGGATGAGTGCAGCTCAACAGGCAGCCCCAGACACAGCAGCCAAGAACCTGTTGGAAAGTTGATGGCTCAGCTAAGGAAGAAATATCTCCCTCTTCACAAGACACAGGTTGGATTTACACCGTGGGGCCAGAGAACTATTTCCCTGAGCATAACAAGGGTGAGGAAACGCAGGAGCCCACGTAGAGTCATAAGGGTTTCAGTGATCATATCCAATTTTAGCGTCAAGAAGCACGAAGAGGATTCCTGGCTACCAAGAGCAAGGGAGGACTATTAAGTAGAGTTGCTGGGTTTCTTCTCTGTCACCTTCTCTCATAAGAGAGGAAGGATATTAAGCACTAATTAGTGTCACCAGCTGCACAGTTTTGAAAAGTGGTGGCAAGTGGAGGGCTAGATTCACCTCCTGGAAATGGAAAAGAATCTCAGCTTTGGTTTAGGTGTGATGGCCTGAAGTTACAGCTTCTCTATAATTATTAGAAGAGATGAAGAGCCTCACCCGCAGAAAGACGGCTTTACCTTTGCCGACAGACAGCCCAGGATTAAGCCGTAGCTATGAAGCCCATTAACGATCCAGCAATGAACGCTGTCACAGGTAGAGCTGTCACCGCGCTCCCCAGCACAGGCTGCTGACTTGATGAGTTGAACACATCCCTTCTGTCTGCACAGGCAGGGGCTGGGTGAGGACTTCTGGACCGTCCTGACCAAAGGTCACCTTCGAAGAAAATTAACAGCAGCAGCAATCCAGGCACGGTTAGCTCCTTCCTTTTACAGCTTATTAGGATTACTATTATTTTTCAGAGAAGTACAAGTCACCTTTTTCTGGGATGGGACGAAGGGAAGGCAATAGAGGATTTTAGGGATTTTCCTAAACTTAGCTCTTGATACATCAAGACTGTAAAGCATGGAGAAAAGGGAGTATTTGTTGGAAGAGCATGACCTGAATATATCTGAAAGAGGGAGTACCCCGATCTCCCTTCTCCATGGCACATGCACATACTTTAGGACTTGACAGAGTCACAGAATCATAGAATAGTTTGGGTTGGAAGGGACCTTAAAGCCCATTCAGTTCCACCCCTGCCATGGGCAGGGACACCTCCCACTGGATCAGGGGCTCCCAGCCCCATCCAGCCTGCCCTTGAACCCCTCCAGGGATGGGGCAGCCACCACTGCTCTGGGAAACCTGGGCCAGTGTCTCACTACTCGCACTGCAAAGAAATTCCTTCTTATGTCCAGTCTGAACCTGTCCCTCCCCAGTTTATTCCCACTGCCCCCAGTCCTACCACTACAAGTCTTGGTGAACAGTCCCTCCCCAGCTTTCTTGTAGCCCCTTTCAGTAGTCAGGTCCTTCCCACTCTTGTGTTCAGAAACTGGGCAAGTGGTCCCAAAACACCGCCCAGAACTGGGAATTAGAGGGAAACTGACTGTTGTGCAAATTCATAAGGCAAATAAACTTATTCTCTGAAACAAATACTAGGTGAGCCAAAGAGAAGCTAAAACCATTGTCAATCCTGTTCATAAGAGATACTAAGGAAAAGAGATGCTTCACTTGGAAGAGAAAGACACTTTTGGACAACATCAAAAGAGATAACCTCTTTCAGCTGGTTGTTCTAGCTTGTGTGAGAGGTGAAGCCTTGCCTCAGCCAGAACCAGGTGAAGAAGACTGTAAATGACACCTCAAGAGAGGGGGAAGCAGCCACTGCCGCTTCTCCAAAGATGCAAGCAGATCTACTTGGGTTACAGCTGAATTTTAAGGGCTTTGAAATGTTTTAATAGCTTTGATTAATTAGATCATTCATCGTGAAGATACTCCCTCACACTGGAAGACACCAAAGAGAAGCTTAGCAGGCATGACTTGCTTATTGAAGAAAGGGATTATCTTGTTCTGCTCCACACTGGTGCAGCCCCACCTTGAGCACTGAGTGCAGTCTTGGGTGCAAGAAGGGTAAAAAAGGGTAAAAAAGAAGGTACTGGAGATTGTCCAAAGGAGGCTACAAAGTTGGTGAAGGGTTTAGAGTGGAAGCCATGTGAGAAGCGGCTGAAGTGATTTGGTTTCTTCAGCCTGGAGGTGTCTGAGAGGAGACCTCATTGTGTTCTGCAGCTTCTTCTCAAGGGGAGGAGGAGGAGCAGGTGCCGAGCTCTCCTCTCTGACCAGTCGTGACAGGAACCTGAGGGAATGGTAGGAGGATGTGCCAGGGGTTAGGTTGGACATCAGGAAAAGGTTCTTCCCCTAGAGGATGGTGGAACCCTGGAGCAGCCCCACAGTGCGAAGGCTGGGGTTGTCCTGTGCAAGGACAGGACTTAGACTCGATAATCCTTGCAGGTCCTTCCCAACTCAGCACATTCTATGATTCTATGATTCCTACAGACTCACTTTATCACTAGATGTCAAAGCTAGTGTCAGTTGGCAGACGGCCACACAGCGTCCGCACTGGCTGAACCACTCCAGATCACTCAGCACTCACTGTAGGCAGCCAAATTGCTGATAAAACCAAGTGGGTACTTAATTCACTACAGGACGGTTACAATGTTCAAGATACCACAGCAAAGTCCTGGGCCAAACGGAATGGGCAAAGAGCAACAGAAGCTTTTTTCTTTGGAGGCGAGTTGGAAATTTTTGCTCTTGAAGAGCTGGCATTGCTGCACTAGTGTGCGGAATCGCCTCGATGGGTTAACACCAGCCAGGAGGGTCCCCACCACGGCCACTGCTCCACACTCTGCTGCCAGCCCTTACGGGTAGGAGGGAAAAAGATATGCTAAGACAGCTCATAATGTTGCTTTTTGCCCTTCTTCTTTAAAAGCAACTGTATTCCAAACATGTTGTTTCCACTCAACCTCTGGCTATGAAGTTAAGATAAAAAGCGTTAAAGGCCTGCATTTCTGAGAAAATTAGGCTGGAATGATTAAAACCCCCAACTCTCATAAATCCGCAAAGGTTAAAAATTCAGTCTGATATGGGGTATTAACCTTACAAAACCACAAGGACCTCGCCAAAGCTGATTATGTATCAGTCTGGTCTAAAAGAACAAAAACCATTAAAGAATAGTTCAGGAGGGAGGTTTCTTGATGGGCACAACTGCTTCATTTAAATGAACTTATTACCTAAATTCTCTTTCTGCTGCAGTATTTACGGACAGGTCTACAAGACCGTATCTTAAACACTTAGCAAACTCTGCCTCTGAACCTAATCAGGAAATATGAGAGACCAAGGTCAAGTGCATTAATATTACAGAAGCTTAATGGGAAAGATGTTTCACAGTTCCTTCCACGCTGGGTATTATCAAATAACACAACTGAAGAGTGTCGTGGTGGCACGATGACGTGCTGGAGGGAAGGGATGCCACCCAGGGGGACCCACACAGGCTGGAGAAATGGGGCATGATGTTGAACACAGTCAAGCGCAAGATCCTCACCGAGGCTGAGGCAATGGCAACTACAATTACAGGCTGGGTAGGGCATGGATTGAGAGCAGCCCTGGAGAGAAGGACTTGGGCTGACAGTGGATGAGAAGCTCAACATGAGCCAGCAATGTGTGCTCACAGCCCAGAAAGCTGAACTGTGTCCTGGGCTGCATCCAAAGCAGTGGGATCAGCAGGGAGGGAGGGGATTCTTGAGAGCTGGAGCACCTCCCGTACAAGGATGGGCTGAGAGCATTGGGGTTGTTCAGCCTGGAGAGGAGAAAGCTCCAAGGACACCTTAGAGCAGCTTCCAGTGCTGAAAGGGGTTCCAGGAAAGCTGGGGAGGGGATCTTGATCTGAGAGTGCAGGGATAGTACAAGGGGGGTGGTTTTCAGCTGAAAGAGGGAAGATTGAGATGAGATCTCAGGAAGAAATGTTTTGGTGTGAGGGTGGGGAGGCCCTGGCCCAGGTTGCCCAGAGCAGTGGTGGCTGCCCCATCCCTGGAGGGGTTCAAGACCAGGTTGGATGGGGCTTGGAGCCCCTGATCCAGTGGGAGGTGTCCCTGCCCGTGGCAGAGGTGGGACTGGATGGGCTTTGAGGTCCCTTCCAACCCAAACCATTCCAGCATTCTATGATTAATACAGAGACAGACAGAAGGAGAAAATTAATTTCATAAAGATTTGCTGAAGCCCTAAACTTCACAATTAACTCTTTTTTTTGGCTTCTTAAGGTTTCCTATTAGAAATATTCTATTCTCGTCCATGTTAACCACCAGATTTTTAAAAAGAAGAAGAGAAAAAAGAAAAGGGGATTTTTTTTTTCCTGTACAAATATGTAATATATTCAAGTTAGGACTGAGGAGGACAATTAAGCTGGCTGGTGCTAGAGGAGGATATGAAAGCTCATCAGGATATTTGCAGTAGCCCTAGTGGGGTAAACATTTCTCTTTTCTAATATCTTCAAATTAGAAATTTTATAGGAAAAAAGAGAAATCTTAGCAAAGCTCATTTGTCTCTTATTAGCAATTAGCCACCACGGACTCAGGATAAAAAGTGTGAATTTCTAATGTATACAGAATTTTCATAAAAGCACAGATAGAAAGACCAAACAATGGAGCACTTGGCTTAGGCACAGGAAGAAATTAAGTCAGAGGAACAGGAGGAAGGGCTTGCTCCTCCCCTATTTTCACTGCATTGCCTGTAAAATGCATCATCGGCTGTGAGAAACTAAGGAAAGTCGATTGGTAGAAAAGAGGGGAAGGTGGGAGACCCCCCTAAAAAGGGGTGACACTCCTCATGGATTTGAAAGACAAAAATCCTTTGGCCATTAAACCCAAGTTCCTAGCCAGATTCTATGAATATTCATGAAGAACATGAAGTGTTAGAAGGCTTTTTCCTATATATATATATATGTGTATATATAAAAATTACTATCTTGACAGCAGATGGGCGCTTCCATCTGATTTCCTTTTTAAACTTTCAGCTTCATGCAATTCCTGCACATTCCTTGTGCTGGCAAAGGAAAGCCTGTGCTTTTAGCTCCAGAGTACAAAGCTGGGGTTACTTCTGTTCATTTGTTTTTACTTCCGAAACCTGTAATTCCACAACTGGGGAGTAGCTCCTAAATACATCACCGGCATGGTCTCTTCTCAGGTTGGATGAGCCTTGGGCTTGCCTGACCCCGTGGGAGGTGTCCCTGCCCACGGCAGGAGGGGTTGGAACGGGGTGATCTTTAAGGTCCCTTCCAATCCAAACTCTTCTATGATTCTATGATAATGGAGTGAGTAGTTTCCTACAGGTGACACAGCTGGGCCCCCAAATTGGGCAGGTAAAACAGCTCCACAGCCGCATCCTGTGATGAGCATCTGAAGGAGCGAAGGCTTCTGACTGAAAAAGGAATGAGGGCAGCTAGGAAAAGTGAATGATCAAAACACTTATCACACTGAGAAAAGAATTTATCAGGCCCGATAAGGAGCCTGAATTGATGACAATTATGAGATACATCCATTTTTAGCTAATAATTCAGGGAAAAGGATGAATTATTTGAGGAATAATATGTGATCATTTATTTAAAGACTTTTTATAAGGTATACACTGGAGGAAGCAGAGCTGGGGTTGTAGGAACGCATTAACGCTTGCGTTTCCGGATGGTTCTACCCCATCGTTGAAAAGCAGAGATGTAACAGCACTCTATTTAGTTTTAAACCCCAGCAGCTGGTTTAGTTTATCGTGCTCCTGCATTTAGCACACAGCAAGCCATTTCACAATGCCATTTTATACGCATTCTCCTTTCCCTCCACTCTCCTATTCACATTCAATAAATCTGCCAACATTTGCCTCTGAGACCCGGTTCATTTATTTAGAATTCCCAACCCCCCCGAGCCCTGGCTCGGCGAGCCTTCACACTTCACCCCATTAGACAAAGGCGCCAATTAAACATAAAGCCATGTCTCTTAATTTTCACTTGGAAAGATTCTGGGTTCAACCCAACACTGAGGGCGATTTCTGAAGGCAAAATCCCGCATGAAGAGAGACTGCAGCTCCTAAGCTATCGCTCCAAATCTCTCTTCGTATCCAGGTAACAATCTGGAATGCTGATATTTAAGAGGAAAACTAGCTGGACAGCTGCCCCAGCTCCCTGGGAAGTGGTGTTTAGTTAAAGTCTTGGATATCGCCGAAAGAAGATCACACCGCGACTGGAGCAGTTTTTCAAGTGTTGAATTATTCACCTGTGAATCTCAGATGTGAAATCCAAACGCTCTGGTTCTGCCCTGGCTGTAGACAATGTCTAATTCCACTCCGTGCTGCTGCAGGGTCTCTTCATCAGCTTGCTTTCATCTACAATCACAGCCAGGTCAGGGATTATTACTCATGTTCACTGCAGAATTCCAGCCCCACTGAACCAATCAGCCAGGCTGGGACTCCCAAACGCTACCTGGTGTTAAGAACCCAGCTCATGGTCACGCTGAGCTGTACAAGGGGCACAAGAAGGTGCAACTCGCGGCAGGCAGGGGCTGAGCTGGGGAGAGCCCAGTGGAGCTATCGGCTGCTGCCCAGCTCTGCCTGCATCCCACCAGTTCACTGCCAGCAGCTCGGGCACGGCACAGGTGATGCCGAAGGGTCTGTGCCACACAGCTGGATGGCACTGGGAGAGCCAGCTCTTAGAAACACAGAATCCCAGAACAACCAGGTTGGAAGAGACTCATCGGATCATTGAGTCCAACCACTCCTATCAAACACTAAACCATGACACTCAGGACCTCATCTACCCATGCTTTGAACACCTCCAGGGAAGGTGAATCAACCACCTCCCTGGGCAGCCTATTCTAATGCCCAACAACCCTTTGTGTGAAAAACTTCCTCCTGATCTCTAGCCTAAATCTCCCCTGGCGGAGCTTGAGGCCATTCCCTCTTGTCCTGTCCCCTGTCACTTGGGAGAAGAGCCCAGCTCCCTCCTCTCTACAACCTCCCTTCAGGTAGTTGTAGAGAGCAATGAGGTCTCC
The DNA here is from genome assembly GCA_033558105.1 of Coccyzus lansbergi. NCBI lineage: Eukaryota > Metazoa > Chordata > Aves > Cuculiformes > Coccyzidae > Coccyzus > Coccyzus lansbergi. The sequence continues at coordinate 401,763 of JAUMJK010000230.1, forward strand.
TCTCAGCCTCCTCTTCTCTAGGCTAAACAACCTCAGCTCTCTCAGCTGCTCCTCATAGGGCCTGTTCTCCAGCTCCCTCACCAGCTTCATTGCTCTCATTCCCTTGGAAGTCAGAAACTTGGGGTTTGTGTTACATGCACAATGCCCTTTCCTGGGAAGTAAATTCCTTTAATTTAGGAATGGAAGGAAAAGCTACCTGATGATAGAATCATAGAATCATCAGGTTGGAAGAGACCCACCGGATTATCGAGACAACCATTCCTATCAAACACTAAACCATGTCCCTCAGTACCTCGTCCACCCGTCCCTTAAACACCTCCAGGGAAGGTGAGTCAACCCCCTCCCTGGGCAGCCTCTGACAGTGCCCAATGACCCTTTCTGTGAAAATTTTTTTCCTAATGTCCAGCCTAATCCTCCCCTGGCAGAGCTTGAGGCCATTCCCTCTTGTCCTGTCCCCTGTCACTTGGGAGAAGAGCCCAGTTCCCTCCTCTCCACAACCTCCTTCCAGGTAGTTGTAGAGAGCAATGAGGTCTTCCCCTCAGCCTCCTCTTCTCCAGGATAAACACCTCTAGCTCTCCCAGCCTTCCTGATAAGGCTGGGCCACCGCTCCCAGCATCACCCTGAGTCCCACAACCGCTCCCCTCCCACTACCCACTCTTTTCTTTCTTGGCCAACTTTCAAAACTAAGACAGACTCAACCCATTTCCTCATTCTTTCTCCACACGAAGATAGCAGGAAATAAAACAAAATCATAAAGAAAAGGCATTTATCAGCCTTTGCTGGAGGTGCTGCTCCGCACACCGAGCCAGGCGGACACGGTTGCTTCATTAGGAACCTCTGTTACATCTGCAGCGTTAACGAGTCTGGAAGAACAGAGGGAAGAAATACTACGGGCAACGCCGCAGCAAAGACAAATAGGTAAACATGCCCTGCCTGACGTTAGTGAATTCATCACTGTTTTGTTCCGTCAGGGCAGCCATGAAATCAATTCTTCACTAAAAATAAAGAATTTATATCCAAATCTGCGCTCACAATGAGTGAGGCCAGGGACGACACAACAGGGAGGGGAACCCTGTCTTCGCCGCACATTTTCAGTGCTGATTTGCCTTCACCTAATGCAAAGTCGTGTTAAGTATTTTTTCCCCCCACAAAGCATGATTTTTGTCATTCTTCCTCAAAAGTAAACAATTTGTCTTTCTTTTCTTTTACACGTTCTCAGAAGGCAGCAACTTATTCCCTGCCTTCAACGGTAACTTTTATTGTTATTTCCAAAGTATCCCAGTTAAATCAGTAGCAATTATGGAAACCACAATAAGTTCTAAAATTACCTCCCCCCCTTCTTTTTCATAAAACTAAAAAAAAAAAACAATTTTAAACCACTCAAAATCCCATCTTATTTCTGGGTGAACTCCTGAGCCTCTTGTTGTACAGAACGAGGCTGGGACAAAGTCAAAAACAAGCCAAAAGCCACCTATTAAATGCAAACCCAAGGAAGAATTCTCACTTTCGTACCAATTTTGCTGGATAATCAAGACCAGATCACAGATAACTCATCATCTGGAATATTGCGTCCAGTTCTGGAATCCTCAACACAAAAAGGAGATGTTGCTGTTGGAACTGGTCCAGAGAAGGCTACAAGGGTGATCCGAGGGCTGGAGCATCTCCTGTACAAGGACAGGTTGAGGGAGTTGGGGTTGTTCAGCCTGGAGAAGAGAAGGCTCTGAGGGGACCCTCTAGTGACCTTCCAACACCCAAAGGGTCTACAAGAAAGCTGGGGAGGGACTGTTTACAAAGGTTTGGAGTGATGGGACAAAGGGCAATGGATATAAACTGGAGAGGGGCAGATTTAGACTGGACATAAGGAGGAATTTCTTCACGATGAGGGTGGGGAGGCCCTGGTCCAGGTTGCCCAGAGCAGTGGTGGCTGCCCCATCCCTGGAGGGGTTCAAGGGCAGGTTGGATGGGGCTTGAAGCCCCTGATCCAGTGGGAGGTGTCCCTCCCCATGGCAGTGGCTGGAGCTGGATGACCTGTAAAGATCCCTTTACAACTCAAACCATTCTAAGATTCTGTAATTCTATGACAAAAAGAAACAGGCAGGGTGCAAGCTTCACCTCCCGTGGCAGGACCAGGAGACACGGCCATCTGCAAGGGATTTCACAAAAGCCAAACAACACCCTATTCCTTTTTAGGCTTAACAATCTTACTCTTCAGTCTGCAATTACAAGGTGTGTAAGGCAGGAGCTCGGGGATCCCACACGTCAAGCAGGTACCCTGACTCCCATTTGGACTTCCCAAACTATTCAGCGCTTTTTTTGGGCAGCAGCTGTCGATCACGCAGAGGCTTTTGTCTATTTTGAGCTCGAACTGATTGGCAATTTTGAAGAACACACTGCAGATTGCTCTGCTAATCACAGTAACTCCAGCCATGTATCTGTATTAAAATAACAGCAGTGCTGAGACAGACACCAAGGAACAGTCAGGAAATGCTGAGTCAAGGTTTCCAGCTCCGGATCCTTCATCCCGCTCGTATCGGGATGCCGTAGCCTCCCTATTTTTTCTCCTTGATCTTGTGATCTTGTTCCTGATTCCAGATGGCAGTTCACAATAATAACACTCAGTATTTCAACAGTGCTTTATGCTTCCTAAGCTCCGGGGCAGGTTTTCAGAAAACCGAGTGTTCCTCTAGCAGCCGTGGGTACGGATTTTCCAGGCTAGAGGAATTGCCCGATGCCACCCACTGGTCAGCAGGCATCACTCGCTGGGGCAGAGCCACGGTCCCATGTCTTTAAAACGCCGAGTGTCAATGGTACCCAGGAAAGGCCACTCATGCAGCTGAAAAATCATCTGTCCCTGTGAGGAAGCACTGACAGACGCGGAATAAGGAGAAGATTTAAAATTCCTCTTATGCCAAGTTGTCTCTAAATCGTTTTGCTGCAGATAGAGAAAGACGGGGCTTACTGACAAGACCTCGAGGCTGGCAATCTCCATCCTGCTGATGATTGCATCTGCCCTCGAGCCCTCTGCACCTCTGCCTCCCCAACATACCCAGCTCTAACCCAAACGAGCCTCAGGGAGTGTCTTCTCCTCTGTTTCCTAAAGATCTGCAAGGAATCACAGAATTACCAGGTTGAAAGAGACCCACCAGATCATCGAGTCCAACCATTCCTATCAAACATTAAACCATGTCCCTCAGCACCTCGTCCACTCGTGCCTTAAAAACCTCCAGGGAAGGTGAATCAACCCCCTCCCTGGGCAGCCTGTTCCAGTGCCCAATGACCCCTTCTGTGAAATTTTTTTTCCCACCCCCAGCATCCCAGAGTCTGGAGACCCTAGAGTTTGAAGAACCCTAGAGTCTGAAGAATGTGGGGCACCCACTGCCTCCCCAAGGTAAGAACTCATCTGTTGTGGAGATGCAATGACACCGTGAAGCATGCTTGGAGAAGTGCCTTCTCTACATGTTATTTTCCAGCTTATCAGTTAAGATTGAAAAAAAAAACCCTAAAAAGCTGCATTGAGATAACCCAAATATCATCCTCCAGTCTCCACAGAGGGACACCCCCACCACCGTTCCTAGTCACTGCCATGGGTCAACCAGCCTGTTGTCATTTGGGATCATAGAATCATAGAACCATAGAACCATAGAACAACCAGGTTGGAAGGGACCCATTGGATCTTCTAGTCCAACCATTCCTATCTAACACTAAACCAATCATAAAATCACCAGGTTGGAAGAGACCCACCAGATCATCGAGTCCAACCATTCCTATCAAACACTAAACCATGTCCCTCAGCACCTCATCCACCCGTCCCTTAAACACCTCCAGGGAAGGTGAATCAACCACCTCCCTGGGCAGCCTGTTCAGTGTGTGGTGTGCTCTGAGCTCCAGCAGAGGGGCAGGACCCTGCTGGAGAAGGAGACATGTTGCATCAGGTCTGGCTGCATGAGCTGGGCATCAGCATCACGAAACGGCTCTTCAGCAGAGGTGGATAAAAACCTTCAGGCAGCAGAATCTGCCCCTTGCTTGCTGATGGGTGTCCCCTTTACTGACTGTCCTAAACAATGGATAAAAGAGAGAAGAGGAACAATACTCTCCCTGCTTCCCTGCTGACTGACAAACACAAAGGTCAGTATGGAAGGATAAATCACCCCGTTCTTCCCTTCTCTGCATTTCACTTACACCGGTGAAATATCCTCAACAATAGATTAAATCAGAGTCCATCGTCAAGTTCAAGAACACATTTAATGCAGATCTATTCATTTCAAGGAGGGTCTGCACAATGGATAGCTTTCCCCTTCAAAAATTATTCAAAACTGCAGGCTTCCTTTTCATTTTTCTGCATCTTAATATTTAAAGAAGAAATGCAGCATATTTGTAGCGGGAGAAATGTGCCACACAAATCACAGCCTGTTGTAGAAAGTCTATTTCACAAAGACTTTCCCTGGTACAGGGACAAGGACCACTTGTTGATAAATTACTTTTGCTCAGAGAGTGGAAAGACATATTTGTATGCACCATAAGTGGTGCTATTGTTCAGCGATTTGATGGAAGTCCAGTAAAACGCATTGTTCAGGTTTTATTTAACCTCATTTAAATCAAATTAACAGACAGGGACGGTGTCTGGGGAGAAAGCAGAGTTCTGTACAGAGGCACCAAAGCATGTCTTTTGAGTTAAGGAATATCTAGACTGAATCATTCAGATGGCTGCCCTTATACCTTGAGGATTTACCCACAATAATATGGACCCGAGCAGCTCCGGGGTGCAGCTTCAACTCCCTCTCTATTTTCCTGTCACATAAGGAATGGGCAACATGGAACGCAGCATGAGGTGCCACCATTTCAGATAGCTCTGTGATGCCACTAAGATCTTACACGATAAGAAACCTGCAACAAGAGCAGCCTCTCTCTGAAGCTCAAGACCATGCATGTATTTGTCAATCTCCAAATCGAGCTCATTGACAAGCGGTGTCCCTCAGGGGTCTGTGCTGTGACCAGCGCTGTTTAGTATCTTCATCAACCATATAGACAGCGTGATCGAGTGCATTCTCAGCTAGATTGCAGGTGACACCAAGCTGTGTGGCGTGGTTGACATGCTAGAAGGCTGGGATGCCAGCCAGAGGGACTGGGACAGGCTGGAGGAGTAAAACAATGAGAATATCATGAGGTCCAACACAGCCAAGTGCAAGGTCCTGCACCTGGGTCAGGGCAAGCCCTGTCATAAACACAAGCTGGGGAATGAAGGGGATGAGAGCAACCCTGAAGAAAAGGACTTGGGGTACTGATGGATGAAAAGCTAGACATGATCCAACAATGTGCACTCACAGCCCAGAAAACCAACCGTGCGCCCTGGGCTCCATCCCAAGCAGTGGGACCAGCAGGGACAGGGAGGGGATTCTGCCCCTCTGCTCTGCTCTGGTGACACCAAACCTGGAGACCTGCGTCCAGTTCTGGAGTCCTCAGCACAGGAAGGACATGGAGCTGTTGGAACAGGTCCAGAGGAGGCCACAGAAACGATCTAAGGACTGGAGAACCTCCTGTAAGAGAACAGGCTGAGAGAGTTTGGGTTGTTCAGCCTGGAGAGGAGAAGGCTGTGGGGAGACCTTAGAGCAGCTTACAGTGCTGAAAGAAGCTGCAGAAAAGCAGGGGACAGACTTTTTTAGCAAGGGCTTTTGTGACAAGGTAAAGGCAAAGGGTTCTAAACTAAGGGAGGGGAAATTTAGATTGGATATGAAGAAGAAAAATTTTGCTGTGCGTGTGTGGAGGCCCTGGCCCAGGCTGCCCAGAGCAGTGGTGGCTGCCCCATCCCCAGAGGTGTTCAAGGCCAGGTTGGATGGGGCTTGGAACCCCTGATCCAGTGGGAGGTGTCCCTGTCCACTGCACGGGGGCTGGACTGGATGATTTCTAATGGTCCCTTTACAACCTGAACCATTTTATGATTCTATAATTTGCCGGTGGAAAGAGGTTCACTAGCACTGCAGGAGCTGCAGTGAGACACGTGCATAAAAGCAGAAATAAACCCACAGACCTCACTGCCATAAAGCCAACGTGGAAACAGAGCTGAAAGCCCAGATGCATTCAACCTGTGCAGCAAAATTTTAAAACTAAACGCTGTGTAAGAAGCAAAAATGCTGGCAGAGAAACTTGGGAGAAGAGCCAGGGTTTTGCACCTGGACTCTTCTCACAGCTCAGAAAGAACTAGCCTGGGGATTAGAGCCATGTCCACTCCAAAACCAGAAAGTTGGTTTGGAAGATTGAGAGTCTCAGAAATTAGTACAGAGCTCTGGATCACAAAGATATGAGGCTGCCTGAAAACAATACAGGGTTTCATTAGGGCTAATAACAGTGGAAAAAACCTGCTCCCAAAGGGGCATTACAGATTCAATGTGCAGACACTATTCCAAAGGCATCTCAGTTAAAGCAAACATTGTGTGGGCATTTGATTTGCAGCAAAGAAGCAATTTTGCCCCTGGGAGCAGCAGTGGGAGCAGGGGCTGGTGGCTGGAGTGAAAGTGAGGGGCGGGTTGAGGCCCTGGGTGGGACTGGAAGCAACCGCAGCCTTTGCTGTGGCCCAGGACCTCTAGTGAATTCCACCTGCACAGGCGCTTGCAGCTCTAGAGCAAGGGCTGACTTGAGTCTCCTCTTGGCTGAACAAATTGCAGCTGCAGCTTAGGAGCTTGGAGGAAACCTGCAACGGGGACAAAGAGTGAGAGGGCAGATGTGCTGGGCACTCAGTCTTGTGCTTCTACAGCACCACGCGGTCAAATGCAACAAGTCACTGCCACTACTGTCTTTCTTCTGACAAAATGGAAATGTTTTCCCAATTGATGAATGGGAGAGGATCTCCCTCGTGGTCTAGCAGACTCTGACCTAAGCTGGCACCGTGAAAAAGCCAGCCTATGCCTGAGCAAGAAAGACGACAGCAACAACCCATTGGAGAAGCTTAAAAGCAACGTACAAATTTAGTCTTTAACTTGTTCTTTAGCTGCGTCCATGGCTCTTCTTTAAGGGAAAGACATTAGTGCAATGTCTTCAAGTTACTTAGGTGATTCCTGTCCATAACTATAGAGAGGCAATGCCAGGAACGACACAGCAGGCAGACCCTGTTTTTTTACCCTGGGTCTTAAAAATGGGGATTGGCATGTCAGACTATATCCAAAGCGCAGGGGACAGGCTGCTTGCACAGCAGGACAGGGCCTGCAGCAATTTGCAGTGATGGCTTTTGGCTTGCCACGTTGGAGAGGTTAATGGGGAAGGAATTGGCCAGCGTGTCTCCCTGCCTGTTTGTTAAACTGACCTGATAGCCTGGTGCATGCTAAAAACCTCAGAGCAGGAACTGATAAATGGGCTGCAGCGAGCTCAGGGCTGCAAAGCTGAGACCAGACCCAAAGAAGTGTGAGCTGCTTCAAAAAGAGCCAATTTACCCCGGGCATGGCGAGATGGGAGCTGTCAGTGCCTAAATGAGAGCAGAGGCTGCTGGGGCTGGCCAGCCCCTCACGTACTCCTGGACGCAGAGTTCTGAAGGGCTTGGGGCATGCTGGAAAAGGTTGATTTTCAAGTTTTTTGATACTTCCAAACACAGTGCGGGAAAATGGAGCCCTATCAGCAGCAAGTAGAGCGGGACGTAGCACCCCAAGAGCGACAGCCTGGTTCACCTGGGTTTAAAATGCTTTGAGGGGAGGAGCGACGGTTCTAGGGTTTCTGCTTCAGGTTCACCCCCACCTGGAAAACACGAAGGTCTTGATGGCAGCAAAGTGGCTCATCACAGACAAACCTCAGCACTGGGGAAAAGAAGCAATTAAACCACTCAGAGTGATTAAGTCCATAAAACATTCTCACTGCTATTTGTCTGGGAATAACTTGCTAGAAACGGCAGACCTCACTTAAGTATAATAGGTTTAGGGAGCTGTAGAAATCCCATGGGATGAGATGCCAGGCATCCCAGCATCCTGCAGCGCTCTGATTCTGCAGTCACACACAAGCCCAGGGCCCAGTGCTGTGCCGAGGCTGCAAAGCTGAACTGGGAGGGCAAAGCCCATCTGAGGGGAAGGAGCAAAGCACATATGCACAGGAGAACAACTGCGCCTGCAACAAGGATGCCTGAAACAATGGAAACCTAGGCTAGAATAGAGCTCAAGTCACCACGCACCGAGTTACAGGGCTTTTTCAGAGCATTACAGCAAAAATAACCCTAATCCAAAGCAGTGAGGAAGTAATTGAAACCCCCAGGAACCACAGCTCCAGACAAAGATGTCTAAGGTTCATGTTGGCTGATGAAATATTTAAAATCTGGAAATATAAAACATTTAGAATCATAGAATAGTGTGGGCGGGAAGACACCCAGAAGATCAGCTAGATCCAGCCCCTCTGCCACGGGCAGGGATGCCTCCCTCTGGATCAGGGCCTCCAAGCCCCATCCAACCTGGCCTTGAACCCCTCCAGGGATGAGGCAGCCACAGTTTCCCCGCTGTTTTGTTTTAAGAGAGGCTGGCATTAAGGAAATAACCTCTGCCAGCCCACTCGCTCTCCCCCTGCAGTGACCTGCAGAACTGGGTGAGGGCAGTGAGGATGCTCACAAGCCCCAGTCTTGATCTACACTTGTACATAGGGAGCAACGCTGAGCTGTTGCCTAACCACAGGGAGAGGTATATGGGCTTGGATTTCTCTATATAAACCTTTATGTAGTATCTTTAAAGTGCTCAAAGAGCTTTGCAGTTCACGAACTGTTTGTTCATGGTGTCCCTGTCTATGGCAGTGAGGTTGAAAGTGGATGATCTTTAGGGTACCTTCCAAGACAAAAGATCCTATGGTTCTACGATTGGATGATTCTGGATGGTGTCAGCATCCCCTTGGGCCAACAGGCCCACAGTCGAGCTTTTGGTGCCCTGTCCACCTTTCACCTCAGGCCCTGATGCACCAGGTCCATCCACTTTCCTGCAGAAATCCTCTGAGATTCCTTAGCCTGCAGACAAGCAGGAAATTTCCATGAGCAAACTCGAGCCCTGGTAGGATTTATTTTCACAGGGGTGAGTAGTCTGGTTACGCATCTCAGTCTGCCAGGTGACAAATGCCCTTGGCGCCCATTTACTTCAAGACGTGCCGAAAGCCTTTCAGAAATTAAACCTCTTTCCCAAGGTAAATGACGCATGTTTTGCTGTACAATCTCGTTGCCTATTATCCACCGCGCCCGTTGCTGAATGCAGGTGTCACAGATGGTGCAACTCCATCGCGCTGAAGGGCTTTCGTCCTTCTTTCTCGGAGCGAGTAATATTTTCTCTCAATAGAACCCAGATTTCTAGGCTGAATTGGCTCTGCTCTGTCAGGTCACTGCTGTAACTCCTCTGCCTGCCAGCACAGATTTCTCTTCTCACTTACAGTTGCTTTTCCTAGCACTGATTTGCTAATATTTCATTAATACATCCCCAAGATGTGTTTTTTGTACGGCTTAGGAAAAGAACTGACATTGCTACTCTCGCTCTGGATCCGGCTGTGGGAGGGAGGTGAAGTGTCTCAGAATTTATGCTAAGATTTAAAAGGATGCTATCAATTTGAAACTCAAAGCACTTCACATTTCCCCCCCACCTCCCCTCGGTTAACAATCCAGCAGCATGGTAGAACTGAAGGCTTTCAGATGATCTATATTTAGCGCTTCCAGCTCAGCCAGTGTGATCAGCTCTGCCTGACTGGTGTTTTTCCCAGTGCCGGAGCTCCTGGAGCCAAGCACTGATGTGACAGTCTCATGTAAAACACACAGATGGGTCTAGCCCACCAGACTGCACAGAAAGACTCGAAAATAGGAACCAACTATGACCCAGAAGCTCAAAAACCAACACTCACATAATAGAAATAAAGATTTCTTTTTTTAAAAAAAATATGTGATTTAAGCCAGTCTTACAACTTGTGGCCAAGTAAGGATTAGCCAGGTTCTTCCTCCTTCCCCATTTCTCCAGTCTGTTCCCATTGACTGTGCTGACTGATGAGAAGCTTGATGTGAGCCACCAATGTGCGCTCACAGCCCAGAAGGGCAAGGGAGTGATTCTGCCCCTCTATTCCTCTCTTGGGACACCTCATCTGAAGGACTGTGTCCAGTTCTGGAATCCTCAGCATAAGAAGGAGATGGAGCTGAACGGGTCCAGAGGAGGCTACAAGGATGATCCAAGGGCTGGAGTATCTCCCATAGGAGGACAGGCTGAGAGAGTTGGGATTGCTCAGCCTGGAGAAGAGAAGGCTCCGAGGAGACCTCAGAGCAGCTTCTAGTACCTGAAGTGGCTACAAGAAAGCTGGGAAGGGGCTGTTTACAAAGGCTGGGAGTGATAGGATTAGGGGCAATGGGGATAAACTGGAGAGGGACAGATTTAGGCTAAACATAAGGAGGAATTTCTTCACTATGAGGGTGGGGAGGCCTCTGGGACAGCTTGCCCAGAGCAGTGGTGGCTGCCCCATCCCTGGAGGTGTTCAAGGCCACGTTGGATGGGGCTTGGAGCCCCTGATCCAGAGGGAGGTGTCCCTGCCCAGGGCAGGGGCTAGAATTGGATGATCTATAAGGTCCCTTTCAACCCAAACTATTCTATGAGTCTATAATTTCACCCAGCCCTCATCCTCATACATGCACAGCTTCTCTGGTTTCTGTTCTGGTTTATACGACTGGTGTCACCGTTGCATTAGATGATGTCAATTTGCTTGGAAACACAAAGCTATGAGACATTGTATTATTTCCTCTTTTACAGAGATTCAAAGTGAACAAAAATGAGCTTCCAATGGCAAATGAAATTGGACTTCCAAGTTGTATGCAACTAACAGTTGCGTTTGGTACCAATTTCCTGTGCAAAGGTACTTTCCACGCACACGAGTATTTTCTCACACTATAAGCCAAAGAAAACCTGAAGAAGTACAGGAGATTTTTTGGAAGTTCCATGTTCTTGAAATCCTTATAATGTGTAGACGTGTATCATCCATAAAAATGCTCCTCAGCCTGTTAAAATCTGTGTTCTAAACCCACAGCTCTGAACTGGCTCAATGGACGAGAACTATTTCTGGGTTTCCATTTTATTTTTTTTTTTAAATCGCATCTGGGCTGACAGCTTGAGCACTGAGCTGCAGCCTGGGAGACAGAAATACCAATTCAATCTTAGCAGTAGTGCTGCTACCAGTTGCTATAATGATTTTAATCAAAGAGCATTGTGATATAAAGGGCTTGGATTTGGCTGCTGTTAGCACATCCCAGATATTGGTGTCCAGATTGCAGTCAGAGGAGTGAACTTCCCTCGATGGAGAGTTGCTCCCTAATCTGTTCTCCAGCAAAAGGGTACGTGTGCAGCAGCCTCAATATTCTGGAAGCTCCAACTTATCCCTCTATACCCCAAATCCAGCGGGAAGCCAAGGGGAGAAACATTGTCCCGCGCTCTTTCCCTCTTGCCCTCCTTGCTGTGAGGAGGATTCTGTGCTGGGCAAAGCCTGACTTTGAAATGCCTGTTGGCATCCACTGACCTTGAATCTTTTAAAACCAGCTGCCACTGGTGATGGAGCAGGATATCTGTGCTGCGCTGTACCAAACACAGGCACAGGGTTGGACGCTTACATATAGCCGAGCGGAGGCAGTTTCACCATCAGCACAGGCAAAAGCAGCCAAGCTTTAGACACAGTTTCTCACAGCATTCTGCTATGGAAACTGTCACCTCTGGCCTGGGTGGAAAACTGGTTGGATGGAGGGCTCAGAGAGTGGTGGGAAATGGTGTCAAATCCAGCTGGAGGCCAGTGACAAGTGGTGTCTCCAGGGCTCAGTGCTGGATCCAGCCCTGTTCAATGTCTTCATCTGGATGTCATCACCTGGATGAAGGCAAGTTTGTGGATGACACTAAGCTGGGTGGAAGCTGGATCTGCTGGAGGGTCGGGAGGCTCCAAAGGGATCTGAACAGGCTGGATCCATGACCTGAGACCGATGGGATGAGGTTTAACAAGGCCAAATGCCAGGTCCTGCACTTGGGGCACAACAACCCTGGGCAGTTACAGATTAGGAGAAGAGTGACTGGAAAGCTGCCTGGAGCAGAAGGACCTGGGGGTGTTGCTTGACAGCGACTGAACATGAGCCAGCAGTGGCCCAGGTGGCCAAGAAGGCCAATAGCATCTTGGCTTGGATCAGAAAAGGTGTGACCAGCAGGTCCAAGGAGGTGCTTCTGCCCTTGGACTTGGCACTGGTGAGACTGTTCCTCGAATCCTGTGTTCAGTTCTGGGCCTCTCACCACAAGAAGAATGTTGAGGCTCTGGAATGAGTCCAGAGAAGAGCAATGAAGCTGGTGAAGGGGCTGGAGAACAGGCCCTATAAGGAACAGCTGAGAGAGCTGGGGGTGTTTATCCTGGAGAAGAGGAGGCTGAGGGGAGATCTTATTGCTCTCTCCAACTACCTGCAAGGAGGTTGTGGAGAGGAGGGATCTGGGCTCTTCTCCCAAGTGACAGGGGACAGGACAAGAGGGAATGGCCTCAAGCTCCACCAGGGGAGGGTAAGGCTGGACATTAGGAAAAAAACTTTTTCACAGAAAGGGTCATTGGGCACTGGCAGAGGTTGCCCAGGGAGGGGGTTGATTCACCTGCCCTGGAAGGGTGTAAGGGACAGGTGGACAAGGAGCTCAGGGACATGGTTTAGTGTTTGATAGGAATGGTTGGACTTGATGATCCAGTGGGTCTCTTCCAACTTGGTTATTCTATGATTCTAAAAGGTGTTTATTTGTTTTTGTTTTGGTTTTGCTTTAGTTTGTGGATCTGAAGCTACAGCTTTGTGAAGTTGCTGAGAGTATTTCACAACACTGCCTTGGGTTAAAAGAACAGCTACCCCTGACCATCTCCTCTTGCTGCATCCCTGCTGCTGTGCATGGTGTCCTTAGACCCCAGGCAGGATCCAGCCCTGTGATGCTTGGAGCTGCACAGGCAGAAATTATCGCTGCTGTGAAAATGTTACGGTTTAATTTGTGGCAAAATGCAACAGGTGCTACAACTCAGGTGGGGAAACATGAGGAGGAGGAGAGTAACACCAACAGGAACAAGCGCTGAGACAGACACGGCATGCACAGGGTGATGCTCTATTTAAATACTACGCCAGTTAAAAGTTAAGCAAACAAGTCGATGAAACAAATAATGCACTCCTACCTCCCACCAGCTGAGAGATAATACAGCAGAAATAGGTCATGTAAGTTCAGATAATGAAAGTGTATAATGAAAGGCTCTCTATGCCACGTACAGCCTCACGGAGTGGCGTATCTACTGGATCCAGGCAGCTGGGGCTCTACCCTGCGGTCGGCAGAAACAGTGCTGGCCGCAGCCACAAAGCTGTGGCTCCAGTGGGTCATGCAGGTCCCTAAAAAGCATCTAAAAAGCACAGTGCTCAGGACACATCTGCCTGTATCAAACCATGAGACATCCCAGGAATCTGTGCAGCCAGGGAAAAAGGGTCTGGAGGCAGCAAGAAAGCCAACAGTTTAGTATCCTTTACTCAGCCAATTGAGAAAGCGGAGTGGGACACTGCAGTCCACGCTCCTTCCTGGGTGGAGGGGGCTTTGTCCTGAAAAGCCGTGAACGACGATGCTAATAATAACAACTGCTAAAAGCCCGAAAGTATTTATACTGGGAAAGACTGAAAACCAAAGTGTTATCATCTGTCACCAGCCCTCGTGTGCCAAGACGCAGATCCAATGCAATTCCTGCAGTTCAGATGGGCAATTCTCAGCAAGCCTGGCCAGAGCAGTGTGCGATCGACACCCATGTCACTAGCCTGGACACTGTGCCTGCATCCCAAACATGTTGGTCCCTCTGCCACCATAGGACATCCTGCAGCTTCCCCTCGTGTGGCAGAGGTCATAGAATCATAGAATAATCAGGTTGGAAGAGACCCACTGGATCATCGAGTCCAACCATTCCTATCAAACCATGCACCTTAGCACCTCGTCCACCCGTCCCTTAAACACTTCCAGGGAAGGTGAATCAGTCTGCAAAGCCTTGAGGAGGAGGAGGGAGAGTGGTGCAGTTGATGGATGTTGTGGCTGACGGGATGCACTCTGCCTGTTACCATCGCCCACCATAACTCTGGCTGCTTGTGCCTCTTCTCATAGATTTGTTTGTCACAGCCAAGAGCCAACACATGGCAGAGGTGCCACAGCTCTGGAAGTGCATTTCTGCTGCCCTGCACAAGAACTAACTATGGAAAGAGGGAGTAATTAAAGAAATTCATCTCAATCCATAGTATCTCTAGGCACAGACTAATTACTGAAGGCCAATCATATCCTGGGCTGCATCAAAAGAAGCGTGGCCAGGGTGACAGAGGGGATTCTGTCCCTCTATTCCTCTCTTATGAGACCTCATCTGGAGTATTGTGCCCAGTTCTGGAACCCTCAACACCAGAAGGAGATGGGGCTGTTGGAATTGGTCCAGGCTACTGGTCCAGCATGATGTGAAGGCTGGAACTCCTCCCATATGAAGAGAGGCTGAGAGAGTTTGGTTTCAGCTGGAGAAGAGAAGGCTCCAAGGAGACCTTATAGCAACCTTCCAGTAGCTGAAAGGAGCCTACAAGAAAGCTGGAGAGGGACTATTCATAAAAGCTTGTGGTGATAGGACAAGGGGGAATAGATGTAAGCTGAAGAAGGGCAGATTTAGACTAAACATTAGGAAGAACTTCTTCACCATGACAGTGGTCATACACTGGAACAGGTTGCCCAGAAAAGCTGTGGCTGCCCCATCCCTGGAGGTGTTCAAGGGCAGGTTGGATGGGGCCTTAGGTAACCTGATCTAGTGGGATGTCCATGCCCACGGCACCGGGGTTGGAACTAGACATCTTGAAGTTCCCTTTCAACTCTAACAATTCTATGATTCTATAATTCAGATTCAATATAGAGAGAAATTTCTCCATGATGAGGGTAGAGAGGTCCTGGTCCAGGGAAGCTGTGGCTGCCCCATCCCTGGAGGTGTTCAGGGCCAGGTTGGATGGGCCTTGGGCACCCTGGTTTGGTGGGAGGTGTCCCTTCCCATCGCATGGGGGTTTGGAACAAGATGATCACTGAGGACCCTTCCAACCTAAACTTTTCTATGATTCTACTGTGCTTTAGATCATAACAATAGCTCTGCGGCTACTTTGCAGAATGAGGTGGAAAGGTGTTTCATGGGCTGCTAGAGTTGGCTGAGAGGCCGTAGCTATGCCTGTAAATCTGTGTTAGCTTTCCTCCCCAACATCAAACAACAAACTCCCCATCATCTCCTCATCTGCAAACCACAGCACTACTGCCTTAAGATTTGATACTTATTCCACTGTCCTTAGCAAGGGTGCCAGGATCTAAGATGCTGTTCTTTCTGTGCGTTATTACTCTAATTACTGCAATCGGTGACTGCAGCATTACTGGAAACAAAACAATCCCATGGTCATTTTATTACAGGAAAGGGTCCTTGCTGGACAGAAATGTTCCCACCTACACATCATGCCTGTTTACTGGGGAAGCAAGGAACAAAGAACGATAAGAATAAATGTTCAAAGGGGAACATGAGTAAGTTTAGGGGCAGCTTCAGACTTAAGAAGAACATCGTTTTGCATAGATATGATGAAAATAAATATTTCCTTTTCATTAGCTTCAGTTAAAGCAGATACTTTGTTTGAACTTTCCTCCTCTGCATTTAAGTTGCACCAATTCCACAACATTGTTTGAAGTCATAACAGTAGGAAAGATCACTGGAAAAGTAACAGAAGGTGGAAGTGGAACTAGTGGGTATTCACTATCCACGTCCAGCACAGTGCCAGCAGTAATCAGTCTCCATCAGGAGTGAAGAGAGGATTGCATTTTAAAATTCCTTTTCTTTAAACAGCTTGATGCAATTACAGCTGTGCTGAGCACTGATAGGAAGAGCTGACAAAATTCCCTCTCTTTCTCTTCCTTTTCTCCCAGCACTGTGTGTTCAGCAGAGCACGAGGCTCACTCTTGCACATGGTCCATGGAATAATAATAAAAATAACTACAGAATCACAAAATGGCTTGTGTTGGAAGGGACCTCAAAGCCCATCCAGTTCCAACCTCCTGCCATGGGCAGGGACAACTCCCACTGGATCAGGGGTTCCAAGCCCCATCCAACCTGCCCATGAACCCCTCCAGGGATGGGGTAGCCACCACTGCTCCGGGCAACCTGGGCCAGGGCCTCCCCAGCCTCACAGCAAAACATACCTTCCTAAGATCTCACCTCAA
Organism: Coccyzus lansbergi; assembly: GCA_033558105.1. NCBI lineage: Eukaryota > Metazoa > Chordata > Aves > Cuculiformes > Coccyzidae > Coccyzus > Coccyzus lansbergi. Next base: position 417,971 of record JAUMJK010000230.1, read on the forward strand.
TCTTCCCTCTTTAAAGAATCACCAGGTTAGAAAAGACCTCTGAGATCATCGAGTCCAACTGTACCTCTCTGCCACTAAACAATGTCCCTGAGTACTTCGTCTTTTGAACATCTCTGGGGATGGGGATTCCGTCACCTCCCTGGGCAGCCTCTGCCAGTGCTTGAAGACCCTTTCCACGAAAAATTTTTTCCTGATACCCACCCTGAACCTCCCCTGGCAGAGTTTGAGGCCATTCCCTCTCGTCCTGTCCCCTCTAACATGGGAGAAGAGCCCAGCTCCCTCCTCTCCACAACCTCCTTTCAGGTAGTTGGAGAGAGCAATAAGATCTCCCCTCAGCCTCCTCTTCTCCAGGATAAACACCCCCAGCTCTCTCAGACGTTCCTCATAAGGTCTTTTCTCCAGCCCCTTCACCAGCTTTGTTGCTCTTCTCTGGACTCGCTCCAGAGCCTCAACATCCTTCTTGTGCTGAGGGGCCCAGAACTGAACACAGGATTCAAGGAGCGGCCTCACCAGTGCTGAGTACAGAGGGAAATGGACCTCCCTGGCCCTGCTGGTCACACTGTTTCTGATCCAAGCCAAGATGCCATTGGCCTTCTTGGCCACCTGGGCCACTGCTGGCTCATGTTCAGTCGCTGTGAACCAACACCCCCAGGTCCCTCTCCTCCTGGCAGTTTTCCAGCCAGACTTCTCCTAGTCTGGAGCTGCTCAGGGTTGTTGTGCCCCAAGTGCAGAACCTGCCATTTGGCCTTGTTAAACCTCATCCCATCGGTCTCTGCCCAGCGCTCCAGCCTGTTCCGATCCCTTTGGAGAGCCTGAAAACCATTCCCCCTCATCCCACTCCTGCACTCAAGATCAAGAGCTCCTCCCCAGCATAATAATAATAATAATAATAATAATAATAATAATAATAATGCTGCTGCAAAGCCTTTTTCCACCAGGAAGGGACAGCTGTGTACAGGAGTGAGGTGGTGGGTGGTGTGGGAGGGTGCAGCATCTACCGGGCGCTTGGTGGCTGGGAGGGATCCAGTAGCGATGGGTTCAACACATCCAGGGCCTGTCCCTGCCACAGAACAGCAGCCAGGATCCAAACCCATCGCTCAGTTGTACTGACGCCAGCCTCTAAGAACTCTGCTGATAGCAGAATAACTGAGTTTTTGCCGCTGAGAAGGCCTCTTTCAAAGTATTTGAGCATCTTACATAAGATTGCTATAAACTGGTACCAAAAACAGAAAGCGAGTAATTACTCTACTGCCTTGTAAGCTTTGATTCTGTGCTTTTTGGGAACAATCTTAGGATTTTTTGTTAGGCTTACGAGGGCAATGCAGAGAAGAGCAAAAGTTGGGAGGTGGGGTGGGCTTGCTTTCAAGCTCCTATGTAAAAGGCAGGTTGCCTTAGAATTTCACAGCCTCACAGGCAGGACTGGAGAGAAGCAGGAGACATTCCTGCCCTTTCCTGGCAGCTTATGTATTATTCCTTAAAAAATAAAAAATAAATAAAAAGGAAAAGAAAAGAGAAACTTTCAGAGGATGTGGTGCCTTTATTCCCTTGTGGTGGTTAAGCCTTTTTTCATGGCACCACGCAATGAGCTTTCTTTAGGAAGCAGAACAGCAGCTTTTCCTTAGAAAAGCAGAGTAAAGCAGCTCCAGTGCTGTGAGAAGAGCGTGGATAAAATAAGAAAAATAAAAAAAAAAACCAGAGAAGAAGAAACCAAAAGAGAGAGAGAGAGAATGAATGAGTATTCAACAGGGAACTTGAATCACTGAGAGAAAGAAAGAAGGAAAAAAAGAAGAAAAAGGCATCATGTGTGGGTATAATTACAAAGCACCAGCACACTTCTGGCTCCAGGGAAGAAAAGGAATTGTAGATGATTCTGGGGTATGACAAAGAATCCCTTCAACAAGTTGTCTTTTATCACAACTTTGCTGCTACAGAGCCATCCTGCAACAGGGAGAAAACTCATCGTGTCAACGGCAGTTTATAGAGATAGATGGCCTCTGCCAACAGAGGAAATGTGCTGGCAGTTACCTTGTGTTTTGCTTATTGTGCTGCAATAAATTCACTGTGAACACCATAAACAGGCGATTGGAAACAAACCTACATTGCATCCAGAAGGATCAGCTCCGTAATATCCCAGGATGTAGCTCTGACACGCAGCAACCGTCCATGGAGGTGAACGGTGCGAGCCGGTCTCTGCTGCCAAGGGAGAGTCCATAGCCTGACACCCAGCCTGCTCCTCTGGGACATCCCACATCCTGGTTCCCAAACCCCAATCCCCAACCTGCAAAGCTGAGGGGCCTTACATTCAGGCTCTCGTTTAACACAGAGCAGCTCCCCAAGGCAGCTGTTACCAACCACAGACACATCTTACTCTGCCCAGAGCACTGGTGCCTGCCCCATCCCTGGAGGTGTTCAAGGCCACGTTGGATGGAGCTTTCAGCAACCTGATCCAGTGGGAGGTGTCCCTGCCCATGGCAGGGGTGGGACTGGATGGGCTTTGAGGTCAATTCCAACCCAAGCCATTCCATGATTCCTTGATTCTATGATTCCTTCACAATGGAGACTGGAGCCTCCCAATACAAAGCAAAATAACACCGTTAGCTTAGGGCTGGACTACTGACTGTGTGAGGGTGACCAAGTGCTATGTCACATTCTTTTGGCCCAAATAGGGTGGCAGGGAACCAAGAGTCATCAAAAGCCAAAAGGACCTTTCTGTATAGGAACCGAAAGCACCTAAAACACGTCTGTGGGGACCAGAATCATAGAATCATAGAATCACCAGGTTGGAAGAGACCCACCAGATCATCGAGACCAACCATTCCTATCAAACACTAAACACTAAACCATGCCCCTCAGCACCCTCCTCTCTACAACCTCCTTTCAGGTAGTTATAGAGAGCAATAAGGTCTCCCCTCAGCCTCCTCTTTTCCAGGAACCTTTACAAGGCACCTGCCCAGGCAAAAGAGCAGCTTTGCTGTACCAAAGCCCCTATGAGTAGGAGCTCAGGAATGAAATACTCTTCACCAGCTCTCTCTGCTCATTCACCAACCAGGGGGGTTGTGCTGTTGAACTGAAGGCTTCTCCTACTTGTTCTCGCAGGCTCCCTCACCCTCCTCCCCAGCCTCACTGCTCTGCTCCATCCCAGCGAATGCTGCTGGGTTAAATGCAAATGGTGCACATGCAGGCACAGGAACTTTTTTTAAATTCCGAAAGCCGAGACTTCTAAGTTTATCTCAGAAGGACACTGGAAAGATGAATAGAGAGAAATTATGCAGAGAAAGAGAAAATATTCAAAGAGCAGAATTATGTATGCGTAATTGCCTGGCTCCCTGGGGTGCAGGGGCGAGCACACCGAGTCACTTTGTGAAATCATTCCCCACAACTCCCGTATCCTAATTATAGTGCTGTAAGTGGGGAGAAGATAATTTTTAAACAGTCCTGATAGGGGAACGGGAAAAAACATGAGGATGCTGTTAACCCCTTGCCTACTGAGGTTCTTCAACCGAAGAAGCAAACACAGAAGAAATAAATGAAATGCTGGCGCATCCAGCCCGTTGTCCTCTGGTTGATTTAAAAGTTTCCAGGACAAGAACCCAGCAAGCACAAGCCTTCAGGCTAGAGGAGAAAAAGGGTAGATGTGAAGAAATAGGCCAGAATGAAAAACCACCTGGAAATGTGACCCCTGCCCAGACTTCAAAGGAATATGGAGCCAGTGTTACAGTGTTCCTGTGTCCCTGTGCTCTGCTCTCAACCAGAAGCTTCGTAAGCCCTAAATACACCTGTCCAGGAACTACTTTATCCATCCAGAGAAGGCAGCCACAGCTGTGTGGTGCCCTGGCATGTACTCCAGCGTTGCATGACTGCTTGTAGCAAAAAGAACTCAATTTGGTGTTCCCTGCAAGCAGCCACATGGTTCCTGCAGGAAGGACCTGTTCCAGCGAGGATCTGCTAACACAACGCCTTCTTTCTCCTGTATAGGCTGTGGACATCGAGGCAACACAAGCAAGAAAGGTCAAAAGTATGTATTTTTTATCTATTACTGACGTAATGCTCAAACCTGACTTCTTTCCCAGGAACAATAAAAGGCAGCAGCAGGACAGCACTGCCCTCAGCCCACGCTCTTGCACTGCTCCACGAGTTCCACTAATGCAGAAATCACCTACCAACCTCCTTTGAGTTTCATCATATTCAACCAGCTTAAGCTAACTAAAACCACTCCTGAAAGTCCCTAAACTCAGATATTTTGACTAAAACTGTCACTAATATTTTGACCAAATTGCCTTTACTTTTTTCAGCCTGGTGATGGTTGTTCTTGTTGACTACAAAGCCCTTTAGATGTTCCAATTAGCATTGTTTATCCTTATTGGAAAAGATGCAGGCCCACAATATTAAAAAAACACAACACTCCATTTCACCATCTCAGGCAGGCAAAGAACTATTTGTTTTCCTCAACCTTGCACAATCATAGAATCATAGAATCACCAGGCTGGAAGAGACCCACTGGATCATCGAGTCCAACCATTCCTATCAAACACTAAACCATGTCCCTCAGCACCTCATCCACCTGTCCCTTAAACACCTCCAGGGAAGGTGAATCAACCACCTCCCTGGGCAGCCTCTGGCAGTGCTCAATGACCCTTTCTGTGAAAAACTTTTTCCTAATGTCCAGCCTAAATCTCCCATGGCGGAGCTTGAAGCCATTCCCTCTCGTCCTGTCCCCTGTCCCTTGGGAGAAGAGCCCAGCTCCCTCCTCTCTACAACCTCCTTTCAGGCAGTTGGATAGAGCAATGAGGTCTCCCCTCAGCCACCTCTTCTCCAGGATAAACACCCCCAGCTCTCTCAGTCATTCCTCATAAGGCCTGTTCTCCAGCCCCTTCACCAGCTTCATTGCTCTTTTCTGGACTCACTCCAGAGCCAAAACATCCTTCTTGTGCTGAGGGGCCCAGAACCAAACACAGGATTTGAGGAGCGGTCTCACCAGTGCTGAGTACAGAGGGAGAAGCACCTCCCTGGCCATGCTGGTCACACCGTTTCTGATCCAAGCCAGGATGCCATTGGCCTTCTTGGCCACCTGGGCCAGTGCTGGTTCATGTTCAGTCAGCTGTCAACCAACACCCCCAGGTCCTTCTCCTCCAGGCAGCTTTCAAATATCACTAAAAACATGGAAACACCACTTGGGGCTTCCTTGGTGGGGCTGGCGGGGAGCAGCACACCAGGTTGTGGCTGTTCCTGCCCACTCCACGCAGGACCTGGACTCCAACAACTGTCACTGAGAGAGAAAAGCAAAGGTTGTCATTCCAGATTGCATTATTTTGAATCCGCTTGGAATCTATGTCTTTGTATTCCTACCATGCTAGGTCAGGCAGAGCTTCCCACAGCTACCCATCCATGGAGAAGATTCTCCTAGAGTACATCCAAAGGTGTTGGTCTGGGTCACGGAAGGCAGACACTCACAGTTTCCCTCTCTGACAAAAGCCACCTTTAAAACTTTATAGCTATCTGTGGGTTTTAAGACCACAAGACCATTCAAGAGGACCTCCTACAATAATAAGCAACTAACTCTTACCCAGTCCCCTCCTTGTTGAGGCCAATTATTTGTTCAGAGGAGATTTTCCAGAGAGATGTGCTTGGCTTGGCTTCAAGCATCGATCTCAGCACGTCAAGAACCCTCAGCGCAGTCTTAAAAGTGATGAACTCTCTGCCAAGCCTATATTAATATCTAACCCCTACGTCCTGAAAATTGAATATTCAAGTCAAATTGAACAGGTTTTCTTGGACAAAGTAATAGACACAATTTTTGCTACTTAATCCTCTCACATTGTCTCAGACTCACTCAAAGTCCAGCTGTTTCACCCCTGATCTGAGCTCCCTGGTGCTTGGCGAACTAATTAGACCAAGGACAGCAAAACTTCCCACTCCCCGAATACTAAAATCTTTGTCTGGCCAAGAGCTGCAGGACGAGCACCACACGGTGCGTGAAGAGGAAGGGAGGAAGGAGAGAAGATCAGAAGCAGATCCGCAGTAGGCACCATGGCTCCGGGGGCTTCCCAATGCCCCCAACATGTGTTTGCTGTAGGGCAGGGGAACAACCATGATAAGCTGAGAAAAAGAACATCAGTACAGACTGGAAGACAGTGACTCTCTTACAGATTTTATGCATTTCCTTGGAAAAAAATGTTCTGTTCAGGCTGAAGAAAACAGGTCATTTACAAACCCTCACCTTGAGCACTGGGAACAGTTCTGGGTGCAAGACGATAAAAAGGATCTAAAGCTACTGGAGAGTGTCCAAAGGAGGGCACGGAGATGGGGAAGGGTTTAGAAGGGAAGCTGTGTGAGATGCAGCTGAAAGCACTGGGTCTGTTCAGTCTGAAGAAGAGAGGAGACCTCAATACAGTCTGCAGCTTCCTGACAAGGGGAGGAGGAGCAGGTGCTGAGCTTTTCTCTCTAGCGACCAGACAGGACCCAAGAGAAAGGCAGGATGATGTGCCAGGGGAGGGTTAGGTTGGACATTAGGAAAAGGTTCTTCCCCCAGAGGGTGCTGGAGCCCTGGAACAGCTCCCTGGGAAGCAGTCACGGCGTTGAGGCTGACAATATTCCAGAAGCACTTAGCCAACACCTTCAGCCCCACGGTGTGAATGTTGGGGTTGTGCAGGGACAGGAGTTGGGCTCAATGATCCATGTGGGTCCCTTCCAACTCAGGACATTTTATGATTCTATGTAAATGATCAGACGTGAAAGGCCATTCCTGGGGGAGCAGGAGACGATAGCAAAGGTCAGGGACTCCTTTAGGTGAACAGAAGGACCTGGATCCATGTTTCACTCTTTCAAAAGAGGGCCACAAACACCAAAAGAAAAGGGCACATTGAATTGCTATGTCATCTCCTCTCTGACCAAAGATCATTTCAGTATTAAGAATAAAACAAGAAAGTTCTAAAAGGAAAACCTGACACAGAGCCCCAAAACCTTGTTCTTCAGGGCACTTTCCCCAAAAGGCAAGGTTCTGGTTTATGAACTCATATTGGGTGCCGGTGGGATTCTAGCCGTCTCCTGTTGATGCTGTCTTTGAAAACGTCAACAAGGAGTGCTCCATTTGCCCCAGTTCAGATGGCCTCTCAGGCAGGTGGGTTTCAGCTCATACCTTGTATCATTCCCTGTCACATCCTCTCCCACAAGGGGAAGATGACCCAACCACATAAAGGTAAGTAGATCAGGGATGGCATTTAGCTGTGGCACACAAGGTCAGCCTGGTAGAATAAAGATACACAATATTGTCTGTGCAGATTTACTTTTGATTTGAAAGACGAAATAAAACTCCCAAGGTACTAACATATAAAAAACGACACAAAGTGTTTGAGGATGAGGAGTAGGTCTGGGACCACAACTTGATTACAGAAGCACCTCACCCTAAGCTGAGATCTGGACTCAGATCAGTACTGAACCAAGAATTTCTGGATAGGTGGTTTATTGCCAAACCTGGTTTTGAGACTGCTTGAGACATCAGCAGCTTGATAGCCTGCTTGACAGTACAAAAGAAACAACAGCACCTGACCAGAGCAACCTCTGGTACTGAAAAGGGCCTACAGGAGAGCCAGGGAGGGGCTCTTGATCAGGGAGTGCAGGGAGAGGATGAAGGGGAAAGGTTTTGAGCTGAAAGAGGGGAGACTGAGATGAGATCTCAGGAAGAGATGCTTTGCTGTGAGAGTGAGGAGGCTGCCCCATCCCTGGAGGTGTTCAAGGCCAGGTTGGATGGAGCTCTGAGCAACTAGATCAAGTTAGAGGTGTCCCTGCCCATGGCAAGGGGGTTGGAACTGGATGGGCTTTAAAGTCGTTTCTGGCCCAAACCATCCTGTGATTATATAATTGTATGAAATTGCACTTAAAGGTGGTCCTGTCTGAAAAAAAAAATCTAAACAAACTTCCACCACCTGGGTTAAATTCTCTGTATGCATGTTGGGGTTGTCAACATAAGACTCATCAACCACAGCAAATTCATATTATCATTACTATACCTGAAATGCCCAAAAATATTCTAAAAGAAGAAAGACATCTAGCTGTGATATAACCCAAACTCAGTTTGATGCACCTTTGTTGCTTTTGCCACTAGCAGACAATGCAGGGAGTCTGTTTAAACCACTTTCAGCCCAACACATGAGAAGGATTGGAAGTGTCAGAAAGACACAGGTAGGATATTCCCCAGCAGACACCATGGATGGTGAAGAAGTGGAGATTGCAGGACCAAAACCAAGGACCACTGGGCAAGGGTAGGAAGGAGGAACTCAAAAATAAGATTGAATCGAGGCAGATTTCCATAAGGATTTGCAAAATGGCTAAGGGGACTCCTCCGGAGACTGAGTATAAACCCACTCGAGTGGCTTAGCTGAGTCTTTGGTATCTCCTGGAGACAGATTATTGTGGTGAACCAGGCCACTCCATAGCAGGGAGGTTCTGAGCTGGACCATCTCAAAAAGTAAAATCCCACCCAGTCCTGGCCCACAGTCAGTCTCAGCAATACCAGGCCTGGAGGAACTGAGCGCGCGTGTCGCTCTGCACCCTTTACAACTTCAGCTCGGTGTGGATGATCTTATGACGAGATCGATGAATCCTGATATAGCAGCACTCAAGAAAAATGTTGCTTCAGAAGGGCTCTGAAGTGCGAGTGTTTGGAGTGAAGAGGAGTTCCGGAGGGATGCTGACGAATGAGGAACAAAGGTACATCACCAGCTGTTGGAAGCACAGTGCCACCTTTGTACAAACACATCTCTAGGAGTGATACTTAAGCTATCTGCAAAATTATTCCTTATTTCCAAACCTTCTTCCTGTAGCTTTTTTTGCACCTCTGCACAGAACACAGCTATGGATGTACATGACACAAAGAGAGATCCTATGCAGTTTGCTCATCTGTGCTCCTGTCGCCAGGTACCCACAGCAGGATTGGCAACCGCAATGCGAAGGTGAATCCCACCTCTCTCAGCTTTGAGTAGGGGAGAGCCGCACTCACCACTGTCCTGTAAGTCCTGTGTTCTTCCGAAAGATGCACTCCCAAATCCGAGGCACCATAAACCTCACACAGCTGCAGATCCACCAGCACCCCAGGACATTACAGCAGTGGAACACCCCCAGGAAGCCCACAACAGGTTCTGTCTCTGAACACCTCTGGTTAGACTGAAACCACATCAACAGGAAACAATCATCCTAACACCTCTTGAGACAAAGCTGCCAGCAGGCACCATGCACCCATGGAGCCAAATCCTGTCCCTGCCAAGCCAGTAAGGAGCTGAGATACACTGGTGCATTGCTTGAGCAGGATACACAATCTAGGACACACATCCACAGACAAGCTTCTGCAGGGATCCCATTTCCATAAAATCACCAGGTTGGAAAAGACCTCCGAGATCAAGTCCAAATGTTCCTATCCGCCACTAAGCCATGTCCCTGAGCACCTTGTCTACCCATCTTTTAAATACCTCCAGTGATGGGGACTCCATCACCAGTATCTGCCAGTGCCTGATGATCCTTTCAATGAAATTTTTTTTCCTAATGTCCAGCCTAAACCTCCCCTGGCAGAGCTTGAAGCCATTTTCCCTTGTCCTGTCCCCTGTCACTTGGGAGAAGAGCCCAGATCCCTCTTCTCCACAAACTCCTTTCAGGTAGTTGGAGAGAGCAACAAGGCTTCCTCCTCTCCAGGATGAATGTCCCCAGCTACCTTAGCCATTCCTCATAAAGCCTGTTCTCCAGCTCCTTCACCAGCTTTGTTGCTCTTCTCTGGACTCGCTCCAGAGCCTCAATATCCTTCTTGTGGTGAGGGGACCAGAACTGAACACAGGATTCAAGGTGTGGTCCCACCAGTTCTGAGTCCAGGGGCAGAAGCACCTGCCTGCACCTGCTGGCCACACCGTTTCTGATACACCTGGGCACACCTCTAGCTCATAATCACATAGGTTTTAATTTCTGCAATGACTTCAATTCAAAACCAAACTCATACAAGGAATGAAGCATATTCCCCCACTCTTCAGCCAGGTAAAAGCTCTCAGTTCTGGCTGGCACAATGGACAGCATCACAAAGGGGAGGGAATGTTTACAGAATGTTTTAAACAATTCAATTTTGAAGCCTTTTGTGCGCAGCGGCAGTAGGCAGCCCCGACTGCAGCAAACAGACAGCAGGCTGGATCAATCGCGGGCAGAGGTGGGTGCAGGAAAGCAGGAGCAGCAGTCTCCAGCACTGAGGCTAATGGCTTGAGAGCAATTTATTCAGTGAGAAACACTGCACAGAGCGACACGGGGGTCTGCGCAGAAAGTAGGCAGAGAGCACGGCAACACCGGGAAGGGAGACAGTCCCCAATTCCACAGCAGCAAAGAGCAGAGGGGATCAATACCCAATGCAGCAGGAAAGGCAGGCAACTCTTCTTCCCTTACAAAAAATAAATAAATGACAATTAACGGACCCCATCAAGCCATTTGAAAAAAAAATGTTGTTGAAGAAACATCACACTCCTGCCCAGCAAGATACAAGCCTCAGCACTGCCACAGCATTGCTCCTGGCACAGCCGTCCCTCCAGGCTGCGTTTTTCAGGGGTTGATGGCCCTGCCACCTCATCCCAGACCAAAACCCTGTTGCCAGCAATGCGGAGAGGAGTCTCTTTTTCTGTACCAGGAAAGCCCACAGAATAATTTCCAATGCTTTCCCTAGTTTGGTCCCATATCACTTCTTCATCAGCAAAGCTGTGCTAGGAGACACGCCACAATGTCCCCTCTCCCCAGTGGTCTTCATCCACGCTTTGGATAAATACTTAAGGAATAGACAAGGAGAGTTAATTTGGGCATAGAACAAAGGGAAAGGGCTTTCTGAAACCTGGGTTTGACAAACGAGCAAACCTATGGCATTCAGTCATTGCACGTGTCCTGTGATACAAGCTCCAGAGACCTGGATCCCCTTGTAGACAGAATTTGCTCTGCATTGCTCCTGCTGGTGTTTGCAGCCTAAGGATAATGCAATGCTCTTTCCACATCTCACTGTCTCCATGCCCAAGCACATATGGTTTGGCTAAACAAGAAGCCTCGGAAAGGCTGTCAACAAGACTCAGGGAAGGTGTGCGCCTGTGCAGAAACATACGCATGCCCCAGCACTGCCCAGCGAGCCACAAAGAGGATGCTCCTGCCCTGAATCCCACCAAAACTTGCCCAGGTCCAGCAGAACCATGGAGTGGAACCAATAACCCTGCGACTGCCACTTTCACGAACCCCTCCCCTCACTCTCTTTGTGGTGCACAGCTGAAAAGCCAGCAGTCCACTCCCAAGGACCTCTTGCCAGGGTACCTAAAGCCAATTCTCCTTGCAAAGCTGACCAGCACAGGTTTTCACAGCGTGGCTGCCGCTGCCCTGATTTGCGCACCTACCTACGTGTTCGCTTCAAAGTACGTGCTTCACGTTCATCTAGGAAAATCTCTTGGTACTAAAAACAACAGAATAAGCTACTATTCCAACTTGCATCCCTTAGAGAATTCTGCAGTTAAAAAAAAAAAAAAAAGAAAAACACAACAAAAAAAAAGCCCTGGTTGAATTTGATTAAACCTTTGGAACTTCTCCAATATTTCCAGTTATTCCATCTGTAGAAACACTCTACTGGCACTTGGCACATCTATAGCATTAGCTGCCTTCTAAATCAGCAGCAGCTCTGTCGAACAATTTGGTATTTGCATGCTGCCTTGTAAATCACCCACCTTACAGCTTGGGGTACGAGGGCCGTCCCCTCCAAAAACCCTATTCCTGCCTGGTAGAAACGCTTCATGAAGCAAAAAACCTTCTGAAGGGCTCGTCTCCTAACAAAACGAGTGGAAGACCTGGCATTCAGTGGGCATGGCATGGCTCGTGGTGTTACTATGGCAGTAAAATGAAACCCCGTGCACCCAGCTGGCTGCTCTCCTGCTGCTCCAGTCTCCTTTCTGTTTGTGACCTTTCTGGAACTCTCCAAAAGACATTAATCTATTCCAAGCACACCCAGGATCTAAAGCACGACGCGAGGTGAAAGAGATGGCGAAGCAGTCCTCCTGTCGGCATCGTGTAGGGAACAATGACAATTCTGCCGGCGAGGATTTGCTGGCTGTTTTTGTGCTACTGCACTGGGAATCAGGAACCAGGCTCAGAACGGCTGCAGCTCCAAATCAAACCACCGAGCAGCAGGAAACCGCTCAGCAATATCAGCAGCGATTTGTGCATTTCTTGGTTGAAAACAAAGAGCGGAGAAGGTCGGCATCATTACCTTGCCTCTCTGGAGTCACCTCTTCCTCTTTTGTCTACCCAAATCGCTAGAGGCAGAAAAAGTCCCATTCCCAAACAGCTCCTGGCTCTTTTGGAACCCCTTTTTCCTTATCCCTACCCACACCTGACCCATTCTCCTTACCCTTCCCATCGACAAAGCATGGGGAAATCATCACACTAAGCGCCCTGATAAACATCCTTCTCCTTGCCTCACTTCATCCCCTGATGCTCTGGTCAGCTGGTCCTTTCCCACATGGATTTGGTACCCACAGTTTGTAGGGGGTGGGAAATAAAAGAGCAAAACAAAAAGAAGCATGTGGAGTTAACCCTCCTTCTCCTGCCTTTTGCTTCTAAAATACACCTCATTGATTTTTATGCATACGATGACCCCAGAGCATCAGAAATCTGGGGTCACCTGAGGATTTTGAGACAGTTGCTGTGCTGTACATTGTGCCTGCTTGGAATTTGACAGCAAGACAGAGTTCAGAGGCTTGTGCTTAAAAAGATCGCAGGGGCTGAAGAGGTATTTTCTATTTCTTGTTCTGCAGCCGGAGATCCAACATGTGGAGCTGAACCTCTCCAATCCTGTCCCACAAGAAGAAGTAGTGACTCAAATTGGCTCATCCATTATCACTCTTTTGGAATTAGGGATTTCATTAATGCTCCCCATGCTAACGTATAAAAAAAAATAGCATTTTTCCTGTTCTTTTGTATTCTATGTGCTCCCCTGCCCTGGTGTGTTTCTTCTTTCACCTCCAAGGAGGAATGATTTCTCTTGGCTACAGTTAACTGCAAAGAGCAACCACAGCAATAAGGATCCACAATCTTCCTCACATATTTTTAAATCACTTCATCAAGTGGAACAGAGTCCCACCCTACATCCCACCATGTCTCAGCAAGTTCATAGAACATGGGCCAGGGTCTCCTGACCCTCACAGGAAACATTTCTCCCCAAGATCTCATCTCAATCACCCCTCTTTCAGCCAAAAACTGTTTCCCTCATCCTATCCCCACACTCTCTGATCCAGAGCCCCTCCCCAGCTTTTCTGGTTCCCTTTTCAGCACTGGAAGCTGCTCTAAGGTTTCCCCACAGCCCTCTCCTCTCCAGGCTGAACAATCCCAACTCCCAGCCTGTCCTTGTACTCCAGCTCTCGGATCATCTCTGTGGCCTCCTCCAGACTCGCTCCAACAGCTCCACGTCCTTCCTGAGCTGAGGACTCCAGAACTGGACGCAGGGCTCCAGGTGGGCTCTCACTTACATAAGCCCGGGGCTGTGGATGCTGAGGCACTGGCAGTTCCTCAGTGAACAGCTTCACCCCCAACCTGCAGAGGCGGATGGGGACTCAGTGTCAGGGGGACACCAAGGGACGCTGTCACCTCCAGAGCTTGGCAACATGTCTCAGCATCAGCCCAGGCCCTGCACACAGGGCTCTCAGCATGCACTGGCAAAGGTCTCGCGCAGCCCTAGCAGAACAGAGCTGGGGCAGGTAAAGGACCGTCACCATGAGGCTCAGAGAGGGAGAAAGGAGCCGAACTAAAGGTTCCCACAAACAGGGCTGAGAGCACGGCTGGGGCTGGCCTTGGAGCCCGCTGGGAAAACAGACCCGGCTCAGCTCAGTCACTGCTCTGCACTTGATGGAAATGCCTGTTCCTTCTCTCACACGCAATATTAAAAGGAAAAAAAAAAAAACAAACACAGCTCTGCCCGCAGCCAGCAATGCATATGAGATGACTGCCTTCTCAACGTGAGAGCAAAAGGGCAAATGAATCACATTACAATCCATGAATAAAAACAGAGTCTTAATGCAACAGCGACTTCATGATTTCATTTTCGGCGCACCGGAGAGCTCGGCCTCATCTACTGTGGTGCTGAGCACCCCGAGTCCCACTCCTGCTAACAGGGAGGGCAGGGTTTCCATCTCAGGATGCTCCCCTAGCCCCAGATGCACACAGGGAATCCTCCTGCCTGGCAGGGAGGCTGTTCCTGAGGTTTGTTACATTAAAAGCTGATAGGAGGGACCAGCCTAGACAAAAGACCTCGGATCTCGACCTGCTGCACCCAGATCCCTCCTCAGGAAGGTGGGATGAGGGTTGGCAGCTCTGAATTGTGCTTTTATTCCCCGCGTGGTGAAGAGGACCGGACTCCTGCCTGCAGCAGTGCCTGGCATTTGCCTGGCCCAACTCCACATATCCCCATACTCAAGGCCAAGGAGGTGGTAGCATGAGCCACCTGAAATGGAGAAAACATCATTTCCAAAGGGTCCCTGTAGCAAGGTGCTCATGGACTTATGGAAAAGCACACGGCAGAGGGTTGGTAGAGCAGGAACAAATCCACTGTCGCTGTGTAACTGGAAAGAGGCTCCTGCAGCAGCGCAAAGCCAGCCAGGCGGCACCACCAGGACATGTGCAGATGGTGAATAAACCCTGCTTGGACCTTGCTGGGGAGCCAAACATGCCACCTGCCCTTCCCGAGCTTTGTGGGTTCGCTGTGGCATGGAGAACAACCCGTGTTCCCGTTCGCTTTGGTGAACCTTGCTGTTTGCTTTTTAAACCCCAGCCTGTGCTGGCCACATAGCGCAGGGCAACCCCCGGAGTCCACGTCCCCTGCACAGCCCGTGCTGCACCCCAGCCTCAGCACCAGCCTTCTCAGGAGGAGTTGAACAAAAAACCACCTTCGCTATTGTCCTCTGTCTGGTTGGAGAATACATCCCAGGACAACTTCTCCAGAACATCACTAGTCCCCCCACAAACAAAAACAAAGTCAAATGTGAACTATTTATTACCAAACTCTCATCCTTCATTA
This sequence comes from Coccyzus lansbergi, assembly GCA_033558105.1. NCBI lineage: Eukaryota > Metazoa > Chordata > Aves > Cuculiformes > Coccyzidae > Coccyzus > Coccyzus lansbergi. The sequence continues at coordinate 433,026 of JAUMJK010000230.1, forward strand.
TAAAGCACTGTTTAATTTTATCCCTTAGGCATCTATTATCTCATAGCATGTATTATTTTTCCAGCCCTTACTGCTTAATTTTCCCCCATCCAAAAAGTGTGTACAGACCCGAGCCAAGTTCAGTCTTGGCATAATTGCTGATGAAAAACAAACAGCTGTTTCGTTGAGGTCTGAACAAATAGATGTGAATCAATGGTGCCTATCCCTTCCTACAAGAACCCAGCCGCTGTCACGTGTCATAGAATCATAGAATACTTTGGGTTGGAAGGACCTTAAAGCCCATCCAATTCCAACCCTCCTGCCATGGGCAGGGACACCTCCCACTGGATCAGGCTGCCCAAGGCCCATCCAGCCTGGCATTGAACACCTTCAGAGATGGGGCAGCCACAGCTTCCCTGGGCAGCAAGGCCCAGGGCCTCAACACTGTCCCAGTCAAGAAATCTTCATTATGTCTAGTCTAAATCTTCCTCTGTCCAATTTAAAGACACTTTCCCTCATCCTATTGCTACAGGTTCTTGTAAACAGTCCCTCCCCAGCTTTCTTGTAGCCTCTTTCAGGTACTGTCAGGTCACTATAAAGTCTCCTCGGAGCCTTCTCTTCTTCACTTGAACAACCCCAACTCTCTCAGCCTGTCCTTGTGTGGGAGGTGCTCCAGCCCTCTCACCATCCTTGTAGCCTCCTCTGGATCTGTTCCAACAGTTTTGTCTCCTTCTTATGTTAAGGATTGCAGAACCGGACACAATACTCCAAGTGAGGTGTCACAAGAGAGGAACAGAGCGGGCAGAATCTCCTCCCTTGTCCCGTTGGCCACACTTCCTTCACTGTAACCAGGACACGGTTGGCCTTCTAGGCTGCAAGCGCACATCACCGGCTCATGTCGAGCCTCTCCTCAACCAGCACCCCACGTCCCTCTCCATCACATTATTGGCTGTCGCTGAGCATCATCCCCTCCCAGCCGCAGCCAAGGACCCTCACTGGTTGGGGGGACCCTGTGGAGGGACAAGCCAAGGGGATCTACTCCATCCCCTCAAGAGCATTGGCAATAAGGGCCCATACTGAGCATCAACATCACTTACTTTCTTTAAATAAAAGCTTCTGAATTTTAATCAGATCTTAAAATAAAAAGTAAAAGCCATGGCTAATGGAATATGCTTCTCACCATGCTTCTCTTTTCCCATTTCTGTTAGAAATTGTTCGTGTTACTGCTTGTTGTTGTTTTTACAGCAGAGCTTCTGTGGCGTTTGAAAGCTTTTTTTTTTGCAAAATGCTACCCTGGCTGTATAAGCAAGTGCAGGCCAATTGTGTGAGATTCAACGAAGTTGACTGTCGAGTCCCATCTTTGGGCCACAACAACCCTGTACAACACTCCAGACTTAGAAAAGAGCAGCTGGGAAGCTGCCCAGAGGAAAAGAACCTGGGGATGCTGGCCAACAACGCCTACACATGAGCCCACAGCCTCCAGCATCTTTGAATCAGCCATGGTGTGGCCAGCAGGAGCAGGGGAGGGATTGTCCCCCTGTGCTCAGCACTGGTGGGGCTGCTACTCGAATCCTGGATTCACCACAAGAAAGATGCTGAGGGGCTGGAATGAGTCTGGAGAAGGGAACGGAGCTGGGAAATGGTCTGGAGCCCAGGGGTTCTGGGAGTGGCTGAGGGACCTGGGGCCTGGAGAAGAGGCTAAGGGGAGACCTCATCACTCTCTACAACTACCTAAAAGGAGGTTGTAGTGAGGTGGGTGCTGGTCTTTTTTCCCAAGTAACAAGCAACAGGATGAGAGGAAATGGACTCAAGTTGTGCCAGGGGAGATTTAGATAGGGTATCAGGGAAAATATCTTTTCTGACAGAGTGGTGAAGCCCTGACAGAGGCTGCCCAGGGTGGTAGTGGAGTCTCCATTCCTGAAGAGGTTCAAAAAAAAACTTGTGACTATGACACTTCAGGACTTGGCTTAGTAGGTACGATGGTGTTGGGTTGGATGAGCTTAAAGCCCTCTTCCAGCCTCAATGATTCTATGATTCTACCATATGCCCAAGGTGCGAAGCCTGTAAGCCTCCTCTTAGGGAGGCCACAGCGATGTGACTGCAAGGCAGTGGCAAGTGCCAGCAGATGCAGGAAGGAGCATCCACCCAGCAGAGGGGGTGTTGTGCACAACAAACCCCCAGAAACAATCCCTGCTTCCTAGAACAGAACACAAAGTGGACCAAGAACGGCAAACAAGCTTAGAAATGCAGATTTAAAAAAAAAAAAATTAAAAAAATGACTGAAGCAATTGAGGAATTTGCGAAATGTTGTAAAGGCTACAAGGACCCAGAGCAAAAGCTGCAGAAGCCAAGGTTTATCTGTGTGTCTGCATGTGTGAGATTGACAGAGAGCTTGATGCCAATTCTTGTCTGCATTCCTGCATTTTCCAGGCAGAAGTATGGAATTCAGCCTAATTCCAGTGTAGGTTAAACACTTGCTGTAGCGCTGCTGCCATCAGTTCTTGTAATACGCAGCCCTTCACGGCAGTACTGGGGACTTGGTGGTTGTGGAGTTCACTTCTCACGTCATGAAGCACCCAGATGCCCAAAGGTTTCCCAGACAGGGATTTGTGATAACGGAGGGTAAAGGGAAAACACTCCTTAGGGACCGTGTCAAAAGCCAAAACAGGCCAGGCACCTAGGTACAGGCATCTCCTGTCACCGATCCCATCCACAGTCAGGCTCAGCTGGAGGTCCTGGGAACAGAGCCTGCCTTGGACACAGGGTGGGACACTTTGGGTCCTTGGCCTGGTCTCAAACTCCTCATGCCAACCCACCGTGCACACTGCAAGAGGCATTTCACTTGCTCTTCCTTCATTTTAATACTTTACATGTGCTTCTGACAAAAGGTATGGCTAACGATTTCCTTTCTCTCACCCATTCTGGCTTCAGAGGCTCAATTGAAAAGAAAACCAAGCTCCAAAGCAGCTGCCAGCATCTGTGCTTTGCGATGCTCCTGGTGCTTTGTGATGCTCCCGCCCTGTCCAGTGGGTGTTACCGCAGCAAATAGAAATTGCAAGCAACGGCCGAGCAGCAATGAGTCAGGAAGGCAGAAAGGCGTGAAAACAAAATGAATGGAAAGGCAATAAACCCGCAATATTTCACTGCCTGTACTGAGTTCCGGGATCACCTCCATCTATCAGCATTATTGGTGCCTAGAGCTCGCCGGAGCTGTACTCACAGTACATCAGCGACGCTGGCGGAGATGGGGCTGTGGCCATGTGGGTGTATCACTGTGACACAGGCTGAGGCCACCAAGAGCTGTGGCAATGGCCATTCCCCACCCCTAGCACCTCAAGATCCTCCTCCAGAACAAAGAATAACAACTCCCAAGCTCTTACCAGCATCCCACATGAAACAAGAGGAGAAAATGGATGGGGCAGTCCCAGGCAGCAAGATGCCCCAGTCCAGGAAAGGGATTGATCCAGGAAAAGGATCGATCCAGGAAAAGGATCGATGATGGATGCACATGCTGAAACGCTGTCCTGCTTGGGGATCCTGTTCGTGAAGGAGGAAAAAGGCTCCCACACCTCATGTCTGACTCCAGCAACAAGCCAGGTGCAGAATAGAAACCTGAGGAACGTGTTTGAAAAGGAATGGCAATCCCCCCTCCCCTGTATCCATGAGTGAATTATAAAAGCATTACTAGGAAACAGAGGATGGCGACTACCTTGATCCTTTCTCTTCCAGAGCAATAAGTGCCAAAATACGCGCTTTTAGAAAGAGCCACTCATTTTTCACTCCCGTGCAGAACAATCCAGATCACTGCGTGCAACTCCTGCCCAGCACTGCCCACCCCTCATGCCATCCTCACCATAGCAGCACAAGGCCCGGCCACGCTCTGAGTGCAGAAAGCAGTTGCCTGTGGGCTCACAGCATCACACAGATTGCTGTCACCCTCCCAAAAAAATGGGGCTCTGCATTCCCCTTGATGACTCACAGCTTGGACACAGGCTGGAGCTCTGAATAAACCGACCCCTCACTTCCCAAAAAGAGCTAATTCCCCATGAGCGCTGCAGAAAACTCAGGTAGCCAGCGAGAAATAAAGCTTTTTTGAGAGATCTAAACCCAGGATTTCTGTATTGAGCCACATGCCACAGATGGTGCAGCAGACGAGGATTAATTCATGAATCATATTTCTTAAATGATACAATCTCTGTTTTCACTTCCATCCTTTCCTTTTTCGACTCCGAAGCAGGGATTTCAGATGCCCTTCCCAGATATGAATTTTGCATGAACAAACATTGCTGGGAGAAAAGAAAAAAAGCAGCAATAAACCAGAAACCCCAGATGTTGAAGGCAAAGTTTGTAAATGTAAGCAAATGCATATCCTGTCCATCTAGGAAAGAACATGAGTGGAAATGCAATATATGCCGGCACAGATCTGGGACTCGGGTGGGAAAATGCATTCCCTAACATTTGGAGATTACTAATGCTTCAGCCAGGGTTCTGAATTTTACCAAGCCTGATTTTAGATCTCCTCCTATCTTACTGCCACCCTCGCAGCAAAAGAAAAGCCTTAAGGCAAACATTTCCACTGAGAGGCCCTCCTCACGCTGCCGTTTGGGTTTGTCCCTCCTCCAGCCTCCATCAGCGCTTGCACCAGGAAAACCCTGGTGCTCAGACTGTCAGGTTGCTCTACAGGAAAAGCTCACAGAGCCCACAAAGCCAAGGAGATCGCGGAGAGCAACAGCAACCAAAACACTCCACACCACTCAGAGATCAACCACAGCACACTCCTCCAGCTGAGGAATGTTCTCGGGGGCAAAAAAGAGAAGGAAAGGATTAAAGAGCTCTTCAATAGCAGGAGATGCCAATCTCCAAGCTCCTTCACAACTGGAAAGCTCTTGGGTGGCAGGCAAAACCACAAGAAGCCCACGGCCACACACCCATGAAGAACAACCACCATCAAAAAGGGACAAGCACAGATCAGACTGGGGCAAGGAGGAACAGGACTAACATTTCCAACTCCCAGCACGCTGTCCTTCCAGGCACTCTGCAGAAGGTGCTGCTGTCATTTTTTTGCATCACCAAAACACCATTTCAGTCATTTTGTCCACTTTGCACATAAAGCAGCTCGGCATCCACTTAACAGTTCCTTTATAAGCCTTGTAGTAACTACTCTGGCTTTACATATGGAGCTGCGAGTTAGAATAATCATAGAATCATCAGGCAGGAAAAGATCAACCTGATCCTCAAGTTCGACCATTCCCATCAAACACTAAACCATGTCCCTCAGCACCTCGTACACACATCCCTTAAACACCTCCATGGAAGGTGAATCAACCACCTCCCTGGGCAGCCTCTGCCACTGCCCAATGACCCTTTCTGTGAAATTGTTCTTCCTAATGTCCAGCCTAATCCTCCCCTGGCAGAGCTTGAGACTATTCCCTCTTGTCCTGTCCCCTGTCACTTGGGAGAAGAACCCAGCTCCTTCCTCTCCACAACCTCCTTTCAGGTAGTTGTAGAGAGCAATGAGGTCTCCCCTCATCCTCCTCTTAAAGGCAAAAGGCAAAAAAGATTACTTACCCTTCAATTATTTCAATCTTTCCCTGCTCTGTGTACGATGTGGGCTTCTCTTTTGGTTACTGTTTCCAGAGTTGGTCTTTGGGTAGGTGAATGGAAGAGGAGAATGAAAGGAGTTGGATTTGATGACGATGGAGACTGTAAAATAAAGAGAAGCACTTTAGTGCCGCGCAGTCCCCTCCATACATTCGCATCAGATTAAATTAAATTAAATTAGTGACACCTACAGAAATGCTTCCTGCTGGTTTTATGCACACACAAACATTACAACTGTCAAGGATAATGCAGCCATCAATGATACGGCAGAGAGGGGAAAAAAAGAGCGACTTCTAACATGGAAGGAAAACCAGAACGACAGAACCAGAACAATCTGAACAATCCAGAGTAAGAACCAGCCCTGGCAGAGCAGTCGTGGGGCTTGGGCAGGACACCGCGCGTGCTGACATGAGGTGAGACCATGCAGAGCACCAGGAAGGGGCCTGAGCACGGGCCGCAAGCCCACAGCTACAGAACCTGACAAACCCTCCACTGCTTCCTAAAATACTACAGCAGCTCGACTGCTTCAGAGAAAACAAGGGAGGAGCCGAGAGTTCTGGGAAACACAATTCACCCAGACCCTGGAACACTGAAAGGATTGCTGGCACAGGAAGGAATTAATAATATGGCCACCGTACCAGCAAGTACCCCCCGAAAAATCAGATTCATTTCCCATCACCTGCTTTAAGAGCAGGATTCCTGCTAAGTGGTTTTCCCCTGCGCAGACCCCCACTTCTCTGTAAACACACAAACAAAGCATTTGGCTTCCCGCAGTCGTAGGGTATGCAGTTGCTCGGAGAAGGGCTCGGTGCCTTTGACGTGATGCCAAGGTTGAATTCTTGCCACCCCATTTCCTCCCACGCTGCTTTCCCCGCTCCTGTGTGGGCTCCACAGATGAAGTGCCTTTAGCTGCCTCCCCACTTCACACAGCAGAGCAAGAACTTGAAAGTACCATTACATTGGAAGTAATGTAAACAGGGAGGAGGACAAGAGGAACAGAATTCCATGCTATCATTGTCCTCATGACAACTCTTCCACCTCTTGGATGCAAGCTGGCATCTCCAGCACTCCAAACGCCAGCCCCAGCACTGAACGTAACCCCAGAAAAGCACATTTACAGAATTACTGTGATGGTGTCACACCTATCTATGGGGGGAAAAAAGAAAACCTGAGCCAAGGACTGTCCTTATATGGTTGGGAAAGCACAAAGGTCACCTCAAGTCGTATATATAAATATATGCTAAAATCAAAGAGGTATAAAGGTAATATAAATAAAACCGTTTATAACCTGCTTCGTATTTAATGCTTGCCCAATACCCTTTGATAAATCCTAGGGCTTTAACAAAGGAAGGAAGCTTTTCACTGCTCATTACGGAGTGGGGAAGGTAAACCACAAGAGACTAGGACTGCTCAAGACATCAAGGATCAAGTCCAAAACAGAAGCCCAGGTCTCTTTGCCCAGCTCCTCCACTGCGAAGCACCCTGTAGGGCTGCTGCATTTAAACAGAGATACTATTGTTCGCTGTAAGCAAGGCGGACTCATTAACGCTTCTTTTAGGGCTATAAAATATATTTTTAAATACTTAAAGAAATAATCTGGAGGAAGTGCTAAAGCTCTGAGCATATTTTCAAGATGTCCTAGGTTTTCCAGAGAGATTTGAGACCACCTGGATAAAACGCAGACCATCTCAACGGCTGCAGCACAGGAGCGCGTGGATGCCTCCAACCAACCCAGGAATGCAGCATGTGCAAACCCCCTGCCCTTGCTTCTCCTCCCAGATGGTTCTGTAAGGTAAATCTAAAAATGCTGTTAATTTGAATTACTCATGGACAGCAGAAACCTGAAACTATCATTTCCCACATGTTTTTAATGTGTGTGGGTGTTTATATGTGAACAACACTTGGAAACAGAGGAACCTGGTGTCTGTAGAGACACCTCCAGGAGAAGCACGCCAGCAGGAGCCCCGGCCAGCACCCACAGCACCTGCTCAACGAGTTCCACAAAGACCAGGGTCAGCACGCAGGTCCTGACCAAACTGTACCTGATCACCAAAGCTGATGGAGACAAACCACGTTTTCAGCTTTTCATTAGTCCAGTGGAGCAAGTGGATACTCAGCCTCTCCCCACCCTCATGAGCAACCCCCTCCAACACCACGAGCTGCCAGGAGAGGAACTTGGGGGCTGTCTGGGAGGAGCAGTGGGTTTTGGTGTTTTTTTCCAGTGGCACCTGTAAGTAAAGCCAGAAAAAAACACCGTGGAGGAGGATGTGAACACCATGGAGGTGTTCAAAGCCAGGTTAGACTTTGAGCAACCTGATCCAGTGGAAGGTGTTCCTCCCACGTCCAGGTGGGAACTGGATGAGTTTTAAGGTCCCTTCCGACCCAAATCATTCCATGTGTCTGTGATTCTACTATAATGCTGAGCCACAGGGGCAGAAGACAGAGTCAATACAGAGAACACAAAACAGGTACACACCAAAACACCGAGCAGAGCCCTAGTTTTACCAAATGCAAATGCATCAAAACAATGGAGGATGCATTTTATACTATAGGTAAACTTTGCAAGACAACTCTAGTTTTCCATAGGATCCAGTCAGCCTTGGATTGCCTCAGACAAAATAAAACTGGAGGAAGTAAAGAGGTAGAAGAAATAGGTTTCTTCATTCTCATTGTCAGAAGAGTTATCACACAGTGAGTGTTTCACAGGATCCTAATAACTGCAGTGTGGGCTTTAAAATGAGTTTCAGTGGGGAAAAATATGAACCAAGACAACTCCTGTCATTTCCAAGAGGGTTCAAGGCACACCTCAACGTGCCCCTGCAGCCTACAAAGCCAGACGGGTCCTGGGCTGCATCCCAAGCAGTGGGATCAGCAGCCAAGAGAAGGGACTCTGACCCTCGGCACTGGTGAGACCAAACCTGGAGCCCTGTGTCTAGTTCTGGAAGCACATGAAGGACATGGAGCTGTTGGAGTGAGTCCAGAGGAGGTTACAGAGATGATCCAAGGACTGGAGAACCTCCTGTATGAGGACAGGCTGAGAGAGTTGGGGTTGTTCAGCCTGGAGAAAAGAAGGCTGTGGGGAGATCTTAGAGCAGCTTCCAGGACTGAAAGGGGAAACCCTTGGAGGGGCTCCTGACCAGAAGCATAGGGAGAGGACGAGGAAAAACAGTTTTCAGCTGAAAGAGGGGAGATTGAGATGAGATCTCAGGAAGAAATGTTTTGCTGTAAGGGTGAGGAGGCCCTGACCCAGGCTGCCCAGGGAAGCTGTGGCTGCCCCATCCCTGGAGGGGTTCAAGGCCAGGTTGGATGGGGCTTGGAGCCCCTGATCCAGTGGGAGGTGTCCCTGCCCATGGCAGGGGTGGAACTGGGTGGGCTTTAAGGTCCTTCTAACCCTAACCATTCCATGATTCTATGCCTGCTGCAGTTTGCCATCCTGAGCTCAGAGACGGTGCCTTTCCCAGGACTGATCAAGCTCCCTCCCTGAGCAGGGTGGTCAGCCGTGGCACACCACAGTGAAGCTGGAGGAGCCCCAGGCTTCCATGTTTACATCCAGGCCTCTTTTCCCCTGCATGAAGCCAAAGGGATATGCTCTGAGCCCAGTCCCGGTGATCCCTGGCACGGGGCAGGTGGCAGTGGTTTGGTTACCCGGTGCTACATGTGATCCGCACGAGCTACAGCAGACACGGAGTTTAAAGCCAAAATGAACATTTGTTCTACAACAAAACACGCTGCAAATGATCCTTAACAAATTTTAACTGTTGGTACCATCAGCTAAGAGCACAGTAACATCCCTCGCAGCCTGGCATTCTTGCAGGCTCCGTGCGGCTGAACACGAGCGGCAAAGCAGAGAACCGTGTTTTGTATTTGGGTATAAATTACAGACCTGAGGAGGCAGCTCCACTCCTTCCTGCATCACCTCCTTCACATTTTTCAGCCCATTAGATTTCTTCCTGTTTAGCTGCTTTATTTTGGTTCCTTGCTGCAGAAAATCATTCCACATTCCCCACGCAGCGAAGCCGAATAAATAATCGCAAAACCTCCATGCGAAAACTTGGGGAGCTGTTCTGTAGAGCAGAGAGGCATCAGCAGATAGAGACAACTTGAGGCAACCGGAGAGTTGGGATTCTGTGTCAGCCTGACACACAGGGGAAATAACCCTTTAATCCAGTGCAGTGTATTTCATTTACTGTAGTGTTATCCAGTTCGAAGATGTTATGAAAGGAATCCCCAGAGAGACTTAAGACTTCAAAACCAGCCTGAGTTTGAACTTAATTCCACCGTTGCAGAAGGCTGTAACCGTGGAAGATGACCTTTTCCATACCTGGCATGCCAGGAGCCATCCTGCCTCATAATGTCATGCCAAATTAGAATATTCGCTTTTTGTTTTACTCTGGATTTTGTCTTTTCTTTTTAATTAAAATCATCTGTCACTATTAATGAATAATACAAAAAAAAAAAATCTGTAACACGAACAGATTAAAACCAGTGATGTTAAGGGAGATGAGGAAGCCAAAATCATAGAATCATAGAATAGTTTAGGTTGGAAGGGACCTTAAAGAACATCCAGTTCCACCCCCTGCCTTCTCTTCTCCAGGCTGAACAATCCCAACTCTCTCAGCCTGTCCCTGGATGGGGGTCGCTCCAGTCGGGTAATGAACAGAGGGACCTTCACCTCTGTGTGAGTTCATCAGCCCCAGGTCAGGACCAACCAAGTATCAATGCCATCTCCTCGCTGCTCATCACCCATTGGAAACAAACGGATGAAAAATACCTTTAGAGTGCATAGCTCAAAATTGCTTGGGTGCCAAGGTCATCCTGAATAAAAGTTCAGATACGTTTTAAAAACAAGACCCTAAAACCATGTTAGCGAAGCAGAAGCTGCAAAACGCTCTGTGACATCAAGGATGGAAGCACACAGGCTGATCTTCAATCAACCACTGGAGTTTCTCTGATAACTGGCCACATCCTGCTTATCAAACCAGGTGCAGAAATACCAGTTACGCATGTTCTCTGGTGTTAATCCCATCCATGGACTTTGCTATACTGAGGCGAATGGTAAAAGACTAGTTCTCACTCACTGCATCTCACAATTTAGACTGCAAGCGTAATTAAACATCAATTTGTGTTTTCCAAAAATATGGTTTCCCCAATATACTAAACAAATACATATAAAATGTCTTCATAATGTGAAATTATTTTCCCTGTTGAAGCAGTACAGACAGCTTTATTGTATCACTAACAGATAGAAATGTTCAGTCAGCAATGTTGAAAAAAATGTAAACGAAAACTGTCACAGGTACCTCGCTTTCTGCTCCCTACACTTTCTAATGTCTTACTGCATGGTAGTTAAGTGAAAAATCTTTTTTACCTGACTTAGTGAGAAGCTCATTTACTCATGCAAATTTAAAACCAAGTGTCATAATGCAATGAAATTATAAAAACATATCAAAAAGAAGTTAGCGAGTCACTAAATTTAGCTCCTAATGGAGTTCAGTCTGTCTTACACTGTTGTATGGTAATGGAAGCAGCTCCAGCGCTCTGTAAACATCGGAGCACAGATCAGGAACTGTCGTGCATGCATGAGATTCTGGAGGGAACCCTGCAAGCTCACAGTTTGCCAAACCTCAACCTAAGAGAAACTCAGATTTTGATCCCAGCAAAGGCAATAAGGATGCTCCGCAGACAATAAATCAAACTTCATCGTGATGAGCTCTGTGTATACTCTGGGTTCTGCAAAGCCACTTTGCAAACTCTGGTGCCAGCACAGACCTGGGATGTGCTGGGGGTGCTGATTCATGAGAAGCTCGACATGAGCCGCGAATGTGCTCTTGCAGCCCAGAAACCAACCGTGTCCTGGGCTGCATCAGAAGAAGCATGGCCAGCAGGGCCAGGGAGGGAATTCTGCCCCTCTGTTCCTCTCTTGTGAGACCTCATCTGTCCAGTTCTGGAACCCTCAACGTAAGAAGGAGATGGAGCTGGTGGAATGGGTCCAGAAGAGGCTACAAGGATGATCCGAGGGCTGGAGCACCTCCTATACAAGGACAGGCTGAGAGAGTTGGGGTTGTTCAAGTGAAGAAGAGAAGGCTCCAAGCAGACTTTATAGTGACCTGTCAGTACCTGAAAGAGGCTACAAGAAAGCTGGGGAGGGACTGTTTACAGAGGCTTGTGGCAATAGGATGAGGAGCAATGGGTGTAAACTGGAGAGGAGCAGGTTTAGACTGGTCATAGGGAGGAATTTCTTCATTGTGAGGGTGTTGAGGCCCTGGCCCAGGTTGCCCAGGGAAGCTGTGGCTGCCCCATCCCTGGAGGGGTTTGAGGCCAGGCTGGATGGGCCTTGGGTAGCCTGATCCAGTGGCATTAGAAGAGGAGGTTGGAACTAGATGATCTTTAGGGTCTCTTCCAACCCAAACTATTCTATGATTTGCCTACTTTCACTTGCCAAAAATCCAGGAGTAAGCCAAGAAGCCAAGGGTTAAAGAAGAAGAAAAAAGAGGACACGGGTCAGGATGCGACTAGTCCATCTAGTAGACCTCCAGCATTTATCAAAATCAAAGCACCGATCAGGCCCTGTGGGAAAACGACACCTCTGCAGACAAACTGGCTTCAGATATAAGGAGGCCTTTTCCTAATGATTACAATGTCCATGCCCTTGCCCATCACCATGGCCTTGGGGCTGGGTCCCAGCCACAGGCCTCTCCATTCACCACTGGGGCAGCTGTAGGCAGGGGGAGGAAAACCCCATACAAAACCCCACCGGCTGCCACCTGTGTGACCACGGCTGAAGCAAATGCCCTGAGAAAGGAAGGAAAGAAGGTTCCTCATGCTTCCTGACCTAGCAGAAAATCGTGACAATAAGGATCTCTGAGGAGAACAGGTGAGGAAACTAATGGAAAAACATCAGATTGGATTAAGGGCCGTGTCCAAGGTTTACAACCAAGTCTCCAGGCAAGTTCACTGACAGTCCCTCATTGATCCACAGGTCATCAGAAACAAAAACCAGCAATTCTAGAAAATAGCACTTGTTGTGAGACAAAACCCCACCCTGTCCCTACATACAGGTGAACAGACACCTTCCCACATGAGAAGAAATCCACTCACTCATCCACCCTCACCCTCTTACACACAGCCTGGCAGAAGGAACCGGGGAGGTCATAGAATGCCAGGTTGGAAGGCACTTAAGGGATCACCTGGTCCAACCTTTTAGGTGATCTACAGTTTCAAAGAGATGGCCCAGCACCCTGGCAAACTGATGGGGAGTTTATTCCAATGTTTCACTCTTCTCACGGTGAAAAAATTTCTTCTGGAATCTCCCCAGGAGCAACTTATCCCCATTACTCCTTGTCTCTTCCATGTGACTCCTTGTAAAAAGGGAGTCTCCATCCTCTTGACAGGCACCAAGCTACTGCTCCATGGTAATAAGGACTACCCTAACCCTTCTCCTCTCAAGGCTGTGCAAACCCAGTCTCTCCACCTTACTTTGTACGGTGGGTTTCCTGCTCTGCTGATCATATCAATGGCCTTTCTCTGGACCCTCTCCAGATGTCTCACAAAAATGCTTTAAGTCATTTGTGAGGTTCTGCACCCTTGCTGGAGCTGAGGGACATGGCACTGTTTTGCTCCCTTAGATCACCACGGTTCATTTTATTTTTATCCTGAGTTAGTTATGGATCAGGATTTGCAGAAGACAAAACACCACACTGCAATCATCCAGCGTGCCAATTAAAGTGAAAGATACCCTGGAAATTAAAATTAAATGCTGTATCTATGAAAAGAAACAGGCAGCTTCCTCAGAACCAACACAAAAGCTCATATTACGGGAACAGGACGGTGGCAGACCAAAATCCCACCCGGAGCAGTTACATAACTCCCTGCCATCCTGCACATCTGCATCGCGCACATCTCCAACGCATCGGGCACGGTTTTGCACATTTATCATCAAGATTTATTGAAGTCGATTCCATAAATTTCATTTAGTTGTTCACTGCTGCTATTTGTTACCAAGGCAACAAATGCACTTTGCCCAAGCTGTGCGGTAAATCATGATTGTTTGAAATTTGGGGGTCCCTGCCCCTCATGCTGCACAGTGGTAGCACCTCCCAATGCAAAATCCAGCACCGGCTTGGTGGCAGCGATAATTAGCAACAGATTTCATGAGGATTTTAAAGAAAAAAAAAAACAACAAAAAACCTAACTCAGGCTCTGGAAGACAAATGCAGAATGAAAGCAGCAGCCCGTGGGCCGCCGGCAGGGAGATGGGATTCATGCGAAGCCCCTCGCCCGTCTCATTTACACCTCAGATGGCTGGGGGGTGAGAAATCGATTCGCGGGTTCAGGAGGAGTCGGAAGGCTCTTTCTGCAAAAGATAATGACAAGGCAGTTGTCTTCTCATCGCAGTTGTTGCAGAAAGGACTATGGCAACAGCAAGGGAAACTGGAATGCAAGGGGTTTACAAACATTGCACCTGCACCTGAATGTCCCCCTGCCGCGGCATCCGATGGCTCTGCTTCAACAGGGGATATGGAGCAAGCCCCAGGCACAGAAAGAGCCCCAAGCACAGAAAACTTGCAGGCAACTTTGGAAGAGTTCAGCTCAGGAAAGGATAAGGTCTTGGTCTCAGCAGGGATCAGTAGTTCAGTTCTCAGCAGCTGAACTGCAGGAGGGGGACTGGCCCAAGCAAAATGCAGAGCAGGCATTACTGTCCAAGTTTATTCTGTTCTCAAAGTAGCATCCAAGCTGTCCCATCCACACCACCACAGCAGTGCTGAAGACACGCTGGAGCACCTAGAGGCACCTTGTCCTCTGTACCGTGAGCAGAGGCAGCATGAGCCACAGCAAAGCCCATCGTGGCTGGCTAGGACCACTAAAGCATCTTTTAAATCAAGGGCAGTGAAAGAAGAGACCACGACTGCAGGAAGGCAGAAATCAGACGCTAGAGACCACGCCAACAAACACTCTGTGCTCCTCAAGACTCCTCCCGGGAAAAGCCTCACGCAAAAAGCCATTACTTCAGCATTTCTAAAAATGAACCCAGTCCCACATGCAATGCTGATATTTTAATGGGACACAACAGGCTTTGGAAGACAATGCAATTATTGTTGTTTATCAGCCATAAGCAAATATCCGTGCCACGCTGCCGACAAACCTGTCACACTGGTGGTGTCCAGTACAGACCCAACACGAGACTTCAGGGTGCAAACAATGCTCACAGCTTCCCAGCCCAGTCCCAGGAGCTCTGTGCCACCGTCGACCTCAGAGGAGCCAGCCCTGGTTCATCCAGAGCACGGGAAGCTGCAATCCTTCCCCTTTTTGCCTTTACTTTCAGCAAGTTGCTCTCCAACCCTCTGTTGGGTAGCACGTTCCCCTCGATCCATACTTTATTCCCAGAGTGATCAATAACGACGGCATCCCTGATGACAAAAGCCCCTGGTTCTGCTGCTTTCAGCCTCAGAAACACTTAAAAATTGTTTGTTTTGTAAGCACAAGGCCGTATTTAAGGGGAATATAGAATTTGCAACAGCAGGCTGGGTCAATGGTGCAGCAAGGCAAGATGAGATCTCCAGCAGAGGGGCTGGGTCCAGCACTCCTGCAAATGGGAAAACAGCCTCACGCTGCTCTGGATTCACTGCAAAACACAGGAAACGTGGAGAAAGCTCCTGACCCTCAGCGTAACAAACTCCTCCAGCTATAGGAACTGACTGCCTTGTTAATACTATTATTATCAGGCATATTTGTCCCCTTCTCCCCTTCGCTGCAACAACTGGTGGTTGAGATGCACATCTGGCGTTCAGAGCTGTGACACTGCTGTGATGGGAGTGGGATAGATTGAAATGAAACAGCATCTCCTCCAGCTCCATGGCAGAGAGCCCTCTGTCTGGCACATTACAAAGCCAGAGTCGGGCAGCACCGTGTCAGTCTGGGTGCAACCACCACCCCAGGCAGAGATGCCACCCGAACACAACCTTGTTAGGGTGAGAGCAGCAAAGCGAACACCATCTTCTCCTTAAGCTGAAAGAGGGGAGACAGAAATCTCAGGAAGCAATGTTTTCCTGTAAGGGTGCCTGGCCCAGGTTGCCCAGAGCAGTGGTGGCTGCTCCATTCCTGGAGGCGTTCAAGGTCAGGTTGGATGCGGCTTGGGGCCCCTGATCCAGTGCACATGAAAAATAACATGATCCAACTTCTTGTTTTACACTCCCACACATGGAAAGCAACACAAAGGTTGCAGTCCATGAATTGTCCTGTTCTCTCAGGAATGGTGTCTGAAATGTACAGTCCTGCATTTGGACAACAGCTGGAGAATATTCCCACAGCGCTAAAAACACCAAAGATCAGAATATTTTCCAGTTAGCAGCACAAAAGCATGGAGAGGGTATAAATAGCCTTTGAGGAGGATGTATAAATAGCTATAGGTAACATTTGTGTGCTATAAAAATCTTCCTGTTTTGGCCCAGCTTGCCTTTCCCAGCGCTCTGCTTGTGCTTTGGAGAGCGGCTTCCCCTTCCCATCAGTTAGCACACTGGGGAGAGGACAGGGACTCCTCCAAATCCCCTGCTACACCCTCAGAAGAATGGCAAGTGAATGAATTTCCTTTGCCAGTTGTTTAAAAGAGACCAAGGTTGATGGGATATCTTAAGCTAGATCTTTCCAGGATTCACTGGCATCGGTGCCTTGGGGCTGTGGTCTGTGACTTGCTGTCTGCCTTAGACACCAAAATAAGCAACCGCGTGCATGCACATGGGTCCACGCACACCTCACGCTTGCGCTTTCCCTCCAAGATAAATACTATCTGCCCTCTGAAGTACAAACCACGAGCTGCCAGCCTCCGAGTCAGGGAAAACACATCGGAGCGCAGCCAGTGTGTGTGCATGTGACACAGCATCTGCAAATCACGCCATCCCCCTGCCTCCCACCCACCCTCCCGCTCGCCGGGGCCATTCTTACCAGCCAGTAGAGGAGAAAAACGCTCTTAAAAAGACCTAATTTTCCTTCCCGGTTATTTGTGGGCAGTGCAGCCCTTGGGTGTGCACAGCCAAAGGAGCGCTCCCTGCTCCAAAAGGGAATTTTACAGGGATAGGCTTGGCTCAGCAGGGCTGTCCCCTCTCCTCTGCCGCAGCATCAGCAGCCCCAAGGATGCTCCAGCCCAGCCCTATCACTCCCAGCATCTCCTCCCTGGTTCTCTCTCAGCTGAAGCCGAAGCCTGGCACATCCATCTGGTCATGATCTTGCTTCGCATCCCTCTCAAAACCCCTAACAAGGGCACAGCGAGCCCAGGGAAGGAGCGACCCTCTCCTGCGCTGCTGGGAAGCGAGGCTGCGGAACACAGTGACGAAGCGAGAGTGCTGGCACAGCTCGTGTACCACCCGGGGAGCAGCTCCCCGTGGTGTGCAGGTGGCTCCTTTGAGTCCTGATTATTTGTCAGCTTTGCTTCTGACTGGCGCTGTGCTGGGGCCAAACTCTGCAGCGAGCGGGTCACCCCATCGAGCAGCACTCTCCAAAGGGGCTCTTGGGCTCCTGCAGGATGGGAATGTTCAGCCTGAGCCTGGGGGCACCGCTGCATCTCTCACTGCCCGGCAGCACCCCCAGGTGCCTTTCTAGCAGAGGCTCCTCATCACTATTTAAAGAATGATGCCCCAGCAAAAACCTTGTACTGCAAGGAGAGCTGCAGACTAGAGAGATCAGAAAAATTCCTGTTGAAAACACTTGTGTTTAAAAACATCAATACATCAAGGCCAAAACGTTGTGCAGGAAGATGCCAGTTTCAGCAGAACCTCACCAGGAATGTCCAGTAGATCCAAGACAAGAGCAGCTCCCAGCACCATCTCCCAGCCAGGAAGGTCCAGGTCCAAGTGCCAGCTGTGAATGGCTCCAAGCAAGCACCCTCTCCCACACCTCTTCTGGGGTAAAGTGCATGGAGTAAATCCATCTGAGATCAAACAAAGGCACAAGTGTACAGACAAGACAGTAGAGGAAGGACATGGAGTTGTTGGAGAGAGTCCAGAGGAGGCCATGGAGGTGATCTGAGGGGGCTGGAGCACCTCCCATATGAGGGAGAGTTGGGGTTGTTCAACCTGGAGAAGAGAAGGCTGCAGGGACACCATAGAGCAGCTTCCAGTATGGAAAGTGGCTCCAGGAAAGCTGGGGAGTGAGACAGGGCAAGGGAGGAACAGTTTTAGGCTGCAAGAGGGGAGATTGTGAGATCTTAGGGAGAAATGTTTTGCTGTGAGGGTGGGGAGGTCCTGGCCCAGGTTGCCCAGAGCAGTGGTGACTGCCCCATCCCTGGAGGGGTTCAAGGGCAGGTTGGATGGGGCTTGGAGCCCCTGATCCAGTGGGAGGTGTCCCTGCCCATGGCAGGGGTGGGACTGGATGGGCTTCGAGTTCAATTCCAATCCAAACCATTCCATGATTCTATGAAACTGCTGTCTGTCTCCAATCCGCTCCTCCACAGGCAGGTAACAACAGCTACCCCGGTCCCGTGCTCCTAGACTGGGAAAGCTGGAGAGCACAAGACTCCCCTGGGGAATATCGGCGTCCTCCAGCTCATCACAGCGGCAGCTGGTTAGTCTGGCCTTTCTCCACTTTGCGCAAACCCTGCTTTAACTCCTCCAGCATTTCAGGCACATGTGTGTTTCAGAATCAGGTTTTAGTCCCTCTGCTCCATGTGCATGAGTGTGTCTGTACACCACAGGGACTGTTCGTATTTGTGGGAGAATGAGGGAGCTAATTCAGAGCTTTGGTGAGATGAAAGGAAAAACCTTAATTAAAATAAGTTTTAAACCCCATCAAGATTTTTTTATCTCATTCAGATTAGCAGTCGTCCTAGTATTGCACTCAGAATCCAAATGCACTGCTTCTCTCCAGACATTGTGGGCTTTGCTCACAAAGCCCTTAAGACACTAAAAACCATGCCAACCTAATAAAATAAAAATGGGTGTGAAGTACCTCTGACAGTAACTAAAATTACACAGACTTCCTCAAAGAATGCCCTGATTTCGTAAAAATAAATTCCTTCCTCCTGTCCCAGCATGGAACAAGTCCTCCTGGAAGCAAACGACCATTCATGTAGGGGACAAGCAGCAGTTCTTCTTGCATTGGAAAGCTGCCAGTGAGAGGGCTTGGTTCACACACAGAAAGGACATTTCCTTGCAAATCCTTCAGAGCAGGCAGGCATGCAGGGGAGCAAGTGGACAGAGAAGTTATGACACCACCCACTGGATCACGGGCTCCAAGCCCCATCCAGCCTGGCCTCGAACCCCTCCAGGGATGGGGCAGCCACCCCTGCTCTGGGCACCCTGTCCCAGGGCCTCCCCACCTCACAGGAAAACAATCCTTCCTAAAATCTCATCTCAATCTCCCCTCCTTTAGCATTAAACCTTCTACATTACCTTATACCTGCACTCCCTGATCCAGAGCTCCCCTCCAGCTTTCTTGCAGCCCCTTCAGGTACTGGAAGGTCACTCTAAGGTCTCCTCAGAGCCTTCTCTTCTCCAGGCTGAACAACCCCAACCCTCTCAGCCTGTCCTCTTTGAATGCTTGCAACACTTCCATGCATTCCAACAGAGATGGAGTAATGAGAGATCACTGGCGCATGAGAAATGCAGTTTATCCTCCCAGTTCCCCAGCCCCTGACTTCGCTTTCTCCACCGCTGCTACCTGCAGCCCCTGGGCAACCACCAGCCCCGTCTGCAGAGAGCTCTGTGCAGTTTCCGAGGGCATGTGGCAACAGGCTCGCACAAACCCAGTTTGACAATGAAGAATGAGCAAATAGCGGAAGAGTTTTTTTAGCATCATTCTAGCTTACAAAATTGCGTTAGACATAGGGAAAATCTGTCCTGCTCGGAGGTTCCTCCAGTGAGACCCATCGTTATCTTCCAGTCCGCTCCCTCCCTGTCATCCGGAAAGAATGGAATGGGCTTTGGGCTCTCGCTGCCAACACAGCCCTCTTGACCCTGCCTTGGGGTTGATGCAGCCTGGCTGGCTGTGCTGTGCAGTGAGGCCAGGAGGAGAAACCGCAGCGCTTCCCAGCAAACCCTGCTGGCTGACAGCCTCCTGCTCTCTCTCCTCGCCCCACAGCAGCCCAAGCGCATCATCCATATCACATCCCAGGTACCATCAGCCGGATACAGAGTTTGCTTTAAGGAAAAGAAGAACCAAATCAATTTCTTGGGAGGATAAACTTGCAGCTAAAGGGAAAAACTACAATTACACTTTTCAGCCATGAAAAGTAAATCAGATGGTGCTGAAATCCCAGCAGAAAACACAGATTAATTAAAGTCTGCACTTTCTAAATCTGTTATTCAACTAAACACAGCTGTTAAAAAAATGATGCCTTTGCTGTAATTTTCATGTACA
This sequence comes from Coccyzus lansbergi, assembly GCA_033558105.1. Taxonomy (NCBI): domain Eukaryota; kingdom Metazoa; phylum Chordata; class Aves; order Cuculiformes; family Coccyzidae; genus Coccyzus; species Coccyzus lansbergi. The sequence continues at coordinate 452,952 of JAUMJK010000230.1, forward strand.
TTCATACCACTGAAATGCAGTGAAAAACATTATTAAGTGCGTTCAGTTGGCTGCTGAAGCTGTACAGGAGAAGAAAGCACACATATATATTTAATTACGGTAAGGACTGTTATATCTAAAAGAAAAAAATTTACTTGGGAGCTCACATGCTGTCTCCAAAGAAGGGATCACATCTGTCATGATGGGGCGAGAGCAGAAGGGGAACCTTGAGGTGAAGCAAACCAGCATGGGATGGGAGCTCCAGGTGCTCCCTCTTCCTGCATCACCTGTCTGTGCCTCCGACACGCACCATCCATCAGCCAGACCCCAGCACTCTGGCTGGTGCAAACCCACTCATCCTTCCAAGCACTTTTGGCCATCTGTCCATCACAGGCATTGCTTCCCAGTTCCACTGATTCCATTAATCCTCATACATTTTAAGTTCTTGCATGATAACCCCCTCCCACATAATCGGTTTCTTTACAGAGGCTCATCTAAAACCCAAGGAGGTGAAGAGAGGCTCACGCTGAACCCTGCCAGCTTCGGACCCTGCTCCGCTTCCACACGGAGCCAATTTATTCCTCTCGGTGCTGGGAAGATGGACCAAGAGCCAACCAGCCAGCCCCTCAGTGCTCCCCTATCTCCTCCACACAGGGTGGGAGACGCTGGCAGAGCACAGACCCTGCTGACAGCCCATCATGACACGCCTGAAATAAAAGCTTCCCTTTGCTTCTTCCCTCCTTCTCTCCAAGTCTACATCAGCGATCAAAGCAGAGAGCTCCTTGCTTTGTCACAGAGGGAAGCAGAATTGCCGTGATGTGAATGCCACCTAAAAAGCAATCCAGCTCCATCAGCACAAACTCAGTGTCCAGCCACAATGCAGCCGCTCCTCACCTCTGGAAGAAAAAATAACACTTGAACCTCTGCAACGGGAGAGGCATGGGGAGCCCTCGCTGCCTTCTGAAATCATTTAAGCTTAAAATATAATTAGCATGATCTAATACAGTAATATATTAATATAGGCAATAGCTCCTCACTGTGATATCAGACTGTAAAGCCTCTTGGAATCCAGACTCGCCATCACTGCAGTCAATGGTGAGATGATGACAACACTGTCAGTGACGCGGGATTGCAAGTATTCCCATCAGAATAAGAGAATCATGGAATGGTTAGGGTTGGAAGAGGCCTTAAAGCCCATCCAGTTTCAATCCCCTGCCATGGGCAGGGACACCTCCCACTGGATCAGGCTGCTCAAAGCACCATCCATGCTGCATTAAACACCTCGAGGGATGAGGCAGTCATGCCTTCCCTTGGAAACCTGGGCCAGGGCCTCCTCACCCTCACTGTAAAACATTTCGTCCTGATATTCAGTTTAAATCTCCCCTCTCTTAGTTTAAAACTAGTCTCCCTTGACCTGTCACAACAGGTGTTGATCCAGAGCCCCTCCCCAGCTTTTTTGGAGCCTCTTTCAGGACTGGAAGCTGCTCTAAGGTCTCCTCAGAGCCTTCTCTTCTCCCGGCTGAACAATTCAAACTCTCTCAGCCTGTCCTCGTACAGGAGGTGCTCCAGCCCTTGGATCATCTCCATGGCCTCCCCTGGACTCACTCCAACAGCTCCATGTCCTTCCTGTGCTGAGGAGTCAAGAGTTGCATGCAGGACTGGCTGGACTGCCCATGGTGGATCCCAGTGTCTCTACAAGACAGCAGCCACCAGTGTGCACTGGTCATCTTGAAAGAACACGTTACAATATCTGGAACTTCAGTTATGCTTAAAGTGTAGCGGGTCCTTATTTGCATTCAACCTGCAATAAAATCGCTCGATTTTCATTCCCCTCCATCATTTTTCTTGAGGAAAGCAAAATTGGATGGGAAAAAATATCTTCAAATGTGGAGAGGCTGTTTAACAATGTCCTCAGGTCCAAGGAGACCCCCTCGAATTCCCATGTGGCAACAGGCAGTCAGCTAAGTGTTGAATAAACTGGTCCAAGCAACTACTCCATGATTTGACAGATAAACATTCTTCTCGGTAGGTTTTATTGTCACCAGCTTTTGCATAAAACACCTTCCTGCATCTGCTTATTGCTCTTCTACCTAATCGACCCAACCACATCAAGCACACACCTTTTGCAAGTTCCTGAAATGTGATCGAGTCAAAGACAAAACACTTAAAGCCAAGGAGCAATCAGTAAAACAGAGGAGCTGTGTTTTTCCAGGGATGAGCAGCATGCACTCACAGCAAAGCACTTCCTGTAACCTTCCATTACAGGGTAAAGGTTTTCATAAAAAGAAATGAAAAGAGCTCACATTTTGATCTTTTCCCAGAGCCTGACACGGTTTAATTAGCTTCATCTCGTTATGTAAACTGGAGAAGAAAAAAGCACACCATTAAAGCAATATCCCACTGGCAAATGAGACAACCTTGACACCAACTAAGATATTTTCTTGGAAAAGTCTCCCCTGCCAGCACTGCAGCTTCCACACCTCTTCCACATCCCAAGGTCTCCACCAGGGCACCTCTGCCAGCTGCCTGGCTCAAGTCAAGAGCATCGCTTGGTTTCTCTTCCCCTCCAAGCAGCTGTGATCATGCCAGGAGGGAAAAAAAAACCCAAGCTGGATGTGGACTCGGGTCTCTTTAGCCCCAGATCATTCACCGTGATCTTTGGAAAAGATCAACTGGAACTCAGCGGTGCCGTAACACTCCCCCCTCTGTTAAAGTACATACCTTTGTAATAACACACTTAGAATTCAATAAGAAAAGCGAGAATTACAAACAAGGTGTCCATAATGAGCCTCAATATAATTATTAAACCAGATAGAGTAGGCCTGGGTTTCAATACAAGGAATTTATTTGTACCTTAATGATAATGAAATGTAAAAAGCAGCTGTAATTTCCGCTGAAATGTATTGCAGAAAGTCAACTCGGTGCACGTCACTTTGTTAAGACTATTCTTATTATTGTGTTTGCAGTGACAGCAAAATGCTTCTTAGTTCCAGCTCCTGGGATATATAAAAATATGATTAGAGCACTATAACAATACAACAATGGATTAATTTGCCCAACCATTACATTTGGATCTGAAAGACTTTTATAATTTATTTTACCACTGAAAGGTGGTTATTTCAGGATCCTGGCTCATAACAAGTAGCTCAGTGCAGCGTTTTGGAATGGGGTTTTTTTTAATCTATTCCAGCAATGCTGTGAGGTGACATCTCACTGCTTTGCCTGTCCCTAGCACTTCGTGTCGAGCCCTCTGCCTTGCTGGGTCTGGTACTTCAGCTCTGGGGCCGCGTTGCTGACCCCAAGGGCATCGCACACCCCACAGCCTGCAGAACAACCTTTAAGATCCCGGAGATCAAATAAACCTAACACTGCCAAGTTCACCACCAAACCATGTTCCTAACCAGCACATCTACACAACTTCCATAACAAGAACCCCTAGAGCACACAAACCAGACCTCTAAAAGCACGTGCCATGCAAATACAAGAAAACACCCTGTCATCCAGACTATTGCAAGAATAAAGAGGAGAATCTGTCATCTGCATTAAGCCTCTCATGTTCCACTTCTAAATATTATCCAAGCCACATCAGTACAGCACCGATAATACTAAAAGTTAACCCTGAATTTAAAAAAACAAACATTTCCCTATTTAATTTGAAATACATGCAGTGTCTAAGAGTAGACAGGAGCAAGATTTGACCTTAGAATATATTCGCAAGATTAAAAATTTACTTAGATATTTTTATTCTTCGTGAGAAGGATCATAGAATCCTAGGTTGGAAGAGACCTTTGAGATCATCGGGTCCAACTGTACCTGCTCACTACTAAATCAGGTCCCTAAACACTTCACTTACCCATCTTTTTACAACAAGACAGTACTGATCTGCGCAAAGAACAGAAAGTGACTGTTTTGGGGATGCCCATCAGTATGACCCACACCAGAACAGGAGAGTGTAAACAGTTGATCAGTGTGGAGCAGCAGAGCCAACAAACACAGACCAAAGGTATTGAGAAATCCAGCCTGAAGGGCAGATGAGAGAAAGGAATGCAATGAAGAGCTCATCTGCTTAATGTTGGTAGGAGTCATTCTTACAATTGCAAGATTAGTACAGAAAAAACCAACGATTCTTAGCAAAATCATGTGCTGGCTCAAATCTGTGCCATTTAGAAGGGAGTGGAAGTGACCATTTTGGTCTGAAGTAGGGACCAGAAGAGGTCCCTACAAAAAAAAAAAAAACAAAAGCCCCAAGGACCTCAGTTCTGGTGGTACTAGAAACGAAGGCAATACATTCTCACCACAGACAGAGGGTCAGCCCAGCGATCAGAAGTGAAGACTGAACCAGAGATGCACAACTCCAGTGCAATACCATAGACAGGATGACCCAACAGACACACTAGACTCTGCTCCTGCCACCAGCTTGGTTTGCTGGACCCACAATTCACCTGGTAAGGTAAATCCCTTCCTTAATGCTTTGCTCCAATCCTGAACATTCCTCTGATCATAGAATCATAGAACAACCAGGTTGGAAGAGACCCACTGGATCATCGAGTCCAACCATTCCTATCAAACACTAAACCATGTCCCTCGGCACCTCATCCACCCGTCCCTTAAACTCCTCCAGGGAAGGTGAATCAACCCCCTCCCTGGGCAGCCTCTGCCCAATCACCCTTTCTGGGAAAAATTTTTTCCTAATGTCCAGCCTAAATCTCCCCTGGCGGAGCTTGAGGCCATTCCCTCTTGTCCTGTCCCCTGTCACTTGGGAGAAGAGCCCAGCTCCCTCCTCTCCACAACCTCCTTTCAGGTAGTTATAGAGAGGTATGAGGTGGTATAAATCCAGTCCTCTATTATTTCTCGCCAGGTGTTCCAGCTGCTGGGATTGGAGACCACCCTGCTCTTAGTGCCTCTCCCAGGAGAACGTCCCCGCATGGCTCAGTGGATTGTATTACATCTGCACTACCACATGTAGAAACACAAATACATCCTTAACCAAACACGGAAAGGTTGGCAAGACCTAGTTTAAGGCTGAGCTAAAGGAAAAGCCTTCCCACAGGGTTTCGAGAGGCAAGCCATGTATTCCAGGACCACCAGCACAACCACGAGCGGTCCAAGCCAGCTCTCCTGTCATCTGCCTGGTCATTAGGAGCACACAGGGTCTTGTCCTATGGGGACACAAAGGCAGAACAGATTTCTCCAACTGTTCTAAGCCCCTTACAGAGGAAGCTCAACACTGTTGAAGAGACCATCTTCTACAGGAACTACTTGATAGCTTAACGATATTATGGGAATAATTGTTATTTCTGCAAGTCAAGACCACATTCTCAGCTTCATACTCTCCCACTTGTCCTGTTCTCTTTGGACTACACTGTAAACTCAGACTGGCAGCCTCATTGACAGAAAAAGTCTTTGTTCTTGTTTTCAGTGCCAATCTCTGGCATCAGCCTGTGCTGCCCTGCACCCCTCCAACCACACTGTTTCTTCTCATCCACCCTGAACGCACCACATACGCCCCCAAGATGATGGTGCTGCCTGGGTTAAAAAGGAGAGACATTAATTCATTGTCTCTTTTAATTGCAGTGGCAAGGCAGAGAAAAAGAAAGTGCTGAGGGACACTTTATGTGCTCCTGCTCTCTACTTTTAGCCACCCCAGCTTGTCACGCCGCCACTCAGGAGGCACAGCACGCTGACACTGTGGAACTGAGAGCTGATGTAGGTCTTCCACGGAGTTAACCCATCACATACAGATAACCAACTTCATTTCTGGATCATTGCTTCCCTAATATCCTCAAGTTTTAGGCAAGGAGACTGATTATGTAGCAAATTGCCCAGGTCTTAGAATCATAGAATAGTTTGGGTTGGAAGGGACCTTAAAGACCATCCAGTTCCAACCCCTGCCATGGGCATGACATCCCACTAGATCAGATCTTGCAACAGACTGTTTTTTCCCTAAAGGAGATTTTAAGGGAGTAAGGAATTCATTTTCTCTTCATCTTCCTACCTAACTCCAGTTACCTTGTAATTAACTTCTATGCTTAATTTTGGGGTTTTACAAAGTGAATTTGGTCAAGTATAACACATTATGCTTTCTCACTGGAGAAGTAAGTAAACTACCAGAATCCTTCAGGTCACAATGGGTGCAGGCTCAGCAATGCGGCTGTTAAAGAGTGGCACTGTGCTTTTCTGGAAGGTCTCATGGTATCACTTTAATTAAAAATGTGGACCAGAAAAAGCCCACAAAGGATCTATTGCAGATTTTCTTCCCTGGAGACTTTGGGCCAGAAGCTACCAGGTGAGGACTGCGAACGGGACATACATTTGGCATCTTAAATGGGCACTGGGCAGGAAGGATGGATCTAAAAACTACATGAATTTTCAGAGGTTTTGAGCAGCCTGAAATAGAATCATGGAATGGCTTGGGTCAGAAGGTACCTTAAAGCTCATCCATTTCCACATCCCTGCCATGAGCAGGGACACCTCCCGCTGGACCAGGTTGCTCCAAGCCCCATCCAGCCTGGCCTTGAACACCTCCAGGGACGGGGCAGCCACCACTGCTCTGGGCAACTGTGGCTTGGATCTACTTGTTTATTCCACAAGGGGTTTGTCCCCTTCCCAACCTGTAGTGAGACTAGATGGTGGGATAGCAAGGATTTCAGAAGGGAATAGGAGGATAAAGGACAAATGCAGACATGTGCACACAGAGTCATCTTAAAACTCTCCCTGTCCTGCTTTCCATAGGAAATCATATGATCTTCCCATTCATTACTATCGGTGCTCTTGCTGGATTTGGATGATTGCCAAATCGCTCTTGTCGCCGAGAAATCCAAAACATCGGAGAGGTGATTCATCCAATGCCTTGACAGCTCTGGAGCTTGGCTAAGCGAGGGCGGGAACCCAAACCCCCAGGTACAGCGATGGAAGCCTCTGGGTAGCTGGAGCTGCTGACGCAAGTGCAGCCATCACCTCGAGCTGCACCTCTCCCGCACGCCTGCTGCATCACCAGAGGACTACTTGCTTCGCAGCAGCAGCAAACACAACTTTACCTGCATTTCCTTTGTCCGCACCACAGGAGCTCATCGTTGTAACAGAGCAAAACTGCATTTCCATCCTGGGAAAGCTCTTCCGTGTAGATGCCGTTTAAGTCTTGTTTGTATGGTGCTCACTCATCCAAAGAGTCGGCGACTGGAGAACAAGAGGGGCTTTGTACCTCCATGCTCTGCTATGTTAAAGATTGATTTAGCATAATGGTTTCAAAGAGATTAAAATCCAATTTTGTAAATCAAAGCAGGAACTGTACTGACTCACTTCTACAGCAGCGGAAAGGAACGTGTGAATTCTGAAAACGGCAGTCGCAGCACTGATCCGCGATTACTGCAGAGAAAGTAATTAACCAATCAAAACCACCGTTTAATAAGCTGTATTTTGCTGTATGCATCTGCTCTTTATCCTCACATCAATAACAAGATGGGATTTTCATTGGGCAAAGAAGAAAAGGCGGCGACTGAGTCAGCCTCAGCTTCACCTTCCAGTTGCCCTGCTCAGCGTGGAAGGGTTGTTTCTGGCCAAGCCAACGTAAGACCCTTTCTCCTCAAAGTATTTACCATCAATCAGGCTTCTGTTCTGCAGTTTTCCTCTTCTATCAGTTGCTTTAGCTCTAAACTTAATTTAAAAGGAAAAAAAATCCCTAAACATAAATGGATAAAGTAAGATAAACTGAGATAAAACATCTGGATTCCGTTGATGTCCTGAGAATTCCAACACACAAACTGCCTCCTTCAAGAAAAACACATTCCCTTTCATATCTGGTTTTGCCAATGGAGCTGTACAGAATAAAATCCACACATCCTGAATCATTTATAGTAAGTCTCGCTGATGGGTACGGCATCTTCTCCAGAATCATGCGACATGCTTGGCAGAGCCTGGCACTCACCGCGGGCACAAGCGGTTCTGTGATGCAGATAACCCAGGCTCATTAGATCCTCTGAACAAATTTCACATTATTCCTTACAAGCCATAAAGAAATCCTATCGCTAATTCGCATATGGAAAAGCTATCTGAGCTCTAAACAACACCTGAAGATTTACACCAACATGTAAGATGTCTCCAATATTTTTATTATTTTACATCGATGGGTGGGGTTTGGTTTTTTTAAATTTTGGTTCCTTTGAGAGGACAGATATCAGCATTTTCCCTGGCAAAGGCAGTTTTGGTTATGCTACTGATTTCTAACCTAAATCAAAGACGTGTTTCGCATCTATCAGCATTCCCCAGCTCTGAAAAATCCATTCTACAAAATCCCTGCGGAAAGAATCATGGAATCATTAAGGCTGGAAAAGACATCTAGCCCAACATCACCGTGTTGACCGAATCATGTCCCAAAGCACAACATCTACACATTTTTTTGAACCCTTTCAGGGTAGGAGCTCCTTTCTGGGAGCTGCAGATAGCTCATTACAACCTCCTTTTAGGTAGTTGCCGAGAGTGATGAGGTCTCCCCTCAGCCTCCTCTTCTCCACACTAAACAACTCCAGGCCCCTCAGCCGCTCCCACAACCCCTGTTCTCCAGCCCCTTCCCCAGCTCCATTCCCTTCTCCAGACATGTTCCAACCCCTCAATGTCTTTCTTGTAGAGAAAGGTCCAAAACTGAACTTAGGATTTGAGATGTTGCCTCACCAGCACCAAGTCCTGATGCGGCTCAGCTGGGAAACAGGAAAGGGAAACGGAAGGAAACATTTTTTTCCTTCTTCCCCACCAACACGCATACCAAATACCAACATCCTTTAATCAGCAACTCCTCCAAACCCCCAACACTGCAATTGTGATGGGTATTCCACCTAATCCAGAAACAGAAGAAGAGCAACCACCTTGGCCACCCTGTGGCCACTCCCAATCCATGTGGATTTCTCTCGGTGCTGAGCCAGTTCTCGATGTCTCACGCAGCCTGTGACCATGCGGTGATGGACACAGTGCCAGCTGACAGGGAACTGTCCTAACTCCAGCCAGCGCTTCCAGTTCAATTCCAGAATTTAACAGTCAGAGAGGACAATCTGTCTGATCATGCTTGTAAAGCCAGCAAAAAGAAACTCTTCTCCTCTTTATTTTCCCTGGAAAATCATGATAAACGCTTTAGAAGCGTTGCCTCAGCTTGCTTCTGTCCCTCAGCACTCACTCTTCTCATCACCAAGAAACTCCAACACGTGGCAGTGACTCTCACTTCACCTTATCCTGTTGCTTTCATCTCCGATCAAGTTAAAAGGAAAAAAAGGTGGGCTGTTATTTCAAGGAGAAAATGATTCTCCCCTGGGAACTCAACAGCTTTCCCAGCTCCTGCACTCGTGGGAGGGATCCCTTCTGTGAGCCCCTGGTTGCCAGAGACCCAGGACATCCCGTAGAACCCTGACATGAGGACCCAGGGAAAAGGTGCTGGACTGACAGACAGCCTGATGGGAAATACTTCCATAAATAAGAAAAATTAATATTGAAGTAAGACATTAATTAAGAAAAGATTTAACTTGGTCAGCTGACGTTCACTATTGGATTCCCGTGCGGGCATTTGGAGGGGCTGCACGTTAACAGCTCCAGTTTTCCAGGGAATATTTGATTCAATATCAGAAGTGCAGCTCCCTGTAAGATCCGTTTTGGAAATGAAGTCTGCAAAGGAAAACAAATTGCTACTTAAACTTTCTTCTATTTTCTATTTGCCTGCAATTTCCACCTCATTTACAGCCGTTTTATGTCTGCCCTTTTGTTTAGTTTTACCTTTGACATTCTCTAATTTCTCTTCAGAGGAACCCAATGCCCTCATGTTAAACTCACAATGTGCATAATCCAGGGGTTTGGAGAGAGGCTGCTCAGCAGCTCTGAGTCAGGCTTAGAGTCCCCACATCTGACAGGAGGGGTCATTTGGAAAATCATTTCTCAGCTGAAAGAAAACTGTCAATTGTTTTGTAAATTGTTTTGCAGCTCTGAGGTCTGCAGGGAGAGGAAGAAACACCAGCATGCACGTGGGACCTGCCCATGTTGCAGGTTTCTTTGCAACTGCAGTACCTTACGCTGCATAAACCAAGATCCCAGGCAACATCTCCCTTCCCTTTGTGACCATTCCTTTCTCAGGACTCTTCCATACTTGCAGTGGATGCACAGCACCCACCTGCAGCTCCCCATCCTCTTCCTGGGCTGGTCACAACAAGAACAAGAACAACAAAGCCAAATCCCAAGCCCAAAGACAGTCAAGAAGCGGCATCTCCATCAAGCACACTATTGGAACAGCACTGCAAGACACCAAAACCAACAAGAAGACTCTTGGCTGTGAATACACGCATTTCCCAGAACTTGCCTGCTCCCATCACACCAGAGCCAGGATGAAACCCCATGTGCTGCTGGCAGCACAGCTCCTCTTCCCCCAGCACCAGGATTCTCCTGGAAATATCACCACCAGGACCGCCAAGCACCAGGTTGGAAATCTGGAGAGTGCCGAGATTTGATTTTCATCTACTTTGTTAAATTTCTGCTAATTGCTTATAACGTAGTTCCTCAACCAGAGTCTTTACAGCTTAATTCCTCATGGGCATTTACTCTGGAGTTTCACTGAGCACAGAAGGAAAATGAGATCTCACTACACACCAGTGATGTAAGTGCTAATGGCCTTCGGAACAAGCGCAGGGAGGGGTTTTTTTTGCCACTGTTGGCTTTCATCACATTTCGTAACTGATGAAAACTGAGCAGAAGAAGCTGAAGCCCTAGAACTACATTGAAGCAGCAACACTGCATGTGATGTAATGCAGGCCAGGAGTTTATAATTAGCAGAGTAGAAAGACACTGAACTGAAATACATGAGCTTAGGCTTCAATAAGACACATTATTAACTTTGTGTTGTAGACTAAGAGAAGTTGTCATCACAAATGAAGAAACTCCATACCAGAAAACCAACCATATCCAAGGCTGCATCCCAAGCAGTGGGATTAGCAGGGTGAGAGAGGATTCTACCCCTCTGTTCCACTCTCATGAGACCTCACCTGGAGCCTCATGTCCAGTTCTGGAGTCCTCAGCACAGGAAGGACGTGGAGCTGTTGGAGCACGTCCAGAGGAGGCCGCGGAGATGATCCAGAGCTGCCCCATCCCTGGAGGTGTTCAAGGGCAGGTTGGATGGGATTTTGAGCAGCCTGGTCCAAGGGGAGGTGTCCCTGCCCGTAGCAGGTGGTTGGAACTGGATGGGCTTTGAGGTGCCTTCCAAACCATTCTGTGATTTTATGACCCCATGGTTTTGAGTCACCAGCGGGCTCCAGGCAGCAGGAAACAACACAGGAACACTCTCAGACAAGGGTGTAAGATACATAACTCCCAAACAATATGATGCACAGAGCACAGTTTTCATCATTACACATTAATAGATCTGGGAGTGAAAGTTGGAGGGGTGGTGTTAAATGTCAAAATTAATTATAATGCCAATAAACTGAAATTCAACAGGGAAGATCAGGATGACTAAATTATTGTGTTAACAGCACTGAAAAATCAGTAGTAAAAAAAAAACCAAAACATCACGAGACCAATTCACAGCAGAGGATTTCAAGTGACTGAGGACAGTCCTACCTTAGCCTGAATTTATCTAGGAGATAACTCTGCGTCACAGTCGTTAGAGAGTCCAATTGGATCTCTTATTTTCCCCATGGGCTCAAATTATGGCAACTCAGGTCAGCCAGGCTATTTGCTTTCTTTGTAACACGAAACCATAGAAGAAACTTCAACATGTTTCTGGGAGACTCCCTCAGTATATTCCCAGAGCAGGCACTTCCAGCATCCATTCAGACAAAGGTTTGGACTCCATCAATCTCATGTGCCAAAAATGCATCACATGGGAATTGTAGAACAATATCATGAGGTGTTGAGGGACATGGTTTAGTGTTTGATAGGAATGGTTGGACTCGATGATCCAGTGGGTCTCTTCCAACCTGGTGATTCTATGACTCTATGATTAGGCAACACTGCTAAACCAAAACCAACCAACAAAAACCCAGCCCCAAAACCCCCACGAGCAGAGACACCACCCGACAGCCCCTAAGTGTTTCAGTCTTCCTGTTGTCTTCAGAAGAGCTGGAGCACCAAAAAGAACAGTCCTGCAAAGAGGGATAAGAACAAGCAAGTACCACATGGGCATTTAATTCATGTAGAGTCGATTAAATGTTAACAATAACATACAGTAGGAGTTAATGCCAGACAAAAGGATTAAGGAATGAGGGAGGACTTATTTATAAACATAAACGAAAACCTGGTTAAGAAGAAGTCGGGGAATTAATAAAAGATAAAAAGAATGATTCAAACATGGCTAAGAAGGGGAATTCCTTTATTAAACTTGCCTTCAAAAGTAAATTAAGAAGAGATGCCTGAGCTATCAGAGAGTTATGGCGAGTTTATAAAAATAGCTTCCAGTACAGAAGAGGAAAAGGGAATATTGGGAGAACGCAGCCGTGTGCCAAACCCCTCAATCTGTGCAGTTACCCACAAAAATCAGTGTTGTTACTGGTGAGGAATTAGGTTTTAAAAGGGAAATGTAGCAAATTCTTGCAAACCAGAAGTCTAATACCTAATTCTGGAAATCACTTAAACGGATGGATGCGATTAACTTCTACTCTGAGCCAGAGAATGGAAAACACCCAGAAGAAAGTCTGTCACAGACAGCAGCTCAGCAGGCTACGAGAGGTACAGCTCTGCAGAGAACACTGCTTGTTGGGCACAGTTGGTTTGTTAGCACAAATCGTTTATTTAATGAAAAGAAGAAGGGAAATGCCATGTGGATTACAGGAGCATTTTCGAGGTCCTGAAATTAAAACTCTGAGCCACCTCCCCTTGCCCTGCTGTAGCAGGGATCAGGATTGAGCACCCATGGGGCTCCAGCCCCACGGAAAACCCTGTTCTGCCCCAAGGCTGGACCCAACGCGGGATCCTGCACTATGAGCCACAGCAAGAGCCCAAACAGCCACATCGATGCAACCTCAGTGAGTTTATAGAGCTAAAAGCTGATTAAAGATTTGCAAAACAAAAGAGCTGGAGGGAACTGCCAAGGTATTGCATGGATCTGCGTCAGATTTGATCTGAACAGCTTTGTTAACAATCTGGAAGAGGAAGGAACACAGTTTATCAAATCTCTCCTCCTGTGCACTGAAACGCTTTGCAGGACTTGACAGGGAAAATACATACATGCAAAGAGAAGCGTTGCATTGATTGATTGGGAGATCTTAAATTAAGAAGGTAGAATCATAGAATCACCAGCTTGGAAGAGACCCACTGGATCAGTAAGTCCAACCATTTCCATCAATCACTAAACCATGTCCCTCAGCACCTCTTCCACCAGTGCCTTAAACCCCTCCAGGGAAGGTGACTCAAACCCCTGCCTGGGCAGCCTCTGCTAGTGCCCAATGACCCTTCCCATGAAATTTCTCCTAAAGTTCAGCCTGAAACTGCCCTAACAGAGCCTGAGGCTATTCCCTCTTGTCTTGTCCCTTGGGAGAAGAGTCCAGCTTCCTCCTCTCCACAACCTCATTTCAGGTAGTTGTAGAGAGCAATGAGGTCTCCCCTCAGCCTCAAGGTGTCTTGCTCCGCTCAGGACCACCCTGTCAATATCATTCCAAGAAGAAATTTCCCCATCCTCCTCGAGAGGCCCTCCCAAACCTGCCAGAGCTGAAAGGTGATGGGAAAATCATAGGCAGATTTCTCTATTTGGAGAAAAAACTCTGATGCTGAAGAGAAAGAGCACCCAAACCACAGCCATGCTCCAAGAAAGAAATGTTGGGAATGCTTCTGTCCAAACAGGGACCTGGAAAGGCAGAAGCAGGCAGCTCAGGATGAAATCACAGAAGGACAGCTTAGTTTCTGAGACAGAAACCACAGAAACCCAAATCATGTCACGAGATGGTAGAGTCTCCGCTCTCTACAGATGTAATTAATCCATAAATGGAATAATGTATTCAGTTCTGGACACCTCATTAAAAGGAAGACAGTGACAAATTGAGCAGGGTACAAAGGAAACAACAAAAATGTTTAAGGGTTTGAAGGGAAAATTTTTTAAGGAAAGATCCGAAGATGTGAACATGTCTAGCTCCAAACACAAGCCCAGCTCAGCTGGACAAGATGTGTATCCATAGATGTTGGAAAGGGGAACAGGAAAATCACCATGACGGGGCTATAAAGGGAAAAAAATGGAATTAAATCACTAAAAAAGCAAACTTAAGATAGAAATCTTGGTGTCCTGTTGAGATGCACAGTTAATCCCACGGAATGCAGTAAAGGCAGCAGTGCCAGAGAACCAGCCTGGGCTGGACCAGTTCTCAACAGACAAGAACAACCACACGCCCAGCAGAAACAGGGCTGGGAACTTCTGATCTCCAACATTTGCTTCTCCTCTTGTTTTATATACTGATCCAAACTCCATTGTGAGCTTTGACACCCTTATGGGGATCTGGACTGATGTAAAATGGCATCTGTGCACGGCTTCCCCAGAGCCGATTACAACTGAAGTACTCAGTCGGGTCCTTGCTTCTTGTCTCAAAACCACAGTGGGTCACTAACACAAGGGGGAAAAACCCATGGTGGATCCTGTGCATGAAGACGTAACACAAATGGATGCAATTCAGCCATTTATCACTATATCTGACGCTGTTTTAAACAAACCCAGCTGCTCTCACACCTCCCTGCTGCTGCCACAAACCTTTCCCAAGTAAACACCATTTTCAAGTCAATCCGACTTTGCCCAAGGAGATCCTGCCAGGTCAGATTAAGCCTCTGCATCAGGAAACGTTCAATACTACCACACTGCTCCTCTCTGATCTACCACACCATGTACAGGCCAACTTCAGTCAATGTTCTGTTGAAAGAAAATAATTAAAAAATGACATTAAGGCAGATGCAAGCCTAGAGCCTCTTTTAATGACTGCTGTCACTGAAGTCAGACCGACACTTGGGAGCTCTGCCCCATCTCTTGGTTGTTATCTGAAGGACTAAAACATGGAATTTTCTTTCTAGAATCGTTCAGAGTGGCGAACAGGGAAAAATTCAAACCAGAAAGAAAACACTCAATCTGATAAGAAGATCCATGCCAAGAAAGGCTCCTGTAAACCTTCTCTCTCTGCCCCAGCAGCTGCTCTCACTCAGGCAATACCTTTCCCTCAGCAAACTACACTGCCAGACTGCCCTTGGTGTGTGTTTCTGCAGTTAAGAACAGGGATAGAATCATAGAATCACCAGATTAGAATCATAGAATCACCTGATCATCGAGTCCAACCATTCCTATCAAACACTAAACCATGTCCCTCAGCACCTCTTCCACCAGTGCCTTAAACCCTGCCAGGGAAGGTGAATCAACCACCTCCCTGGGCAGCCTCTGACAGTGCCCAATGACCCTTTACATGAAAAATTTCTTCCTGATGTTCAGCCTGAACCTCCCCTGGTGGAGCTTGAGGCCATTCCCTCTTATCCTGTCCCCTGTCACTTGGGAGAAGAGCCCAGCTCCCTCCTCTCTATAACCTCCTTTCAGGTAGTTGGAGAGAGCAATGAGGTCTCCCCTCAGCCTCCCCTTCTCCAGGCTAAAATAACAGGATAACAGGAGGAATATCCCTCTTTCCCAAAAGATGGCAAAGACAGCCGCAAACCTGAAAACCAGAGCTCCCGACTGAGCTGAGCTGCAGACGTGGAGCCCACAGCCCCGACACCCAACCCCACACCAAAACATCATCTCTCCCTGAAGTATTCCATTTGGCAAACTCCAACAAAAGGTTACTCTGTAAAAGAAGGGAAATGTTCAAGACAGGTGGGAGCAGAGCCCCATCACCCCAACACAGGGAGCTCTGATGCCCTTCAGCAAACAGCACGGTTCCTTCTAGCATACAACTGAACTCCTGGCCATAGAATAGTTTGGGTTGGCAGGGACCTTATGGATCATCTAGTTCCAACCCCCCCTTGCAGGGGGGGTTGGAACTAGATGATCCATAAGGTCCCTGCAGCAACCCTCTCCAGCTCCCCATATCCTGTTGACTCAGGCAGAAGAACTGGATCAAATACTTCTCAGGTCCTTTTGTAGTTTTCCACGGAATTGCCTTTTTCTTGATAGGATTCCTCCCAGGCCACACACCCGTGTCCACCTTCAGTGGCTGGAACACTGCCCTCCTTCTGGGAGCTCACAGTAAGGACGTGAATGTTTTAATCAATGCTGCCCTCCCCAGAGCACCACAAGGGTGGGTGGTGAGCTTTTACAATGTGAAAATGTCACTGTTTGTTGCTTGCAGAGGTAGATTTACAGCCAGCCTGAGCCAAGCAGCTTGTTTCACACCTTCAAATTTAAGGGGAACAGCGTTCTCCTCTGGAAAACGCAGCCCTGAAGCTGCAATGAAGCAGACACAGATACGTCCATCACCGTGGATGCAAAGCTTCCCCAAGGAAAGCTGAACTGAAGCCACCCACCCCACTGCTCCCTGCAGCATCCCTGTCTGGAGGGCTGCCCCGTACCACGGCCTGGCAACAACCCCAGGGGAAACTCCAGACACACAGGAGAGGGAACAACACAACAGAGACTGGCCTTATGAAATCCAACAGGATTTTGGTAGCGGTGTTATGATTCTGCAAGCTAATTTGCAGCTAAAACCACTGACATTCTACTAGAGCATCTCCTAAGGCAAAGACAGAGCCAGCAAGGAACAACTACTGGGGTGGGCAGGAAAGTCCAGGGAGCCTTCAGAGGGCACATCCCTCCATTAATCTTTTGGCTAAACTGAACTTAGTGCTGGAATGAGAACAGATCCGTGTCAACTTTGCTGCGAAGGTAGCACCACATGGGATGATCACACTGAGGAGGTTGTTGTCCTGAGCAGAAAGGGTTTTGTGGGCTGGATAAGACTTGTTAAATTGCACCAACCTCCACAGCCAACACTATGCAGGTAAGTGATGTGATTAGCATCACAGCTCCTTGACTGCCCCCCTCCAGCATCAAAGAACAGGCAGGCTCTTCCAGCCAAGCTAACTTAGAATCATAGAATCACCAGGCTGGAAGAGACCCACTGGATCACTGAGTAAGCACTAAACCAAGGAGATCTGACATTTGTCCCCACGGCTCCATGAGAGCTTGGGCAGGACACAGGCTGGGAGGCCTGGCTCTTCACCTGGCCCCACAGTGGCCAGGCAGCAGTTGGAAGCAGGAAAGGGAAGGAGGAATCATAGAATCATAGAATAACTGGGCTGGAAAAGACCCACTGGATTTTTTAGGGGTATGGCTGCTGCTGCTGCTGCAGAACATTCTCTCTCTGCCCCTGAGATGCCAGCTCTGTGCTTCACAGTGACATTCAGCTTCAGAAGGTCCCATGGCTCTCTGGACAGTGTTTCTGCCTGAGGCCTCACCGCCACAGGGTGACTGCAAGTGGCGGAGGCTATACCAGGACACCACTGAGCTCAGAAAGGCACCTGACCACTACACATCCAGTCTAGTTACGCATGCATCTTCCCAGGATTATTTCAGGATACTGTCAGGCTCTATTTACAGGAGGATTTTGCAGGGGGTTTCAGTGACCAGACCTAGGATCTCCACTGTATGTGCAGCACAGGTACCTGTAAAGCAGGCAGGCATCCCTCAGTGATGCTCTCCCCATTGCAATGGGGCTCTCCTCCTGCTGGTCATGTTCTCCCCATTTCGATGGTGCTCTCCTCCTCCAGGGTGATGCTCTCCCTCTCCTAATGATGCTCTTCTCCTCCTGGTGATGTTCTCTCTACCCAGCTGAGCCCCACTTTGGCTTGGTCCTTCCTTTTTAAAGCCAGAATGCAGATGACACCATGTCCACTGCCAGCAAGCCCTCATCTCCTGAGGCTGGCTTCTCCAACACACACAGACAAATCCGTGCCTCCGTGTAAACACAGCTGACAGCCTGACAACAGGTACAAGCCCAACAAGCCGACCCCAGCTGCTAACAAGACTCTTTCCACTCTTATTTCATTTTTCAACACAGTCATTGCATCACAACCAAGTTTCCCTGTTCTCTTGTGCTAGAACACAAGATGTTGAAATGACTCGGATTACACAGAAAGAACAACCTACTGCAGGGAAAGGAGAGAGGAGAAAAAACAGATTAAAAAGAAAATGCACTGGTTTCTATGTAAACCTTCTCTTACACACGGGGGCAACTTTAAAAAAAAAAAAAGGCGAAACCAAGCTTTGTGCAAATTGAAGCAGGAGGAGGTGACCCCAGCCAGCAGCTCCACTATTTGAGGAGACTGTCAGCAAAGCCATGGAAGAGAAACCAGGCCGAAAGCCACGAGAGCACGGTGCGAAGATGCTCTTGAGCCAGAGCGATCTGGCACACGGCAGGAGGAGCGTGAAGCTCAGGGCTGTGGCTGCGCAGCCACTGCCACCCAACACAAACTGCCAGCTGTCACGGGAAGAGGGCATTTGGTCGGATCACGTTTCTTCAAAATATCTAAACATTTTCATTTTGATTTCTTAATCATTTTCCGCCCCACCTCAATTTCTCATGGAGCTTCCCCAGCTCCGCTCACAGCAGCGCTCATCATCCCATTGGGAACAGACAGCAGGCACAGATTAATTTTTGAGGAAAGCTGTTTTCATGCCAATGCGCTTGGCAATAGAGAAGGCAAGAAGAGCTATCCCAAAAATGCAGTATTTATGAGAGGAGTGGTTTCTAAAATGGTTTTCACTATGGATACCAAGAGGCACCACTTGATTCCCGGCTACTCCCCTGTTCACGTTTCAGTGTCATTATTTTCAAAGGTGACTTGAGCACCTCTTTGGCACAACTCCTGTCTCAAAGCAAAGCAGCTCCCGCTGGACATTCCACAGAACCATTTTCACAAAGTCATTGCAGAGAGTTTGCAAAGGGAAAACGCACTTTTATACCTACAGGAAAAATAAAATGCTGCCTGCAGAAACAGAGGGATTCTCTTGATGCAATTGTGATTCCAAGATTTAATTATCTTAGCCCAGAACTGCAGGTATCAATGCTTCAGAGATACAGAACAAACAAGGCAATTATTCCCAGAAGTCCTCCTTTTTCTCCTCTAACAGTCGCAGGGGTTACAAACATGCCAAGGTCAGAGAATGTGTAATAAAGGAATTTATTTCCAATTGGAATGCACAGAAACCCTGCACTGTAATGGTGGCAAAGCAGTGGTGTGAAACTCAGCAGAGCCGAGATGAACGCATGGCTCAAGATCAGAAAGGCTATCGCAGAGCCGTGTGTGAAATGACAAGGAAGGAAATTAATGAGCATCTTTCCAATCAACTCAAACCTTTTACCCCTCCAGCATCCCGCTGAGCCACACTGCACGCGCCCAGCCCAGAAACCTGCCATCTCTTCCAAAGATACAGTACATGTTCAAGACGGCTCTGAGCCACACAGAGCAGGGTGGGAATTTCTCTGGGGTTTGCCTTCTCTGACGTGGAGGGATTGGATGAGAGAGGAGAAGAAAACAGCCCTGCATGGTGGCAGCCTCAGATGCTTCTAAAAGCAGCACAGAACAAGATTGAAGTGCATTGTTCAATTCCATGGACTTTTTCCTCAGTTGTTTGCATTATCCTGGGACACCGTAGGAAAGATCTGTTTATGAGAATCTACCCCAGCAGCAAAACCTGGAGCTGTGCCCACTACACAGAGGGTGGAAGCATCAGGCAGCAACTCATGCCCTCACTACTCACTGACAAGAACAACAGGGGCAAGTGCTGTGGATGCATCTTCCTGGACTTCAGCAAAGCCTTTGACACAGTTCCTCACAGCATTTTGCTTCAGAAAGTGTCACCTCTAGGTTGGACAGGTACACACTCTCCTGGGTGGAAAACTGGTTGGCTGGAGGGCCCAGAAAGTGGTGGGAAGTGGCTGGAGGCCAGTGACAAGTGGTGTCCCAGGGATCAGTGCTGTGTCCAGCCCTGTTCAATGTCTTCATCGATGACCTGGATGAAGGCATCGAGTGCTCCCTTAGCAAGTTTGCAGATGACACTAAGCTGGGTGGAAATGTCGATCTGCTGGAGGGTTGGGAGGCTCCAAAGGGATCTGAACAGGCTGGATCCATGGGCTGAGACCAAGGGGATGAGGTTTAACAAGGTCAAATGCCGGGTTCTGCACTTGGGGCACAACAACCCTGAGCAGTTACAGACTAGGAGAAGTCTGGCTGGAAAACTGCCTGGAGGAGAAGGACCTGGGGGTGTTGGTTGACTGAACATGAGCCAGCAGTGGTCCAGGTGGGCAAGAAGGCCAATGGCATCTTGGCTTGGATCAGAAACGGTGTGATCAGCAGTGCCAGGGAAGTTATTCACCCTCTGTACTCAGCACTGGGGAGACCACTCCTCGAATCCTGTGTTCAGTTCTGGGTCCCTCAGCACAAGAAGGATGTTGAGGCTCTGGAGCGAGTCCAGAGAAGAGCAACAAAGCTGGTGAAGGGGCTCCAGAACAGGCCTTATGCAGAATGGCTGAGAGAGCTGTGGGTGTTTATCCTGGAGAAGAGGAGGCTGAGGGGAGACCTCATTGCTCTCTATAACAACCTGAAAGGAGGTTATAGAGAGGAGGGAGCTGGGCTCTTCTCCCAAGTGACAGGGGACAGGATGAGAGGGAATAGCCTCAAGCTCCACCAGGGGAGGTTTAGGCTGAACATTAGGAAGAAAATTTTCATGGAAAGAGTCATTGGGCACTGTCAGAGGCTGCCCAGGGAGGGGGTTGATTCACCTTCCCTGGAGGGGTTTTAAGGCACTGGTGGAAGAGGTGCTGAGGGACATGGTTTAGTGTTTGATAGGAATGGTTGGACTCGATGATCCAGCGGGTCTCTTCCAAACTGATGATTCTATGATTCTATGAAACAAGGTGCACTGCTCCTTTCACATGTCGTTAAAGAAAGAAGAATGTTGTTCAGTTAAAAAAAAGCCAAACTGCACACAACTGCACAGTGTTACAGCTAACATCAAGATTAAAAACACCCCTGTGCTACCTTCACCACAGGCAGCCTCCATCATCTTCCTTTTCTGCCATACCAAATCATGATGTTTTCCCCATATAAAGTCAGGAAAAGCATAATTTGGTCTAAAAAAGGAGGAATTCCCCTATGGACTAGAGTTGCCTGAAACCTAGTGCCGCTTCACTGTGCTACAGCATATTGTTCTAACCTGGAGGGCATTTCTAAGCAAAATCCATGATTTGAACAGTTTCAAATTTTATATGTTACAATTCTAATAAACTCTGTAAAATGTATTTGAATTTTTCTTGTTAACAGAGACATTTCCCTTCTATTCAACTTGCAGTAACAGCATTGTACTCCAGCTTTCCAGGTGTTCTTACCCTTGATGAGCAAGAAAGATTTTGCCATCACAGGAATGGTTTGGGTTGGGAGGAACCCATCCAGTCTCTCCCCTGCCATGGGCAGGGACACTTCCCACTAGATCAGGGGCTCCAAGCCCCATCCAGCCTGGTCTTGAACCCCTCCAGGGTTGGGGTAGCCACCACTGCTCTGGGCAACCTCCCCATCCTTACAGCAACACATTTCTCCCTAAGATCTCATCTCTTCAGCATCAAACCATTCGCCTTCATCCTGTCCCTGCATGCCCTGATCCAAAGACCTATCGAAGTTACTTATTAGGAAACTTTCTGAAATTAGCAACATCTTCCGTAAAACCATAAACCTTTAACAATCCTATACTATTTGATGCCTGTTCATGCCAATAGACACCCACACGATGCAGACCACAGCCCGTGCTTACAGGAACTTTTGAGCATGAGTACGTGAAAGCACGTTTTACACGACTTCAAACCTTTAACCCCTGCAGTCAGACGAGCACTACTCACTGCATTCTGTGGACGGGTTAATCAGCAATTCACCAAACAGTGCAGAAAAGCAGAATGAGGAGTTAGACATGGACGTCTGAGCTTCCAGTCTTTCCAGCTAGGAGATACACTCTGAAATGATCCCACTGGGCATGACACCACACACCCCTCCCGAGGATGCTCGCTAGAAACAGGCTGCTGGGCTGCCTCCCTGCCACTGGCTTTATGTAAATGACAGGAAAAAGGGAGGGTGGCATCATTTTGATTTGGCTGTGTGCATTACAACTCGCTCGCTGACACATGTGGAGTCTTTCTGCCGTATTCTCAACTTTTTTTTTTTTTAAATGAAAAGTCTGAAGTTCTTGCAAAAAAAAAAAAAAAATCCACTCATTGACTACTCTGCAGTTGGCAGGGAAGGCAAAGTGAATAAATAGAGGATGAGGCATTTGGGTTGGGGGAAAAAACACAATCTTTGTTCCAAATCATAATTTTACTGGAATAATATTGCAAATGCAAACCACACATCCATGTTTATGGTTGGACTTGAAGACCTTAAAGGTCTTTTCCAACCTGAACGATCCTGTGATTTTTTGAAATAACAGTTCTATCTGTTTGACCTTTGCCAGCCTTTCCCAGCAGCGTGAAGCCAGCTCCTCATCCTGGCTCCCAGCAGCCTGAGCCCAGCAATTCTGCAGCCTCTGCGCTCTCAGCCTAAGCAACACCACACAAACAGACTCCTTGGAGGACTTCTCAGTATGCAGGGAACAAATCCAAGCAGAGAAACACAAGTTTTCAGAAATGAAGGAAGGAGAAAATAACTGCGGTACCTCCTACAACATGGAGAGACGTGCAAAGTCCAGCCTACACTCTGCAAGTCTCTGTTGCTGCTGGGTTTTGTGCGCATACTACAAGTCTACAACATGGGCAAGCGAAATGGTAGTGGAGAGCAAACCTCAATGAGAAGGCAGGAAGCTCTTCTTTGAGTAGAAATCCTCCCTTGCTGGCAAGGAGGACTGAGTTATCACCTCTCCCAAGCACAGCCACAGGGCTGCCAACTGCCGTCGCCTTCACATCAGGTGATGTCCCACCACACAGAGGACCTGAGAAGGGTAGATGAGGCAAGGAGCATAAGCGGAAGGAGTATGAGCAGAAGGCTGAGGGGAGACCTCACTGCTTTCTTCAACTACCTAAAAGGAAGTTGTGGAGAGGAGGGAGCTGGGCTCTTCTCCCAGGTAACAGGGGACAGAACAAGCAGGAATGGCCTCAAGCTCCACCAGGGGAGGTTCAGGCTGAACATTAGGAAAAAAATTTTCATGGAAAGGGTCACTGGGCACTGGCAGAGGTTGCCCAGGGAGGGGGTTGAGCAACCTTCCCTGGAGGGGTTAAAAGATGATGGTGAATGAGGTGCTGAGGGACGTGATTTAGTGTTTGATAAGAATGGTTGGAGTCAATGATACAATGGGTCCTTTCTAACCTACTGATTCTATGAAAAGGACAAGGAAAAGTGACAAAAAGATGTTGGCAAAGGATGCAGTGTGCTAAGCCGGCAACGGTTCTGCCCACAAATCAAGCCTCACAGCCCGCAGAGCCAGGGCACAACATGGTGGCATAAATCACCATGAAGTGACTCACTGCCATGTCCGTGCCGCCAGCATCGGAGACCGCCAGGCAGGAGGCTCTGGCTCTGTCACGTTCTTTGTATGGGGGCAACCACAGAGATGCCACCACCATTACTGATGGAGCAAGGAGGTAACAATGCAGGATGCACCAAAAGCGAGCAGGAGAGACGAGAGATGAAGAGCAGCATTTTGCATCACTGCCTCAGCCAGCCCCTGCTTCCCAGTCTCCCGGGGAGAGGTACTTACTCCTAACTGAGTCTCTCTTATTACAGTGACAATTCTCCCCTTCTCCCCAGGGATCAGCCACACGGAGCGAGTGAGCTCTTGTCGTTGCTGCAGCTGCTGTTAAACTGCGCTCGCAGATCGATCCATGCCCGGAAAAACTTGAGGAAGCGCGTGCGCCTGGCCGAGCCCTGCCAGGAGGGAGCCGGCTGCAGCTGCCAAAGGAAAGTTCCTTGGACACCCTCCTCCTACACTGCAGGACGCTTCACACAGCCTGCAAGCCAGGGAGAGACAGAGAGGGGGAAACAAGCAAAAACCCAAGTTCTCCCTATTTTCTATCTAAATGGTTCTTTATGCAGAGATCATTTTGGGAGTGACACCTTGGCCATGCACGCTGGGCACTCTTAATGAACCAAGATTTTACATGAATTTTCTGCTTCCTATTTTTAAGGAAAATTTTTAAGGTGCACCAGTAAGTAGGCATCACTGTTGCCCTGCTCAGATCACTCAGATCACATTGCGTGAAACATCCCTGGGAACACCCCAGCTGCC
Organism: Coccyzus lansbergi; assembly: GCA_033558105.1. Lineage (NCBI taxonomy): Eukaryota > Metazoa > Chordata > Aves > Cuculiformes > Coccyzidae > Coccyzus > Coccyzus lansbergi. Next base: position 477,112 of record JAUMJK010000230.1, read on the forward strand.
TAGGGAACAATGAGAGAATGATGATGGACAAGTTTTGCATTGCTTCCCAAAAGTTTTCATGAAGGAAAAGCAAACAATACAGAGAAATTAACTGTACTGGTTCACAACTCCAAGTGGTTTCATCTAGGATAAAGATTCTCACTAACTCACAGGGCACTGCAGACAGGCAACTTTTTGATATAACAATACCTGGAACCCTGCGTCCAGTTCTAGAGTCCTCAGCGCAGGAAGGACATGGACCTGTTGGAGCAAGTCCAGAGAAGACCACAAGGATGATCCAAGGGCTTGAGAATGTCCTGTACATGAACAGGCTGAGAGAGTTGGGGTTGTTCAGCCTGGAGAGGAGAAGGCTGCGTGGAGGCCTTAGAGCAGCCATTCCATGATTCTATGAACAGAGGAAGGGAGCCCCTGAGATACCAATAAGACAGTTCCAGCCACTTCCTAAAGCCTCCTGTGCACTCCCATTTCGAGACATACCCTGGTTTCTCCAGCTGCTGCACAAATCAGCAGCATTTTTGCCTCCTTACACAGCCATGAGAGCAGTCAGAGGCAGATTTGCACCTGTCTGAACCCTCCTTTCTCCAGCAAAATGCCATCACACACAAAGCTGACCCGATATTTCCAGGAGAGACCAAATGAACGCGTTTTGTTTTGTTTTCCAGAGGAATCTCAAGCCCACTCACACCCCCGTTCAGTACACACAAAGGAGGGAGGAGAAGGGAGTTCTGCTTCAAAGAGAAGGGAGTCCTGAGCCCTGACCCAGCGTGGTGCAGAGGTCCCACCACTGCTGCAGTGGCCAATGACCAGCAGGGAACAGCTACAAGGTAAAAAAGATCTTGGGAAAGAAATGTATTTGCTAATTCATCTTTATTCTGTATGAAAATGTAAATTGGGTGGAAAAATAAAACAAACAGAAGAGGCCTAATTATTTACACAGGTATTTTAATCAAACAGTGAGTAGCACATGGCAACCTTCTACATCAATTAATAAAGCTGGCTTCCACAAAACAAAAGAGTTACACTATGTGCCTTAATTATACAATCCAGCCTGAGGATGCGATTTTTAATTTCCCTCCCCACATACACCTGGCTCCATACCTCCCCGCTGCATTCCAGAGCTGAGGCCGCTCGTTGGCCCCGCTTGCTGCTTACAAATTAATTATTGCGCTGCCTGCTTCCTGATGTCCCTGGCAGTAGGAGTGGTCAGAATGCAGCTAGGAGCAGCAGCTAATGGAACGCTGGGGCCGGCATCTCTGCATGCACAGGAGGCAGCTGCTGCCTCTTCAGCTCAGCACATCTCCCAAGATGAGGATAAAACAGGAGCTATTGGATGTTTGCATGAGATTCCTGGGAGCCACCTCTATGCTTTGCATGAACAAAGCACGTTTTACATCATGTTTCTTCATGTCTTACCTTGGGCTTCGCTTGATCAAACATCATTCATGACTGTAATGTATGTGACCAAGGCAGCTAACGACGAGCTGCCACTTCTCAGACGGATCATTGCACATACCTTCTGAAAGCAGTTACACCAAAAGGAGCCCCGAAGCCTGGCAGCTCCCGCGCATCCATGACGCGCAAGGTCTGTTTGGCCTCGGAATGGCTGGGGCACAGAGCAGAGGAGCCAACACAGTCCCCACCAAGCAGTCCACTCAGGATATTCTATGATTCTATCTAAAGGACTGGCAGGAAGATGTGGTTAGGTTGGACATCAGGAAAATGTTCTTCCCCGAGAGGGTGGTGTAGCCCTGGAATAGCTCCCAGGGAAGAAGTCACCAAGCCTGATAATATTCCAAAAGTGTTTAGCCAAGACCCTCAGCCCCACGGTGTGAATGTTGGGGTGTCCTGTGCAGGGACAGGAGTTGGACTTGATGGTCCCTGTGAGCCCCTTCCAACTCAGGACATTCTATAGTTCTTAGCATTCAGTGCATTTTGTCCTCACATCAACAGGTTTTGGGGCAGAGGGAATGCCACTTATTTTTAAGAACCAACAACACAAGGCAACATATAAATTATTAAAACCCCTTTGAGGCACTAATCACAAGTTAATGAACATTTTACGAATCAATTGCTTTGCCCACGCACAAACCCCAGAACTTAAGGGCTTCCTCCAGGGCTCAGCAACTTGGTCTGATCCAGGGCACTTACAGAGCAGGGCCACTGAAATCAGACCCCTGCAATCAGGGACGCTGCTCTTCAGAGTGCACAGATGAAGCTCTCCCCCATTCCCATCTGAATAAACACAAAATATATCCAAGAACTGAGAAAACGCCTCCATCCCCATTTCCAAAATGACTGTCCCCCCTCCCACCAGCTCACAGGTGGGGGAGGCAGCATATGCCTGGCTTCCCAGGAGGTAAAAACCTGGAAGAATGGGTCAAGGAGGATGTCCAAGCAGAGAAGGACAAGCCAGGGTTTGATTTTCCATCGTGCCTGGCAACGTGTCAGTATCCTCATGCTAATGCGACCCTACCACAGGTAACACTGGAAGAGAAGAAACAACAGGCGAGTGACACACAGGATGTCAGCCTCCAGGGAACCAGATCATAGAATCACAGAACAACAAGGTTGGGAGAGACCCACAGGATCATCGAGTCCAACCGTTCCTATCAAAACGTAATCAATCCTGTGGGTGCTCATCTAGTGTTGCTGCTCCTCTCCGAGCCCATAGAAGTTCAAATGGTTGGACTCAATGATCCTGGGTGTCTTTTCCAACTTAGTGATTCCGTGAAAGCTCTTGGCACTGCCAGAGTTCGGCAGCTAAGCCAAGCTACAGACTGAGGGCACACCCCTCTGCCCAGCTGTACAACAGATACACTCAAAACCAGAGGGTTTTAAGGACTCTTTCTGAAAAGGACAGCTCTTCTTTGGAGTTCAGAATTGCAGAACGGCTAAAGATGGCGGTGAAGTCAGGCTGGCATTTATTCGCACAAATGGAAAAATATTTCTTTAAAATATAAAACTCCCACACGAGGCAGGTTCCCTTCCCTCTCTTTGAGTGGCACGAAGCAAGGCACTGAGTAATTAATTTAAAAATTTCATGCTAGAAAAATCACACTCATGTGATTTGGTCTAAATGATAAAAATCACACTCATGATAAATTTGGTCTAAATATTAATCTTGAGGAAGTTCTACAGGCTTTATGAGTTTGAGGAAGGTGACTTTAAAACCCAAAGCGTATGTTTACAGATTGATGTTCCATTTCTCAACAGGCAGCATAGGCTGGTAAACAGCAACAAACCCAATGCCTCCAGCTGGCTGGCACCTTATTGAAACATCCACATTTACACTGTGTACTGATAGGTCCTCCCTCCAGAAGTCAGGCATCGCCGTGCCAAGTGCATTTCTACAAGGCACAAAATAACAAATACAGAAATGCACTTGCAGTTTGTAAGAAAAAATGATTTTTGAAACTCACACCAAAGGTAGTCAGATACTATTGAAGCTCAATTATTCTTTGTTGTGTTTAGAAACCTGTTAATACGTATTGGGCTCTCATAGAGAGCACCATTCGAGTCGAGAGAACTGATGCTTATTTGTAGTCAGAGAGAATGTTCAAAATACACGTCAGCTCCTGTTGCATAACAGAGCATAGTTCCAAGGAGAGCAGCTCGCACACTCAGTGCCTGCAATCCCAAATCACCTACGTGAGTCATGTTTACAGTTCAACTACAGGTAGGTGCCTTCTCCCCTAAATCCAAGTTGCCAGAGTTTAAACAACAGAGTTTTCAACAGCATTTGTGCTGACAACAACAACAGCCCAACAACAACAGAATACTCAGTGGAGGTTTCGGCACAGATAACATCCACTGCTCCCTATTGTCTTGACATTGCAATTCCAAAACATAGCAGATAAACAAAAGCAGGTCATGAGAAGGTTCCTCTCAATGCCAGAGATGCAACACGGGTTTGAGCAAGTGGCACTGGTGGACTCCCCATCCTCCCCACACCGATGGCCCAAAGAGCTGCTTGGACACCACATTAAAAACAAAAACCATAACGATGAACATCAGGTTTATACTGCCACTGAAGGGATTCTCCAATTTGCAATTATCATAGAATCACAGAACAACCAGGTTGGAAGGGACCCATCGGATCTTCTGGTCCAACCATTCCTATCCAACACTAAACCATGCCCCTCAAGACCTCATCCACCCGTGCCTTAAACACCTCCAGGGAAGGTGACTCAACCACCTCCCTGGGCAGCCTATTCCAATGCCCCTTTCTGTGAAAATCCTCCTCCTAATCTCCAGCCTAAATCTCCCCTGGTGGAGCTTGAGGCCATTCCCTCTTGTCCTGTCCCCTGTCCCTTGGGAGAAGAGCCCAGCTCCCTCCTCTCTACAACCTCCTTTCAGGTAGTTGGAGAGAGCAATAAGATCTCCCCTCAGCCTCCTCTTCTCCAGGATAAACACCCCCAGCTCTCTCAGCCGCTCCTCATAGGTTCTGTTCTCCAGCCCCTTCACCAGCTTCGTTGTTCTTCTCTGGACTTGCTCCAGAGCCTCAACATCCTTCTTGTGGTGAGGGGCCCAGAACTGGACACAGGATTCAAGGAGCGGCCTCACTTCTTCATGAAATCCAATTCTGTGAGCTCTGCCAGCTCACACAGGCACCTGTGTGGTGTATCAACAGCAAGAATAACCATTTCTGCTTCCTTTCCATCCCCTGGAACTCTTCTTCAGAAGGACAGGACATGGTCTGAACAGCACTGCCATTAGCAAGAGAAATATGAACACACAATTGCTGTAAGGGTGTGAAACCAGACACCAGCCTCCTGTCCTCCTAGAGACTCTGCAGCTACCTACAAGTAACATTTCATAGAATCACAGAACAGTTTATATTGGAAAGGACCTTAAAGCCCACCCAGTCTCACCTCTGCCACGGGCAGGGACACCTCCCACTGGATCAGGGGCTCCAAGCCCCATCCAACCTGGCCTTGAACACCTCCAGGGATGGGGCAGCCACCACTGCTCTGGGCAACCTGGGCCAGGGCCTCACCACTTTCATAGCGAAGAAATTCCTCCTTATGCCCTGTCTAAATCTGCCCCTCTCCAGTTTATCTCCATTGCCCTGGTCCTGTCACCACAAGCCTTTGCAAATAGTCCCTCCACAGCTTTCTTGTAGCCCCTTCACATACTGGAAATTTCTCTAAGGTCTCATGAGAGCCTTCTCTTCTCCAGGCTGAACAACTGCAACTCTCAGCCTGTCCTTGTATGGGAGATGCTCCAGCCCTTGAATCATCCTTGTAGCCTTCTCTGGACCCATTCCAACAGCTCCATCTCCTTGTTGTGTTGAGGATTCCAGAACTGGACACAATACTCCAGATGAGGTCTCACAAGAGACCAGAGAGGCAGAATTCCCTCCCTCACCCTGCTGGCCACGCTGCTTTTGGTCCAGCCCAGGACATGTTTAGCCTTCTGGGCTGCATGCGCACACTGCGGGGTCGTGTCAAGCTTCTCAACCAGCCCCCCAAGTCCTTCTCCGCAGGGCTGTTCTCCATCACATCATCCCCCATCCTGTGCTGAAATCGGGGATTGCTCCAACCCATATGTAGGGCCTTGCACCTGGCCTTGTTAAACCTCACAAGGTTCACACAGCCCCACTTCTCCAACTTGTCCACCTCCCTCTGGATGACATCGCACCCTTACCATCTACTGGTGTCCTTTAACAACTCCTGTAATGATTCACTTAAAAAATAAAAGAAATCATTTTTGTGACATTTCCCTGCCTCTTTCAGAAGATACAGCACATGGACAAATAAAATCTCCCTACTGAACAACCAGATCTTCGCTGTGACATTGTGAACAGTGAAATAGCACCTGGAGAGTAGATGTATTCCAGAAGCAAATATCCCCAGGGAGTTCGGATGTTAAAAGCAACAGCACTTGCAATTTTGGATACACACATTTGAAACATCTTTCTAGGCTACGCCACAAATTTCACAGGTAAGAAAAACAAAAAAAGCCCTTAAGTGCTACCCAGAAATGAGGTTCAGAGAGGAGCCATGCTTACAAACCAGCAGCACTGACTTCTCCTCTGTGTGATTTACAGATACTTAACAACAAGTAGGTTAATGAAGCAACAATACCCTGACTTCAGAGCGCTGATTAATCCAGGCTTCCGAGCACAGTGGTCCAGGAGCCAGCTCAGCACTGAGGACACATCCACACAATTTGGCTGGGTTAGTGAAAAAAAGAGGCTTTAAAAAAGCGATAGCAGCATTTGTTTCATAGTGTTAACTTCATGGGAACTTCCACCTGAACACAAGCAAAAACATCTTCTCAGTGCAGGTGAGGGAGCACTGGACCAGGCTGCCCAGGGAGGGTGTAGGATCTCCTTTTCCAGAGATATCCCAGCCCACCTGGACATGATCCTGGGCAGCCAGCGTGACGTGACCTGCTGTATCATAGAATCACCAGGTTGGAAGAGACCCACCAGATCATTGAGTCCAACCATTCCTATCAAACGCTAAACCATGATCTTCAGCACCTCATCCACCCGTCCCTTAAATGCCTCCAGGGAAGGAGACTCAACCACCTCCCTGGGCAGCCAACCCCAACACGCTAGGATTCTGTGACTAAATAAAACAATTCCTAAGAAACACCTATACATATCTCCATAGTATGTAGACTAAAACCATAGGGACAGTTCACAATATTCTGCTTGTTGCTCTAGCATTTTTATCTCAGTTTGTTTCAATGTTGGCTCTTAACAATTTTATTCAGAAGGAGTTTGGGCCACTGAAGTGATTGCACAATGAATGCTCAAGGTTCTCAATGAGCCACCACCACTGCTGCTCTGCCTCAGTTTCCTTTTCTGAAAAGGTAGAGGCTGTATCCTCTGGGTCAGAGGTCAACCACAGAAATGCTTGAGAAGCATTTGTGTCCCTGCAGTCTTTTTTAGGAAGGGGAACAGCACTGGTTCCTCACACATGCAGAGGAATCACTGGCAGCTCTCTCAGCACTGTGCCTGCCTGTCTCCTCACCGGCAGGTCTGGCTAGAGCCTCTTGCTGGGGAAAAGATGAGGTTGAAAGAACATAAGATGCAAAAGCAGCTTCAAATTCTTTACAGGGCTTTTTATCAGAAGGCAGTGATGACTTAGGAGAAGTCCAGACCAGCACAACCTGCCACCACAGCTCTTTGCACCAGCTCCAGTGCACAAGCAATCAAAGTTGAAATCTATTTGTGTGCAACCCAAGCATAACTTCCCAGAGCTGCATCCAAACACCTCATGCTGCTGGAGAAGGGAAACCATCCAGCTTCTGTCCTCACCTCCAAGAACTAAAACATCTGTGTACACCCAAAGACTCCATCTTCATTGCTGCCACATGATACTGCAGTGATATTCTATATCTTTCTTCTATTCCCAACATAAAAAAAAATCAATGAATGCACAACTTCTTATCCATACATTGGCATTTCTACCTGTTCTCTCATGAATATTTCCTGAGCTGCACCAAATTAAAAAAAAAAAAAAAAAAAAGTGACAGAATTGAAAGTGAGGGGCCCTGAATGGGGTTAGTAACACCATACAAGGTCTTTTTTTAACCAGCTTTTCCATCTCTGGCATCACAGTAGGCAAGTCCAGAACTGATCCAGATCACAAGACAGCCATTCAGCAGTCAATAATTCACTACTGGAGGTCCCAACCCAGTTCTCTGCGAACAAACGATTGCACAAAAATAGCCATTACCTAAGACGACCATTTTCATTCCAGGACAAAAGAACATCAGGCTGGAAATTGCAGAATTAATCCCTTGAGATCGCAACACACCACAATGACTTATGTTTAATTTGCAGTGGAAAAAAAACCAACCTGCAGATTGGCGACTAAGAACAAAGGACACATAATAAGAATTAACTTCAACACCGGTATCACTGAAACACCCTCTGGTACCAGCTAGAGCAGTGGCTATGGGGCATCAGCTGCAAACAGAGGCGCTCGCTCTGATACTGCATGAATTGTTATAACTTGGGTTCTTTGCGACTAGATTCAGCCTGAGACTGAAGGGCAAACAGAACCAAACACAGAGAAATCGGGGTGTGACAGGAGAAACTGCTCTGGGTGGGTTTTACCTTCTGTACAAGCAATCTGCAGGGTGTGAGTGTTGCTCCAGCACCGGAGCCTTCTGCTCCGGCAGTCGGTGTGCTGAGAGTGTCCCCATGTAACCCAATGGGTAAAAAACACCAGGTAAAAATAAAAAAAACCCAAACCAACATACCAACAAACAAAGCAAAACAGAATCACAGAGTGGGTTGAACAAGATCTTAAAGTCCATCCAGTTCCACTCTCTGCCAGGGGCAGGGATGCCTCCAGCTGGATAGTGGCTCCAAGCCCCATCCAACCTGGCCTTGAACCCCTCCAGGGATGGGGCAACCACCCTTGCAGGAAAACATTTCTTCCTAAGATCTCATCTAAATCTCCCCTCTTAAAACCATTTTTCATTTGAGTCCAAGCTTTTTCTCTATTTGCGGATATTTCCCCCCCTTTTTAAAGGATGTACATCTGCCATCACCTAATGAAAAGCACACTGGTTGGAAACTATGCACCAACTGAGAAAAAGGTCCATGCATTGCCTTCCACCTGGCCTGCTGCATCTCTTCATCCTTCATGCTAGAACTTGCAAGATTTAGGACACCAAACCCCTGACCTGCAGAATGCTGGGGAGTGGCTGCACTGGGATGAAATGAGAGGCTACAAATCCAGTTCCAAAACATCCGAGCAGGACAGAAGGGCCGTTTACAGAAGCAAGAGAGTTTCTCTCTGTTGTGACTCTAATATTACTAGAAGAAGTATTAGCTTAGCACTGAGTTAGCACCAAAGGCAGCAGCTCAGTCACCGTGACTAACCAGGGCAAACAGGGATAACTGTTTTAATGAAGCCAGGAAGTCTGCAGCTTCAGCTGGATTCTGAAAAAAGATACCCGAAAGAACGAAGGTGTAGAAGGAAGAGTAAACAATGACAATCAGAACGACAGAGCCAGTTGCTTTCTCACGGCTGCCGTGTGGAACCTCCCGAAGGATGGTCCCAAGTGAGGCTGGCACTGAGGCTTTGCCCCCCATCCCAGCACCACCGCTGCTCCTGCAGCACCTGCGCTCACCATGGCCACCACCCCTCCATGCCAACACAACCCCAAAACAAGCCAGAGAGAAGAGCAAAAAAGCATTAATGTATTAATAATAATAACAACTGCTCAATGAGCTCCTTTTTTCAGGTTCACTGAGCACCAGGGTCCCCTTGTAAAGGCCACTCTGCAGGTGGCAGCTGCACTCAGATGCCATCAGACCGCACCACAACCATTGGAGCATGCTCCCTGCTCTACATGAAGCATTCTGGGATGCGCTGATGAAGGTTATGCCTAGAAGTTTACCTCTGAATGAACAGGAGTAAAAAATAAGCAGATGTTGGATGAGTAACTGGAACATGCCTGAACAGGATTTTGGAGCAATCAAAAAAAAAAAAAAAAACAGCCCTTGGGGATTTATCTCAATTTCACGTTCAGCAGAGTGCATGCTTGTTAAAAGCAGAGTCACTGGTGTAGGTCTGTGCAAAAGCAATGCTGTTTTAACATATAGAATCAAGGAATGGTTTGGGGACCTCAAAGCCCATCCAGTCCCACCCCTGCCATGGACAGGAACACCTCCCACTAGATCAGGGGCTCCAAGCCCCATCCAAACTGGCTCTGAACCCCTCCAGGGATGGGGCAGCCACCACTGCTCTGGGCAACTTGGGCCAGGGCCTCATCACTCTCACAGGAAAGCATTTCTCCGTAAGATCTCATCTCAACCACCCCTTTTTCAGCTGAAAACTGTTTCCCCTCACCCTCTCCCTACGCTCCTGATCAGCAGCCCCTCCCTAGGTTTTCTGGAGCCCCTTTCAGTACTGGACTCTGCTCTGAGAAGCGTATATAGGAGATCAGGATGAAGGCACAGCTCTAAACTGCCCCATCCAGCAGAGCCCTAGCTGAGGAGAGCTGCCCATGGCAAAGCAGTTCGGAAGTTTCAAGACAGCATGTTATTGCTAACATTCTAAAACATGTTTTGCTGCTTCCGCTCTGTTTCCGTAAACACATGCCTGATGTTTCTCTTAAGGAGGTCTCAGGCTCAAGAGGAAGCAGCAATTCATTTGGTTCTCATTGTCCAACTGGAAAGAGCATTTTGGAATGGAGAACTTTTGCAGTTTTCAATGCCTAAATCCCACCCCTCGGTTCTGTCCTGCTGCATAGCTCTGGGGAAAAGCAGAGTGTATATCACCCATCTGGACACTGGGCAAGGGCCAGCATTCACTGGAAACCTGGCTGGCAATGGCACTTTCTTGACTTCCCCACAATGGACTGCTTAATTTTGCTTTTTAACCAACTAGAGGTCTGACATCAGCCTTTGCTGGCAAAATAGCCTCCAAAAAAACCAATGTCTGAGGACCTGGTGTGCTGCAGCTGCATGTGTGCACAGAAAGGGTCAAACTCAGTGGAGTCCTGAAGATCTGGGTGTCTGATGGGGACAAAGAGCTGAAAAAAGACCTCAATTCGTTTTGAGCTGAGTAAGCGAGAGTAAAGCAGCAAACCCTTTAATAAAATGTGCAATACCCTCTTTGTTCTGTCTTCCCATCCCATTTCTTTCCACCCACATCATCCAGTAGCGGTTCCTCGGGAGCAGGGACTATCGCCTGCTGTGTGTGTGTCTCTCGCACAGGAAGGATCTCCATCACCATGTCTTACCTATCTACCTACAGTTGCTCTTACAGGGAAACAGGTGCTCAAAACTCATCTAGGTGGCTTCAGGTATGGCTCTGGTACCCCAAAAGGAGAGCCGTGTACAAAATTAGTGAGTAAATATCCACAAAGGGCAAAAAAAGATAGTCAGAAAAGAGGCAGCTACACTGTTTGCACACACACATTAACCTGATCTCCATTTCATTGCTGTGTAAATCAATCTAGGCAAAGGAGCAAGCAAGCCTTGTCTCCACAAGACTTTGGATGTTTGGGGCACTTACAGGTGATGTTCCAAGCTCTACCTTCCCAGATCATGCTCTGCAGAGGACCTGAGGCAGCAGGCTCAGCGACTAAGCTATTCCATTCCTGTCTGGGTTCAGCTTGTTTCTCTGCTCCTCTCTGACTCACCAGAGAACAGAAGCAGAGGAAGCCACTCACAGATTAAGCTGGAAAGCAAACACGCAGAACAAAGGGATGATGCATGCTATGAAGTCGGTGCAGTCCAGTAACATTGCACCCTAGCTGGTCCCCAAATCCACCCTGGGAGCATTTCTTATCTGCCTTCAGTGAGGAAAAGCACTGGGGACACAATGGGTTGCACGTCATGGTTACAGAGAAGACCATATTAATCTGGTAAGGCAATCCTGGTATTTTTATATACCAGACACAAAATGGCCTTAGGACAAGTGGTCTCATAATTGGTTAAGAACGGCAGAGGGTCACTCTCCGAACCATTAGGCTTGCAGCCATCCATGCACTCAATTTCAGCACTAATTCTCTTCCCTCCACAGTGAAATCCTGCTATTTACTCCCACCTACATAACATCAGGCAGATGGGAAACACTCAGCATAATTCTTCGCTCTTATCCCTCTCGATATCCCTCCAAACCCTGATTTGATTTCCTATGCAGCAAGACAAAAATCACATTAAACTGCAGGGGGAAAAAAAATCAAACGCAAGCGGCTCCGCTACAGGCCGGATTTGCATCTGATCCCACATTTCCTTCACACCCAGCGTGTGCGTTTTGCAGATTTCCACCGTAGCAGGACTTCCAGCCCTCCCTCCACAGAGCCAGGACTTGTCTTACGGGGTGAGATGGAAGTAGACAAGTGTGAAAGAATCATAGAGGGCTCAACATAATTAGGCAACCCTGGAAGCACAGGAGCTGACAGCGCTGAGGAAGCGACTTCCGATTCTCCCTGGGGCTCAGATTTGGGGGCTGAGAGGTTGGGGAGAGCAAGGAATAGCTTTAGAAAACAAAGCCGGGGAGGCTGGGTGTTTGCCTTTTCCTCTGCAATCTTCGGGCAGTCGTGAGGCCACCAGGGTAGCAAAAATGATGAAGAATTAAAGAACTCTGAAAGCCTCGAGTTAAACGTAAAACCAAACTGTGAAAACACAATGAAAGTTCAGCCTGTTAGAAATAATGTGCTGGGCAAAACATTAACACATTGACACTTGGAAGTTGTGAAAGAGTCGGAGCATCCTGCTTAAAATGTATCAGTCGGAGCAGATCTGATTGCAGGGTCCAGCATCCTTCAGACAGAGAAGAAAGCGCCTGAATCGCCGTCATAACACAAACATCCATTTATTTTCTGCCAAATAAGATCAATGTCCTCTCTCCACAAAATAATGTTCCCTGCAAAGTGCTCGAGTTCAACACGCTTGCAGAAAAAAGAGGCCACAGAATCATTTGGGGGCATTTGTTTCACTTATTAAACAGGCTCAGTCATACACTTCAGGGCATTCGGCCTTAATTCGTACAGTGGTATTTGTACAAAATAGAAAAATAGCAATAAAATGCCCTCACCTCAAAGGCCAGAGATCAACTGTGCCTGAAAGGTCAGCCAGCCTTCTCCCAGCTGCAGCGAATGCAAAGCTTAGGCTTCCTCCACTGAAAATCCAGTGGGTTAAAAGCTGGTGGCTACTCCATGTGCAGCAACCACCCTGCAACCATCACAGCTAAACCCCATCCTCACAAAAGAGTAACCAGCATCACTGAGATGAGAGCAGCAGCTTCAAGGAACAATTGCAGGGGGTTTGCTGGAGGTGGCTGGGTTTTCAAATATTTTTTTTTTTTTGTATGTGGCAGAAGATGTGAAACATTGAGGAGCAAGTCCAACACATTCCCTGCAGCTGCAGCCACCAAACAGGCAGGCAGCCACACTTTGTACCTGCTGGAACTCCCCACTGACTCCTTCAAGCTCAGTCTTGTTCCGAAAACACTGCAATATCTCCACCTGGACTGCATGGAGGCTCAGCCCAGGGAGGAAAGGTCAGTTATAGAACCAAATTCAAGTGGTAGGTAGACATAGTCCAGAGGAGGCCATAAAGATGATCCGAGGGCTGGAGAATGAGAATGGACTGAGAGAGTTGGGGTTATTCAGCCTGGAAAAGGCTCCAGGGAGACCTTACAGCAGCTTCCAGAACTGAAAAGGGCTCCAGGAAAGCTGGGGAGGGGCTCTGGATCAGGGAGGGCAGAGACAGGATGAGGGGGAATGGTTTTGAGCAGAAAGAGGGGAGATTGAGATGAGGCCTTAGGGAGAAATGTTTTGCTGTGAGAGTGGGGAGGCCCTGGCCCAGGTTAACCAGAGCAATGGTGGTTGCCCCATCCCTGGAGGGGTTCAAGGCCAGGTTGGATGGGGCTTGGAGCCCCTGATCCAGTGGGAGGTGTCCCTGCCCACAGCAGGGGTTTGGAACTGGATGGGCTTTGAGGTCCCTTCAAACTTTGATAGGAATGGTTGGACTCAATGATCCGATGGGTCTCTTCCAACCTGGTTGCTTTATAATTCTATGAAACCCCAATCATTCCATGACTCTGTGATCGGTCAGCCTGAGAAGCCCAAAGCCCTACCCTTCAAAAGAGGCTTTTCCAGCTTCAGACAGGCAGTCTCCACCACAATACATTTGGCTGCTGGCTCAGAATAGCTGCTGCATTCTCAGATGCACATACCACCTGAAACTGCCAGCTTAAAGAAATAACTGAAATCCAGTCATGTTCTGCTTCCCAACACCCTGTCTGCCCACCTGTACTGCAGTCGTGGTGCTTGGAGACGCGGTTTAGTGGTGGAGTTGGTAGCATTAAGTTTATGTTTGGACTCAATGATCTTAAAGGGTCTTTTCCAACCTCAGTGAGTCTGTGATTCCAAGCTACCCAACCCAGCAGTCCTTGGGCTGTCCTGGAGGACCCTGAAGTCACCCTCAGCTTCAGTTTGAGGTTCCCTCTGGACAAAACAGCTCCCACAGACTTGGTATCAGGGATGACCTTGCATGGTGGTGCTGCATTTTCACAGCCAACCCAAGGCATAATGCTGCACAAGTGCAAAGAGCGGCTGAACTCCTGCTCAGTTTAGCAGCAATGGTAGTTCTGATAGCATTTTCCATGAGTTTTGTAGCATTCATGTTAACGCTTCTGTTCACAAATTCCTTGGGCTGGATTAAAGAAACGCTTATTTTCCCCTCCAAGCTAGATTTCCAGCTCTTGTAGCTGCAAATAAAAGATTGGAAAAGAAACCAGCGTGCATCCCAAAGGCTCAGAAACCAGGTGAGAAATAGAAAGCAAACTCAGTTAATGGTGTAAGAAGTATCACACCTGATTTTGAGGAGGCTGCTTCATGATTTTTTAAACAAATCCACCTGGCACACTGGTTACAATGGGAATATACACTCACCAGTTTCCAGCCCAGTGTCAGCTTTCTAGACAATCCCAAAACAATGACTGTAATAGAATACAACCGTTTCAGATCACTGTTATGCCCAGGGAATTAAACAGCATTGATGAATAAGAGGTGGAATGAATATTTCAAGGGGTCAAAGGCAGCAAGAGGAATGCATGAGGATGAGAACTGAGCAACTCTGGCCTGGTGTAGTTTCAAGGCACAATTGCACTGGCTTTCAAAAGCCACAACTGCTCAAAATTTCTGAGTGAGTCACGATTCGTAGCATTCCCATTTCTGAACCCCCAGGGGTTGAGTATTGTATGGTTTCCAGATGGGCACTCAGTGCTCCTGAAACCATTCCTACTCTTCACATGTGGGTGCCTAAACATCGACGCTCAAAAAAAATGTCGGTTTATCTCTCTGTGTCTCAGTTCCCCAACTGCAAAGTGGGGAATGAGCATTCACAATATCACTCAAAGAAAACAAGTGCAGATGAAGTCTCCTCTTTGCCATTTACTGATCTCTGATTCTACCTCAAAACTGATTTAACAAGTCATAGAATCATAGAATATTTAGGGTTGGAAGGGACCTTATAGCCCATCCAGTTCCAACCTGCCTATGGGCAGCAACACCTCCCACTGGATCAGGGGCTCCAAGTCCCATCCAACCTGGACTTGAACCCCTCCAGGGATGAGGCAGCCACAGCTCCCCTGAGAAACCTGGGCCAGGGCCTCACCACTCTCATAGTGAAGAAATTCCTCCTTATGTCCAGTCTAGATCTGCCCGTCTCCAGTTTATCCCCACTGCCCCTTGTCCTACCGCTACAAGCCTTTGTGAACAGCCCCTCCTCAGCTTTCTTGTGGCTCTTTTTAACAAGTCCTGCTTGTTAAAGTGAAAACCAGACAGGAGAGAAACTCTCCTTGCTATTAAGCTACTTGCTAGAAAACTCAATTGCTAATATCTCTGTGTGGCACAGAAAGCCTCTCCCCAAACCTTTCATGTGCCTCTCCACACGTCAAACTGCCTTTCTCCTTCCTTTTATCTTCATATTTAGATAATTCTCACTAAAAGCAAGGTGGTCGTTCTTGCAAAATTACCATAACATCTCTTGATGGACTTTTAAGATCTCTCCTGTGTTACACCGTACCTGGGATGTGTTTTGCCAAGAGGAGACGTTGTTTATTCTTGCATTAGGAAGACAAAGTGTTTCCCACTTAAGGGCTTCATCTCTCATAAAACGTAGGAGAAAGCCAGTGGCATGGTTGAAGGGACAACGCTCCTAACGGCAACTGGATTCCAATCCCATTGATCAGCAGCATCACCAAGTGTAAGGAGACTGAACACGGAGCCTGGCATAACCTGGCCTCCAACCACTGTCCCTGTGCGAAACGGAGTCTCTCATGAAGGATTAAACTCCGGCCAAGGCTGCACAATGAGCCCACTGGCTCCTTCACAATCAGCTTTGTGTACTCATTAGAAAAGGGAGCTAATCACCCCAGTCCGGGCTGGTTTCAGAGCTGCCAGCACAAAAGGCTGTGACCTCCCACTGAGAGGCAAAGACCAATATCCCACTTTCTCCCATGTACGGAAAACTCTCATTTTGTGCTCTCAAAATCCGACCTTCTGATGGACCCAAGGTAAAAATCAGCTACAGTCAGCAAGATGCAGCTACCCTTAAAACCACAATTATGTTGCTTAATATAGGGACTGAATTGGGGAAATTAAACATCTGGCCTGTAAGGAGTCTGCCTGTGACCTAGTTCTGTCCCAGTGTGTGGCTCGTTTGTAAATGTGTGAGGAGTGTGTGCAACACAACAGAGCACGGACATTTCCCAAGCAAAAAGATCTGCATTTTAAGTGGCACACGGAAACAGAGTCACAGAATCATTTAGGCTGGAAGAGACCTTCAAGATTATCAAAATCCTTCTGTAAACCCAACACTGCCAATTGCACCACTAAACCATGTCCCTAAGTACCACATCCACATGGATTTTAAATCCCTCCAGGGACAGTGACTCCACACATCCCTAGGCAGCATCTTCCTTTGGTTGGCAAACCTTTAGGTGAAGCAATATTTCCTAATGTTCAACCTAAACCTCCTCTAACACAAAGAGAGGCTACTTCCACTCTTCCTATCACTTGTCACTTGGAAGAAGGGACCAACCTCCATCTGGCTCCAACCTCCTTTCAGGTAGCTTCCTGCACTTGGTGGTACAGCATGGAGAAGCTGGAGTTAAACCAGAGTCACGTGCACTGTTAAGATAAGAAACTGCTGGCAAGCAAAGGGTTTGAAGCAGAGAACACCACACAGGCCAGGAGGTGGGAGCCCTACTGTGGGCTCTCCTCCACCCCTCTGCTCCTGCAAAAGCTGCTTGAACACAGAGTGACCCAAAGCTGGACGCTAGCCTGTCCCTCAGCCCCTGCATGCTCAGCGCCTGTTTCAAACTTCAGGCTTGGCAGACGCCTGCCATGGAGCTCACGGCATCCCACAGACCATAGATATGGACGATGGGCACCTCCGTCTGTGCACCATGTGTCCTTGAACTCCCTTCACATTTACCTGGTGAAACACCATCTGCTCAGCCTCTCAGCAGCCTGGCGCTGGAACCCCTGCCCCTGCCGACAGAGCTGTCTTCCTGGGTTAAGGAGCCTCAGCATGCTGCCTGGTTAGACTCCCACCTTGCAGATGCTCAGCATCTGCGTGTTCTCCACGTTCTCCATGGACCCTCGGGACGCTTTTGGCACCATATTTCTCCAAGCAGATCTGTGTCGCTGCCCCTCCCATGCATCATCTGGAGACAACACAGTGCCGCTGCTGTGAAATGCAGTATCAGCAACGTGGCTGTGTGGTTTTCGGACAACAACCAGTTTGTCCTTTTTGAGGTGAGTTAATTGGCTCCTTTTGCTCCTCCGCTCCTTCCCAACTCCCGGCTGCTTCACAAGGTTATCCCGCTCTCTGCACAGCTGAGCTCTAGTCTGCAAAAAGCAGCAAGGTCCTCACCACCCAGCCGGTGAGAAATGCCTTGGGTATTCCTGGAGCCCAAAGCATTTTGCCTGTTAGGAGAGGAGCTGGCTCAGCAAGCTGTGCACCCTGTGTCACTGCATGGCACCTGAAACACAACCACGACACAGGTACCAAACGATGGAACAGAGACAGCACTGATGGCTTTAGGGACTGAAGGGAACTGGGAAGCATCATCCTAACACAGCTCCCGACCCCAAACTGATGCAGAGAGGTCAAAACCCAGACCTTCTGTAAGCAATGAAATCCAGCCCCTTCACAAGGGTTGCAGGGAAAAGTAACATTGTAAGAAAGTCGCAATCAGGAATGTAAATCTTAAATAGTCAGACCCTGCACTACATTAAACTGTCCTTCAGCTAGAAGAGAATCACAGAATCATGGAATGGGTTGGGTTGGAAAGGACCTTAAAGCCCATCCAGTTTCACCTCTGCCATAGTCAGCTACACCTCCCACTGGATCAGGGGCTCCAAGCTCCTGGCCTTGAACCCCTCCAGGGATGGGGCAGCCACCACTGCTCTGGGCAACTTGGGTCAGGGCCTCCCCACCCTCACAGCAAAACATTTCTCCCTAAGATCTCATCTCAATCTCCCTCTTTCAGACAAAACCAAATAACCCTCATCCCATCCCTGCACTCCCTGAGAAAAACAGTCCTTCCCCAGCTTTCCTGGAGCCCCTTTCAGTACTGGAAGGCCACTATACAGTCTCCCTGCAGCCTTCTCTTCTCCACACAGAACAATTCCAACTCTCTCAGCATGGGAGGTGCTCTAGCACTCAGATCATTTTTGTGGCCTCCTCTGGACTCACTCCAACAGCTCCATGTACCTCCTGAGCTGAGGACTGCAGAGCTGGAGGCAGGAATCCAGCCGGGGTCTCGCAAGAGTAGAGCAGAGGGACAGAATCCCCTCCTTCCCTACTGGTCCCACTGCTTTGGATGCAGCCCAAGACACCATTGACTTTCTGGGCTGCAAGTGCATGTTGCTGGCTCATGTTGAGCTTCTCATCCTCGAGCAGCCCAAGTCCTCCTCAGGGCTGCTCCCAATCCATTCTCTGCCCAGCCTGTGATTGTGCTTGGGATTGTCCTGACCTGGGTGCATTCCCTGAATCCAAAGCCCTTACAGTTCTTCAAGAATTCCATCCAGCATTCACACAGCTCACCCCACACCCTGCGACACGCACGCAGATCTCCACTTCCCAGTCAATATATTCACAGGATTCTCCCACCAAGATGACAATCCTCAATCTGCACTTATTTTCCAGATCATCAGCTGGACACGTGCACGCCTCACAACCTGCTCTTTGGCATTCGCAGCGAGAGTGGCATTAGGGCCAATGATCGTTATCTCCATGACTTCAATTTTCCTCTCAGCCTCGCGCAATCTTAAACCAATGCTTTCCAAGTCCTTATCCACTGCAGCATGAATAGCATCGCACTTTTCTATGATGTCTGCCAGCCACTTAGAAAGCCCAGCACTGCTGGATAAGCCACATCCAGGCCTCCTGATGGTGCAAAGGAGAAGAGAGTTAAGCTCGACCCACACAGCTAGAAGGAAGTTTGAAAGGAAGATACCACATCCTCAGTGTCTCCAGTCCAACTAATTGTTCCCCAGTAGCTGTTATTACCAAACACAAACAGTTACTAACATCCCATTCCCAGGATGCCATCCATTAGCTCCTCCAAGTTGCCAACCTTTGCAATACATCAGCCAACCTTACAGGTCCACATTGATTTATTGCGGATAAATGAGCTTTTCACTTCTAAATATTGGGCTGCACATGCATTCTATCCCAATCCCCAGACACAGCGATGGCGAAGAAAGTTGAAGGAGGCAAATGTATAATCTGCCATTCAGAGCTACGAGATGTTGAGAAGCACCTGATGCTGCGAGCTGAGTTCCCATGTGTGCTCGGCTGCCAAGAGTCCCAGCACCACAGTCCTTGCCTTGCATCTCCAGTCACATTAATTCAAGCGACTCAGATCAGCTCTCATAGAGGCACAGATCATCTGCCACGTGGCGAGTTAGGAGAAAAGCTGCCTAGGTATAAAATTGCATTCCATCTCCCTTACAGACTCATTCCGATCCCCTGTGCAAAGGTTCGAGAGCAGGGCAGTTCCCATCAAGCCTCTCCATGATTCACCCTCACACCCTACAACACTGTTGATCTCTTTGTACTAATTCAAATCTCAGAAATCTATGAGGAATCTGTTGTGATCGAAGGACAGAAATGCTGTAAAACAGATGTTCTGGGGTGGGGCAGGGGGTGCAGAAGGAGGGAGGGTAGGGAAGACATCGCTTTTAAAATCAAAATACAACGGACTAAAAAGCTATTACTTCAATTACCTGAAGAATACAGGCAGCACTGAACCACAGATACACTAGAAAACCAGTATCTGAAAGGCTCAAACAGAATACTTGATGCATCATTCCTGAGTCAGCTCTGAATTGCAGCCTCTTTTGTTAGGGAAAAAAACAGGGTAGAATGGGAAACAAACAGGTGGTGGAGAACCGGGAGAGGTTAGGAAGAGAACTACTTGTAATTTTTCCTTCTTGCTTCTCCGCTCAGCCCCAAGCACCTCTGAACACGCGCTTGTTCTTCTCCAAGCACCTAGTACATGCAGACTCAGGTTTGGATTTACAAGTGCAGAACAGGGAAAGCTGGAGAGAAAGGAACGGGGGAGCATGGTGGTGCTCCTTGAGAATCACTTCTGGAGATAGAAAAGAAGACTGCAATGAGTGAGGACATGCAGATGAAGAGACTTCAGGCTGCCATGAACCAGAGCATTGCACTGCACGCACCCCAGCGGGCACGTCCCTGTCACAGGAGAGCAGACTCCAGCAGTCTGAGTCTCATTCTTCTTTCTTTAAGAGCTACATAATTGTTCTGACTAATAATAATGGACCTGCTCCCGCTCCCACCATCCTCAAAGAGAGCAAAATCAGGTTTGGCATTTGTAATTATGAATGCTAAACCAGAAGTTATCAAGTGCCGTGTTAAGAGAATCGAGGGCACAATCCCGGGCAGCGCCGAGAACTCCCAGCCTCGCTCAGCTCAGCGGTGAAGCATTCATTAGTTTGTTTTTTTTAACATGTATCTAAATTCATTCTGCCCACGTCTGAAGGATGCACTCAAGTCACACATCCGGACCACAGCAGAGCAGAGAGGACCCCGGGGAGATGGAAAAAGGTTTCCCCCAGGCAGCGCTCATCCCAAATCGGCTGAGAACACCCAGCAAGGGGAGGCAGTGGATGTCACACCCCAAGCCCTCCTTGCTATTTGCTCCGCAATCAGGTGGGCACATGATAAGGAATTCGGGTCAGACAGAACCGATTAGGCTCCAAGAGTCCAATCGCGAAATGTACCCTCAAGGACTCCCAAGCATTTGTTGCCAGAGCTAGTGGATGTCTCATCCTATTTACATAATATATGACCCAATTTTGTGTTCACTGAGTATTTAATTACAGCCGATTGAATACAAAAATTACTCAAAATACCCTCAGCACTAATAATTAATGTTTCAATTGTGGTTTTTTGTGGAGTTGTTTGTTTTTTATTTTTTTCGCCACATGCAACATTTCAATAATTTGAGCACATACTCAAAAACAAGAAGAAAAAAAAATGAAAATCCACTACTACTCCTGGAGTCAGCTCGGGAGGGACAAATGCTTGGTCAAACGGTGGCCTCCTCTTTGGCCACAGAAACAGGAATTTCACACTCCCACTAGCAGAATTAGTAATTCAAACTCATTTTATGAACAAGAACCTCTGTCAACTCACTCACCGAGCTTCAGTCCCCTGGGACAGGCCCTGTCAGGCCATGGAGCACCATCCGTGTCCTTGGGCAGTGCTGGTACACAACTCTGCTGAAAGGAACGTGAGCACAACTGCTGGACGGTTGCTCTGCCCACACAGGACAAAGCGCCCCTGGAGCAGCAGCCGTATTTGTACAGGCCTTACCAGAAAACTCTTTAACAAGCGTGTGTTTCCATCCCGTGTAGGATTACATCACAGAACTGTCCACAGGCATCCAGAGATTTCCAAACTATCTGGACAATAACTTCATGGCACGAGCGCTGATGGAACCAAGCAGTAAGAGTGCCTTCTTTGATTTGTTGCTTGTTAACAGCGAAAGTCAGGTGAGTGAAGTCAATCATCAGCTGTCTTGGCCACAGAGATCATGAAGCAGTCAAGTTTAAAATCTATGGTAACAGGAGGAAAAGCAATAGTAAGGCCTCAACTCTGAATATGAGGAAAGAAACATTCAGGTTGCTCAAGGAACTAAGTTTGCAGATGGGATGTGGACAAACAAGAGAGCTGGACAATCACCAAGTGCATGAGGTTTAAGGGCACATGCTGGATTTTGCACCTGGGAGACAGCAACCCAGGGTGTCCACAGAGACTGGGACAGCCCCACCTCAAGCACTGGGGGCAGTTCTGGGCACCATAAGAGAAAAAATCTAAAGCAACTCGAGAGGAGACAATGAAGTTGGTGAAGGGTTTAGAGAGGAAGCTGTACGAGGAGTGGCTGAAGTCACTTGCTCTGTTCAGCCTGGAGAAGACAAGACTGAGCGGGTCCTCATAACAGTTTACTGCTTCCTTACAAGGGGAGGAGGAGCAGGCGCTGAGCTCTTCTCTCTGGCCACCAACAACAGGACCAGAGGGAATGGCAGGAGGATGTACCAGGGGAGGGTTAAGTTGGACATTAGGGAAAGGTTCTTCACACCCAGAGGGTGGTGGAACATTAGTAAAGCTCCCCAGGGAAGCAGTCACGGTGCTGCCAAGCCTGACAATATCCCCCTTCAACTCAGGTCGTTCTATGATTCCATGATAATCCTGACCATTTCTCATGGCAGAGACAGAATAAGTCTGTAATATTATATTTCAGCTACACAAAAGACTGCGTAAAGGCAAGACCATTTAACAATGCCAGTTCAAAACATTTCCAAAACTTCAGAAATATGACAGATTAAAATAAATAAATAAACAATTAGCAAGAAAACAAATAACCACAGGAGAATTAATGCACCTTAAACTGAAAGGGCTTATATATTCATATCAGATCGGGAACGAACCCTTGAGGTATCACTCCCACAGCACCACAGAGCAGCATTAGCCTTCCCACAGCACAGCTCCACATTTTCTTCCCTAGGAGTGACTGAGATAATGACAGCAAGTAGCAAATTAAATCATATCAGTGTTATCAGAAGCTGTCATCCTTTATAATTTTGGGTAAGGGGGATGTTTAGGAAAAAAAAAATCCCATTTATAAAGCACTTATTGCAAGGGTAAGGGCCATCGTGTTTAGACTAGGGCTTTTTTTTTTTTTAGTAATATCAGGTTTGTTTGGTTTTTTTAAATCAACTCCAAAAGGGCTTCTAAACAGAGGTTTATCATAATTAAAACAAAGTCTTAGCTTGTGAATGTCTGTTCCCCAGAAGCAGCGAGTGCTTGAAGTATAGGCATGTGCTGGCCTCTCCACTGCTTGGTTCCACCTTCACCCGAACAACCAGAAGAAATGAACAATTATTTCAGGAATTGCAGTTTTACTAAAGTGATATTCCCCTCCCAGTCCTTCTCTGTGAAGATAACTGCCCTCTTACATGGGTATTATAGCACTATTATATGATAAACGAGTAATCAGACACCAGAAAAGCAGAAGGTTGTAGAAAGGTCCTTTAGCATCTAAGATCAATACAAATTATCATGCTCAGCATTCCTCTCTCAAGATATTTGTACCAGGCTCATCACCTTGGTATCCAAGTTCAATATAAGAAAAGCAAAAACTTGTTCACACAGAGCATATTCAATCTTCAACTGCTTGACAAGTATCAGCCAGTACTCACAACACCCTTGGGACTTCTGTGTAGGAGCAACTTCAGCACTGAGGGGAAGTGGCTGTGAGGAGCAGGACAGAACCCGCAGCAAGGGTTTGGGCAGATTCTGCTCAAGAAACCAGAGCCAAGTAGCCCTTAAATCTGCAGGGATCCAGGCTCAAGGCCTCTTTCCCTATACTACTGAGCTCGGGGCATCCTTCCACATCTCTGCAACTCTCTGGTGCTTGCTCCTCTGGATAAAACCAGAATTGCCACCTCTGTTCCCTCGTGCCTGGGCATGTTCTCCAACTCTGGAAGGTGCTCCAGGCTCACAATCTCAAGCAGTCAATGACCAACAGAATTTCACATTCACATCCAGCTCTGTTGGCTTCGCTGCTCTTCTTTTATTATCATTATTATCATAGAATGGTTTGGGTCGCAGGAAACCTCAAAGCCCATCCAGTCCCACCCCTGCCATGGGCAGGGACACCTCCCACTGGATCAGGGGCTCCAAGCCCCATCCAACCTGGCCTTGAACCCCTCCAGGGATGGGGCAGCCACCACTGCTCCAGGCAAGTGGTGCATGACCCATCCCTGGAGGTATTGTTATTTATTTTGCCTTTAACCAAACAACTGGAGGAAATGAACTATTATTTCAGGAGTCACAGTTTTACTAAAATGAGTAAAGGTACGATACGTACTTTTTTTAAAAACAACAACCCTGTCCAGTGTTGAACTCTTCCACAATCTCCGGAATTAACTTGGATTTTGGGGCTTCATTCAGGGATCCCAGTACTTGGGAACAGGACACTGTAGCAGCCAAGATGTTTATGAAAGGTCATCCTAAGTGACCTCTGACATCAGAGCCACAGAGACTGCAGAAGCAATTTTCAGTGAGCATCTCTGGGCAACCGCCAGTATAATCATGGGGGGGAAAAGAGATCGGAAAGAACCTCAGGATCTCAGGTTTGTGGAAACCTGGTCCAGTGCGTGTTCTATGACAGAGGGATGAATGTGCCACCACTCCACGCCTTTTGTTTGACTACAGGAATAGTGGTGGTTAGTGCAGAGCACCTTGAAGGCCACAAGGTTCTGTCCTGGACAGAGGCCACATCACACAGTGCAATGACACTCCTGCCATCGACTGATGAGGACAAGGCACGAACTCCAGGCAGGCTTCAATGCAGATCAACATTGCCTATAAACACCCTTTAATGTATCACTCTTATTGCTTCTAATTCCTCAGATCAGATTTGGTTTCACTTTTACATGGAAATCAGATCTTCATCAGTCTTGACTGCCCCTTCACCTTCTCCAGATGCGCACATCATCTCCTCAATCTTGCTGGGCTTTGGCAAGGATTCCTTGCACACCTCTTGGAAAGGAACAGCACTTCGTAATTACTGGTTTTGATTAATAAAAACAGCCCAAATCAATATCTGATCTGACTTCTAACTGTGGAGACCCTAAATAACTTCACAGTTTGTAGCAGTCCAGAGGATGGGAGGGGGAAATCTGGAAAAAATTACTCCAAGGACTTGCTGTATTTTTTTACATCCTATCCAGTATCATTCAATTTCTTAATCAGCCTTCTCCTGTGAAGATCTTATTAATTTTCATAGCAAACACACAATGCAACTCCATATACTCATGTGTTTTAGCCACAAATTAAAAACTACTGAACACAGAACTTCTAACTGGAGCTGGGACACACGTTTCTCAATCAAACAGTTAGGAAGCATCTCAGCCTCTTGCATTTCCAAAGTCCACAAATATTTCCAGCAAAGAAATACACACAATATTCTCTGAGTCATCATACCCAAAAGTTAATCTGTGATGAATGATTTGGAAGGGAGTGGTCAATAAACCAGGAGGAATTTCTAATCTCCAGCCGTGGTCTGAGAGCTGCAAAGCCCTCTGCTTCCTTCTGTCCAGACCAGGGCTCTCCACGTAGGAGAACAATGAGAAAAAGCACAGTGAAGCTTCCTTTGTCTTCAACAGATTTTGTAGCTCCTGTTTAGTATTTTAATGAAATATTTACCGTTCTTGTATTTCGTGCTTTAATTATTCATTACTGAAATCAGTTTAAAGAGCTGCTACATTCTGAAATGCAGTTCTTGAAATGATGCTTCCGAGCTCCCCATTTACCGTGCTTTTAGTGCCTTTCATCTCCAAGCTGCTTTGCTGGCAAGTCATGGAGCCTCCTAGTCTCTGTGAGAACTCGACAAACTCAGTCAGGCACCAACATGCAAGATCAGTTTTTCCTTGTCCTGGTGCCGCTTCCCTGGGCGCAGCAGCTCAGGCTGCCGACAAACTGCATCCTGCAGTAGCAGCAGATGCAGCACTTGGCTCATTCGGCCCCAGCACAACGGTTCAGAGCCCTGTCTACAGCTAAGTACGTGGAGAGAGCATCCTGGGGGGCACGGAAAAGTCTGGTGTTCACTGGGACCCAGCACACAAAAGTGATGATCAACATCTAAAACACTTTAAAGACAAAAGGCAAAAAAAAGTGGGCAAAGAATCACAGAATCATGGAATGGTTTGTGTTGGAAGGGACCTCAAAGCCCATCCACTTCCACTCCCTGCCATGGGCAGGGACACCTCCCACTGGATCAGGGGCTCCAAGCCCCATCCAACCTGCCCTTGAACCCCTCCAGGGATGGGGCAGCCACCACTGCTCTGGGCAACCTGGGCCAGGGCCTCCCATTCCTCACAGGAAAATATTTCTTCCTAAGATCCCATCTCAATCCCCTCAAGATCTCATCTAAACCTCACCTCTCTACCTTAAAACCATTCCTCCTCATCCCATCCCTGCCCTCCCTGATCCAGAGCCCCTCCCCAGCTTTCCTACCAATGGAAGGACCAGAGGGAATGGCAGGAAGATGTGCCAGGGGAGGGTTAGGTTGGACAGTGGGAAAAGGTTCTTCCCCCAGAGGGTGATGGAGCCCTGGAACAGCTCCCAAGGAAGCAGCCGCAGCAACAAGCCTGACAATATCCCAGCAGCATTTGGCCGAGGCCCGAGGCCCCTTGGTGTGAATGTTGGGGTGTCCTGTGCAGAGACAGGAGTTGGACTCGATAATCCTTGCATGTTCCTTCTGACCCAGAATCGTAGAATGACAAGATGTCCCAAGTCTCAAGTGAGGGAAGGGAGCAGCTGGTGGTGTCTGTTTATAACCACACATCACCCTGGCCAAACAAGGAGGGTGCTGGTGTTCTGGAGAATGGAATTGGATGTCTTTCTGCAGTAGGCACAGGGGCAGGACCTCAGAGGGGACCAAGCAACTTCTCCATTGTCTGCAGGCTTCTTTCTGTTCGGCTTTGTTAAGTAAACTAGGATTTATTAGCAGTCAGAAAGAGGGGAAGCTGAGGGGCTGGCTGCTCCATCCAAAGCAGACAACCCCTGATTGGGAGATAAGAGCAGTGAAAGGCTCCCTAGGGTCACTTATGCAGAGCACTGAGCAGGACTCCAACAAGGACCCATACAAAGCCCATGGATTTGTTTCTGTGAACTCCTGCCTCCTAGGAAAAAGGAGGAATGCACAGTAGGAGAGGAGGGTGTGGTTACAAAATAAACAGCAAAAAAAAAAATTAAAAGAATTCCTAGTCACCTCCAAAGGCAGCATTTGGTTTGATGCTTACTCCAGCTGCACTCGTATCTAAATACCTAAGTAATCATTTGCCGAAATATACTCCGCTATTATTTCCTGAACATTAGATACACTGTAAAAATGGACCCTGAGAGTAATTAGGAGGTGCAGGATAATGCTGCTATTATTTCTGGTGCTCAGTTCCTGTAAATAGTGTCTAATGCACCTCAGAAGCTCACTATTAATCACAAAAACATCATGTCTCTACCTAATTCACAACCCGCAAATACTGAACACTTACCAGACTGTGTTTTGTTTGTTGTTTCTTTTTTTAAGGACTCCAATTTTCCAAAACATCCAGAGGGCTCCCAAGGAAGAGCATAAAACACACACTTTGCATTTTGCAAAATTAAAATTCTGGAAGAGGCTCTAAACTCAACACTGAACACTTACGCAACTTGAATTTTAACCATCTTAACATCCTTAATCTTCATCACATTTAGTACATTACATTTCTTTGACAACTAATCAATCAAAGGCATCGTACCTTCGGCAAAGCTGCCAATTTAGTGTCATTCTGCCCTCTCCCAACAATGATTTATTTTCTACAGAAACTTCCTTGTTTATTTTCAATACGTATATTTAATATATAAAAATATAGTAGAACAGATAGGGAAATAAAAGAAGTGAAATGGCCAATGCAATGTTGCATTACTCAGGATCATCAAGAAGAAACCTGTGGTTCCTCAGCCTCCAGCCAACAACTCATCCCAACCACTCAGTGTCCAACAACTCAAAGCAAGAAATTGGCTCTAAAAGGGTCAGAAGCTCTGGAAAGAGGCCATTGGAGACCAAACAGCAGTAATAAGCTCTTCTAAGAGGACAGAGAGGAGCAGTTCTGGTGGAGGAAAAGAAATTCCATGAGGTTCAGGGAGGACACCACTACAAAACCCATCAAGCATTTAACCATTTGCCCATGACCTGACATAAGTGTCATAAAAGATACAGGAAGAGCGGAAAGAGATTGGCATCAAAATCAAAAGCAACAGCATACAACTACTCAAGGAAACACCAGTTCCAAAATCACCCCAATCCCTACATCTCCCCCAAAATGAAAGCCAACTTCAAAGGAGCCCACCAGGAGCAGATGTCTCCAGGGGAATTCTGCTCAGCAGAAAGGCAGAGTCTTCTGTCAGGTTCTGCTCCTCTCAAAAGCAACAGGGTTTTCAAAACAAGATTGATTTCCTTAACGGGAACAACAACCCAGACTAATTCCATTATTTTCAATGGAGCTGAATTCCAAAGGTCTATTCAGGTGTAATGGTACCTTCCCAGAAAAGGCAGAAAGGAATCAATTTTACAAACTGCAGGGACTGAGGCCATTAAAAAAACCCGACGACAACAACAAAAAAATCAAACCTTTCACAACAATTCAAAGAACCCTTGTCTTAGGCATTCACAAGACAGCCAGGAGAGCAGCCCATCCTTGCCACAGCACATCTGGCATTGCTACATTTCCCATCCCAGGACGCCATTTCCCATCCCAGGACGCCATTTCCCATCCCAGGACGCCATTTCCCATCCCAGGACGCCATTTCCCATCCCAGGACGCCATTTCCCATCCCAGGACGCCATTTCCCATCCCAGGACGCCAGCAGGTACCTGAATGAACAGATGCTACCCATGAGGTCTCCCCCTTCTTCTAGCAGCACCTTTTTAGACAACGTCTAGGCAAGGAATGCAGTCCCAGGACCTGCTCTGGCAACAAGACCTAAGCTGATGGTGAAGGACTGTCATCCCTACAGGGACCTTGGGAATGGGCATGAACTAGGGGAAGAAAAGGATGAAATAATGCCTGGAAGCAAGTGATGCCAACGCCAGCTGGTACCTAATATAAAGTTCTATCCAGCCCACCAGCCTGCCCCTCAGCACAGAAGCAAAACCACTCCACACCACAGCAGTGCTGCTCTCAACCAGTTTTAAGAAGAATCAAAGTATTTTAAATCTGAGACTCTGGATGATTTACTAAGAGAGGAGGGGAGGGTGTAAGCGAGGAAGGCATCCACCTGCGGATGCCTCTTGAACTGGTTAGCAGGAATCTACAGTGGGAGAGAATACAGCTCAATTTGAACACCTGGCCAGGGAGGGCATTCAGCAGCCTCCCACTCTTATCATTTGGTTTTGAGAGACTGTTCGTGTGTCCTGGCCATGCTGTTCAGTGGGGCTGTCAGATTGGGGTGGGATACAGTGACCTTTTAAGACCGCACTAGTGGCCATAATTTGCTGCACTAACACTTCCTCCTGCCGCTTTTGAATATATCAAATTAACTTTGAGCTAATGCTCGAGTCTAAAATGCTTGTTATAACCCATTCTGGAGTCGGCCCCAATTCAGCGTGCTGGGCACAGAAATCCTGCAGTCTCTGAGATCAAAAGTTCTACCCAAGTTTTACATTCTCCTGCTCTAGCACCAAGAAAATAAAATTCAGTGGTCTAAGGATCTGCTAAGTACGAAAAGGAGCACAGGTACTTCCCATGTCGTTGCTAGAAGTTAAACTGCATGCCTCTTCTTCAGAAACCCTTGTAGCTCTGTTCCATCTCCGAGAGATGCCAGCAACACAATTACACTGCATAATCTGAAACATGGAATTTTGCCCAAAAGCTCTTATGTACATACATTCTCTGCAATAAAATGTATCAGAGTCCAGATTTACATATCGTCCTCCTTTCTGATCATGTTTCTGGGGTTCTTGCAAACATCACAAAGCAACTGCAATTCCTCCACCCCAAAAGTCAGCCCAGCGTGATGCTGTGGGTGGGCAACTGTGCCTGGTCCTGCCTGCCTAGTCGTGTGTAAAAGGATCAGTGAGGAACATCCTCGAGCTGGACATCAACGAGAGGCACAAGGACAAAGAGAATCTACCAAATACTGACCTACTAAAGAAACACACAAATACTTACAAACTCACGCTCACCCCTGCATACAGTCTCTATTCCATGCAGCTCAGGAAGCATCTCACAGAAGCAGACTTGTCATCCGTCCTGAAGTCCGAGGCCCACGGACCTGCTGCTGCTCTAGCTGATGACATGTCCCTGCAGTTTTTCCTGCTTCCTCTTATCCTAATGAATCTTGTTTACTCTGCTCCTGCGCACCTCCAGACAAAAATGGCCCTTCAGCTACCGTGCATCGCATTTGTCCTTGCTGCTGCAATGAGCGCTCACATCAATGAGTGTTTAAAACAGTGTAAAATTCAAAAGGAACTCCCCTAGGTGGTCTATGCATACAAATAAGTATATATTTTGCTTTTCTTCATAAAAAGACACCCTGCAGGTTTCAAGCTTCTCTCACTGCAAGAGATATTTGCAGGCAACAATGCTGGTTTGGTGTAAGCTGATCCGTGTGGCTGGATCCTGCCTTTGTTTTTGGCAGTCCCCTTTCAAGGTGACTCAATTAAAGTGGAAGCAGAGTTCCAGGCAGTCCAACGAGGGGGGTAGGCTGCTTTGCAAAATCCAGAAGATAAATAAGATGAAGCAGACCTTCAAGCTAAAGAATTAGCTCAAAAAAAAAAGCACAAACCCAACAACAATGTCCATGCTGCCCTGAGAATGGCACTGGTGACATTGGAACTGAGAAGATGACACCAGCCAGGAGAAACCAAACCCCAACCTCCTAAATCAGAGCTATTCAAAACACCCAGTATTCAGTGGTCAAGGGGATGGGTAGAATTCATGAAGCTCCTTTCCAGACTCAGTAACTGTAAGGAAAGCGCATCAGTGAACCTGATCTATGAGAACCCAAATGGTTCAGATCACAGCAAGCAACACAACAGGTCAGCCCACAACACAACAGCTGCCACTGACCCTAATACTTGAAAACCAGAACACATGGCACATATCAACAGGCAAATGAAAAACCTAACTCCATTTGTTTTAGGTATACAAGCCTGTAATTGCTAAGAAAAAATATTTGCTGTCTGCATCTGTGTGAAACTGAGATTGTGGCTCCAAGTGCTCTCAACGCCATGCAAATGATGGCACCAATACACTAATTGCCAAGGGATGTTCAACAAACCTGCTAAAAGGAAAGAGGAAAGAGCAAATTTCCTAATCTAACATGCCTCCAAAGATGACCTGGTGTCTCCTTCCTTTGCAGCAAAACCCAGGACATCACTATGGGGACCTCTTAACATAAGAAAAGATTTCGGTACATCAGCCCCTGCCCCACAAGGCCACTGGCCACACATAACATGTGGGTGCACAAGTTACCGCACACATGCTAAAGCATATTTTCAGTTTGTTCCAATGGTGAATCACACACATCAGGGCTGTCCTTGATACACCAGCTCACCACAGATGAGCTTCTCAGTCTGTCTAAAAAACCACATCTTTAAAATGACACGGCAAGGGAAAGACTCAACGTGGCCTTGGCAAGTCATCGCTGGACCTGCACAGCGCTCTCATCCCAGCAGGAGATCTGGAAAGCAAACCCTCCAGGCATGGTGTGTTCTCCTCCTCACGATGAAGATGCCTCAGCAGCTCCTGTCTAGGTCCCTTCTGCAGCTCAGCCTCTACACACGCTGGTTCTCCTCCTCAACCCTGGAAAAGCCAGAGTATAAAGCCATGTGTGTACCCTCACCATCGGAAGAGGAAAATAAGGCCATGCGACCAGAGTATCAGGCAGAGGAGGAACTATCTGGGTCACAGTGCACTTACAAAGCACAGCAAAGCTTCAGAGCCAGCAGCAGGACCACAGGGAGAGGCCCATGGAGTAGCACTGCCTACTCTGCAACGAGCACACCGTACGGACGCAAGGCCAGCCTGCTGCAATCTGAAATAGCTGCTGCATGAAAAGCACAGCCAGCTCTGCATATTCAAGATCCAATCGGAGATAAATGATGAGATTCTCTGTGCTGTGTACAAAAGCCAAAAATCACCAGTGCATTTACAGTTCAATATTCTCCTAATCCCATCTTTATTTCCAGTGCATAAATAAAGCTCATTACAAATTATTTTCTTCAGAAACCTACTAGCAACCCAAAATAATTCATGAATGTGTTGTTTGCATTTATATAACATCGACACCCACAGTAAACATCACAACAAGGAATTCAGTCAGTCACACTGGCCCTAACACATAATTCCCCTTCTCTCTGTGGATCCTGTCACAGCTACACCCAAACTCCTGCAGCACCATGTTATTTGGTGTAAAAATACACTGGTGCACACAGCCACCTGCATAGAATTAAGGAATCATAGAATGGTTTGGGTCAGAATGGACCTCACAGCCCATCCGGTCCCACCCCTGCCATGGGCAGGGACACCTCCCACTGGATCAGGGGCTCCAAGCCCCATCCAACCTGCCCTTGAACCCCTCCAGGGATGGGGCAGCCACCACTGCTCTGGGCAACCTGGGCCAGGGCCTC
Source organism: Coccyzus lansbergi (assembly GCA_033558105.1). NCBI lineage: Eukaryota > Metazoa > Chordata > Aves > Cuculiformes > Coccyzidae > Coccyzus > Coccyzus lansbergi. The sequence goes on from JAUMJK010000230.1 coordinate 509,319, forward strand.
CTCATCACCACCGGAAAATATTTCTCCCTAAAGTCTCATCTCAATCTCCCCTCTTGCAGCTTAAAACCATTCCCCCTTGTCCTGTCCCTGGACTCTAATCAAGAGCCCCTCCTCAGCTTTCCTGGAAAATTCAGGACCATTGATCTCCTTCAAATGAAAACGCACATGCCAGCCTTCCTCCCTCAAACAGTAGGACTTGCCTGCTTAGCTCTTGAATGCTGATTATTTTATGTAAACCTCAATGTTTGGACTGAGTAGTACAGCAATTTACATTAAAAAAAAAAAGGGGGGGAGTGGGGCATAGAAACAGAGCAAATCTTCCTTTCTCCACTTCTGGAAGCATCACCAGTCAAGCCCAACTTCACCATAAGCCATCCCTCTGCCCCAAAAATAAAGAAAGGAAAACTAGAGTGCAAATTTAGGAAACCAAGAAGGAAGTCTGGCAATCGGCCACTAAAGAGGAAAAAAAAAAAAGATATGGCTTATGGAATAACCCCACCATTCCGTGTATAATCGTTATTTCCAGTTTGGCCTCTCTAAATTAAATCAGTTTTAATCTTCCCTGCTCAGCTGGCACAACACTGACTTCAGCTTTTTGGTGTCCATTTGTGCTACCACATGACATCACGAGATGCCTGCCAGTAACAGAGAGATGCCTAAAAGCCTTGAAATTCTTGGCGTTGGGACTCCAGGTTTTCTGAAAACTGTTAATTTACTTTGGCTTAAATCCTAGATTTTGGCTCCACTTGACAAAAGTATTTCTCGCCCAGTAATTAAACTTGTAGTGGACAACATTAAATCAATAGCTAAGTTCCAGGAGTATGCGGCCTCGGCACGTCTTCCTGAGGCTTTTCTTCCTGCAGCCTCACAAAACCAGCAGCGAAGGAGCTGGGCACCAGCAACGCGGTTTTAGATCCAATTTGACAATTAAGGAAGAAGAAATGTCATTTGCTAGACAAAACTTTCTATATTCCTAAAGTGGAGAAAGGCTGGCTGTCAGCTAAAACTCGGTCCACATAAAATTTAGAATGGCCACCCAACAGCAGCAAGAGTCGCTTTCCCAAGCCTCGGGGTCCCCACAGCATCCTTTGGGGTGGTGCAAAGGAGAAGGAGCCTCTCCTTCAAAACAATAAAACAGGGTACAGCACAAGGACAGTGTCTTGTCCCCCAAAACCAAGGGGAACACGGACCCTCGGACTGCTCATTCCTCAGAGCTTCCCGGGAAATAGGTAGCACCTCCCTGCACTGCTCAGGGAGCAGAACAGCAACGGCACAAGACTGAGTTCAAATACGTTACAAAACAGTCTGCAAAAATAGCTGGGCGCTGTAAGAAATATCGTTCTCCATGGAAACCACCAGACGCTCAGGATTCTGGCAGACTGGAGACAGCGGGACTGCATTACAAAAGGAAATGTCTGTGGATTGAGGCTTTTAGAATCCTACGGTTCAGAAAGAGAGCAGAAATTCCTGGTCTCCAGAAGCGGTCAGCCAAACTCCCTAGAGCCCTCCCCTCCTCTTCCTCTCCTCCTAGCGGGACTGCCACTCCCAGGGGACAGAGGGATGGAGAAGAGGGAGCTCTGCAGGTCTCTGCGGTGCTTTTAATTAGAGATATGGAATGGAATGAAGCCAGGAAAAAAAAAAAAACCGCCGTGGGGTTTTAAACCACCTGTCCATAGAAATCAGACACCTCCACATATGGAGATGTGGAAGGAGGCAAAGTGATGCTCCTGCACCACACCAATGAACACGAGGGATGTAGTCTAACAGCTGTGTATTCCGAGCATCTCACACCCCAGGAAGAGCAATAGAAGCCATTGTTATTGTCCTCCTCACCCTAAACAGTTTCTACTTCGGATGCCATGTGGGAAAGTAGAGATTAATTAACTTCCAACTCTCACCGATGAGATAATTACGCTCGCCTGTTTCTGGGTTTCACTGTTTCCAGATGAATTGCTGCATCAGAAAGCAAATCCTAACCAGGAACCTCCGCTTCTCTGCTGTATCCCAACAAGGCGTTGACCTCTCGCCTGCAGAGGCTAGGATACACAATTCAGAAGAAGTTAATAGAATATTTTTAAAGAAAAAAAAGTGCTGCAGCCTCCAAACATGAAAGGGCTGGGCTACAAAGGAGCACTCATAGAGAGAGCAATTACAGTTTTGATATCTAATGGTTCTGACTCAGGAAGCAAGAGTTAGCCAGCATCAAACTGTAGAAAAGAAAGGATTATGGGCTCATGAAAAAAGAAGAATGCCATTTTGATTTAAAACCCAGCAAAGCAGAGTGCAGATTTGTTATTTTAACTCACAGTGCTTAATTCCTACAACGAGCCAGAATGCCTTTAAGGATGAAAGATTCTCGAAATACTCAGGGTACAAGAAATTAGAAGTAGCCTCACTTTTTATCAATGGTTGCTCACTCAATCAGCCATTCCTCACTCCTTGAAACTACCCCAAGTTCACACTGTGCACCTTGGTGATGCGAGAGTTCAACAGGAAAAAAACAAAACACAAATTCCTGCCTGAGAAGCTCCCCAGCATTTCCAGTTTATGGGAACAACCAGCCAGAAGAGTCCAGACCTTCCTCCTGACTTCCCGATCAGCAGCAAGAGCAGGCCCCACCTGCATTCCCAGGACTCTGCAGTCCCACCTTCGCTGATGCCTCCAGTACCATGGTCAGGTTTGGAAAACAAATCCCCAGCATTGAAAGCCCAGTCCCAGCAATTGTCATCCCAGATGGAACAGAGAGCTTGCACAGAAAGGAAAATGTTTAGTTCTTCCTCAATTCAAGAAATTAAAGGATAATCCCTCATTATTCCAAATACTTTTGTAGTCCAGCATCTCAATTCACCATTTTACTGCTGCAGTAGAGTTGCAGTGGTTTTGTTGTGGGTTTCTTTAAAGTGACTCGTGTCCAAGAGGATTCAGAAATTACGAGAACCTGACTGGTGCTCCCTGTTGAAGGACAGGACACGTTCAGTGCCCCTTGTTCGGAAGGAGCAACATGCAATAGGATAAACTAAAAGCATATAAATACACTCTTCCTGCATCAGTCTGTCTGACAGTGAAAACACTAAAATAACTGGTTCTAACTCACAGACATGGACGTGACCTCTGCAGCAGCAGCACAACAGCGGGTGACAGCACTCCAACACAGAGAATGATAGAATCACCAGGTTAGAAGAGACCCACTGGATCTGCCTTGCCACCCCCTTTCACATCAATGGTTTTGGTTTTTTTTTTTCTTTTCCAGCTGCAGTTCCTGAGCCACAGAATGCAGAGTGAGTTCTGCACCCCCCACCACACAGAGACAGACTGGGGAGTGGCACGATCACACGTAGAACACGAAAAATTCCATAATCAAGTCACCAGACTTCAGGTACTGGTGCTCAGTCAACGTTACTAAAGCAGAGGCTTTCTCCAAGCCATCTCTCCAGCCACTTCACGCAATGGCAAAGCAGTGTGGGGTTCAGCTCCTAGAGATGACCACCGGGTGGAGAGCAGGCTGCTCCTCCCAGGAGCAACACCTTAATCAAGTGCACATTTTGGAGGCTCTATTTAGCAGACCTGAAGTTATTCGCAGTCAGCCAAGACCTGAGCAGACACCCAAAGCTTGCCAGCCAAGGGGACGCTTGACCTGTACAACAGCAAGGTGACAAATAGTCAAGCTGTGTTGGCTACCGAACCACCACCTTGTGGGTAGCCTTGAACCCAAGATACGTGTCTATCTCCATCCTGGGCTGCACGTAGCACAGATACAACAAATGGAGGTTTTTTGATGCCACATGTGTTCATGAAGGCCTGAGCAGCATTGGCTCCTCAACAGCCTCCCAGCTGGGGGATCAATGCAAGCAGTGTTGCTTATTCAAACCCTGGCTAGCCGTGAAACCCAGCAGATTGACCATGCTCCATGGTGTTTGCAGCCCCAGGAGCAGGGAAAGGGTCAGGGGCTGCAAACAAAGCCTTCGATATGTGACTAGAAGTCAGGTGGCCTCTGCACGTAACAAAACTGATGTCCCTGCCTCGCAGCACAGAGGCGTGAGGGAGCATGATAAACACCAACTGCCAAAGACCTCACTGCTCAACAAGCTGGTGATGTTATCTCCAGGCATTATCCAGCCGCTTCACCTCAAGGAGCGAGCTCTACACTGCGAAATTTTGCACAGCTTTTCAACACCAGATAAGGGGGTGAAGAAAAAAAAAAAAAGAACCACCGGAAGACAGAAGCAAAACATTTCTTCCTGCACAGAAGGACAGCTGGCCTCGGTCGCAGTGATGCCAACAGCCACACTGCCACATGGGGCTGTCCTCCAGCAGGACTCCTGGCATGAGGTGACATCCCTGCCATCAGCACCGATCCCACAACATCAATCCAGTCCGGGATCCCTGCACCCGAAAGAGATGTGAAGAAGCAGCACGAGGAGACTTTGTGCTGGTTTATTATGATTTTGTGTCTGATGAGCAGAGCTAACTGCACAGCATCAAACCAATGCTGCTTCTGTGTTATGGAAGAATGTGGTGCCAGGGCTGACCTGCAAATGGGGTTAAGGTGAAACAGAGGAACAGGATTGTTTTCTTGCTCAATTGCTCTCTCCAATTGTGTTTGAAACTTCACATTAGGAAAGCTCTCAATAAAATACAATGGTAGATAAATAAACATAGTTGTAACGGGTAACAAGCTGTCTTCTAACAAGATGGATAATCCATTTATACAGGCGTGTCAAACCCTCCATCCTATTACATGAAGACATTGTTCTTCAGGAAGAAGAAAGATCATCTCCTGTCACACACACCATCATTCCCAACACACTCCATCCCTCCCAAATGCCATCTCCAGGCTTCTCACAAACACCCCATCTCCTTCACACTTTATAAAAGGGTCATGGAAGAAAAATCATGAAAAGCTCAGGAATGGTGTCACTGATGGAACACAAAACTTTCCCGCGAGATGCAATACACAAAATATCATGTAATCTCCACTACGGAAAGATAGCTCTGTTTCTTTAGGTGGCACCTCCTACCAACAGCCTCTGTGGCCATCGCTGGCTCTCTCTTACAAACTCTCCTGAAAACCTCGTCTCTGAAACGCTGTATTTAATAATCCAAAGGGATGAAACAAGGGAATGTCAAATTATTATGGCAAAGCGAAAAAAAACATAGAATGATATAATAATTTGGGTTGGAAGAGACCTTAAAGATCATCCAGTTCCAACCCCCTGTCATAAGCAGGGACACCTTCCACTGGATCATGTTGCTCCAAGCCCCATCCAACCTGGCCTTGAACACCTCCAGGGATGGGACAGCCACAGCTTCCCTGGGCAACCTGGACCAGATTCTCACCACTCTCACAGTGAAGAAATTCCTCCTTATGTCCAGTCTAAATCTGCCCCTCTCCAAGTTTACACCCATCGCCCCCGTCCTATCACTACAAGCCCTTGTAAACAGTCCCTTCCTCAGCTTTCTTGTAGCCCCCTTAATATTAAATAAAATGCAACCTATCTGAACACCGAGTCATCCAAGATTCGCTTAGGTAATTCCACCCCTTCTCCCTTCTTTTTTCCCTTTCCTTATCCCACATCTCAAATCCCAAGCCCAGAGCCCACTGGAGCAGGAACCTAGCAACACTTTTGGCTCCATCCCAGCTCCCATAAGGCAGCAGCCGCTGTCGGTGCCTCTGCACATCTTGGGGTGCAGGCCAGGCAGCTGGACTAACTCAGGCTGGATCGGCAGATAAGGGTGAGCATCCTAGGAAGATCCCAGAGTCTCCATCTGGATCCTTTAATAATGCTCCTTTTTAAAAAAGAAACAAAACACACCCAACCTACTTCCCAAGATTACTTTTTAAGTAAAAAAACTGGGTTTATTTTTTCTGAGCACATTAAAAAAAAAAGATGCAGGTTTTTATGACTACCTTGGTTTGTGTAAGATCCTTTCAGAAGGGAAAAAAACCCCAGCTATCCACGAAAATAACAATTCTTTACAAAACGGAGCTGTCAAATGCAACTCCTAGTTAAAAACACTTGTTAATTTCTACAAATCACAGCAAGCTTTGATTTTGGGTGAAACCACAGCAGGTACATAACTTGAAGGCAAAAATGTAGTTCTCCTCTTGATGTCTTTAAAACAATGAGACAAAGGAGACAGCAGAAAAAAGAAAATACACCAGTTTAAGCTGATGGATGGTTCTGAACAGCTACAAATTAATATAAAAATAATACTAAAAGTTGGAATTTGAAGGATGAGGGGCTGGTGGAGGACAAGCACCAGAGTCTCACCAGCCAAAAGCAAAGCTGTTTGCTTGTGACCCATTTGCTTCCAATCTTTCAAAGACTTGGAGGGGAAGAGCATTTTGCAGCATTCTGCATGTAAAGGCACCTCCAAGTACAAAACTGAAGTTTAACCCTGAGCAAAAAAACCTCACAGAAGATGCAGTTAAGCTTCTGCATGGTTCCAGCTTGGATTCACAGAAGAAACCCAACAGCAGCTGGAGGGGAGACACTTCACTGCAGCTAACACAGAGCACAACTCTGGCACAGCACACAGGTTGTCTGCTGGCTTGGCTTTCACCAACATACAGCTCAGGTTTTTCTTGTCTGTGTTTCTAAGAGGTCTCAGGAGATAATGGCAAGGCAGACTGCCTTTCTGTGTGGCTCTCCTAGGCATGGCACCAGCCCCATTCAGATTTTTAGCATCTGAAAGCTTCACACAAACTCACTCGGCTCTATCACAAGCTCTACAGCAGAAAATCTCCAGGGAAGCACAAAGACCCACATACACGGGTGTATCTCTGCCCACTATGACCAGGCTGCCCATGTGCGGGGATGGCCCCAGCCTGGCTCAGCTACACGGCTTCAGAGCAGATCGCCAGCCAGGAGGAGCTCCACAAAAGCTTGTCTAGGACTGGTTCCCTTTCCAAAGAGATGTATTTAAGCCTGGATGACACATGCTAAATGAACTCATCGGCAGATAAAACTTTTTTGGCTTTTACAGCTTTACAACCCATTTAAAGGCAACATCTTGATTTTTTCATGTTGTTTAAAGCTCCATTTTTATAGGCTCATAGCATCCCACAGTACCACAGCTCCATATCTACTCTGCCACACATAGGAAAGTACGAACCATAGAACTGTTTAAGTTGGAAGGGACCTGAAAGCCCATCCAGTCCCACCCCTGCCATCACGGCAGGATGGGAGAGGACGGCATTATTAGCTCCCATTTATAACCTGCAAAGCTAACAGAGTAAGCTAACACATCTTGTCCAGAATTCATCCCTGCAGAGGCCAGGAAAGACAACTGGACAGGACAGAGCACTCTCCCCCCACTCTACACCCTGGTGGCATCCCTTGATGGCCAGTTTTTAATAGAATTAATACTCTGCAGTCCGAGTATTTCCCTGAAATCACATAACTGCATGAGTTTTTTTTCCTTTTTTGCTTTCCCCTGCCCCTTTTTCTTTTTAAAAAGAATTAGTCAGGAATATTCATCATCACTCTGTCCACTCCTCGGGTGGGCGGGAGGTGTTTATGCCAAAGGTATCATCAAGCGCTCAGACAGGCTTAGGAATTTTAAAGCAAGACATCTGTAATAAAAGCAATCACAGTCACAAACCACTAAGAGGAACAGTAATGGGATTATCTGTCAACACAAACAAAAGGATAAATACAAGCAAAACCACCAGTCCCTGAAACCTAATTCTCATGTATTTGAACTGAGACTATGGCAGGGAAATTAAAAGAACCTGAGGATCAAATAAAAAAGTTATTGATTGTAAAATTCGGGCTTTAAACAAAGGATTTGTTTATGGTTGGAGCTAACCAGCACACCAAGCATGTCGCAGCAGCTGACTGAACCACAGACATCGCACCATCCCCTTCACGCCGCAGACACAGGGTTGCCCTCCAATCCTGGCACTGAAACTCCTGGTCACCCTCGCCCTTTTCCAGAGGGGAAACTTCTCTCCCTTCCTTGCAGCAGGAAAAACCCCACCCCAGCATTAAATGACAATGGAGCTGAAGCCAAAGTCACAGTTCCCTTCAAATCCCCCTTCCATCTCCCCAGTTTGCTTGCGTGCGTGAGAGTGACCTGTGCAGCCTCCACCATATATGTGAGCTCAAGGCAAAGGGCACTTGGAAGCTGCCAAGGCTCCATCCAGATGAAAGGTTGGAAGCACAACACGAGCATCTATCCCACTCCTCTCTCAGTCCAATTACCAGATTCAACTCGGTGCACATCAGAGTGAAGAGAGGGGACCTGGGACTGTGAGGAGGTAGTGGCAGCTCCCAGTTAATTCAACGGGATCCAACATCTGATCCAATTAAACCCAAAGCATTCTGGGACGGGTAGAGCGATTGTCACCACTGCTGAATCTACTTACCTGGACAACTGATCCCAAGAGCCCGTAGCTTCATATGCTGCCATCAACGATGACATTCCCACTTAATCAGACTCAAAAAGCCTCAGTGATGCCTACAAAACCACCAGTGTAGCCACTGGGAAGGCTGCTTCAGATAGGGATACCTGCTCATGTCTCATATGAGCAGGAAACTTATCTCCCTATCCTGCTCTGCAGAAACCAGCATGTGGATATCCCAAGCTACAACCCCTTCATCTGGATTTTGGACCCTCCCATCTTTTCAGGAAACCATTCCCTCTGCTCTTTTTAGACCAATGCCCCGCATCCTCTCCAAACTCGGTGATCCTGGAGGTCTTTTCCTAGTGATTCTGTGATACACGCAGGCACCAAGCTCCTGGAGAAAAGTACAGAACAGACCAGACATCTCTGTAGGCATTTTCCATCTCCTTCCATACACGGAGATCCGCACACAGCTCAGCTATCCACCTCACGCTCACTTAATGGAAGTGTTTTCAGAAACACACTACATGAATTTTCAAATAGAAACAATTAGCATTCACGGTAATTTGCATCTCCTTTTCCCTATTTCCACAGCAGTGTGCTCTGCGTTAATATTAACCCCTGCTTGCTCACCCGAGCCCGGTGCGAGGAGTTCGCCACACAACTCCTATTAGCGACCATGGGAGCAATTAAATTCAGCAGTGAAAAGATTACACGGTGATGTTGAAACGTGGGGGGACTGCCCTTTGTTTTGGAGCATCCTGTGTGTCAGCAAAATGAGCTGCTTCCATCACGCTGCAGCTCTTTTATTTCCTAAATCACTCTCCTGTACATCCACAAGCCTTGGCAAGGGATGACTGATGGGATTTACAGGGGAATCGTTCCCCCCTCATCTCGGATGCCCTGAACACACGAGGGGCTGAGACCAGAGCAGCCAGGCTCCTCGGGAGGCTGGAAGACACCCGGTCACTGGGGCAGAGAGGGGGATGGAAAGGTCTCACAGTCCTGGAATTTTCCTGCAAGGCTCATTTTGAATGAATGAATGATCTCATGAACATTCACATCTCAGAATCACAGTAAACACCTTTACGCTGGGAAGCTTGGGTTTTTCAAAACACCAAAGAGCCCGTCCTGCCTTTGAGACACTGCAAATCGTCAGAATGTGAATATTCTGTCAAATAACCTGCTCTTGCATCTCAGAAGACGCCTCGTGGATGGTACTCGTGAGGTGGGTTGTGGCCCAAGTGAGCCGGCCCCAGGAGCTGTCACCATTTCTTATGCCTACACCATGTAGAAGGTGGGGAGTGGATGGGGATGACAGGAAGCGCAGAGTAATTCCCGCGAAACAAGACAGTATTTGCAAAGATGCCCAGGAGAGTTACAGCTCAATCGACATGAGATGAGCAAACTCTATGAGGCAAAGAAGAAACGGAGCAGCTTCTTATTAAAACACAGTATCTTTTTTGCTGTCTAGCACAGAGCTGTACAAGATAGTAGGGTTTGGGGATTTTTTTCCCCCCTGTTTTCTAAATCCCTGAGGAAACCCATGGAAAAAAGTCCAAGTTTAAAGATCCCAGATCTGATGATGTCTAAGCAGAGAACATTTGTGCAACACAGCGCCGTCCCCTGTGCACATGTGCTGCTCTTCAGTCTTTAGGAGATCACACACAACTTCTCCTGCAGGACCTTGCCTCCCTCGGCTCTTGGGATTGATGGGAAGCAGCAAGTGATGCAGAACAAACAGAAAGAGTCTTGTCAGTCTCTACCTGATGTGATGCCCAGTTCTGTCGCAGTGTGGGCAGGGCAGTTGGGGATTGATACCGAAATATCTGAGCACTGCAAACAGGACGCCTAACACGCAGCCAGTAGAGGGAAATATCACAGAATCATAGAACGACCAGGTTGAAAAAGACCCACTGGATCATCGAATCCAACCATTCCTATCAAACACTAAACAATGTCCCTCAGCACCTTGTCCACCCATGCCTTAAACCCCTCCAGGGAAGGTGAATAAACCCCCTCCCTGAGCAGCCTCTGCCAGTGACCAACAACCCTTTCTGTGAAAAATTTTTTCCTTATGGTCAGCCTGAACCACTGCTGGTGGAGCATGAGGCCATCCCCTCTTGTCCTGTCCCCTGCCACTTGGGAGAAGGGCCCAGCTCCCTCCTCTCCACAACCTCCTTTCAGGGAGTTAGAGAGAGCAATGAGGTCTCCCCTCATCCTCCTCTTCTCCGGGTTAAACACCCCCAGCTCTCTCAGTCACTCCTCATAAGCCATTCCTCATATGAGGAGGATCCAGATGGTTCAGAGCATGCTCTGGATTACTGATGATGGGCTCAGTGGTTGGTAGAACACCTCATCATTTACAAATACTACTCAGACAGAAGGGACACACATCATCAACAGCACGCAGGGTTGTTCAGAGCGTTAACAATGAGCCGAAAAATTTCTGAGATATTCTCTTTGCAAAACATATTATTTTGATGTCAGCTTTTTAGGTAAGAAGGCTTTGGTTTGGTTGCAAGGATAAAGTAGTCCAAATAGCTTTTTATCACTAAGTTACTGAAACCATCAGTAAGACACATAACTGAGTGAACAACAGAGGTCTGATGTCAGCATCTCCTGAACAAGGTAAAAGCAACAGGTCTGAGCTAGGGTTAAAGGAATTCCAGGGCAAAGGCTGGTGAGAGCACATCCAAGGACTCATCCCATGCCTTTTGCTCCCTAAGGCCCTTCCAAAGTCTGCAGGAAACAAGCAGTAACTCCAGTAATCTCAGACAATGCAAATGTGCATAATGATAAAATAGGTCCTTTTCCTTATCTCTAACAACAGAACTGGGTAACACATCCGTGTGAACACTCCTACTGCAGAGGAGCCTGCAGAGCACCAAGGCTCGACTTGAGTAGTTTCTCCACACTAAAATAAATACAGTTAAACCTCAGAAAGAGGGTAACAGTTTTCAAGTGAAAGAGGGGAGATTGAGATGAGATCTTAGGGAGAAATGCTTTCCTGTGAGGGTGGGGAGGCCCTGGTCAAGGTTGCCCAGAGCAGTGGTGGCTGCCCCATCCCTGGAGGGGTTCAAGGCCAGGCTGCATGGGGCTGGGAACCCCTGATCCAGTGGGAGGTGTCCCTGCCCATGGCAATGGGTGGAAATGGGTGGGCTTTGAGGTCCCTTCTCACCCAAACCATTCTATGATTCTATAATAAGAGGTAAAACTAAACGTCCCAAAAGGTTCTGCAAACATCTTTCTCTGCCCACTGCTCGGTGTACTGTGTACCTTGTAGTTACCACCACAACTGAAAGACAAAAGGTGCCGACTGTATTTCCATTTCGCACAGACACAAAGCTCAGATCTCGGTTACCCTCAGAAAGCCGTTTCACACTCTCCTTTTTTATTGCAAGCTCAATTAAACATCTCCTCATCCTGCCTACATACAAAATTCAGCAGCCTGTAGGACTTTGAAACGTGTTCTAACCTAGTGTGGAGCAGCCACTGGATTGTGAACACTCCACTTCCATGCAAATGTTTAAAAACTATGCAAGAATTGAAAATCAGACCCACCTCTGCCAGTTTGCACATGGTACAAAGCTGTACCTGAAACCCCAGTGCCCCCAGAAGCTCCACATGGTGCAGGGATGAGCCACTTCCCTAATGTCACTGGGGTGGCCAGCGCTTTGGTATGGGATGAGCAGAAAGCCTCTGCGGAACCAGGAGACTGCCCAGCCCAGGGGAAGGAGTTTAGTAAGGACAGAAAATTATTCCTTCTCACAGAAGCTTCCTTTGGAAACTCGCTTCCATTCTTTAAAATCTACTGCTTATCCTTGCTGTTTTCTGCCTGACACAATTGCAGTGGCATCTCTCACACTAAGAGTTGACACATCCTCCACCGCAGAAAACACAAAGGGAGCAGAGCTCTTGTCCATCATCTAGAGATAAAACACAAGCCATCCCAGCCTCCTTCCACTCCAGCTCACTGCAGCAGCAAGAACGCGCTTGCAGCGCCTGCTCAATAAGCCACAAAACACAACCGTCCCAAATGGTTATCCTGACTCCAAAGTTTTGGGAACAGGAAGATCCCACGCAGCTAACGTGGGATATAAAAATATTCAAATATTTTTCAAAGAACAATTTATCCTCATCATGTTTCTTATGATATCACTATGCCTGCATTCTTTATCTTTTTTTTTTTTCAGCTATAAGGAAAATCTAAAGAATCCTCTGCTGGGAAGGCGATGGCCTGCAGCACGGTGCTCAGGCTGTGCGGGCACCTCCACAGCTCTAGGAAGGCAGGGGACAGGGTTTCATGAGTTCCCATTACACCTATCTGTGGGAGTGCCTGAAGATAAACACTAACAAGACACCCCAGTGCAAATTTAGATGCCAAAAGTCATTTGCAGTCCTTCTCAAAATAGCTTGGAGTCTAAACAGACCTTAGGAGAGGAAAAAGCATTGAGCAAACCAAACCAGCCCCTCCGGAGAGCAAGCTGGGAATGCCTATCATACGATTCCACTGGCAGGCAGAGCTGGGAAGGAAAGAAAAACTAAGAAAATGAGGTACAAGGCAGAGGAAAAGAAAAGATCCAGAGTGCAGATGAGGGGACGATAAGATCAAGAGATATACCTGGTGATTCTAGCTTCCTCCACCCCAGCCCCACTCCTGGCTGCACCAGAACAAAGCAACACCCACTTTTTTGTCTGCATCCCAGAGGAACTCTTTTTGATAGGAATGGTTGGACTAGAAGATCCAATGGGTCCCTTCCAACCTGGTTGTTCTATGATTCTATGAAATCCGTGTGGACTGTGCCCTTGGTACTTCACTAGGGGTTGAGACGAGGATGCTGTCAGAACCTGCGTGTCCATGGTTTGTGGTCTCCCATTTGGGAAGCTGTCCGCCCCCGCAGGAACAGTAGTCCACGGATCCGTGGGCTGGATGCTCGAGATGGATTAACCATGTAAATGATGAATAAAAACCTGATTTCCTTCTTCCTCTCTTTCTACAAGAAGACTCAGCAAGCTAACTGCAGGCCTAAGGATATCTGGGGTTTATGTGGCGCATCCCCCTTTATTTTGGGAGGCAAGGAAGGCGGATTTACCCCCCCTCGCCTCAGCCTTGTTTCGAGGATCTGAAACTAGGAGAGCCAGAGCAGCTGATATCCATGTTAATTCCGTAAGGACTGACTGGAAGGGAACAACAGTGCATTTTTTAAAGGTCAAAGCCTGTGCAATCATACATAGTGCATGGGTGAAAGTCACTCTATGAGAGAGCAAACAAAGAGTGACAAGGAGGTGGAACAGAGCGGGTAAAATTTCAGTGTCCCAGGGAAAAAGGAAAATTGCCACGCTCCAATTTGCATGTTTTTGGGAAGGTGGTTTCAAAACCAACTTTTCTATTTTCACAGATTAACATCTAATTTTCTTTTTTAATACACTTTGTTAGACAAATCTCTTGAAAACATATTCCAGATGTCAAATATTGTATCAGCAGAAATAGAAAATAATGGCTCAGGCAAAACTATATCCTGAAAACATCACCTTTTTCAATGGGTGGAAGTCATTTCCTCCAGTAACACTGACACACTGAGGAAATGATCTTTGGTCTGTAACTGCTATGGAGCTATTAAGCATTTTAACATACAAGGATGGTATTTTTCTTCTTTAGTGTGCAGCTCTGCCTAGGCAGAAATCAGATGTGAGGGGAAAAAACCAAAAACCAACATTTAAGCTTGGATAGGAAGTTCAAAAAACAAACACACAGTCAACAAGGAGACAGCAATTACACTGGAGAGAGAGAGAGAGAGAGAGGGATTTCAAAAAGCATTGAAGCAGAAGCACAAGCGGCTGCCCCAGTACAAAATCAATGATGATGCCACATCTACGGTTGCGACTTTGGGTCACTCACCACATAAAAAGTGGTACTGAGCAAATGTGAAGTAAGAATTTGACCCAGTGATCCCATCCCTGGAGATACTGATCACAGAGTTATAGAATCATGGAATGGTTTGGCTGGAAGGGATCTTAAACCCTACCCAGTTCCAACACCTCCCACTGGATCTGGTTGCTCCAAGTCCCAACCAACCTGGCCTGGAACATCTCCAGGGATGGGGCAGCCACCACTTCTCTGGGCAAATTACAAGTTCTATGATGAAGCAACAGGTTTCAAGGTGTGGATCTCTTAATTTACGATGTGACCTTGTCCAGCAGAAAAATTTTCTCCTTGTTTATCCCATTAAAAAATAACTTTGAAAAACTTGTAGAACTTGAACAAGAAGGAAAATTAGGTAGATGCCCAGAGTCCTGCTCAGCAGCTGAAGCAGGAGAAACATCCTTCCCTTCGCTATGCCAAGGTGTAAAGACTTCTCTATCACAACAGATTTTTTTTAAGAAGCTATCATACATTCATAACACTAATTGATTTTCATAGAGAAGAGAGCAGATGAGGTCTCTTTGGGAACTGCCTGCTACATTTCTGCTTGAAGGGAGATCACTGCTGGTGTGCCTCAGCTCCTTCATAAAAAAATTTAATTAACAGTATCTCCAAGAACGAACCCACCGTTAGGTCTCCAGCTATCGTGTGACTACCCGCACTCCGATGCACCACGGCAAATTAAACCTAAGCAAACGATACCTGTCACACGTCGAGCAGCTGGCACATTATTGTCTGGGCAGCTTCTCAGGGAGAGGCAGGAATGTGATGGGAAGCAGGAGAGAACACAAAGGGACTGCGAGATGCCTGCATCCAGCCTGGCAGTGACAACTTGTTTTCCTAGCTGCCACTTCTGATGGCTACACATTTCTATCCACAACCCGGTGGCAATGCCAGAAAGCAAAATGCTTAACAAACCACGATTCCAGCTGATGATCTGCACAAAATGACATTTGAGGAAGAGCAGAAGCTGTGCACATGAGCCCTTTGCTCTTGGATACGGAGGGATGACCGTGTAAACTTGCATGTCCTGAGGGAGAGGCACTGCATCGTCATCCCCGAATGGTACCAGGAATAGAAAGCCACCATGTGCCGGTCTGGAAGTCCCATCTGGTACAGCAATGGAGGAGAAGAGACAAGACTGGATTTCTCTTCTCTCCATCACCACCGCCACCCTCGCTGCCTAACCCCGGAGGAGCTCTCATCCTCAGAGAATTTGTTCCTTCGACAAACTGAAAGCAGAGGGAAGAGATCTGAAAATAGCAAGAGGCCCAACACTATAAACAGATTCCCAAAATCACTTCTTGTTTCTGCAGATGGACTCCAGGTTTGCACACAGTGCAAGGAAGCACACGGTTCAACATTTCCTTACCACACATTGATTAGCACTGATTTATGAGATGATGGGCAGTGGGCACTGCCTGTGCTGTATTTTTAGCCCCTGTTTTGTTATCCTTTAAAAACTTTTACCATTGCAGACACGATACCAATACGCTTGATTTATTATCTATAATGTCAAAAGTGAAAAGGTTAATCACCGTGATTAGTCAGTGAAAATGAGGCAAGATTATCACCGGAACGTTGACGTTGACAATGGCAGCAGTGTGAGGGAAGACGGGCAGGCATGGTGGGGAACCACTGGAATTAGACCAGCCTCAACATCTGTCCACAGAGTAACCACTGCCCACAAGCAAAGCAGAGAGCACCAATGCCTCCACCAGCCCAAGGATGCACCAAAACCAAACCAGGTTTTTCATAGAATCATTAGGTTGGAAAAGACCTTCGAGATCATCAACTCCAACTGTACCCGTCCACTACTAAATCATATCCCCAAGCACCTCACCTACCTGTGTTTTAAACACACCTCCAGGGATGGTAACTCAACCACCTCCCTGTACAACCTCTGACAGTGCTTGAGAATCCTTTCTGTGAGGAAATTTCTCCTCATGTCCCACCTAAACTTCCCCTGATGCAGCTTGAGACCATTCCCTCTTGTCCTATTATCTATCACTTGGGAGAAAAGATAATCACCTCTCTGCAACCCCTTCTAGGTAGTTATAGAGAGCAATGAGGTCTCTCCTCAGCCTTCTCTTCTCCAGGCTAAACACCTCCAGCTTTCTCAGCTGTTCCTTGTAAGACTTGTTCTCCACCCCCTTCACCAGCTTTGTTGCTCTTCTCTGGACACTCTCCAGGACCTCAATGTCTTTGTTATAGTAAAGGTCCCCACAAAAAACAAAGGTGTTTTTTTAAAAAGCACTGCTCCTTGCCGGTTCTGAAGTAGCAGCAAGGTGCTCCAGAGTTGTTCAAGCAACCTGCAGTGACACAGTCAGATCTAGGTGGGCACACCTGGCGAAGCACAGTGGGTGATGCTGAGAAGCGGATGTGCACAGGGATGGTGAAGCAGATGCCCCTTACACTTGCATGACATGGTCGTGTGGGCACACTGCTCCACTGGTTTCGTTTCAAGCAGAGGCTCCACGCTGCAGCCTCAGCACAGAGCTGAGCTGTAAGCACTGCTGTGCTTCACCTCAGAGGGAACTGCACTTCAGCCACAAGTAAATTTATCCTTAAGAATGAGCTGCAGACTCCAGCAACGCTAAAGCTCTTTGGAAAGAAGGCCGGGTGAGAGGATATTTAAGCCTGGGATAGGAAGTTCAAAAAATAAATACACAGTCAACAAGGAGACAGTGTTTACACTGGAGAGAGAGGGAATTAAAAAGGTGTTGCAGCAGAAGCACAAGTGGCTCCCTGGTATAAAACCAATGATGATGCCACCCCTATGGCGGGGACCCTGGGTCACTCGCCACATGAAAAGTGCCCCAGCAGTGCCACATCTGGGGATACTGATTATAGAATCATGGAATGGTTTGGGTTGGAAAGGACCTCGAAGTTCATCCAGTTCCATCCCTGCCATGGGCAAGGACACCTCCCACTGGATCAGGGGCTCCAAGCCCCATCCAACCTGGCCTTGAACCCCTCCAGGGATGGGGCAGCCACCACTGCTCTGGGTAGCCTGAGCCAGGACCTCCCCATCCTCATCTAAATCTGCCATCTTTCATCTTAAAATCATTCCTCCTCATTATCAGGGAGTGCAGGGATGATACAAAGAAGTAAGCCCAGCCTCCAATGCACACAGAAAAGTCAGTGCCTGGGCTGCCCTTAACTCATCACCTGAGAATCCATCATTCCAAATATGGGTAAAAGCTCCATGAAGATAAAATATCATCATTCCCAAAAGGTGATACAACCAACAACTAGAAGTGGTACCAACTGCTTTCCCTCTGTCTTGTTCTGGAAAAAAAACCCAACCAACCAACCACGGAAAAACCCTCAAAGAAAACCACAACAACAAAATAGTCAAACAAAAAAACCCAACCATGACACAAAACAAAATAGAAAAAAATCCTTGCAAGAATAAAAACCAACCACCAACCTAGCTGGGGGTGAAGCATATGTTTTCACGCAGTACTCCAGGATGGAAATGCAGCGATTAAAGAGTTAAGTGACGCTCTAAAAGCATCTCACCCTGATATGCTGAGAATTTGCTGGGATCTCACAGAGAAGCGGGTGATTCTTACATACCATATGTTCTGCAAACGCTGGCGACAACACAGAGGGGAGCCGGGGATGGAAATCCACCTTGCCTGCTGAATTTCCCTGCCTTCTCAAAAGCAATGGGGTCCAGCGGACACAACTAGTGTGAATGCAGCAACCCTCAGTCCACCACATGGCATCAGCCCCAGCTTCACCACAGCCCTGTCAGGAGTAACGCTGGGCTGAGTGGGGACCAGAGGATCTTCCGAAGCTTTGCCACCCACCCAGCACCCTCTTGCTAGCCTGGGTCATGCTCAGCATCATCTCCCCTAGTCTCTAGTTCTCCATCTCACAGTGGAGCAGGGCAGTAGAGCTGTTAAAACTTGAGGAACTACTGGAAATGGGCAGTCACAACACTTTAGTTGGCGTGAAAGATGGCATCAAACTCTGAGCATGCAAGACTGGACCAAGTTACCCCAGGAAAAGCTTTGTTCTGGCTTTCTCCCCTCCCCAGGTGGAACCTGGTGTGTCATAACCAACCCCAGCCAGAGGAGAGGCCAGCAAAGATTCCCTTCTATCATGTCTATAAGGCAAAGTAAACCTAGAAATCTCTGTTGTTGCAAACTTCCACTTGCTACAGACAATACCTGGCCACCCTGTGGGTTCCTTACCTGAGTTGACACACTGCTGAGCAGGTAACCTACACAGGCACTGGTGCGGCAGTGACGGGACAGTCCCCACAGTGCTCTGGGACACGGCTGTCACCATAATGGCCTCAAGTTCCACCAGGGGAGATTTAGACTGGACATTAGGAAAAAGTTTTTCACAGAAAGGGTCACTGGGCATTGGAACAGTCTGCTCAGGGAGGTGGTTGATTCACCTTCCCTGGAGGTGTTTAAGGTACAGGTGGACAAGGTCCCAAGGGGCATGGTTTAGTGATTGATAGGAATGGTTGGACTTGATCTCGAGTTGGTCTCTTCCAACATGGTGATTCCATGATTCTATGATAACAGCATCTGCTCTACAGCTGCAAAGCAAGTTTCTATGCACCTGGTAGGTTCAACCTCACATCTTGTCACATTCTTCTGCAAGGGCAAGCTCACTACTGCACTAACTCCATTTTTGCAATAGTAAATGCAAACAAAAATATCCCGGAGCAAAAAAAAAAAAAAAAAAATAAGAGAACAAAAGCACAAACTAGAATTAGTAAACAATCCATCACAGCATCACAGTGTACATTCGTGCTACTGCAAACCTATCCCTTCAAGAGCTTCCACATCCACAAAAAATTTGTTATTGATGCAAAACACAGTGAGAATATAATAATTGAACATTGTTGTTTATACTGCATGACAGTATCTGGACAAGATTATAAAATAAAAGGCAGATTGCCCTTTTAAAATTAAATCTATTACAGTTTAGGTGAGTCAGAAGTTACTTTACGTACCTTGTCTGTCCCAGTTTCCCCCGAAGAATTTACAAATAATACTTTTCCCCAATATGAAACCTCTGTACTCCTACTACAGCTATGTGCAAAGTCTATATAAACCAGGAAAAGCTCCTTGAATGCACTGGTACCAGTGCCTGCACAGAAAGAGCCTGGAAAAACACAAGAACTCTGATGATCTTTTCTCAGTATTGCAAATATTAAATCCTACCCGCAAAAGGGGGAGGTAAAAAAGTGTTCTGACAAACAACAAATTCTGAAGGTGATGACACCCCTTGGCAAACAGCAGCTGCTGCCAACAACCAGCCACATTTTTTTTTCTTTCTCTTTACCTTACCTACACTTTTAAGGAACACTCCTTTTAACCAGAGGGAGAACGTATGAAATGGGAGGCTGCAGGGTTGCACCCGACCAGCCACACACAGGGTAGATAAAGGGTGCATCACTGATGATCAAAAACCAGAGTCTTTCATTAACAACAAAACCCAACCGCCCAATCCCCTACTCCACCACAGCACCCAAACCCAACCCCAAATCCTCCTTCTGCCAGTTCCCCCCCTCAAAATTCAGAAAGCAATGGGGAGAAGGAGAGGGAAGGAGGGCAGGAACATCATAAACTCCAGCTACACATTCCACTTCTTCCCGTCAGTCACCTCTTCTCAGTCAGAGTAACCTATTCTGAAGCCATCAGCTGAGAATTAATTACCAGGTCTTAAAATAGTTTTTGATAACTTCAGATATAAAAATTCTGTAATGCATTTCTCGCAGAGGTCTACAGGAACATGGAGGCAAACATCCACTTGAATATCAAAATGTTCCTGCCAGGGTGCTCAAAGTGCTTTTTGTGCTAAATTATCACATAACAAATATAAGCAACATGACATTTTTTGAGGGGAAGGAGCTGGGGGGTGGGGAATGGAAGGGGTTGTTACTTACAATTAGGTTTTTCTTCCCAAATTTGATTCATTTGATTTTTAGAGCTAACACATCCTCCCAGGCGAGTCTCTAAAGCTGATGTCTCAATATGCTGCATATTCAGTACAAAATGAATTAAGAGATTACATGCTGAAGGTCACAAATATCTACACGGTCTGGGAAACAATTTTATAGTGGGAAAGAAAAAGCTTAAACCTGAAAGAAAATAACACGTGCCACTGGAATATTGCTGCTGACGAGGGAATCGATGCCCTACAGGAGCTACATTTGTTTTGGATCCCAGGTTCTGCCAGCTGCCCGTTGAGCCCCAACATCATCACCCCCAGCCGCAAACCATCCCAACAAAGGCTTCCTTCGAGCTCCCCCCCAGATACTATCAGCTGTGCTCACAGAAAGAGCAAAACATGGGAAGTTTGGAAGTGAGAGCAAACCAGTATTTGGAAAATCACCCTCCGAGAGGAAGGTGGGCAGCCTGGAATATCCCCCACCCCGTGCCGAAGCACAGTCCCTGGCGGCCGCGGCGTTTCACCGAGACAAAGATAGTGGCCGCTAAATGCCAGAACGCAGAACGGAACAGAAATAATACACGCACCCAGCATGCTCTCCACACTCGAACTGTTTATCAGATCGGAACAGCACTGCGGCATCCAGGAGCGTGGATGTGCTGTTTTGTTCACGTTTTCATGTGCCATCTTGCAGCGGCTGCTTGCACAGCAGAGTAAATACAAGCTCTATATATACCCCGCGTGGGCGGCAGGGGTTATTTCTGACTGTCTTCATTACACTTCATTGCCAATCTGAATGTAAAAAAAAACACAAACCCCGCAACAATTTGCAAAGTGATTTCAATCTGATTTTTGTAATTATTTCCAGAACCTTTTCATTATGCAATTCCAAACACTGACTGAAAGCTCTCTCTCTCTCACAAAGTTATCCTTGATGCAAGCCAAGCAAACCAGACGAGTTAAACCTTCTTCTTCTTCCTTCTTTATTAATAAATACAGACATGAACAGCACACTCAACGTTTAGCCCTGAGAAGGGTTTAATAACGATGCTGCATGCTTTATAGGGAGGGAGCTAAGAAAGAAAAGCAAAGGCTAATGGGTACAAACATCGTGCTTCAATGGCAGTAAATAA
This sequence comes from Coccyzus lansbergi, assembly GCA_033558105.1. Lineage (NCBI taxonomy): Eukaryota > Metazoa > Chordata > Aves > Cuculiformes > Coccyzidae > Coccyzus > Coccyzus lansbergi. Next base: position 530,650 of record JAUMJK010000230.1, read on the forward strand.
ATAGTGCTGAACCTGAGAATCGTAACTGATAGCAGCAATCTGAAAGATACGGGTTCTGGTAACCCTCAAGCTAAAGCCGATTAGGTTTTGTTACACAGGTCCTTTGTGTATTTCCGAGCCGCTGTACCAGTTAAATTGACCTCTGCAGGCAAGTGTGTTGTTTTTATCGGTTAATGGCTTCACATTTTAAACCTAACTTAGGCTAGCAAAAGCAAATAAATAACCAATTCCCTCTCCAAACTAGTGTATGTGTTCAACCCACCTGTGAGAAGGGGGATCTCTGCGTGTGAAAGCAGCACGGGGAACGCCGAGCCACGAGCAGGACGGCCGACGGAGGCAGGAGCTGCCAGGCAGGATGCTGGGGTTCCAAAATTGGATGGCAATTCCAGACATCAAGCAGAATTGCCACCTCAGAGGCAGCTCCACTGCCCAGCTAACCCATCCAGGACAAGCCTGGCTGGGGCTTTTCTCCCTCGCCACCCTGCAACAGTCAACAACGAACGCTTGGTAGAGGCTGCAGAGCTTGGGAATCACAATACAAATACAATATTGCCACACAAAGCTCTACACAAGGCAAAATTCCTTCCTGGTGCTTCCTTATTTTTGACAATCGTCTGTCTGCAATCGGCTCTGCTACAAATAAACACCAACAACTACAAAACCCTTTGTGAATCCAGCTACTGCATTTTGACCCACCCATTCCAGCACTGTAACCGAGCTCAGAGCTGGTCCAGATTTCCTCTGTATGGTGCCCACAGCCAGCCCACTGCTCTGTTCTGTGCGAGGGCTTCTTCGAATAAATAACCTGCTTAGATCTGTGTATCACTCATATTTGACACTCCAAGACACGAATGAGCCCAACCAGCACATCTACACTTAAACCAGTCCCCTCAGCTGGACTAAGTGCAAAAACAGGAGGACAGGAGAGATGGGAAATCTTGGTTCAAAATGTTCTTGTGGTGAAACACCTTTATTTGCCCATTTAGAAGAGCCTGACCTCAGGTAAGCATCAGCAAGTAGCTCAAGGCAAGTTTTAGCCAAGTTCTAAATACGTGTATTTTTCTGGAGCAGAATTAGCCAATTTGGCTACAGGCAACAAAACATAATGACTTACACAAGGTACATTTAGATATGTCTACAGCTGCTAATAGGAATGCCCAGCCCCACAGATACACAGCGATTCCATGGGCCAGCAGCTCAGGCACAGGCAAAATGTCGGAGATGATTCCCAAAGGAATAACCACCTCCTCAGAAAGGGAATTCAGAAACGAAAATCTAATTAATAGGTATACAAGGCTGAAACATAATACTGCACCAATAAGGAAGGAGGCAAAACAGTGCGGTTTTAGACCATGCGGCACATCAGAAAAATGATCATTTGGGTGCTGTGAGAAGAAAAGCAGGAAGAATCTGTTCAGAGACTTATAACCTGTCTCCTGCCTTCAGGAATCATGGATCACAGAACCACGAAATTGTTTAGGTTGGAAAAGACCTCTAAGATCATCAAGTACAACCACAAGCCCAGCACTGCCAACCCCATCACTAAACCTCGACCCTAGGCAGATTCAGAGGTCTGTGGAAAACGGAATTCTACTCAAGACACAAGAAAGCCATGAGTTGAAAACACTGGAAAACTTCACAGACATTGCTGAGCAGTAAAAACCTTCAAGATATTAAAATAAAAGAGTGGTGTATTAAGCGATTTGGTAAATGCAATTTGTCATTTAGCACTGTGAATCTATGGATTTTAATGACAGGGTCTCGTTTACATTTAACAACCAGTGTACTAGAACATTTCTTGGAAACTGGGGATATTTTCTTGTCTCAGTAGGAATATATAGAAATTTCTTCTTGATTAACAACAGAGTAAGGGAGTTCTGCCCTGAAATCTCAGTCCCTCGCTTTCTCTCTCAAGCTGGATCAACACATCGAACTGTGATTCTGACAAGAAACCTCTCCAAAATGCAGCTGTTTGTAGTAATTATGTATTTAACAATTCTTCCACAAGAATAACATTATAAAGCACCTCACATGTTATTGTTCTGTATACCATACATCTGCTTTAAAAACATGAGCAGCAAATCTTGTTCTTAATGACACATTTTGGATGTGACTTTCAAAAGCACTTACAGCAACTTGGAAGTGCAAACCCCACTGATGCTCAACAGTGTTTGTGCCCTGAATGCCTGTAGCCATTACTGCAAATCTCATTCTTTTCCAGAGCTTTGGAGCGACTCCAGAGGTCGTACATGGAGAAAGAAATGGCGAGTGTCACAAGGTATTTTGTATTTCACAGAAATGCTATGCAGCTTTCGGACAGACATCAAGAATACTGAGCACATATTTAAAAACCTAATGGGGAGTTTAAGAAGAAGGGAAAGGCTTGTGTCAGTGTTAGCCAGAAAATTGGGAATAAGGTTGATCTCTCTTGCATCCAAGCTGGCAAAAGCAGGATTCTTATTCTTTTTCATTCCCTTGGTTTCAGGGGTGAGCTGGAATGGAACTACACACTGCCCCATCCACCACTGACAACCACAGACCAGAGATGTCTGCTCCCACCTTGACAAGGATAATCAGAACTGCAGCCCTTACTCATAACTAAATTAGGCTGTATAGACAACTTAACCAGGCCGTTTCAAATGCCTAATTTTTTTTTTTATTTATTTTTTTTCAGGTCATAATTAGCCACCCTAGAATAACAACCACCCCATTCACTCCGATCACTTCTGCAACCCTCATCTGCTTTCCATGGACACCCCAGTGTTCCACAGTTGGCCATGCCACCCACTCCCACTTGAGTGCAATCACAGACATGAGCCCTGGAGAAGGTCAGCGGCACCAAGCGGTGGAGCTGAGCAGCTGGCAGGCAATGCTGGAATGTTACAGAAGTGTCAAGCGCCCCATGCAATTTTAAATGGGGCAGCCAAACCAATTTGTGTGGCTCTTGTAGCTACCACTGTGTCAGGTTTTCCCTGATCAGGGGAAACACAATAAATAAAATCACTTCAACGCCGATTCATGGGTGAATAACCACCAGGTCTTATTCCAAGGAACTGGCTAATCTCTGACAGCTGGATAGGGAATCTGGCTGGATCGCACGATTCAAAAATGAGCACACAAGCTTTTTCAGTGAGGTTAACTGACCACAGCAGCCAGACTCTCATCCCCTTTTAAAACAACCTTGGGAGTTAGGTGCCTACAGCATCTCCACAGAACTGAGCCATTCACTTCCTTCGCTCTTTACCTTCCATGAAAAAAAGGATTACAAGGTTTGTTAAAGAACATCCCCAGGACGGAGCAGGGCCACAGCCGGCACTTTTGCAGAGAAACTGGCTAAAACAGAGGGACACGCGGAACTCTGAGCACTCATACAGTTACACAAGCATGAGGTTTCAGTGTTGAACTTCTACATAGTGCAAAAAAAATTGCTGTGGAGCAAACTGCATGGCAACTTCTTCATGACAGACTTGACAGTAATGTTGTGCTTCTCAGTTAATGGCAAAATAACAATTAAACTAGAAACTTTGCGGAGAGCACAAAGAAAAAACTTATGCTCCAAATATCTGCTTATAAGTTGCTTGCAATTGAGGTTTTTACAAAGCCTTGTCTTTTTATTCCCTCCTCCTCTCCCTTACCATCATTTTTGGCTTGTAGCTTTAGATTCTTGAACATTTGTGTGCACTTACTGGTTTGACTGCATTATTTGCTTAAAGCACTAACAAATTCTGGGTAGCTGAGTAACGGAAGAGCCGGACCATAATCATTTTATGGTACATGGACATTACAGGCTACTGTATTCTGGAAGAGTGTACTGCAAGCAGTAAAATGGTCCTGCAGGAGCTCTGCCTGAAGGGCTTCGCTCTGTTCCTCAGCTCCGGCAGCTGCCAGTGTGTGGTCACTTCCAGCAGCTCCAGCATCCCTGCTCCCTGTTACCATCTGCAGCTTCAGACACAGCCTCTGCGCCAGGACCGGGAAGGATACAGGGCAAGGGAAGCCAGGGAGACAAATCAAACAGGCAGGCAGTGCCCCAGCTTCCTTGCCAGGGCCATCACAGGCCAGAGTGATCATCCAACTCCAAACAGATGCCCGTGCTCTTCCGGTAATGGGACAAACGCTGGAGCTACGTTCACCAAGCTGTGCAAGGAGCCCATGACAACCACAGCCACCAGCTCCATTGCTCCTTAAACACAGCATTGCTGCTGGTGCGACACTTGCCAGATGCCTGAATTTACACTGCGATACTCCAGAGGCATCACTGCCAAAGAGCATCCCAGACTGGAGCTGTATTTCCTCCAGATGTCCCCTGCATCTCCAGCTTTTCCTTTAGGCACAGTGTATCATCCAAGATTTTTTTGCTGGACTACCTTTCTGCTCAAGAAGGATGAGATGAAGAAAGGGATGGCAGTGCAGCTACACAAGATGAGCAGTTGTTCCCTTGCCCCAACACAAGTGCTTGCTGCACCCTCACAGCAGGCCTTCAGGTCTGAGGATCATGCTCTCCCACCCAGAGGATCATAGAATTACCAGGTTGGAAAAGACCCACCAGATCGAGTCCAATCATTCCCATCAATCACTAAACCATGTCTCTCAGCACCTCGTCCACCAGTCCCTTAAACACCTCCGGGGAAGGTGGATCAACCAGTGCCCAGTGACCCTTTCCGTTAAAAATTTTTTCCTAATGTCCAGCCTAAACCTCCCCTGGCAGATGTTGAGGCCATTCCCTCTCGTCCTGTCCCCTATCACTTAGGAGAAGAGCCCAGCTCTCTCCCCTCCACAACCTCCTATCAGGGAGTTGGAGAGAGTAACGAGGTCTCCCCTCAGCCTCCTCCAGGCTAAACACCCCCAGCCCTCTCAGCTGCTCCTCTTGTTCTCCAGCCCCTTCACCAGCTTTGTTGCTCTTCTCTGCACTTGATCCAGAGCCTCAACATCCTTCTTGTCGTGAGAGGCCACACAGGATTCAAGGAGGGGTCAAAGAGACCCAGCCTAAGCTCCCAAACACTAGCTGCCTGGGTCCAGCAATTAGAATTGCTGATCCAGTATTAAATGAGCTCCATGTCATTTCTATACACCCTTGATTCTGTCTCCTGTAGTCACATTCCTGGACACACTTCAGATGAACTCTGAGACTCAAGAGAAAGAGTGCACCAGAGGCATTGAACCAAGATCTGGAAGAGACTCACTGCAAACACACTGTTCAACCCACTTAATCCTTCATTAGGTTCTCACATTTTAATGAAAGGATTCAATAAACAGCTCAGGAGAAAGCACAGAAGCAGATGCCAGGCCACCAAGGATTTTTCCTGCTTCTACCACTTGGCCACTCAGAGCAGACGCAGTCACAGCAGCCTGACAGCAGCTGGGCAAACAGTCTCTTCCAGTGCAATAGAGAAGAGAAACCCCAGGACTAAACTGCACCCCTAGGACCAAACCGCAGCACTCACTGCAGCCAGGAGGGAACAAAGGAGAAGCCATCCCCATCACCAAAACATGTACCCACCATGGAACTCCTGTACAAAGCCAACAGGCATCTGCTTTGAGCTAAGGTAATAACCACTCTGTCTCCTTAGTATCTCAACCTGTTAGGCTGCACATCTGATATTTTCACACAAAAGAAACCAAAGAGCAAGCTCCATCTCAGAGCACTGTTGGAGAGAAGAGGGGACTGCAGAGGGAACTGGTTCTCCCAGCTTTGCCCACAAACAAGGTCCTTTTTTGTTTTCATACTGTTCACACATGCAGTTTCAGAACAGTCACCAGTAAGAGCTCATCTACGTAATTATAAATTGAGGTAGATGGAAACCAGAGTAAGGATTAGGGAGATGATTTACCAGCTGAACTCACTCAGCCAGAGGTGTCTTCAGCAGCCGTTACCCCTGTAACACCTGCTGCTGTCCTCACCTGCAGAGAGGGAACCATGGGGAAGAGAGCACACCTTGCATTTCAGCACTTCCCATTTGTTCCATCTACCCATGGGAATTAGCAAAGGGTTTGAGTTTTAAGTCAAAATCTGAGCTTTAAACAGTAATTTCAAAAACTTGCCTGTAACATTTTGACTCAGGAAAAGCCAAACATAAAACTCCTTGGGTAAGGAACACAGGCACTCACTAGAACAGCAGCTTAAAAGAATATATATAAATAAATAATGGTTTAGACTAACTCCTCTTGATGATCTAATTTCTCTGTTTAATACCGTGCATGTGCACTCCCCGCAGGAGCCTGTCAGCTGGGCAAAAGCAGCTTCAGCCAAAGTGGGTGCCTGAATCACTGCCCTCCTCCCTGCTCTTCAGTCACTAGCAAAGCCTGTGACTGAGTCCTGCCCCACCGAGGAGACCAAGCGAGTCAGAGCATGGATTTGGAGAAATAAGAAGAGCCATGATGAAGGAGATATTCCTGAAGAAAGGCTTCAGCGTGCAGTGCAGCTCTCACCACTAGCTGCCAAAGTAATTCTGATAAGTGCATCACACTCATATCCCAAGAATAACATGTTTCCAAGGGGTACTCATCCTCAGATTCTGCATTTCTTTCAACACCTTATGTCTCCTTTGTATTTATAAAGCAGGTTTGTAATGAAAAGAAAATAAAATCATTGCATTATAAAGCACTAACTTTAGTGACAACGAAGATGGAAACATTCATTTAATTCCTTTCAAATTACAGCACATAAGTTGAACTTCGTATTCCATTATGGTAAAACTCAGTGATCCAAAAAGTCTTTCCCAACCTGGCGATTCTATGGAATTGGCTTGTTTTCTGCCTGCCTTTTCCCCCAGAACTACGAGATGTTCCACCACATACTACCTGGAAGCAACCTACACAGCTTTAAATACTAAACCAACCACTTCCAAAGCTGCTGCTCTGGTTTCATCAGGCTCAGGCCACCACTTCTACAAGAGCTCCACGCGAGCCAAGACCTCCAATTAAATTCTGTCAGATCCAACCTCCTGAAGGTGGGCAGACACTCATATTCACTGTTCCTGAAGGCTCCATCTGAGAAGTGTCGATTTTAATGCTTTTATTGACTACTAACAATGCTATAATCCATAAAAGCATGAGGTTGTGGGTTTGTTTTCTGCAGTAATGCTTATTTTGTGGATCACAGGTTTACAGACCCACATTTAAACTCACAGCAGTCTCAGACTGTGAAGGAAAACTGGAAAACTTAAACTGATCCACCTCGGTTTCAGTTCAGTTCCACCAAGAAGCCTCTTTTTCATTCTTGCACAACAGAACCCAACAGCAGACAGTCCTGGATAACTAAAGCCACCGTGTTCTTTTTTCCAGACAACATATCCTGGGCTCAGCAAATACAGATTCACACAAAAAAAACCCCCATTTACCAATGTAAGAAATATTCTATGTTTCCCCTAATAAGCGTAAATTCCAGACCACCTGTTAAACAGCATCACCCAACCCAAGCAAATGCTTTCTTTCGACCATGAGTAAGACAAAGCCTTGGTCCTGCTGCTTCACCAAACTGCATTCAGTTCAGTTCCCCCAAAGATCATATAAAGGCTCCTCTCGCATAGTCAAGGCTGATGGACCTCACCTGGAGCCCTGCATCCAGCTCTGGAGTCCTGAGCACAGGAAGGACATGGATCTGTTGGAGTAGGTCCAGAGAAAGCCACAGAGATGATCGGAGGGCTAGAGAACCTCCTGTACAAGCATGGGCTGAGAGAGTTGGAGTTTTTCCACTTAGACAAGAGAAGGCTCCAGGAACACCTCAGAGCTGCTTCCAGTCCTGAAAGGAACTGCAGGAAAGCTGGGGAGGGGCTCTTGATCAAGGAGGGCAGGGACTGGGTGATGGGGAATTGTTTTCAGCTGCAAGAAGGGAGACTGAGATGAGATCTTAGGGAGAAACGTTTTGCTATGAGGGTGGGAGGCCCTGGCCCAGGTTGCCTATGGAAGCTGTGAGCCTCCAGCCCTGGAGGGCTTCAAGGGCAGGTTGGATGGGGCTTGGAGCCCCTGATCCAGTGGGAGGTGTCCCTGCCCATGGCAAGGGTGGCTAGATGAACTTTATTGTCCCTTCTGACCCAAACCATTCCAGCATTCTGATTCTATGACATGTTTGTATTCTCTCACAGATGGCAGCTGCCTCTAACACCATCACTTCACTACCTACCACAATGCATTTAAATGATATACAAGTCCAGGGGTACCTGGATTTTCTGTTTGTAACATTTACTACCATGGTGGCAGTTCAGATGCACATTTTCCAGAGGCATATTTTGAAAAATGCAGGAATTACATCTTGTTTCTACTTAAAAGTTTCTAAAACATTTGGCTAGACAGACATCCCAATACCAGCCTCTGAACTACCTGATAGGCCTTGACAACACAGTTGCCTTTTATGTGTCAGCTTGTAAAACAATAAATTTTGCTGGAAATATCTTCCCGGTGCAGCAAGATGTGTGTGTTGCGATACAGAAAATCTTGACAGGAAAACAGAAAATAAATTTTTAAAGGTAAATTTAATGAATTAGTTTCTGAGATAACAACTGTCTATGACCTGGGAAATGCGCTGCCTGAGAGACTTGAAGAGATAATCTTATTTTAGTGTATGAAAGGTAATTTAAAGGAGGAATAATTATGAGTTACAACTAAACAGGCAGCACGTAGATTGAAAACCTGAGACAAAGGTACGAGAGCTGACTGCCACAGTCCTCCAACTTCATACTGGAAACGCAGTTAATGAAAAGCTGAGATCCTGACCTGCAGTTAATATTCCACCCAAAATGACAGCGCAGGCAGTTTTGAAGGTGTAATCTGAGCACCCAATAACCAGAACGCAAACAGAAGAACCAAACACTTCTTACCAAAAACTGCACCAGATTTTAACACCCATGTTTCTGCCTGCTTGCTGTTCTGAATCCAGATGCAGATGTTCTCCTTAGAGAGCTCATTTTTTCTGAAGCTAGAATTATTTGCCAACCTTCCTTTTTGTGGATGAGGTACTAAGGGGCATGGTTTAGAGATTGGTGGGAATGGTTGGACTCAATGATCCAGAGGGTCTCTTCCAACCTGGTGATTCTATGATTCTCTGATCATTCCCCCGAGCTTTCATTTACACACCCTCTGCCAATGGGGCAGGTCTAACAAACCAGCATTAATGAACAGATTGTTTTCACCAGGCATACACAGACTTCTAATCCCTGGCCTGGTACACATCTTCACTTGGAAAAGAATAAATCTAAACAAGTCCCTGTTGTTTACATCTTTACACGAGTTTAACTAGAACCCATGTAAAACTGGCACAATCCAATAGCATCTTAGAACTTGGGTTTAATGGGAGATTTATGCCAAATAGGACATGCAGCTTCATTTTGTTTTCTCTTCTATGTAGGATTCTTGCACCTACCAGCTGATTCTTCTTTAAAGAGATGAGCTTCCTGTAAACTTCATTAGTTAGATGCCATTTTATAGGTAATTCCAAACCTCTTCCCACCTTTCTGGGTTATTAAATCTATTAACAGCCCAGGATATTGTTATGTAAGTACTGCTCATCTCCATTATGCAGCAGAATTAGAAGAGAGCTATTAGAACCAAGTTTGCCTCATTTCATCTTATTTCATCTTATTCTCTGTGTGAACTCAGACACCAGAAGTAAGATAACCTGCAAGGGAAACACCTCTGAAGTGCGAGAAGTAGAAGAGAATGAAAGAAGTCCAGGAAGGGTAAGTAACATAGGCATTTTGGGCAAGTGTGTTGGAGAGAGTATGGTGTTTTCTTGCCCTGTAAGAGCCAATTTTTCACTCCTCTCAACATCATCTCCTTGTTCTCTCCCTTCCTCTTCAATCCAACTTCCAGCCACATCCAAGGGTTTCAATACCACCTACAGTCAGCCCAGATCAACGCTCGGAAGGATGCCCTCCAAGAAATGTCTAGTTTATATGCTACAAAAAGAGTTCTGCCTAAGCCTAACCCTCTTGGTGGAGGTTCAGCTAGCTCCCCAGATGCTTTTGGAAGAAACTGCTAACAGAGGTCATTTTTTGACAAGAAATCAGTTCTGGCCAACAGCAATCTGCGGAAAGATCTCTCCATCTCTTACTGGAATAGAAATCTTCAATGGAATATCATGAACCTTTTAATTAAGCATGCTAGCTCCTCTATGCCACACAGAAGGGAAGAAAGTTTTGCAGGCCAAACTTTGAGACATCACCTTATTTTCCCAGCACTTAAGAGTGTGCAACATAATCCACATGGGGTCGGTTTTACGTGAGAGAGTCCAACAGTTGGCTGCTCCACAAGGCTTCAGCTGCATTTGCACTGGGGCTATTCATCCTTCATGAACACACTGGCTGTCAGCACCTACTGCAGATAAGGGCTGCACTTCTCTCTCCTGATCTCACCTCCCATCTCCAGGTCCATCCCGTGATGTTCCTGCTAGCCTGTCTGCTTCCCAGCTTTCCCTAAAGATGCACCTAACACTTCAAGAACTGTAAGGATCCCTCCGGCCCTAAACACCTTTCTCTAAACAGATGTGACGGAGCAAAGATGTGTCAATGCACACAAGACCCACAGACACTGTTATCCAGAACAGCAGAAATCCTGGAATCATAGAATCACCAGGTTGGAAGAGACCCACTGGATCATCGAGTCCAACCGTTCCTCAGCACACGGCTTTTTGCTTCCTATTCACACCTTGTGTAGTAACATACACCCTGAAAATCAGAATCTCAAATACAGGACAAAACACAATGTTTTACAAAACAAACATGTATGCTGAAAGCCCAGGGACACTGCAAACTAGTAACACAAAAATCTAAATGTAAAGACTAAACTCCTAAAGAGGAAATATTTTCACTAAAAGAAACAGAAAAGTGTTTTTAAAGCAGCAGTAGCAGTAATTACCAGCACTGAGAGACTTCTTCAACACACTTTTCAAAACTGAACTTATTGTCATGACACTCCTGAGAAGTAAATGCATCTATATTAATAATCCCACTAAGAACAGTACAGGAAATGATGGCCAGGAGAGAAACCAACACTGGTGCTCGGGCTCTGGAACCCAGCGTGTCGAGCCATGTGTTCAGACCACTAGGTGACATCTCCTTTGCATTTTAAATGCAAACCTGCCTCACTTCTCAACTGTTCTACTGCCAGAAAGCATATTGGGGAATAAAATTTATAGCCAGGCAGCATCTGAAGCCCACTGCTCCAGAGGAAGGTTCAGGTCCCATCTATCCATTCAATGCCTGCCTAGTCCAGCCTGCCTGGCCATAGAATCACAGAATCCCCAGGTTGGAAGAGACCCACCGGATCATCGAGTCCCCATCTTCCCTCCTAGACAATAAATTATCTCCTAGTGCAGAGAAGTGTGTTGTTCCGTTCAGAAGAGCATTAAGCAATACAAATATTGCTTGTCATCTGCTGTGTGCTCTGTCATCCTCTCTGCAGGAGAGAAGCGTGTGCAACAGTGGTGATGGTTCTTAGTATGTACGTGTTTGCGGTCAACGTGGTCCAATCAGACCACAGGCCCAGGACTAGTAAGAACAAAAACACCAGCACACGCGTGGCTACGCCAGATGGCAACAGCAAAGGAATAGCCCTCACATCCACACGAGCTCTTGTTCTGTAGCTGTCCTGTTTTCATGGTCCTACTGTCCTGAGCAGGCTCTTGGTTTCTGAAACAGCTTTTTCAGCAGAGTGGATTAAGACTGCAAAGTTTCACCGTGCCAAGGAAACAACTGGAAGACTTCTTAGGTCTTTCAGCTGCTGCATGCACAAGGCACTCACTTCCCTGAAGACAAAGGCACTGAGCTCCATTCAAAATCACACAAGAGGCTGAAGAAACAAAGAACAGCTTGGCTGGGTTGCAGTGGCCCACGGTGCAGCAGGGGGCACCCCATCTTTCTCACCCCAGCCCTACCTAAACATTGCAGTTTCACGACCTGGTGCACAGAATTACTGTTAGGCGGACAAGGAGACAGAGAAACTCAGAAGATCATGGCTCATCATCATGAGTCAGACCCCTCAGGCCCCCAGTGCAGCACAGAGCATCACTCACACATCCTGCTACATTGGGGCTCAGCATCGTTGCCAGAGCCAGGAGCATTCCGTATGGACCAAAGTCCCAGGAGGGTGCTGGACTTCCACCATAACTGGAGTGCCTTCAGTCTTGCCCTCAGTCCTTCTCCACAAGGCTGCTCTCAATCACGTCATCTCCCATCCTGTATTGAAACCACATAACTTGGTTTGGGTTTACATTTTGCAGGCTGACTCTAATAATGTTTTTTGGTACGAGAGTACTCAACTTAATTTTATCTGAGGGATAACTGTGATACAGCTACTTCGTATTACACCACATAATTAGTGGCTAACTTCCCAAAACAAAAATGGCCACGAAATTTAGAATAAATCTATTCATCTACAAAACAGGGATTCTTTTGGCTCAAGCTCTCCCCAAACATAAATCCACTTAATGTTAACAATCGCTACAGAATTTCAACACTGGCCTGGTGGCTTTATTTAGCCACTGTGATTCGAATTCCAGAAGCCCCATGCTTATAGGGACTCTACTCTGCACGTACATTCAGCAAACAAATACAATATATAGATGTAGTAAACAGATTTGTAATGAGTGTCGCTTGCCCCTGTCAACCGCGCTGATGAATAATGCTGTTAAAATGGATCAGATCGCCCACCAACTACGATCACAGCTTTCCCATGTCCAAAAGCCACGTGCTTCTCCAATTAGTTGCTCAAAACTATTTGTCAGATGTAATTTTCAGTCAGCAGTTTCTTCTTCCTTCCTCCTCCTTAATATATTCCTCTCACCCGCACTCCCCGCAGCCCCTGAGTCGCTCGCAATCCCTCCCCCCTTCCTCACATGCTGCATTATGGCTGAGACCTAATCTCTCCTCGCAGCTTCTGAGCACAGTTCTTCCAGGCAGCTGACATTTAAATAAGCTCTGCATTGACTTTCCTCCACTGTATCTCAAGTCCTCCTTGTTTTCCTTATGTTCATATTCTGATTCAGCTTCTGTGCAGCTCCTTCTGAGGGTAGCGGAAGCGGAGCTCGACTGATAATCAATAAATACCTTTACCTTGCAGTCCCTCAGCCATGAAGCCCAGGAGGAGATTCCCTTCTCTGTCCATGTAATATCCAGTATTTGGGATAAACTTCAAAAGGCAGAAAAAGGTTTTTCCTAAATCTGTGGCACGTTTCAGACAGTGCTTAAGCCTGTGAACTTTCCTTTAACTCGCATTAAACCGATACAACTTTTAATTAAAAAAGTAATTTTGAAAAATCGCTTGTGCAGTGCGTTAAGGTGGTGTTCAGACAGCATCACTGATCCCTGGAGTTCTGCAGCCTCGAGTTTAATAAACTGAATTTTCAAAAGCAAACACAGCTTGCATCAGCACCACGCTTCTCTTTTAGACTAATATTTTTCACCCAATATTTTTTAGCCAGAAGAGGAAGTTTTCAGAGCGTCACACGCTGAACATGACACAGGTGTCACTGTCATCAGAAAGAAACCTGAAAGGTTTTGTTTTCAGCTGCAGTGACAGAAACACTAAATGTTCATCCATCAAGTGAAGGAGTCCATCTTTGTGCCCCTCACTGCAAAGCACCACTGCTGATTATCTCACAAAACTTAACTTTGGACAAATTTTATTTTATTAAACATAGGTCCAGATTTGGTCGCAGTTTCACAAAAGCTTTAAGCATGTGCCTAACCCTTAAGCATGCAAACACACCACTGAGTTCTGGCTTTAGGCTACCTGGTAATGCACCCAGCAAACACCAGAAGATCCAACGTTCGTTGTCCATGTGAAGAGCTCCATCCCACAGCTCAGCTGTCCAGAGATGTGCCAGTTTTGCTCTAACAAGCTCCTTATGCTTTTTTAAGACTAACGGGCTCCGCACAGTCATCTCCAAAGAGTATAAATTCCCTTTCTTCCTTTCCCTTTTAAATACGTCAGGCAACATTACAAAAAACAACATCTGTGCTGCAGTTCTGCAGTAAGCAGCCTGATCACCATTAAAGTGACTTTAGAAAGAGCAGGCTGAAATAAAACGGGGAAAAAAAAAAAAAGCAAGGAAAAAAACATTCACCTTTAAACCTTGTGATCAGGGAGGTTTTCGGTACTGCCTCTCCTCCTTGCTTATCCTCAACTCCCTGTCCTGTGGCCCTTCTTCAGGGATGCCCCATGCCTCTTAATGGGAAGTTTCAACATGCACACTCTGAACAACACAAATTGGATCTGGCTGGAAAGGGCTGAAACGTCCAAGGAGAGCATCAAGAATCCCAGACGTGGGTTTAGCAAGTGTATACATTTCATCAGAGTTAACAAACAGGACTACATATTTTCTTGTAACAGTTAGCAATCCTTCTCTTTTCGTAAATATAGGTCAACAGAGCTAAACTTTTCGCCATGACTCTCACTTTAAATGCATTAAGAATTCAACTTTTAGGCAGCAGAATGAAAGAAACAGCGTATTTCATGCTATTTTATACCCAGCCAAGGATCCCAAAGGGTTTGTTTAGGCTTTAAAAACAAAACAAAACCCCTTGGCATTTGTCAGACTAAACCCATTTTTCTTTGGTTTCTGCACAACCATCCTTTCCAGATTTGAATAAATAACATCAAACAAATGCTTTTGACTTCCATTACCGTGCCATGCACAGAAGCTGCTCAAGGAGAGACAGAGCAGCCTGTGAAAGCACTGGATAGCACAGGACTGAGACAAACACCCTGCAGAACCACCATCAGATCTGGAATCTGGATCATTCCTACCTCTCCGCTACCCTTTCATTATTCAAGCAGCCTACAATGCCCAAGAAGGAGATTCCTACACCCGCGGAGATCAAGGTTAGAAGCCGTCACCACCATGGGCTTTAAACACAAACACATGGGGGACTGAAGGTATCAACAATATAACAACACTGACTAAACAGTGAGCTACACAGCAAGTTCTCACCTTGACTCCTCATTTAGATGAGGTCTAACATGGCCCCTTCAGCAAATGCCCAGCCCTGACCAAAGAGCAGAATATAATATCGTGTAACCTTAACCCCTCTTTTGTTTCACCGCCAGCCCACAGAACACAGGGTGATAATTCACAAATGACACTGTCAGCTGCAGATCTTAAGTATTTTATATTTACTACTGGTTGTAATGGGGAAAGCAACCCTTATGCTTTCACATGAAGTTTAAGGCACCACACAATTGATATACATTTCTGATATGATGTCTGGACTCCACCATGCACAAACTGACTGACTGCAATGCAGAAGAAGACTTTTCCATACCATGCTGGGCAAACAGCTTCAAAACACAATTTAAGCAGCGTTTTCTTCTTCTCCCCCTCACCGAGATGGAGATGTCGCACTGTGCTGTCCCAGTATCACTACCCCTCCCTTCCTCAGGACCATCCTCCTCCATCCCTTCCTTAGGACCATGCTCCTCCATCCCTTCCTCGGGACCATCCCCCTCCATCCCTACACGTGGCTTCTCTGTGGGTCATGAGAGGGTTGGGTTTGAAGGCTTCAAGGTGAAGCCTTCCCTTGGGTTTTTGCTCACAGTCTGAAGCTGCTCATGTTACAGAAGTCACCTTCCAGGCTACTGACCAGCTGCCAGTAGCAGGTGAAAGGTTAGTCCAGGATGCTTCTGGATTCATCCTGAACTAACCTTCAGGAAGTCTTAAACTCATCAATCCAGCATACGTACCAGCAGATTACGCATAAAGAGGTAAACGTCATAAGTAAGGGAGGAAGGGGAGATGCAGGTAACAGGAAAAAAAAACTATAATCCAAGGCAAACTTTGAGCTGCAGCTTTGAGTTGCCTGACACAGCAATAAATTCTGAGATTGAACTATGAAGCCAATCCAAAAAATCACCCTTTCAAATGAAAGACTCTTTGGGAGCCCCGTGGCTTGCCTACCCTCCCACTTACATTCAGAAAGGCCAGTGCTTCCAACCACTGGGATGAGGACAGGTCCAGCACAAATACAGAAGGAGGCAGGCCAGGAACCACAGAATCATTTGGGTTGGAAGAAACCTCAAACCCATCCAGTTCCACCCCTGCCATGGGCAGGAACACCTGGATTGAATCAGGCTGCCCAAGCCCCATCCAACCTGGCCTTGAACCCCTCCAGGGATGGGGCAGCCACAGCTTCCCAGGGTAGCCTGGGCCAGGGCCTCCCCACCCTCATTGTGAAGAAATTCCTCCTTATGTCCAGTATAAATCTGCCCTTCTCCTGTTTATAGCCATTAATCAGCACAAGCTAAAGTAAGAAACAGGATAAACCAGGCTCTTTTTACTGCAGTACAAACGATAAACTAACCAGACAAATAAGACAATAAAGTAAGTGAACGTTACAGGGTTAGGGCAAATTATTATTCTGCAGAAGGTTTCAGCTGACAGGGCTCCCCACGTTTGCCTGGCTGAGCTAACACCACGTGGTTCCTCTACTTCAGACACGCTCACAGGCACCGTGGGCCGGCAACAGTCCTAAATTCCAGTGTTATACATGAGTTGTGCTGTGTGTATTTCTGCACAACCTGGCAACGTCTCCTCGATGGACTTCAGAATTAATATATCCGACACACAAAGAACCTAAGCCAAGCCACTGCATGAACAGGTGAGTTTGATAGACTGCATTCCCTCCCATACAGACATAAACAAACCAGGAGAGACGATCACCTGGTGGTCCCTACAGAGCCAGCCATGTCAAGACGATAGGGGTTTGCTTTAATGCGAGCTGGAGAGCTGTGGTTAGCAGCAGACATTCCCTTCTGATCTCCCCAGAAATGCTCCTCACCCTTCCACGCTAAAGGCCCAGCTGCCAATGAATGAAATTTGTTCATGTAATATAGGCAAAATATTAAAAAAAACCCCACTTCACAACCTGCTGTAGCTAAAATAACCCCACTCCCCAACAGGCACGTTCATACAAATGACAACAGTGACCAGGAAAAAGGTCATTTTCACAGAATCGTAGAATAGTTTGGGCTGGAAGAGACCATAAAGCCCATCCAGTCTAATCCCTGCCACGGGCAGGGACACCTCCCACTGCATCAGGGGCTCCAAGCCCCATGCAGCCTGGCCTTGAACCCCTCCGGGGATGGGGCAGCCACCACTGCTCTGGGCAACCTGTTCCAGGGCCTCATCACTCTCATAGTGAAAAAATTCTTCCTTATGTCCAGTCTAAATCTGCCCCTCTCCAGTTTATCCCCATTCCCTCTCGTCCTATCACCACAAGCCTTTGTGAACAGTCCCTCCCCAGCTTTCTTGTAGCCCCTTCAGGTACTGGCAGGTCACTATAAAGTCTCCTCGGAGCCTTCTCTTCTCCAGTTGAACAACCCCAACTCTCTCAACCTCACATGGGAGGTGCTCCAGCCCTCAAGAGGCTGGAGATCCAGTTGCTCCATTCCCTGAAGGTATAGGAAATAAGACCAAGCATCCATCTGTGTGGCCACCAAAATACCAGCCTGAACTTCATGTTTCTATTCAGAGTATCAAATCATGACACTGCAGGCCACAGGGAAACAGCTCTGCTTACTGGACAGACACTGGATCCATGTTGTCCATGTCCAACTCCAACCCACAGCCCTTGTTTCCACGAAGCAATTAAATATTGCTCTGAAGTTATTCAACAACTGGGAAGGTCCAGTAGTGTCCTAACTGGCCTGTTCCTAACAAATGCACTTTTTGTGTCAGAATGTGCTTCAGCCACAGAGCAAAACCCCCCTCAAAAGGGGAACACCAGCAGCAAAGTGGTAGCAAAGGGTACAAACCCGGTCTCCAAAGCACAGCGACGCCTGTAGAGGTTCTAGCCAACCCAGCGAGAGACCTGAAAATTGGGGCCAGCACAACGGATGGGAAAGAAGTACTTTTTTTGATGTATAAAACTTATAGTTTCAGCTAAAATACTAAAAATTAAAAAAAAAGAGCTTCAGTGGCACTTCTGAAGAATAAAAAAAGGCTTTGGAAGCTTTAGATTTGAAGCTTCACAAGCTTCTTATGAAAAATGCAAGCTTTGAAAAACTTCTGAAGATTTAATATTCTTACTTTGGGCTCTTCTGCTGCCAACAGACTATGGATGCTGTAACTAATAAAAAATAATTAATGCCAATAAACAGGCCCTTCATAAGGCTGCAGCTTCTCTTCTCCATCAAAGACTCAAGCCATTCACTGGGACACCGTACAGGAAACAAACCCATCTGCAGATCCTGTCTTTTCTACACTCGGTTCTTCTGCGCTGCAACTCACAACCAAAAACCTCCCAAGTATGAGGACAAGAATTTCATTTTTTTTTTCTAAGTATGCGGCTCCAAAGGCTGCTCCCAAGCACAACAGAGATTTGACCTGCAATAGGATTGAGAGTGAGGAGCTTGTGTGTTAGCCCAGGGTTTTGTGCCACAGCCCAGGGCTCACAGAGGCAATGAAACAACCAGGCAGCTTCTGCAGTGTCACCACACCGTGTCCTGGCACTCCTGAAAGTCTGGCCACATCCTGCAAGATTTACAAAGGCTGATTATTCTGATACCCTCCGTCTGGAAGTCTGAGCGTCCTCAAAAACGCAGCAGTCCCATCAGCCACCTTCTCACCAGTTTCAGCACACCAGGAGAGGAGCAGTGACAATGCTTGGGCTTTAACACATGAGAAGCTCCTGACCTCAGGGGCAGAAGGGAGGTAGAAATTGCCTCAATTTATTTTAGAAATCCCACTCACCCCTCATCACACTAACTTAGTGGGGAAGTGTGTGACAACTTCAGATAAGAGCAGTGAACCCCACAAAGCAGTAAGGACAACACGCACAACAGGAACTGACAACCCATGCACGAGGAGGCATTCTGCACCACAGAAGCTCTGCATCAGCAAGGTGAGAAAGCTGATTAATTGGTCAAAAAAAACCAAGCATTGCCTAGGCTGAGCACACAGCCTCTGCTGCTCTTGCTAGTCCCAACAAGATTGGCATCTCCCCTGGAGATTCGCATCTCAGTGCCACGCGAGGTGATATCCATGAGTCCGACCTCAAGCTCTCCCACTCTTCAAACAGGGAGGCTCTTGGTCTCACACCTAGGGTCAACAACAGCTCCAGCAGAGAAAACGATCACCATAAAGATAACAACAAGGCAGAAAGGTGTTAGAACTGGTGTGGTAAATCATTAACAGGTGTCCAAGCAGAAGCAATGCAGCCCTTTTGGTCAAGTGCACCATGGTCCTGCCCTCCATGGCCCTTGTCCTCCATCTGGACAAGAATGATCAGAAACTTCTAGTAATACGTGTACTCGTGTTCTGAAGAAACAGCACAAAGAAAATAAAACAAAGAAATACAGGATCAGTGAAGATGAACAGTTAGCCAGCAGAATTTTCTGTCACAGGAGACAAGAGCTTGGATAAATTAAGCACATCAGGCATTATATCATAAAAGTGTTTCCAGAGCTTTGTTAAAACCAAACAAGACTGCAAATAGGAGCTGACACTGCCCAGTCCCAGCTCCTGCGGCAGCGTCCTCCAACACAGCCAGCACTGGCCCCTCCAGCGACCTGCGGGCACCGGGTTCCCTCCCTGCATTATCCACAGAGCCGACGCAGCAATGCGGACACAGCTCCAGCTCCAGATACCGGTGTTTGGAGAGCGTATAATCACCCACCTCAGCCCGTGAAAAAGCAATACGGGAACACCTTCTGTACACAAGAAATCCTCGCGATTTAAAGTTTTAACACAAGCTAACAAACGCCCGAGATGAAAGAAATCCTGGGATGAAAGATCTCCATGACACCTGCTTTGAATAAAAAGACATTGCTACAAAAATATCAGAGACCTGCTGGTCCAGAGCCTTTGCTACCTTGTCGTTCCCCAGACATCAATTTGCCATAGAGGGGCACAAAAGCAGCATTACAGAGATTACACGCGACTTCCTGAACTGCAAACAAAATCCACCCAGCACCACCACCTCGCTGCCCACAGCACCGAGATCCACAGCCACCTCCTTGTGCTCCTCACAAGACGACTTTGCTAAGGAATCATAGAATCACCAGGTTGGAAGAGACCAACCGGATCATTGAATCCAACCATTCCTATCAAACACTAAACTATGTCCCTCAGTGTCTCATCCACCCATCCCTTAAATCCCTCCAGGGAAGGTGACTCAACCACCTCCCTGGGCAGCCTCTGACAGTGACCAATGACCCTTTCCATGAAAAATTTCTTCCTAGTGTTCAGCCTGAACCTCCCCTGGGGGAGCTTGAGGCCATTCCCTCTCATCCTGTCCCCTGTCACTTGGGAGAAGAGCCCAGCTCCCTCCCTCCTCTTCACAACCTCCTTTCAGGTAGTTGGAGAGAGCAATGAGGTCTCCCCTCAGCCTCCTTTTCTCCAGGATAAACACCCCCAGCTCTCTCAGCTGTTCCTCATAAGGCCTGTTCTCCAGCCCCTTCCCCAGCTTCGTTGCCCTTCTCTGGACTCGCTCCAGAGCCTCAACATCCTTCTTGTGCTGAGGGGCCCAGAACTGAACACAGGATTCGAGGAGTGGTCTCACCAGTGCTGAGGAAAAGGCACACAGCCAGGTTCAACACCAGTTTGCAGAATCCACAGCTCCTCCCGCAAGCTTCGCTCTAGTTCAGCTTTACCAAATACTCCCAATTTTTCCTGGTGTCCACAGGCATAATGGCACCAACACTTCGGCACAGACAGTGGGATGTCATATCTCCAGTCTGTGCATTCTACGGGCAAACCTCACACCCAAGGCCTGGATGCTTCAATCAGATAAATCACCACCAGCACCCGTGACTTCACCACGCTTTACCTCCCAATGCAACACATGGAAATTACTTAATATTCTGCTGGAACGGCCTCTGAAGCCCTGGAACCGAAGGGCTGGGACCCCACCGAGCCTCTCGCAGGTCCCCACGCTGGAACAGCCCGGCCCTGGCAGAGGTGACTCTGCGTGACACCGACTCGGAGGAAGCAGGGAAGAGCACAGCACCAACCAACATGGTTGGCTCGGCTTTCTGCCACATGGCTCGTTTCCTCACTGCTGGCAGCTTCCACAGCATCAGGCTCGTCAGGCACCCGACTGCACACACAGGTAATGATTATGAAGCCAGCTCAAGCGGGGCTAGAAGTACACAAAGATTCACCATAAAAGCAAAGAAGTGCAGTCCCCTCCAGGTAAAAAGGCAGGACATGGAACCTAACAGGCGGATCACATCAAAATTATTTCAATCCCGGTTTTCAAAATATTTTTTTAAACCCCCTCACAGACCAGGAATTTTTACTGCCATAAAGTGACAGCAATTGCACAGTGTTTAATGTTCAGACTGCCCGTCCCTCCTGGGATTAAGCCCACATGAGGACCACGGCGAGGCCTGCAGCATCCAGGGCGTCCTCCTTGGATTCTGCCCAAGGAAAAGACTATTTTTTAACATTGCTTTTCATTCATGACAAGGCCTGAACTTTAAGCAGACAGTTTGCTGTTGTGCTTCAGGGAACCAGCATGGTTGGTTTGCTATCGCTCTGGGAAATGGGAAAACCTTATTATCTGAGAAGTGCTGCTGCACCTTGTATCGATGGCTACATCCTACACCCGGGATGGCGGCCTGAGAGATTCCCCCTTTGTCCGGGAACACCTTCTCCCCAAGCCTCCCTGTGTCCTTCGTGGTCCTGCAAACACATCCAAGCCTCTTCACATCTTTCTTTCCAAAGACAGGAAAAAGATACACAAGTGATCGATCACAAATCCATCCAGGAGGCATCACCACCTGCAAAGAGGAGGACACCATCACTCCCCATACTGGCTACGGAACAGAAAACCCACCAAGGGCCACAATCCCTTCCTTCTGTTTTTTAATCCAGAAGAGACTCCTCTTTATCTGGAGCTCAACGTGTAAAGGGGCTGCCAGAGCCTCGCCTCCAAAAGGCAACAGCAAACACAAAAAAAAAGGAAAAAAACCACCCCCCCAGCCCCCAAAGCAAAGCGTGGGGTGAGGGGCAGAGAGAGAAAGGGGACGAGGAGCACGGGGAAGCCAACCGGCTGCTCCCCTTTTCTGCCTCCCTTTTATTTCTGCTGAGTGCAGTAACACTTGAACTGGCTCTCTTTATTTGCAGCCGGATATGCACTTTCAAAGATACTGGACCACTGTGTAGGCCAAGCAGGGACTCTCTTTCTTCCCTCAGTTAGGGCTTTGGGGAAAATAATTATTCACCAGAACCGCCGCCGTGAGCAGAGAAAGCTAAATCAATGTAGCTTTGTATGGGCCATTGCCGCTGCAAAGCAAACACTCCATCACGACATGGATCAGCGAGAATTTTATCGCCAGGCGTCCTTACGCACATCTTTGTGTATTTTTAATATTCCTCGGCGTGCCCCCTCCCTCCCCGCGCTCCGGCATCCCACCCTCCCCGCGGATTTGTCTCGTGTCACTGGCAGCCACGGGGCTTGGCCGCGAGATCCACATGCTCAGTAGGAACGTCTTAACCACCCAGCCAGGTTTATCCCCTCAAAAACAGAAAAAAGCATCGGTGCGTGGCAGATTTATTCACTGAACAGGTTGATTTATTTAACAGACTTGACGTACATCAAAATCTACTATGGGATTACATAATTGTTACCCATTTAGCGGGTCTGGTTCTTTTGTCGAGCGCCGGTTTTTAAGAAGCGATTCACCGAAGGCTGCACGGCTCACGTACCCTAACGAACGGCGTCTCGCGCGGGGCGTCAGCCCAAACCACTTCGAATCGCGTTCTACCTGCTCACGCCCCGACGGTATTTGGGTTTCTCTACCCTTCTCTCACCTCGACTCAAAATCCCCAGGCCCCAGCGGGTCGGGGCGCACACCATTCCCGTTCGGCGGGCTCTGCACGGCGGTTACGCGTCCCCGTCGCTGCTCTATGGGCACCTCCAGCAGCCACAACGCACCACGGAGCGGTGGTGGCTCAGAACGGCTCCAAACCGGACAGGGGTGGATTTAGACTGGAAATAAGGAGGAATCTCTTGACTAGAGGCAGGGAAGTTGTGGCTGCCCCATCCCTGGAGGGGTTCGAGGCCAGGCTGGATGGGGCTGGGAGCCCCCGATCCAGCGGGAGGCGTCGCTGGATGCGGATGGGCTTTAAGATTCCTTCCAATTCGAGCCATTCCGCGACTGGATCTGAGATTCTGTGAATGCTGGGATGCTGGCGGTCGCGCGGAGGTTTGGGACGAGCAAAGGGAAGGCTGGAGAAGCCCAGGGCTGCGTTGTTTGCCAGGCAGGAGGCTCCCGGCGCACCCAAAAACCCTCCCGAATCCGCGCAAAATACGCACCCATCCTGCGCTCGGCCGCAGCGGGAAGGCCGGGCAGCATCCCCCCCCTTCTCCTCCATCCCGGGGGAACGGGGGATCCCCGCATCCTACCCCCCCCCCCCCCCACCCCGACAGCGGGGGGCTCGGCGGGCGGAGCCGGCAGCCAGCGCCGCGCCCGCCCCGGGGATGCGGCCCCAGACAATGAGCGACCCCCGCAGCCCCCTCCCTTGTTCCGGCCGGGGGAGGAGCCCGGGGGGGGCAGGGGGGACAAGGGGGGCATGGAGGGGGGGGCAGGAGGGATGCGGGGATAGGGCAGGGGCTGCCGGATGGGGGATGCGGAGGGTGCGGGGATGCGGGGGGGGGGGGGGGGCGACAAGGGGGTGCGATGGGGGATGGCTGCGGGGGGGGGGGGGGCAGGAGGGATGCGGGAGGGGGGATGCGAGGATGCAGGGGGGTGCGACAAGGGGGTGCGGGGCTGCGGGAGAGGGATGGAAGGGGGTGTGATGGGGGATAGGAGGGATGCAGGGGAAGCTGCGGGAGGATTTGGGGATGCGGGGGGGAGAACGAGAAGGGGCTGCGGGAGGGGGGAGGCGGGGGGGGCCGAGGATGCGGGGGGGGCGACAAGAGGGTGCGGGAGGGGGTGTGATGGGAGGTGGTGGGGGGATAGGAGGGATGCAGGGGAAGCTGCGGGAGGGAGGCTGTGGGGATGCGGGGTGGGGGGATGCAGGGGGTGCGAGGATGCAGGGGAGGGTGACAAGGGGGTGCGGGAGGGGGATGGAAGGGGGTGCGATGGGGGATGGATGAAGTGGGGGGGGGGCACACAGCGGGGGATGCGGGGGTGGGGCCCGGAGGTGGAGGGGTGGGGGGGGGGGGCTGCGGGTGGTACCTGCGGGCCCGGTGGGGGGGGAGGAGCTCCCCCACCCCTCGCCGCCGCCGCACACACACACACACACAGACAGACAGACAGACAGATAGACAGACAGACACGGCGGCCCCGCAACTGCCCCGCAAGGCCTCCGCCGCTCCCCAACCGCGGATGGGGGGGGGAGGACGCGTCCGCCGCTCTCAACTCACCCGGTGGCGGTGGCGGTGCAGCTTCCTCAGCCTCCTCCTCCTCCTCCTCTTTCTCTTTCCCTCCCCCCCACCCCAAGCCCCCGCGTTGTGGCGGCGGCGGCGGCTCCTCAACGCGGCTCCATGCGCCCCGGGCCCCGGCGCGCGCAGGTGGACGCGCCCGCCCCGCGCGCGCCGGCCCCGCCCCCCCGCGCGCGCCGCGGACACGCCCTCCCCCGGCCCCGCCCTGCCGCGGGGCTTGGCCACGCCCCCCCTCCTCGGTTTGGCCACGCCCCCTCTCCTCGCCCCACCGCAGGGGAACCTGCGGTGGGGCGAGGAGGGGGGCGTGGCCAAACCGAGGGCTGTCGCCGCCTGGCCACGCCCTCCCTCGTCTAGCCACGCCCCCCCTCCTCCGCGCTGAGGGCCGGAGCCGCCATTGTTCCCCTAACGGGGCCCGTTCCTTGCGTTCCACACACATACGCACATGGAGGGCGCGCGGTTGAGGGGAGTGAAGGGGGGACACACGGCTCCGCTGCCCAGTGTCGCTGATCACCGGGTTGATCATCCGGGTCGGGCTCCGGATCACCCCTTCTGATCCCCACGGAGCTCCCCGCTCACCGTCTCCGCTCCTGCCACATTCCGCATCCCTGCTCTCAGCTCTGCTCCCAGAGCTCTTCAAATCATCCAATTGACACGTTGGAAAAGATCTCTTGGATCATCGAGTCCAATCTCATAAGCTCTCGCCCTGTTCTGGATCCCCACTCTCACTCCACTTTATGGCTGGACTCGATCCGATGGGTCTCTTCCAACCTGGTTGTTCTATGATTCACAACCAGAGCTGCTGTCCCAGTCCAGATCCCCACTCTTAGCTCTGTGGCCAGAGGTATCATCCCACTCAGGATCCCCACTCTCAGCTCTGTAGCACAGCCAGAGCTCCCCATCCACACTCCCCAACCCCCACTGCCATTCCCCATCCCCACTCCCCAATCTCCACTGCTACTCCCCATCCCCACACCCCAATCCCCATTCCCTGATTCCTAGTCCTGAACCCCACTCCCATTCCCCATCCCCACACCCCGATACCCACTCCAACTCCTCACCCCCACTCCACAATCCCCACACCCCGATACCCACTCTCCGTCCCCACTCCCATTGCCCATCCGCACACCCCGATACCCACTCCCACTCCTCATCCCCATTCCTCAATCCCCACACCCCAATACCCACTCCCCGATTCCCACTCCTGAACCCCAGTCCCATTCCACATCCCCACTCCCCGCTACCCACTCCCACTCCTCACCCCCACTCCACAATCCCCACACCCCGATACCCACTCCCATTCCCCATCCCCACACCCCGAGCCCCACTCCTACTCCTCACCCCCACTCCACAACCTGGAGGATGGTTCACATGTTAAGGCTCCCAAACCAACCAAACTGCTCTACAAACAGAAAGCAAACCAGACACAGGGACTTCACCTGCAGCTGAGGGGAAGCAGGATGAGCCTTAGCTTAACTACAGTCACACTTCAGCAGCACAGAGATTCCTATTCCCAAATTGTCACTCATGTTTACATGGAATTCTGCTGACTTTTCATCCCAAGCAACACAATACGCAGGGTCTAGAAAGTTAATACTGAAACTAAGGTGTTCAAACACAGGTCCTTGTTCTCACATCACCAGAGAGAATCACAGAATGGTTTGGGTTGGAAGGGACCTTAAAGCCCAACCAGTTCCACACTCCTGCCACGGTCAGGGACACCTCCCACTGGATCAGGGTAACCAAAGCCCCATCCAGCCTGGCCTTGAACCCCTCCAGGGACGGGGCAGCCACAGCTTCCCTGAGCAACCTGTCCCAGGGCCTCCCTACACTCATTGTGAAGAAATTCCTCCTTATGCCCTGTTTAACTCTGCCCCTCTCCAGTTTATCCCCATTGCCCCTCATCCTGTCACTCCCAGCCTTTGTAAACAGCCCCTTCCCAGCTTTCCTGGAGCCCCTTCAGGTACTGGAAGGTGCTCTAAGGTCTCCCTGCAGCCTTCTCTTCTCCAGGCTGAACGACCCAACTCTCTCTCAGCCTGGTCTCATTTGGGAGGTGCTCCAGTCCTCAGATCATCCTTGTAGCCTCCTCTCGATGCATTCAAGAGCTCCAGCTCCTTCTGATGTTGAGGATTGCAGAACTGGACACAATACTCCAGATGAGGTCTCCCAAGAAAGGAATAGAAGGGAGAATTCTCCTCCTTCTCTCTGCTGGCCATGCTTCTTTTGATGCAGCCCAGGATACGGTTGGTTTCTGGGCTGCGAGCGCATATTGCCAGCTTGTATCAAGCTTCTTATCAACCAGCTCCCCAAGTCCTTCTCCACAGGGCTGCTCTCATCACATCATCCCCTAAAGGGCTCCCCAGCCCTGCTGCTGCAGTTGATAGTTCTGTCTCAGGAGCTGCTGTTCAGCGTATGGGTCCCTCCTGCCTTCGTCTGAGCTTTCTGCTTGGGCAGATCCTGATCCTTTTTCCTTCTCCTGCTTTTGTTCTAACCTGTGCTCTGGTTCCCTACATCTAAACCAGACCATTCTGGAACCTTTTGTTGTTGTTGCTGGCTGTTTTTCCTTCTTTCTTTTCCCCCTCCTCCCCCACTAACAGAGTCACCATCCCAAAAGTGGCCAAGGTTGTTAGTTGTGCCAAGGAAACGTGAGAACACTGAGCCTTCTGTCTGCAACGCCGGACTTGGCCAAGGCACAGACTTGAGCTTTTATTCCCGTTTGGAAGCCTCCAGTAAATGAGGTGTTTGGCCATGGAGACATGGTAAGACAAATGCACAATTTACACGAAGCTTTACAAATTGAAGATGAAACGTGAGAAAAGCAGGGGGACAAGAAGAAATAGATATGGACTAAACTAGGGGATCGGAGCCCGTCAGCAGCACAGTTTTAATGTTGTCTCAGGCTGCATGAGCCTCAGAGGCCATGAAAACTGACTGGAATTTTCTGACTTGAGCGAGGAGGTTTTTTTAGCCTTGTGATGAAGTTGGAAAGGAAGGTTGAGTTTTTGGGTGGAAGGGTTGACTGGCAGCGTAAGGAGAAGCCTGGAATCTCTAAGTAATCTGCACTCTCCCCTAATCCAGGACCCTCCTCACCTTCCTTCCTGCTGTAGCTCTGTCAAGCACATTGGGAATCTGTCAGAGAGGCCATTAAGAGCCTTAAGTTTCTGCTGAGCATTTCTGCAGCACCACCAGTGCAGAGAAAAGGTGCAGACTACCAAGCAGCGCTGTTTCTCCAGCTCCTCTCAGACAGCACCTTGGAACCCGGATGCAAAAAGACTTGGAGTGCTTTCCACAGGCAGTGGGATTCATAACTAGCAGCTGGTTTGGATCAGGTTTTGATGTTTTGTTTGACAAAGCTCACAGGCTGGCCAGGTGTGACAGACATCTGTCACGTTTGGCCATTTTTCATGTTATGTGTTTGTCTCCATTTGGGGTGGGCTGCACGAAACCAGAAGAAAGCACAGGCCTGTTTATTACTGATGGAATCATTACTTGCAAGGTTCTAATAAATGGTTTCGTTCCTTTAGGAAACAGAAAGCTCCTTGTGCCTGGAGGCACCTGCTGCTTTTACACTCTTGCTTCAAGTCCAGAGGATGCTCCAGTAGGGAAAGGAGGTTGGGGAGAGCAGAGCTGATGAAAATGCTTGGGTTAACGCAGTCGGCGCAGAAGTGTGTCATGGCCATGTAGGTCTTGCTATCCCAAGGGCTGCTTGGCCAACCTTCAACAACAAATCCAACCTTAGAGAAACACAGAGAAGTAAATTCCTCTTTCCAGCATTAAGTGCTCTCTGAAATGAATGCTTGTGAAAATGCTCGCTTCCTTTGAACCTCAGCATCCTCCAACTCTCCTCCTGAAGCACTGAAAGCTGGGGATGCTCCAGGAGGGAGCTTGCAGTTCACCTCTGCAACAGCCAACAGGATCACTGAAGTTCAGCTCTCACCTCTTTTAAGCCTCACCTAATGCTGCAACAAATCTACATGCAGAACAGCACTTGGGCTGAATATGCAGCAGTCTCGTCATCGAATTGTGATGTAGGGAGGCAGAAGGAAAAGGTTGGTTTGGGCTGTTTGGCTGCTTGACTACTCTACAGCGCTTGACTGATGTGGAAAAGCCAGAGCCCTCTCTGATATCTTTGGAAGCAAATCCCTGTTTCTTGAGTCTTGGATATGCTCACATTGACCTGCATGGAAACGTTTACATCTGCGAGTTTTCCTTGCTCATGCTTCTGCAGGGCTGCAGCTCAAACAAGAAACACAGTTTCATTCATGTTCATTAACCAGAGACTTCCCTGCTCCCACTGCCGTCTCCACGCAGAGAATCAGTTAAGGAAGACAAGGGCAGAGGGAACAACGTGCTTTAGCAGCTTTAAGGTTGCACACCTGAAGCTTTATATCCTCTGTCATACATTTTTACGTTACAGTATCACGAGATATGACCGTATTTTTCATTATTATTTGTAGCACTAAATATTGCCACACACAGTGCCAAATGGCGAATATTCAGAGTAAAAATAACGCAAGGCCCATCTTAGAAAGACTCAATGAGAATGTAACAGCATGTATTCATCCTAGTTTCCTAATGCACAAAGTTCAAATATTAGCAGACTTAAAACCAAGTTTTGCCATTCAGAAGAACAGCATGTTACAGTGCTCTGTGCATAGAATCATGGAATGGTTTGGGCTGGAAGGGACCTTAAAGACCATCCAGTTCCACCCCTGCCATGGGCACGTACACCTCACACTTGATCAGGTGCTCCAAGCCCCATCCAGCCTGGCCTGGAACCCCTCCAGGGATGGGGCAGCGACACCTTCCCAGGGCAGCCTCACAACACCACCTGCCCTCACAACGAAGAAATTCCTCCTTATGCCCTGTCTAAATTTGCCCCTCTCCAGTTTATACCCATTGCCCCTTGTTGTGTCACTACAAGCCTTTGTAAACAGCCCCTCCCCAGCTTTCTTGGAGCCCCTTCAGGTACTGAAAGGTCACTAGAAGATCTCCCTGCAGCCTTCTCCAGGCTGAAAAACCCCAACTCTCTCAGCCTGTCCTTGTACGGGAGGTGCTCCAGCACTTGGATCACCTTTGTAGCCTCCTCTGGACCCGTTACAGCAACTCTATCTCTTTCTGATGTTGAAGATTCCAGAACTGGACACAATACTCCAGATGTGGTCTCCCAAGAGAGGAACAGAGGGGCAGAATCTCCTCCCTGGCCCTGCTGGCCACACTTCTTCTGATGCAGCCCAGGACACGGTTGGTTTCTGGGCTGCAGGCACACATTGCCAGCTCATGTTGAGCTTCTCATCAAGCAGTACCCCAAGTCCTTCTCCTCAGGGCTGCTCCCCATCACATCATCCCCCATCCTGTACCGACACTGAGAACTGCCCCGACGCAGGTGTAGGACCTTGCACTTGGCCTTATTGAACCTCATGAGGTTCTCACAGCCTCACTTCTCCAGCTTGTTCAGGTTCTTGTGGATGATCCCGTCCTTCCAGTGTGGCACCTGCCCCACTCAGCTTCATGTCATCTGCAAACTTGCATGCACATATGTCTTTAAATATGTGTATGTATAACAATTTTAGATTCTTTCCATTTTTTTTGCACCTTTTCAGGGTCTCATCCTGCTACACGGGCATATCCATCTTCTTTCCCTCAGCAGAAGGTTATTTTGATCCACAAAGAAAACCAAATAATTCTGAAACGCGCAGGGACATAAGCAAAAAACTTCTTCCAGAACCTGGTATTGGTACAAAATACTTTAAAAAAATGTATATATAAACAGCTTGAGTCCTAAACTTAACCAGATGGAAACGTGCCTGCAGAGAGTTGGACCTCATTCAGAAGAGTCTGACAGTCAACAGATGAGCCAATTTAGACCATCCTATGCCAAAAATGGTCAATCATGTTATCTTACGTGTGACTCCTCTCTGGCAGATGTCAGCTATATCCACACAACTCCCAGCATCTTTTTGGAAGACGGGATTATTTTACACACACTTTAAAAAACACCATAATAATGCTTGATTTTTCTGGATCAGTTCCACTTGGTTTCAGCATTTTCACAAGAGATTTTTATTAATTTATTTCAAGGGTAACCTTTTTTTTTTACAGCCTACTAGCTGAATAAATGCTTTCCAATCCAACAAAGTGACTAAAAACCCACTAAATTGCAGTTCAGTGACAGGTCCCCTCCATTTATTTGAATATTAATGAAAAAAAAAGCCCTTTAAACCTGTGCAAACCAATTGAGCATCATGGCCTCAGGTTTTGCCAGGGGAGGTTTAGATGGAACATCAGGAAATATTCCTTCATTGAAAGGGTTCTCAGCACTGGAACAGCTGCCCAGGGATGCGGTGGAGTCCCCATCCCTGGAGAGGTTTAAAAGACAGGCAGATGAGGAGCTCAGGCATGCACTGGACAGGTATGGGTGGACTTGATGATCTCAAGGGTCTTCTCCAACAAAACGGTTCTATAATTCTATGATCATCTTCCCCAAAGTTAAGACTAATGTCAAAACTCAAGGACATTTTTATGGTGAGTGATTACAACAAAGGCTTGGAAATGTTGCTGTTGGAACGTGTCCAGAGGAGGCTACAAGGATGATCTGAGGGCTGAAGCACCTCCCATTCGAGGACAGGCTGAGAGAGTTGGGGTTGTTCAGCCTGGAGAAGAGAAGGCTGTGAGGAGACCTTATAGTGACCTTCCAGTACCTGAAGGGGCTACAAGAAAGCTGGAGAGGGGCTGTTTACAAAGGTTTGTAGTTACAGGACGAGAGGTAATGGGCATAAACAAGACTTACATGGATATTCACCTGAATGATCGCATGTATCCCTGAGGAAGACTTTTGGTTCCCGCTTTGGAACATAACCACTCCATTTCCATGGAACACCACTCACACCTCACCCCAGTCACTAGGAATAAACCAAGTGTGTTTAACAGATGTCACCGTTTCTGGGCTGTCACAACTTTCCAACGTTTTCTAGTTGATTGTTACAAGACTCCATAAGCCACCAGCAAACCACCGTGCCCTGCTCACCAAGTTATGACTGAGGACGGGAGCTGTCAGACTGTAAACTCCAAGTTGTCAAATAGCTACAAGTCACAAATCCAGTAAAAGAGCTTAACGTTCCTTTGAGCACAGGACTTCACAGCTGCATTCAGTGGCATTTAAGGTCTGCACAAGTCTCTACAGTTCTCTAGTTCGAACAAGATCTCCATAGCACAGCTCAAATGCCAGTAAAGCAGCTTTGGTCTGAATCAGAGGCTGCCATTAGACACAAGCCTGTATTCCCAATGAATGAATTTCCACAGACACTTCAATACCTGAGCCTAAAACCATGAGCCATTTGTAGGATTTGCCTTTCTAGACACACACAAGAACCACTTGGATGTTCATTTATGAGAACTTGATTAGTCTGGTAGACTAATTAACAGCTAGAAAGTTTGGGGCTTTACAATAAAAAGCAAAACTCATAAAATAATCAACAGAAAACATTTTTGTCAGCTTCTGGACCTGATTATATACTGAAAAGTATTTTTTGTATTTTCCTTTTGTTTTCACTAGTGTTATTTGGATTTGAGCTGCTGTCAGTGACTCCTGTGCTATTTATATCAGGTAATCTTTTTAATATTGCAGGTCATCTTCGGTTGTTTCCTGTTCCTCTCTTTATTAACTGCAGTCTCTGTATTTATATTTAGTGCATATATATGTACTCAGGGCTTGGTGGTGCGGTGTGATGGCTTTATCTGTATGAATTAGGAGCAGAGGGCATTACTCGCTTGTGAATTGCACACACATCTCCCCTGAGAAGATATGAAGTGCTTGAAACCCACCACTCTGTTGCATCCTGTTTAGATGCATCCTGCTCATAGAATCATGGAATGGTTTGGGTTGGAAGGGACATTAGAGCCCATCCAGTCCCACCTCTTGCCATGGGCAGGGACACCTCCCACTGGATCAGGGGCTCCAAGCCCCATCCAGCCTGGCCTTGAACCCCTCCAGGGATGGGGCAGCCTCCACTGCTCTGGGCAGCCTGGGCCAGGGCCTCCCCACCCTCATGGTGGAGAATTTCTTCCTAATGTCTAGTCCGAATCTTCTCATTAAAGCCATCTCCCTCATCCTGTCCCTGCCCTCCCTGATCCTGAGCCCTTCCCCAGCTTTCTTGGAGCCCCTTTCAGCATTGGAAGCTGCTCTAAGGTCTCCCTGCATCCTTCTCTTCTCCAGGCTGAACAGCCCCAGCTCTCCCAGCTGCAGGATGTGACGCGGATAAATGCTCTCCTGATTGTGGTGGAAGCATCCAGCTAATCCTGACCGAATTACAGGAACTAAAGTATAAACCTATGACACAAAATGCACAAAGGAAGTCTGAGGGATCTTTAAGCAACTGACAGCCACTTTTTGACACAAAATATTTTGTGACTTGAGAATCTTAATACCTGATGGAAACTCCAAGCACCAGGTTTGCTGGGAACAGAGCTCAGGCAACAGCAACTGCTTTTAAACCCCATCTCCCTCCTAGCACTCCACACTCGGCCAGCACAGACAGGAAACTTCTTGGTTAGCAGCAGCTAAAACTTGCCCATGCTGAGACGAAGAATTTTATCCATGGAGATCTACAGTTGGCAAAGGAAGGTTTCTGTGGTCAGCTGGAGATTTCCAACATCAAAAATGCCAGGGGACTGACGAGAAAGCACTGGGCTAATGGGGACTAAACACAACTGCCTCCGTGTATTGCAGTAAGACTGCACCTACCTCAGCCAAGGGGAACACTGCCCAGCAGCACTGAGCAGGGACACAGCCTTCTGGGAAACACCAGTTTTCAATGGATACAACAAAAAAGCCTTCACAGAAAGGGTCATCGGGCACCGGAACAAGCTGCCCAAGGAGGCGGTGGAGTCATCATGCCTAGAGGTGTTTAAAAGATGACTAGATGAGGTGCTCAGAGACATGGTTTAGTGGCAGATAGGAACGGTTGGACCCGATGATACAAGAGGTCTTTTCAAACTTGGTCTTTCTTCCCACCCTGTGAGAATTGTGTGCACGTACCCCTCTCTGCAAAGCTCTCTCTGACCATTTTGGAAGCGCTGCTGTGTAACATGATCACACAAAGAGAGGCCACTGGAAAGGAGATGCCTTTACAACCAAAAAACCCACAGCAGACAAAGGCAGCACCACGCAGGCTGCTGTTATCGGCTTCCTCACATTTCAGGCCGCTCGCCTGCCCAAAGCGGGAAAAGCAGAGGCAGTGGTAGAGCTCCCCAAGCAGGACTTCACACAGCAAACCTCTCCGTGCAAGACAGAGGCTTCCTGAGAGGGCCAAAGGGAGAACAAGAACCTTGCTTGTGCAACATCCCACCCCATCGAGGGCAGCACTTCCCCAGGACACGAAGGGAACAGCCCAGCTCAAAGGCAGGAGCTGCTCGTGTTTCCTCAAGTTTATACACAGGAAATATTTCAGGGAGAATTGCAACCCAGGTATGGGGAGAAGGGAGGAAGAAGAGGAACAGAGCAAGGCAAGGGAATGTTTAAGGAGAAGCGATGGGCTTGCAGGCACAGCTGCAAGAAAAACTCTTGCAAGCGGCCACTGTTGTGTAAGGCCAAGGCTCAGCACTCAAAGTTTGCAGTTAAGGGACTAAATTCAGAAAACTTTCCTTTCCACACTAACCCTGGTTTGCCTCTCAGTTTCTCTCCCTCTGATATTTACAGTTAAATACTGTAAAACACTATCAAAAAAAAAAAAAAAAAGAAAAAAGAAGTCCCTGAATTACTCCAACTTCAGGACATTGATCGATTCCTACCTTAGAACCTCAGGAAGCACTGTTTGCTCAGGCAAATGACATTTTCAAGTAACACCCATGGTCTGCACATATCACACAGCACTGAACACCGATCAATTCCCTCCACACCCTCAGAGATAAACTTCAGGTTTTCCGTGATGCAGCTTTTAGGGTTACTGATCTTTTCAAATCCCTCCCAGTCTCCACTTTAAACAATTCTCTGATACAAACACACACTCTGTTTGTACACAGAATTCTGGATTCAAGTCATTAAAAAGCCTAAAGTTTGCCAAATCAGTTCTACCCCCTGGCCATAGACAGGGACACCTCCCACTGGATCAGGGGCTCCAAGCCCCATCCAACCTGGCCTTGAACCCCTCCAGCAGCCACCACTGCTCTGGGCAACCTGGGCTAGGGCCTCCCCATCCTCTCGGGAGAACATTTGTTCCTAAGATCTATCATTAGTATAGTGTTTGTTTACTCACTCAAGAATTATTCCGACTTTACCTAGGCAAAGGTGCTGACTTCATGGAACAGACTGCTCCAGCGTGGGTCCTCAGGGTTTACAAGTCCCACCAGCAAACTTTCTCCAGCATGGGCTCCTCTCTCTACAGGGCCACAGATCCTGTCAGCAGCCTGCTCCACTGTGGGGTCCTCATTGGGCAGCAAGAGGATCTCTGCTCCACTCTGGGGTCCTCCCTGGGCTGCAGGGGAATCTCTGCTCCAGTCTGGGATCCTTCCCTGGGCTGCAGGGGAATCTCTGCTCCACTCTGCGGTCTTTCCCTGGGCTGCACGGGGATCTCTGCTCCACTCTGGGGTCCTCCCTGGGCTGCAGGGGGATCTCTGCTCCACTCTGGGGTCCTCATTGGGCTGCAGGGGATTCTCTGCTCCACTTTGGGGTCCTCCCTGGGCTGCAGGGGGATCTCTGCTCCACTCTGGGGTCCTCCCTGGGCTGCAGGGGGATCTCCACTTCTGCACCTGGAGCACCTCCTCCCTCTCGTTCTCCACTTCAGTCTGTAGAGCTGTTTCTCTCATGTTCTCACTCCTCTCTCCCAGCTGCTCTTGTGCAGGTTTTTATCTCCCTTCTTGAATGTGTTATCCTAGGGGTGCTACCACACTGGCTGGTAGGCTCAGCCCTGAGTCCAACTTGAAGCCACTGACATTGGCTCTATCAGACACAAGGAAAGCTTCTGGCAGCAACTCACAGAAACCAACCCTGCAGCCCTCCTGCTACCAAAACCTGGCCACGCAAACACAGTGCACGTGTAGAATTCTGTAAATCCCAAAGACTGAGGTTCCCCACCACTGAACAAGTTTTGACTACTGAAATGAGATTATTATAGCAAAGCTTTCAACTTTATCCAGGTCACTTTCTCCATTAATGACATAATAGGAATCTATGCAAGTCTTTATTGAATCTTAATTGCTCCCTAAGACCACGACTCAAATAGAAAAAATGTCCGTGTTCGGCTTTGACTGCTGCAGCATATACAAAATCCTGAACTCAGAATTTTTAATTTAAGGATAGGTTCACATTCTTCACTATTTACATACCACGTGTTTTCTGGGAAGCCACACAATAAATTTGACAAAAGTCAATTCCAGGTCTTTGTCAGCTCTTTAAAATACTGCTAATTTTCCTTTAGAACACCCTTCCTGATAGGCTGCTATGACAGATGCTTTTGAATGGTGAGATGGGTAATTCCAACATTTAGTTTGCTACTAGAGGTCTCTAATATTATTTTTTGAGGCTTTTCGTATTCTTTACAATGAAGAGTGTTTCAATCCAGAACAGCACTGAAGAATTGAAATTGCATCTTCCTCACTAGCAAATGAGTTCAAATTAGCCCAATTACAATTAAACATGACATATTTATCAACCACTAATGATGAGAAATAATGCAAATTGAGGTAAAATCTGTTTAAAATTTAATAATCCACCTGAAGCAACTACCAGGAGAACTTACCGACACCTAAAAACTGCTGTAAATGACACTCTTAGATGAGAAGTTTAAAGTTTTTTAAAAAGCTTAGCTCTTGCAGCTGCACTGAACGTGATAGATTGCTGAAGATGTAAAAATATAACTCCTTTGGTTGAAATTACAACCCTCTGGGACACTAAAAAAAAAAAACCCCAAACCTGCAAAACCCAAGAAGTTTTTCAACACTGGCTTAGAAACAAGAGCTGCACTTCACTGTCATCATGTGCATTTTTAACCTGTTACGGAAGATCAATCCAGGATCATACTCAGCATGAACAGTTTCCACAGCCTTTCACACTACTCATAATTTCTTCTTCTAGTTTCTTTCTTTCTTCCTCCTTGGACATCCGATTATTTCTCTCTTCCCAGTTTGGATTGTTATGACTATTGAGTACTTTGCTGCTCTGCGTGTGCCACATTTCATAATAGAGATTGTTCGGACTTGCCAGGAGGTCCGCGTGTCTGCCACGTTCCACGACCTTACCCTGGAAAAGAAGGGGAGCGAGTCAGTGATCAGTGTTACCAGATCCTGAGGAATTTAAACGCTGCCAATACACGGCTCAGTTTTACAGTATAGATTACAGCAGATATTGATGAGAAGGGACGTGGGGCAGCAATGAAAGACTGAATTCATGGGGCAATGAATTGTGTATTATGCTGCACACTGAAAACAAGATGCTGTGTCCTTCTCAGTCTGGGAATGTTGATGTCTTTTGCCCATCTGGACTAAATTTAAAGGCCACCAAGATGGAAAGTTTTACTATCTGAACTGGAAGAGCCAGTTGGATTGGCTACCACTGTGGAAATGGGAAGGAAGAGCTGGAGAGAACTTGCAACCCACAGAGAGTGAAAAAAAACTACTCCTCAAAAATGAGATGCATCCTTTTCCTTTGTGATACACATTTACATTCACTGCAAATTAAAATCATGCATTTGTTCTCCAGCTATTCTTTCCTTTGGGAAAAGACCGCTTTATATAGGCAACCACGTGGATTTTATTAGTTCTAAATCTGATCAATAATTATATCTACCTTCTTGAGACAGTGACTGATGAACACTCTGGGACAAAAAGAAAAAAGGGTCTTGTCACTTCTCTTACTGGTCACACTGGTGGAACTGGAACATACTTGCAGAGTTTGTTTAACAACTTTAAGTAGTTAATTTGGAGAGGTCATTGTACCAGAGACCTGGCTTTGGAAATACAGCCTTTTTTAATAACTCTCAAACTATCATTAAAAAAAATGTAACTATTCTGTTCACCCTTATAAAATCATGGATTGGTTTGGCTTGGAAGGGACCTTAAAGTCCATCCAGTCCCACCCCTGCGATAGGCAGGGACACCTCCCACTGGATCAGGGGCTCCAAGCCCCATCCAACCTGGTCTTGAACCCCTCCAGGGATGGAGCAGCCACCACTGCTCTGGGCAACCTGGGTCAGGGCCTCACAGCAAAACATTTCTCCCTAAGATCTGTCATTGCAGTGTTTGTTTACTCACTCAAGAATTATTCCGATTTTACTTAGGCAAAGGTGCTGAAACAGTGAAATCGTTTTTCCATTGCTAAGCAAACCCAGCCACAATCATCTGATCTTCTCTCCACCACTGAGTCTTATTTACCCGGCTGCTAACGCAGAGCTCATCAATCAAGCTGGGACGACGAGAGGCAACTTTCTGCTGAGCAAACGCCAGTGATGCCTCGTGAAGCAGCCGGGCACTCGCCGTGATGCACTGCGCTACCTTACTCATTCACAACCTTTATTACACCAACATTATTCATGAAAGCGAGCACCCTCGCTGTTTTACAGTGCCAGGTTGTGCTTTTATTTTTAATTTAACAGCTACACTATAACATAAAACACAGTCTCGGTAAGCTGTGAAAACTTGCATTGAAAACAAAAAGTCACAAATTTCCCACGTTAAACATTCGCAAGATGCTTTAACACAGTTACATAAAGGATACACCTTAGGAAAGGATTTTTCAGCAATAGCTGAAAAACCAAGTAGATCCAAAACAAATAAAAAACCCACAGAGCAGTGCGAGTGATTTATTCCACCACTGCATTTTGAGATTCATATGAAGCTGAGATTTGTGTAACAGGCACAAATGTCGCCATTTTATTTATAAGACTTTGTTCTAATCCCCCACAAAATCATATAACGGACTGCAGGAATCATTTATTTTCTTTTGGATATGCATATTTTAGTCACTAAATATACCTATGATCACACGCACATAAATAGTAGCTGAAAAAAATGAATGCAGGGATAAATTTAACATCTCTTCTCAACAGATTAGAGCACTATATTTTCAGCATCACCGGTTAAAACAGGAACTATGAAGTTATAATAAGGACCTCTGTTTATTATTGTCTGATAAGGGTAATGGAGAACAAAATGACATTAGGAAAGACTGAATAAGAGGTCACAGCTGAACAGTGGTATTGGTAAACCTCACTGAAACTTTTTCTCTTATGAGAGAAACATACAGAAAGAGAATAATCACAGTTTTCTACAGGTACAACAGAATGTTCAGATTTATAACGTTAGACCGAGCAACCCCACAGCAACTTTATCTACATGGAAACAGAAGATGCTGTCCACTCTCTCTCCATTAAAGAAAATGTATATGTAAAATAAGACAATGTATATGAAAATGTATATGTAAAATAAGACAATGTATATGAAAATGTATATGTAAAATAAGACACTGAGTAATGAGAATGAAGCACAAATCAGGGGAACACACGAGGAACCCTAATCTGACAGAAGCAAGTTGCAACTTTCAGTCAGTCCCAGGGCATCAAGTGAAATTTGTCATGACCCAAACAAAGAACGTAATTAAATGGACTATGCAAATGAAGTAAAACCACAACATCCCAAAGTGTCACACACTAAGTTTCGGCAACTAATAAACGGGCAGCTGCACACAAGAGCAAGAGGTAAAATGCAACCTGGGACTGGTATTTCTAACATGGTTCCTTTCTGAAGAACGAACCTGCAGCAGCTTGGTGGGAGTACAAGATGTCAGAAACAGCCACACAGACTCTAGCATAACTGCTGACATTATGTAAGAAACACACCCCGCAGGGGGATCGCCTCACCTGATCCAGCACAATGATTTCATCGGCATCGACCACTGTTGACAGCCTGTGAGCGATGAACACTGACGTTCGGTGTTTCACCATGTCCCTCATGGCACTGAGGATATTCTGCAGGATTAAAACAGACAAACTCTTACACACTCCTAGGCAGCACAAAGGGAAATAAAAAGCTGTCTGGAGATACACCAGTTGCAGTAAATAAGGTTTGAGAAACATCTCCAGCGCTGTGGTAGCTTCACAATAAGAAACAGCTACAAGCACCTGCAGAAGAAACAGAAGGATCCCAAACATGAAATATCTGTGGCTGTGATAGTCCTCAAACTGCAGCCCCCTCCTTTGTTCACAGAATAATGCAAAGAACAAAAGGACAAAGGACAAGAACTGTTACTTAACTTCAGGGAAAAACTTCCCTGTGCAGCCATGCTACAAAAGCAACCTGAGCAGCAGGAAAGGCACCTGGAATCAAATATCAGCACAATAATGGTACTACTTTCCAGTCAATGAAAGTTAGAGAAGAAAATGCCTCTCAATAACCTGCCAATGTGAAATAAAGTTAGACCAATCCTGGGAATTACCGCTACATCCACCACCTCTCCTCTGCGAGCACTCTCCCACCTTCCCAAACCACAGTCAGACACAAGGAAGGCTCACTGGGAACCAGCGCCCTCACTATAATGAGGGAAGTGTCTGCGTTACTGTGCTGAAAAACACTTGCCTTTCTCAGGAAGTATTCCAATTCTCAGGCACACTCATTTTCATTCGCTGCCTTTGAAATGGAGTGTCTGCTGTGAAACACTCAGCTTTGCTTATGATTCTTGCGACAAATACAGCAAAACAGAAGGAAGAAAGAACCCGAGGGGCTTTTTGTAGCATTGCATGTGTTATGAACTTCACTGGTCCAAGAAAGAACTGAACTGTGCCTGAACACTGAACCATACACACGTATAGTTTGGACTTCAATTTCTTTGTATTTGGAAAGTGTAAGTAATTTAGTGATTACAGGTCAGTAAATGTGCTCAATAATCTACATAACTGAACACAAAAACCAGCTCTGGCTCCAGTTTTCAATGACGTTAGTTTGTAGAAACACTGCTGGTGCTGCGAGTTCTGTGTTTAAGCAAAGATGAAGTGATGAAGCCAGATGCAGTCGCCGTGGTAGGGTCATTATGTCTATGTCACAGCGCTCTGACGTCCCACAGCCCTTCCTGGGAAATAAATCCAAACTAAACCTACCCAATTTGCATCTCAGAAGACTGCTGCACAATAAACAAGGGTTTCTGTTCTGCATTATGTCACAATTATTTATAAGATAATTTTAATGAATGCTACGTGGCATCGAAGCATCTTTTCAAGTGGACTGGAAAACTTCACACACGGTGGCCACATAAAGTATTTGGAACAGCTGCAAGAGATGAACGTTTGCTGCTGAATGAGACCTCAAGAGCATAAAACAGAACCCAGAGACAGAGCTGATATCCTTCCCTGTGTCTCAGGGTAGATAGAGACTTAAACTCTCTGCTCTGGCCTTTGGGAAAAAGGCTTGGCCATAGGATCTTGTAATAATAATGCCAGGAAAACACACGTCAGCAATTTTGCAAAAAGAACAAGATTCTTCCTGAGAGGAGAACAAGGAAACAGCATCAGAATCGAGACATTATTACACCACTTGTTCCGTATTTCTTTTATCCCAACTTACTTCTTCTGTAATTGAATCTAAAGATGATGTGGCTTCATCATAAAGGAAAATAAGCGGGTCCTTTAGCATTGCTCTGGCAATTGCAACTCTCTGCTTTTCTCCTCCTGAAAGGGGGTAGTGTAGGGAAGGGGGGAAAAAAAAAGAATGAGGTTACAATCAGGACATTCTCAACTCAACAGCATTGGGGTTGGCTCTTTTTAAGTTTTTGAATTTACATCACACCTGCTGCTGCTAAAGGTCTGCAGATGTTACACAACATAGCATGCAGGTTCCTGCTCCCTGGAAACTCCAAAGTGATTCAAGATCACTTATCCTTTTAAAAAAGGGCAGAGAACTCAAGATGAGCAGAAGTTTCTGAGCATGTTACCACACACGTTACTGAAAGTCATTCATCACTAGGGTTCAGTGGCTGATGGGAATGGTTGGACTTGATCCTGTGGGTCTTTTCCAACCTAGTGACTCTGTGATGCTGTTTGCAATACTCATCTAATTCATTGAAACTAAGAAACTGAAGTTACTACTTCAATGCAAGTACACACTGACCTTTTCTATCATCTCAGAAATCCAGTGTCTGAGAGTTATTTTACATACTTTTTTTTTTTCCTTAAATACAAACAAAACAGAATAAGAACGCACTTCTCTTCACTTTCTAAACAGCACTTTGGTCAAAGCACTGTTAGAAAATACCTTTAAGATCATTCAGCCCAGGCTGATGTTAACCTAGCACTGCCAAGCAACCATTAAACCAAGACCCTAAGCACCGCATCAACCCATCTTTTAAACCCCGTCTATTCCAACGCCTGACAAGCAATTTGATGAAGAATTTTTTCCTAAAATACCATCTGAATAACAACACAAGGCACGTTGATTTGAGCAACCAACTGAAAGATGCCTCTGCAGTATACAAGAAGGTCCCTCCCACCACAAACCATTCTACTGCTCTGTACACGCCAAGATATTTCAAACATATTGTTAGTCTAAGTCCTCTTTCTAGAAATTATCAGTGTGGGGAGACAGGTGGCACAAGAGAAATCTTTCATCATTATCACAGCTCTCTACAGTTCTGCCAGTACCTATTTTGTATCTTCAGCTTGCTCACTCAGAGTTGTGCTTTGCACATTTTACTTCTGTTCTAACCTTCTCTGCATTCCCCTTTTGCAAACACGCGTGCCTTCTCCTGCACACACATTCCAGACACAGGATGTAATCTCAGGTGCTCTGATTCAGAGAGATCAGGATTCCTTCACAGTAGGAAACACCACAGATAGCTCGCCCTCTTTGCACCACACACCATTTCTGCCTGAACAAGCTGCAGTCTTGCAATCCTGCGTCTGCACCCCCACATCCTCTGAAAACAATAGAATCATGGAATCACAGAATGTTTTGGGTTAGAAGGGACATCACAGCCTATCCAGTTCCAGCCCCACTGCCATGGGCAGGGACACCTCCCACTGGATCAGGGGCTCCAAGCCCCATCCAGCCTGCCCTTGAACCCCTCCAGGGATGGGGCAGCCACCACTGCTCTGGACAACCTGGGCTAGGGTCTCCCCACCCTCACAGCAAAATATTTCTTTTTAAGATCTCATCTCAATCTCCCCTCTTGCAGCTCAAAAGTGTTCCCTCTCATCATATCCCTGCACTCCTCAATCAACAATCCCTCCCCAGCTTTCCTAGAGCCTCTTTCAGCACTGGAAGGTGCCCTAAGGTCTCCCCACAGTCTTCCTTTCTCCAGGCTTAACTCAGCCTGTCCTTGTATGGGACGTGCTCCAGCCCTTGGATCACCTCTGTACCCTCCCTCTGGACTCGCTCCAATAGCTCCATGTCCTTTTTGTCCTGAGGACTCCAGAGCTGAATGCAGGGCTCCAGGTGAAGTCTTCACTCTGCTGGTTCCACTGCTTTGGATGCAGCCCAGGGCACAGTTGGCTTTCTGGCCTGCAAGTGCCCATTACCAGCTCACGCTGAGCTTCTCATCCACCAGCAGCCTCAAGTCCTCCTCCCTCAGGGCTGCTCTCAATCCATTCTCCTCCCAGATTGTAATTGTGCTTGAGATTGCTTTGACCTGGGTGCAGGACCTCCTCAAGCAACCTCAGTAACTCAACTGAGTTTGGAAACTTCAAGGAGGTTGAGTTTCTCTCTTCTATAAGCCCATCCCTCCATCACAAGAGTACAGCATCTGCTCTCCACTGCTCCATCCTACTTGCAAATGGAAATAGTTGACCTGATATGTGCTCTGCTCATCAATGGTGTCTTGCACACAGAGTCAGGGTGGAAGAAAATTATGCTCTGCAACGCGTTAGTTTAGAGTTTGCCAAACAGTGAGGCTTTGTGTACAGGAGAAGCTGTTCAGGAAGCCAGGTCCTATGTGTCAGCACAGTGTCACGGCCAGTATGTGTGCTGCAGCTTCTCCCCTAGTGTTCTCCGCATCCAGTTCAGCATCATGCTACCTACCCTGTCAAATGCCTTCCAAATATTTTCAGTGACCTCACACTTACCAGAACACCCATAAGGTTCTGTTAGAAAGGTGCCAAATCCATACAAAAACCTGTGTCCCACCCCTGCTCCTGCTGGCTAGCAGTTTTAAGCAAAACTATTTCATATTTTGCATTCTAAAACAAGAAAAGAGGAGATGATTTTAATGAATTTGGCAAATGCATCATCTGTTTCTCATAATATTCACCAGGGATGGCAACCAAACCCATCAGCGAATTAAATGGGGAAACCTGATGAAATTAGTATCCAATTTTATCTTGCATCAAGTATCTAGTGAAGTGGGAGCTATAAGAAGATAAAGATTTATTTAAAATCTAATAAAATAACCCAATAATAATGTATCCTACCACCAAAACAGTCATTTAATTTGCGTTTCTTTCAAGGCACTCTTGGTTAAGTGTAATATTTAGGTGATGGACAGCATCACTTTGTCTCAATGGAACTTCAACCTATGAGATTTAAGATGGAAAGCACCCCAGTGGAGTCTGGCTGCTGCTTAGGAGGGTAGACTTCAACTCTCTATTTGTGAAATCCTATGTCCCCTAACAAAAAACAGAAACAGAACGTGGGAAATTTAGACATTTCCCGGTTTCTATGGGATCCCTCATCTTACATTACCACTCTGACAACTCTGTCACAGGAAGTACATTTGTTTTCAAGGACCACCTTCCCTATGAATAAGAGCATGTGATTTATTACAGGTGACTGAAGAGGAAAAGGAGCGAAGTGCATTTTTCGTAAGAGTGGCCTGGGAGGCTGGCATGGATGGGATCCTTCCAGGTTAGAACATTTCTGCTACAGAGCACACACCCAAACACAGAGGGACTCAGAGAGCCTAAACTCATGCTTTTTGTTTTGGTCCCAAGGTTGTGTAATACAAATCCATACCCTGCAGATATGCAGACACCATTTTAATGTTGTTCCTTACACAATTCATAGGCAAGAAACACGTAAGACATGAAGGCACTGTCATTATCAAGAGCATCCAGAACAATTCTGCTGCCATCACACATCCCAGCACTTTACTGACTACCAACAGCAAAATCAAACCTTGTGCTCCCAGTTGCCACAAATTTAGATTTAAAAACTAACATCTGGAAGGTCTATGCAGACATATAAACCTATCACATCCCACAGGCAAGCACACACACACATAATGCTCCTGATTTCT
Source organism: Coccyzus lansbergi (assembly GCA_033558105.1). Classification (NCBI taxonomy): domain Eukaryota; kingdom Metazoa; phylum Chordata; class Aves; order Cuculiformes; family Coccyzidae; genus Coccyzus; species Coccyzus lansbergi. Next base: position 575,173 of record JAUMJK010000230.1, read on the forward strand.
TGCACACACTACCCAAACAGATGATAAGATAAAGAATTTTAACTTGATTGCATCTAAGTCCTTACAGATCAACCCATATAATGCTATGTCCTGATAATACATTTCTTTAAATATCTTGTAGACTACAGTTGCCTTAACTATAGTTCTTCATAGAAATAGTTAGCCTTATAATTAGGTTATAATATAAATAAGCTAAAAGCTAGTCTGACTGATGGATAAACCAGGAATCAACTCTGAGGTAGCCAAAAGGATAAAAAGAACTCGTGTGCTTTAAGAACCCACCTGAGAGCTTGAGTCCTCGTTCACCAACCTGAGTGTTGTAACCATTTGGCATTCGAAGAATAGCATCGTGGATCCCGGCCAACTTGGCTACCCCATACACCTCTTCTGGTGTTGCATCAATATTGCCATAGAGCAGGTTGTAATAGATGGTATTGTGGAAGAGAACAGCATCCTACGTTTGTGGAAAGAATATTTTATAAAAGAAACCATGAACAATAGTTTAAAAATTGTCCCAATCTATGAAAGAAATCAATACAGAACAGCTTATAATTTTCTACAAAGTCTGACAGTGAAGGCATTTGGGGAAGATTCCTTTTGTAAAAATGGGATTAATACATTGTGTCCTAAATATATGTTAGGCATACTTTGCTAACTTATTATGGGAGGTAATCAACTATAAAGCTAAATCATTTAAAGCTGGAGGCAGCTTCCATGAAGAGGCTTAAACACATTTCAGAAACTGGATCAATAGGATGATGCACATAAAAACATTTCCTGGGGGATGGGGAAGAGCAGAATGCAGGCTGGTGACTTTCAAAGGAGCTAAGACAACACATCTGCCTTACGATTGGCCTTCAATGAGCCACAGTCCCAGAACGCTGATAATTTCTATTAGTATGTGCTATGCGGAGAGAAAAAAACACAACATACCTGAGGTACAACTCCTATTGCCTTTCTCAGACTTTCCAAATTGACATCTTGTATGTTCTGTCCAGCAACATAAATATTTCCTTTCTGAGGTTCATAGAAACGAAATAATAATCTCACAATTGTGCTTTTCCTGAAATTGAAAAGAATTGAAGCTAAAAATTGAAATTGCTGTGTTTCTGGTTTGCCGCTTATTACCTCCAAACGGAACTAATGTCACAAACCAAAGTAATAAAAAGCACAAAAGAAAAACAAATGCATTTAAGACATAAGGTTCTGCATCATTGATTGGTATATTTAGTCCATTTACCCACCCTGACCCACTACCTCCTACAATGGCCACTTTCTTTCCTGCAGGGACTTCAAAAGACACTCCAGCAAGGACTTTCTGCCCCTCCAGATATTCAAAATGCACGTTATCAAAGGTGATGGCAGCAGTCTGAGGTGTGATCTGCAGGGGTGGAGCCAGCTCTTTGTCCTGTTGAAGAAGAGTGTGACTCACGTGCTGCCTCAGAAAGCATCTCAAGCAGTTCAACAAGCCAAACAGCCCACTTCCCAGCTCAGAAAAAGGCAAATAGACACTGCAGTGTGGGTATGTCGGAAATCATTATAATCTACCACACAAGAGAAATTGGTTTGTTTCTCCTTTTCCCCAAAGAAGGTAAAAATTTCTTCTGCAGTAATGAATTCTGCATCATTAATTACAAATAAAAATTCAAGCATGAGGCATGAATACTTTAATTAAAAGATGCCATTACAAACACAGCTTCTGTGAAACAACTTCTGCTGTCACTAAAAGGTTCTGCAAGCAAAGAGCAGTCGCTATTGCACTAACTGCATTTCAAGAGAAGGCAGAACACCATCCTTACACAATATCTTTCTTGGATAGAAATTAAACCTGGAAGGTAACAAACAGGGTGAAGTGATGGCAATTACCAGAAACCAGCTCTAATAAGTACCCAGATACATTAGTAAATTAAGCTACTACTTACTTTAATTTTGGTATCTACACTGAGAAGTGTAAACAAGGTATTCATATCTATCAGTGCTTGTCTTGTCTCTCTGTATACTGTTCCCAGGAAGTTTAGGGGAAGAGAAAGCTGGAACAGCAATCCATTCACCATCACTAAATCTCCAACAGAAAGGCTACCTTAAGACAAAAGGGATGGGAGAAAATAAGGACACTTTGAAGGGTTTTCTGGTTAGGAAGCACTGAAAGATTTTAAAAAATAACCCGGTCCATCAAGATGTGTTTATTTTATGCCATTTCTAAACCCGAATGTTTAAACACTAAACAAAATGCATTCCTAGAAGATCAGATTTTACACAGGAAAGTGCCAGGTGCCTGAAAGGAATGGCAATGTTTGAGTGGATTTCACTAACAAATTAAAGCTATAATAGCACTTGGAAAACAAGACAAATAGCACAGCTGGAAATCCACAGAAAACAGACTTTAAATTCCACGGAGAAAAACATAAAGGGGCATAAATAAGATAGAAGACTAGGAACTAACACGGGAAAGCAAGACTCCATAAAGAATCTTTAAGTACAATTACAGACAAATCTAAAGGATAGAACTGTCACGGATCAGGAGAAGCCTTTCACACTATATACAGAGCATAGTTAGACCCTCAGCTTAATATCAAATACCCTGATCAAGGGGGAGCTCAGGATGACACACCAGCAGCTAAAGGAAAGTGACAGGTCAGTTTAGCTGAAACAGACCCAGAAAGATTATTCAAAGCTGTGTTTCTGTCATCTGGCTTAAAGGTTAATTCTCTTAAGGACAGCCACAAATTGCACCTACAGACCCATTTCTTCACAGTGTAACTCTTCTTGGTCCTGACATCTCTTAAAAGGAGAAAACCATATGCAAGAAATGCAATATGATAGAAAGGTCTGCCCTTCAAACGCATCTGGATGCTAACAGTGTTTAAAGCATCATTATTTTCACTGTAACCCTCCCCTTGCTTTAGCTCAGTCTCTTCATGAGGCTGCATGAGGCTTGTGCTATGTCTCCCTAATCCAGCAGCTTTGACTTCAGGTAGCAAATCAGACAGATACAGATGAAAAACTAATAAGTGCGGACAATTCTTTTAGCTATATGAGTTTAATAATCTAAGGAAAGTGAAGGACACTGGTAACAAACTACTACAGAAAGCATCCAGGTACACAGGCACTGGGGAAAGGGTCAGACTCGTACCAACGTGGGAAGGAAGGAGGACAAAAAGAAGAGGCCTTTGCATAACGCCCACATGTGTATTTGTATTTATACAAGTGTCTTTCACAATCTTTCAACAGAAACTTCCTGAAGTTACATTTTCTTAAGATCTTTCTCTTAACTGCTAACCTTATAAAATGTTCCTATCAAAACCATACTCGTTATTGAGATCTACACAGAGAGAATGGGATCAATAACACCTCAAGAAGCAGAAATACCCAAAGCTCTCAAGCAAAAAACATCAAAATGAACCATCACATCAACCGTAAATTAATTAAAATTAAAATCTCTTATGGATGACTTAAGATAAAGGATTTTAGCTTACAGACAGATGAATTACCTGCAACAATGCCCTGGCTGGCGAGCACCATGATGGCCGTTAAGCCAACACTAAATATCGCATTCTGCCCAAAGTTCAGGAGAGCTAAAGTAGAGGTAGTCTTCAGGGAAGCATTTTCATACGTCTTCAAGAATCCATCATATCGTTGGGCTTCATATTTCTCATTATTAAAATACTACGACATACAAAAATAAGAAACATGACATCCTCAAACACACCAGACTGGACTTCTAATGAGGTTAAAGGTTTCATATAAACGTGCCAAATGCACAGATACACACACAGCCCCTCTTCAGCACTGCTAACAGCTGAAGAGAAAAGAAGATAAAAGGTTCGTGCGTGAAGATAAAACCCATGAGCAAACCCTAGCACATCCTGCACTGGGACAGGAAACACAGAGACCCCTGGATCCTCGGGTTCTAATAACACCTGGTGTTTCTCTTGCCGAACTTCTACTCAATCAACATCCAAGCCAAGCTAACCTTATAAAATGTTCCTATCAAAACCATACTCGTTATTGAGATCTACACAGAGAGAGAATGGATGACGAATTCTCCAGAGCAGCACTTCTCACACACTGTCTGCTCCTGGTTCCTGATTCACATCTAACTCCATGGATTACCTTCCCAGCTCCAGATCTCCAATAAAAAGCAGCATAAAATAAACATGCACCTGTACAATTTCAAAGCTGTCCACAGGACTTTTTAATAGTTCTTTTGCTGCTACTAACAGAGACCTGTTCTTTCCTGCAAAAACCACAATGGAGTGCTACAAACTGCAACAGCTAATGCAAATGGTACACATGGTCATTTGAGGGGACAATGGCATATGGTGACCCTCAGAAAACAATTCCGCAAACAAGCGAAGAGAAGCTTCTTCCAAAGTCTACGTTTAGATTTTAAATTTTTACAGAGCCTGATGGCCAAGGCAATTCAGTCATAAAAGAAATTTCTCACTCTTTAATAGTAAAAAATATTTTTTTCCAGCCCCATTAACAACTTTCAAGTTACTCTGTCAACATCCCATAGTACTCTTCAAATTAATAAAGTTTTAGGAAATATGCTCTTGCTCAAATATGCAGCCTATAAAGGATGAATCTTACAACTCGCTCTCCTCAGGCTGGCAGGAGACAAAAACCCTGGTAGGAAAGATGGTTCTTACCTTCACAGTCTCATAATTCAGCAGTGAGTCAATTGCTGCATTTCCCGCATCATTATCTGCTTTGTTCATTTCTATTCGAAATTTAGTCCTGTCAAATGAAGGTTTAATACAGTCAGGAGCTGAGGTTGAGATAAGACTGGGTAGTCTGATGGGTCTGAGGGCAGCCTTACCTCCACTGTGTGACTCCTATTGTGAATGCTGCATAGGTTGCCAGCGTCCCCAAGGTCACCAACGCAAACTCGGCACCACACTTGTGATACTGGAGTATTTAAAGTAAGAGGAGGGGGGGAAAAAAAAAAGTCATAATTTTTAAAACATCACTGTTGTCTCAAAATGATGACAGTACAGCCTGAGCCAAGAACTCTGCAGGTCCCTCCCAGCACACTCCTGGCTCTGAACAGCCCAAGACTAAACATTGGCACAAATTTAAACAGGAAGCAGTGAGGACAAGGGTGTGGATAAAAAGGGGTGGAGATAACCAAGAAGTAGCACATAACATAATACTGAAAAGTCACTTTGGCCACTGTAAAACGTAAATGTTGTTGATGTTTGTGCTGTTATCTCACAAATAAGTGCATGTTTTCATGCTTTTTTTGGTGGATTTTGAAAGAAAACTGAAGACTGCGGAAGAAGAAATTGATGGTCTTGCGAAACAATTTATGACACTTGTTCTCTCCTTCAGGATGCATCAGGGGAGAAAAGATGTAAGGAGACAAATTAAAGCCTGGAGGCAGCTGGCCGACAGCCAGCTTGATTTGCAACTTCCAAAGGTTACAAGATTTAACCCAACACCAACAGGGGGTTAGAGCTGATGTTGTTACATTCAAATTTGATTAAGTCCTCCTAAAAAGAAGGGGACTAAACTAAAGATTCTTGCTTTTAATTTAGGCTAAGCTACAAAATCAAGATTTAGATTTTAGTGTATAAATATCCAAAGATCCTGATTTCTAGGACAGTAAGCGTGGCTCATAAAAGCAAAGTTTAAAATTGAGTTTATTAAGCTTAGAACTTGCAAGAAGTAGTCTGCCTTCCAAGAGATTGTTCTCACTGTTTAGTTCAGGGTAAGGACATATCAGCCCTCAGAGGAGCACCAACAACCATTCCTCCTCTGCCCTCAATACACTACGACACAACAGGCCCAGGCATCCATATTCCGATTCCTTGGTATTTGCCAGGTAATTCTGACACTGAGGGGAACACATTACTTCTCTAATTTCATTTTTTACAATGAATCTGAAGAAAAACATTTAAAACTATTCACACAAACACCACTGGCTGCAGATGGGCAGTAATTGTGAAAATAATCTAAAATAACCCAGTTGAAGGGATGTGATATTTGAAAATGATGGGTTGCTCTCCTTTATAGGGGTTACTTTAAGAACTACCTTGTGCATTCAATTATCGGTACTGGCAGTATTATTAATACTCAGTCTTTGCTAGAAGTAAATCAATTTACTATTCGTAAGTGAGACAATTCCAACTCAGGAAGAATCGCCACTCACCAGAATTCCACTGACCAGCGCCACTTCAAACATCGTAGGTCCTAGATTAAATACTAAAGCGCTCAGAACAAAACTGATGCCTCTTGTTCCTCTGTCGATGGTTTTTGACAGAGCTCCAGTTTGCCTACTTAGATGGAATGCCAAATCCAGGTTATGGAGGTGAAGAAAAACATTCTTTGCTATCCTTCTGATTGAATTTTGAGCCACTTTCCCAAATACTGCATTTCGAGCCTCATTAAATAACGCTGCCCCAGCTCTTGAGATACCATCTAAAAAAAGATGAAAAAGTTCACAAAATGAAAATAATTACATTTCCAACTTCCCTTCATGCATGAAATTACATTAGACTCGCTCTTTATATATTTTCAACATTTTTAGTTCAAAGTAATTTATACTTAATTGGTCCAAAAATGTATGCTATTTTTCATTTATAAACCATTGTGCGCACATTTTAAATCAATTTCTTTTTCAACTGGTTATAAGAAAGGGTAGGATTTACAATCAAGAATCATTTCTATAAGCGTTATTTCTATAAGCGTTATTTCATTTTTTAATTGGAATACCAGAAGCAAGGTCACAGAACACTGGAAATGGACATCAACAGCACAGCAACTCGGAAATAACCACCCCAGATGCTCGGCAACACCAAGGTCAGAAGCTCCATGATCCCAGCCCTGTCCTGAAGAGCCTTAACACCTGTTGACAGGGTGAGGAATGCCACTTACAGCCAATGAGGACAGCAGTTGCCACCGTTGCCACTGTATGTGGTGCATCGCCGAGGTGGAGCACGTTTCCAGATACCTGGTTGAGGTTGTCCACTGCATATTTAAACATGAAGGGAACCAATATATTCATGGCCTGGAAATGCAAGAACACCGTGTGCATTAATACAGATATCTTTACAGCACAACTCTTTTCTGAAACTGCTCTGCTTTGTTTAGTTCTTCACCATACTGCATGGGTGAGATGGTTCTCCATTTCAAGCACATTCTCCATACTACGAGGTCTTTGCTCCTGGGACTGCAGGCTTAGTTTATCTGTCACTGGCCCCTTTCAAATATCAGTTGCTATCCTAACCAGACTATACAAACTTTGTCCAGTTCTGGAACCCTCAACATAAGAAGGAGATGGAGCTGTTGGAATTGGTTCAGAGAGGAGGCTACAAAGATGATCTGAGGGCTGGAGCACTGCCCATACGAGGACAGGCTGAGAGAGTCTGGCGTATTCAGCCTGGAGAAGGCTCTGAGGAGGCCTTAGAGCAACCTTCCAGTACATGAAAGGACTACAAGCAATATGGGAGGGATTGCTCACAAAGGCTTGTGGTGATAGGATATGGGGCAACGGGCATAAACTGGAGAGGGGCAGGTTTAGACTAGACAGAACGAGGAATTTCTTCATGAGGGTGAGGAGGCCCTGGCCCAGGTTGCCCAGAGCAGTGGTGGCTGCCCCATCCCTGGAGGGGTTCAAGGCCAGGTTGGATGGGGCTTTGATCACTCTGATCAGTGGGAGGTGCCCCTGCCCATGGCAGGTCGTGGAACTGGATGATCTTTAAGGTCCCTCTCAACCCAAACTATTCTACAATTCTACATACAAAGGTGCTTACACAGAAGCTGAGTGCTCAGGCCTGCAATAGCGAGGCTTGGAAATGAGTCAAGCAGCAGACACTGCATGACGCGTACCCACAACACTACTCAATGACGCCTTCATTACAGGTTCTTTGCTCTTGGTGGCACCGGAAGAACTACTGCTACAAAAGAAACAACTCAACACACCTTAACACCGGCTCACTTGAGATATGTTAAATCACAGCTACAGTGAAGTCAAAGAAAAGTTAACCAATCCTCTGCCTTTTCTGGCTGTTAATACCACCTTAACATTTGACTAATGCTTTCCATTTGCACCATCTCTGCAAACCCCAATATCGACATCAACTCTTGCACTTAGCACAGCAGCTCAGAAGACTTCCCACCAGTCTGTAAGGCACTAACATTATTTTAACAATCCAAGCTGTCAAACAGAACATCAAAGCCATGTCCACAGCCCAACATACAGTATTTCATTAGGTATTTCTGTACAGGCACCAGAACCCAAACACGTCTCCTCAAATCATGGTGCTGTCCTCCACAGGCAAAACGCAAGATGGCCAGGCAGCTAAAGAGACCAATTTCAGCGTTTCCCACTTGCACAACAGCAGCACGAGAAAATACTGAAAATCTTCAAGAAACCACTGTTACATTATTCACAGAATCACAGAATAACCAGTTTGGAAGAGACCCACCAGATTATCGAGTCCAACCATTTCTATCAACAATTATTACATCACATTTCCTACCAACTAGAAAAAAAACCCAACAAAACAAGTGGAGAGCAGAAGAGAAAAAAGGACCACAAAACTCTCCATACAGAATCATCCACACAGCTCCCCTAAAGGGAGACAAGAGGAGACCTGAATGCATCCAGCTGAGGTTATGACTGTTAGTTTGTGCCTGAAAGAACACAGTTGGAAGATCAGTTCCTGCTTCAAACACACCCAGTGCACACCTGAGAGTCAGCCAGTAACAGCTCCCTTTTTAATAGACAGGAACCAAGAACATCTCCACTGGAAAAAAAAAAGGCCCAAGATCAGCATTATCTGCAGAAAGCCAACAAATACCCTCAGAGCAGCAGTGTACACTAAGGTCCGACAGCTTCAATTATACGACCCACTCAGACCTTAAGCACTAAGCCTAAGAACAGAGGATGCATTAACAGAGATTTGGAATCCTGACAATACTGGAATCCCAATCCCCACTTCCTCCCGAGCAAAATCAAATGCCACTTTCCCTTCAGAGTTACTAAAATTTGATTTTTGGGTGGTGTTTTGTTCTTAACAAAGAATAATACACTACCATGTATGCTAAAGTGATGAGCAACATGACAGAGGGCAGGTTCCCCAGGGAGACGCTGCTCTGTAGAAGACCAGAGCGTGGTCACGCAGACTGGCTTGGTTTGCTGCAGATTCTTACCAATCCCTCTGCAGGGATGTCACTCTTCAGCAGACTGTGCTCCACTACAGAAAACTTAGAAATACAACTAGAGATATTTTAAAGTCTATTTAAAGAAAAGAGAAGTCCTCCAGTTGCTATTAATTTAGCTGGTAACAGCCTACAATTTTGCAGGCTTCTTCTGTATCAACATAATTCTCCCCAATGGAGGAAATGCTTGAAACTCAGAGCTCGCTTTCTCTACCTGGATTTGCTGGCGCAGCACAGCGAGCGTTAAGTGCATCCTGTGGAGAGCCACTGTGCAAAACAGCTGTTCTACACCACATCTGTACAGGCTTCCCTCCCTTCATGCCTGAGGGTTACATAACTTAGAAGACCCTTTTAATAGAAATTTGTACACTTTCTACTTATAATTTGGAATAAATAGCTACCCCTGCCTGAATTTATTGGAAAGCAAATACAGCACCCATGAAATCACTGCACCTCAACTGCCCACAGTTAACAGCAAGTTAGACTGTAATGCATCTTGCTTAAATGAGCTTAAACGCGGCTTTAACTGGCTGCCCTGTTTTAAGCTGACAATGCACCATCATCTCTGCTCCCTTGTGGGACTGTGCTACTTCTAAGGCAAACAGGCTTATCTCTCCTTTTGCTCTTCTCTCAATATTTCTCATTTAATAAAGATGATGAATTAGTGACAGGCTGAGCCTCAACACAATAAAACTAGGATGCACTGAACTCTTTTGCCAATAACTCACAAAGAAACATTGATGTGAAGATGACTGAATTTATCACTGGACCAATATAAATGTACACATCCAACAACTCCATTTGTGGAAATAAAAACAGAGAACAACATCCCTTACAGAGGAAAGGCTGCTAAAAAAGCCACAAAATGCGGTTCAAAAAAGGGTAGAAGGTCACAAAATGTGTTTAACCCAGCTTCACAGAAGTCCAAGCACTTCTTTCTGCTTGTGTCACAGAAGAAAAAGGGAAGAAACTGAAAAGCAAAGTAGCATTTACTATACATGCAGTCCCTCACAATTGCCCAGTGAAGAAGACAAAAAAACCAAGAGGGAACATGACCAAAAAAAAAAAAAGTCCAGCTATGTAGAACCAGCACAGGTTGATCTGCATCTGACGTTATAGGTATTCCTCATGCACTTCTCTCACCTGTCTTTCTCTTGAAATTTCAGATCGCACACATCTAGATAGCCTATAAATATTTAGGATAAAAATTTAAAGCATGTCATAATACAACAAATCTTCTAAGAGAAAAAAAGACTTCAGCAGCCCTGAAGCAGACTCCATCCTGTCAGTTCCCGGTCGTGAAAAGCCATACAAACTGTTCCCTTTGAAGGAAAACAATTCTAGTAGCGGTTATGTGCAGACAAAAAGGAACCAAACATCATAATAATTTGTTCATGACAAGCAACTGGGCCTGCAGAAGGAGCCAAGACAGATTGTAACTGCAGGGTCTTCAGTAGCTGCACACAAATTTTAAAGCTTTTGCTTTAAAACTGAACTTCACTGAACTGAGAGATTGACAGAGAAATAAGAAATTATTTCCCCAGCAGCAGGACAAGGAGGTATGATCGCCAGCTTTTTGTGGTTTTTTGTGCAACCAGCCCCACTCAAACTTGATGTGAATTCTTGAAGTTTTTTCCCCACAGCTGATGATTCCATAATCTACCTCTCCTCCGTGGTTTCTCTTGAATAAAACTGTTACCATTCTACAGCCTCCGACTCAAGAGTCACCATTTGGATCTGCTCTTCTAACTGTAAACTTAACTTTAGAAATACAGAGGTATAAAACCTCAACGAACTTCTGTCAAACTCCAAGGAAAGTGGCCAAAAAGCTTAACCCAGTGTTTCTTACAGGGGAAGGCAACCAGCAGCAGGGATCAGGACTGCAGATCTCTCTGCAAAACCCCTGACAATAAGCAGTCTTTAGACAAAAACCCATAATAGGGGTGTAAATCCTTCAGATACAGACAGGTTCATAGTGAACAAAGAAACAAGGCCAGGACTGCAGCGAAGAGTGAGATCTGCTGGCAGCTTTGTGCTGACACAACTGCACAGCACAGAAACCTTAGTGCACTGCTTCTGTGCTCGATCAAGTACGTTGCAATTAACCTCATGAGCAGCAGCAAAAAAGGGCTCCCAAACGAGATAATGAGCAACAGGATTATACACAGTCCAGGCAAGCTACAGGTAAACTAATTTGTATTTAATTTTCCCTCAGACAAAGTGACCTTTTGTTCGTTCTGCAAGAAAGGCAGATGTTCTGGGCTCAGGACATCCTGATGGGAGCTCTGTAACAGACCATGTTTGGATGTGCCACAGCACCTAAGGGTGTACCGAGCACGCGTGAACAGGAAGCGATTCAAGAAAATTTACTCTGCAAAGGAAGAGTGGGTGCAGCTCACGCCATGAGGGGTAACTGGTAAACTGCAGTTATCCAATGATGCCCGAGTTCTAATGTAGCTCAGCTATGACAGAAACAGAAGAAACCCGAGAATGCTAGCCAAGGACAGCCAGGAGACCACCAGGAAATCTTTCATCCAGGGAGTCGTAACATACACTCTCTATAGAGTTTGCGGTGTGCTTTCCACAAAAAATCCTTGTTTTCCAAACCAAACATTCTCATAAAAGTTTCTGCTTTAACAGGTATCTCCGAAAACCTGGGCAAAGCTCATTAGGTTTTCTGCTCTGCTTCTGGGAAGCCACTCTGGACACCAAGGCGTCCAGTAGCCTCATACAGAATCTGAAGGAGGAAATTTAAGAGAACACTTAAGAAAATACAAGTTACTTCCCCAAAGAGCAAGAATCTGGTTTTGTGACAGAGGGAATTGTCTCTCTCTTCCAGTAGAAATTTAATAGTTCTGTATTACACCAAAACCAGCTCTTTGCAACAGTCGGGTACCCTGGCCACCAATTTTGTTTTCAGTACACCTTAGAAAGTGCTTGAAACATCAACTGATTTCCTGAAAGCAAGGTACAATGCTGCCACATGCAAGGATTTTGGATTCACCTCCTCCACCATAGTCACATAAACCTACAAATCAGGAAAGTAGAGAGAAGAGAGAAAATAGAAAATACTTCCAACTTCCATCAAAACTGCACTGAGATCATTACCAACATTACAAGCAAGAGGCTTTAAAAAGAGGGTGAGTCAGCAGAACTTTTATATCCATCTGGAAAGTGAGGTATTCTTACAATAGAAGTGGATCACAAAACCTCAAGGAACCAAGCACACCATCAGTTAACCATTATTGTGAGGGTAACCTGCACAGCACACAAGGCCAAACATTGCGAGTGTCTGCATTTGGAGCAGGCACATATTCCAGAAGCGTCGCCAAATGCATCACTGTATGTTTCGTGCAGGCACAGGAAAAGAATGGGAGTTCACTTGAACTGTAGACACACTCTGTGTGTCATCACCTGCGTTATCAGAGCAGCACAAACTGAAATATCGACTGCAGACAGGACCAGGCAGTGCCTGATAGACTGCTCAGAGAGCTGCAGACCAAGTGATTGGCCCTTCCTCCACAGCTCAAACAAGCACATTTCTCTTCCAAGTACTCTTCTTTTAACACCTAGAGCTGAAATTTGTTTCTTCTTCCTTTTTTGTGACATGGCAATGGTGCTGAATGTCAATAAGCTGCTGGTGCAACCAGCTGAAGCACTAAAACTCTGCTATGCAGCAACTACCTCAGCTTATCCCAGCAAAACATGAATATGAGCTTTACACATGGTTAAAACCCCCATACTTACAAGTCACCTAGTTGAGTCACAGGTCTCAATGAAATTTATTACCAATATTTTCATAGAATCATTGAATCATAGAATGACCAGGTTGGAAGAGACCCACTGGATCAGAGTCCAACCATTCCCACCAATCTCTAAAACATGCCCCTCAGTACCTATTTCTTTTTCCCCCCCCTTACAGCAAAAGATTTTTTACACAAAGCCAACTCTTTTACACAAAGCCAAGCTCTTCTGAACTGTTTCCACAAGGTTTGCACAAACTCCAAACTATATACTCCACTGACCTGTGGAGAGCTTTTGCAGGCCAATTTCCTCTAAGAATGAATAAACACTAGTTTTGTGGCAGGCAAGAGTAGAACAGATCCTTTCAAACACTGAAGTAAAGGTAAGAGCCACCTCCAATTCATACTCAGAAGAGTACAAGAGAAATCAATGGTTCAATTCAAACACGTTAGACTGTTTCTTTCATATTAGGACAACAAACAAGTCCCAACACTAGAAATTCCCTGTAGATTCCCAAGGAACTTGTATTGATTCCTTATAGAAACCCAAGGAACTACCACAGTATAATGAAGTTTCTGCTCCTACCTTTGCACTGGCTAAGAAGCCTAATGAAATGGCTACTCTGGCGCGCAGGTCTGGTCTGTCCTTGGGCCACACGTAAGACAACATCGCTCTGACAATCTTCTTGGCATCGATCTCTTTCAGCTGTTGGGAAGAACAAACAGAGGCATCACTTACAAACAGACCCCAGGAGCAAAATAACAGTACAAATAAGAATGAATTTTTAACGCATGCATCACTCCTGTAGTTATTTGACAGAAATGGACTCTTCCCAATGCTGGGGACCAGGACTTCACATTTCAAGTTGGCAGTTTTTAGGTTCAGATCCATGACTGCTGCTAAAGCACAGGAACTGTTCGGAATTCCCATGTCCTCAAGAGTGCCTGGAAAGCCAGCTGGAAACAGAACAGAGGGAAAGCCACCGTTTCCCATAACTAAATGCTCCACAGAACAAAAGAACTGAACCTTCATTATGATCTTCTCTATATTTGTGCATAAAATGCAAGGGCTTGGCATTTCTTCTCTGGTAGCTGTTAATGACAGCAAGACACAATGGAAGAAAAGCAAAACCATAACACAAACTAATGAAGTAACGAACTCAGGTATGAGGGAAAGGTCTACAGACATCAGTGGGCAGGAGAATGCTCAGTGAGTCACAGTAGAACACAGCACTTAAAAACAATCCCCAGCCTTACAGCACCTTAGGTGAATCTCTTAACACTTAAGCCAATTAAAAAAATGGAGTTGAACACATATTTAAAATCAGGTGATTTGGTTGCAATTCCAACAAATTCAAGCATCTCCAACAATTACTTTAACATTTCTTTCAGAGTGAAAAGCAATGTATTCTCTGCAGAGAAGCAAGATAGATTCTGTCTGTATCTTTCAAGGCTTGTTTTCAGGAACCCAAAGCACAGAACTCCAATGGGTGCTCCATGAAGTTACTCTGTCCAGCAAGGACACTGTTCCTGTGCCCTTAACTCAGCTTCCAGTGCCACCACCTTCTTTCACAGAACAGCCCTGACATTAGGGCTTCACGAGGCAGAAGCTGCAAATGGCCACATCAGTTTAACTGAGCAAGTAGATTTCTAAAGAATCCCTCAAGCAGGTTCTCCTTCTCCAAACCTTCAATTTGGCTCTAAACAAGACTATGATTCAGGGAAGAAGTCTTCTTGAGAAATACAAGGAGGTTTGGTTTGGGATTTTCCAGAGTTTTCTGGGGAAGGTTGTTTAGGGATATCATCATTGTTGTTAGCTTTGGTTGTATTTGTAAACAAAGTTTACTTTACAGAGGGACAGATGTCTGTGTCACTTAAGCTTGAAATATATTCCACTAAACCCCCAAGCTAACAATTATCTGAAGCCAAAACCACACTATCCAACTGAGAGTAACAGCACACACGGCAACATACAGCACATGGACCAACAATTCACTGTTCCGTGCTGGCTACACTGGCGTTAACTTGAAGACATGAAGGTTACCTAAAGCTGAAGGGAGGGCAGCAAGTAAGAGCTAATCTCTCCACCTCAGACAAAATTTTGTAGCCAAGGAAGAGAGGAAAAAGAAACCACACCTTTTAAATGTTAAACTTTCCATCACAGAGGTGGATAGAAAAGGACAATTATACAATACGTTTTAATGCTCCTTTCACTAGATTGTGTACTTTACATGTTCCCTCCTCAACTTTGAGGATAAAACAAATGAGAATAGAAACTCTTGGTTAAGGTTCAGTGTGAATGAGCACGAAAGGAGACTTCTGTTAAGACTTAAGATTGCTGAAGCAACCAGGGAAGCCAATCCTACAAAGGTAAGCTTTTAAAAGCAACTAAAAAATTCACCTCAGTATTTCTAGTCATAGCTTCAAAGAAAACCAAAGGGTAAGAGGTATTATATTTTGTCAACTACAAATGTACCAGAGCATTATAATGTGTAAGCACAGTTCAAATGACTTTTAAAAATAGATATAAGGAACATTCCCAAGTGAAAAGAGGACGCAAAACCGTTTCTGCCGTGTCCTACGCATTCAGGAGATGGAGGCACCTGCTGCAGCATATACATGAATCTTGCCATTTGAGCCAAGGATATGCATAAAGAGCAGTTCAAACATAGAGAAAATATCTTTGATCACCACTTACAGGTTAAAAGGAAGTTTTAAAAAAAACTGGTTTTGCATTAACACAAAAGATATCGGTGCAAGCAGAGCAGGTGTCATTACTGGTTGCTATTGGGCAGGCAGACTTTGCACAGAAAAGCTATTAAAAAAGATTTAAATACACTGGCTGCAAACAAGGAATTTATTTCCATTTCTTCATGGCTCTGAAGGCTAACAGAAGTGAATCCATTCAGGAGAAAATTCAGAAGGCAGGCAGTCACTTGCCGAAGGCCTTACAAAGGAACAAGAGGAAATATCAATGGAGATGCAAAAAGCATACACACTACATCAAAGTTTATCCTGAAATACTGTTGTATTGTTGTGTACTGTTGTACATAAACACGAGTCAAAAATGGTTTAAATATTCACGTGGCGACATTAAGAATTAAAATGAGCTACCTGTTCAATGAACTCGAGCCCTTTTTTATTCTCTGTGGTGTATAAAAAGGTGAAGAGATGCATTTATTTTACCTCCTTTTAAGTGGCAGTAACGCTTTATGTTTTCTAGTAATGCCTATTTCTACAGGAATGGAAGGAAAAGTGTTATAAATCTAACACAGAAGAGCAAACAAAAGCCTTTTCTTCTTTTTGGATGCAGCATGTTTTTAAAACACGCTACCAAACCTTGAAGACTGCTGCCCTGGCCAGGACACTGAGCTACCAGAAGCGCAGTGGAAGATAACGGCAGTTTGCCTTGCGTTTAAGCTGCCAGTACTGAAAAAACAGACATACCTAGTTTTGGCTCCATGTGCTCACTCACAAAGCTCTATCATCTCTTTCTTGCATCAGCACAAGCTGTCCTGCACCTGCATGAGGTTACTCAGCACACCACCAAGAGCCTCTTCCCTTCCCTGCTTTCTCCTCTCCTTGCACCACTCGGTGGCTCCATCCCAGCCCACATCTCACACCCTCTGGAGCTCTTGAAACACCTGAGAAACCGATTCAGTTCATGGAACTGACAGAAAACTCTCCAGTTTTTGTTGCAGGGTATCCTCTCACAGAAGACAAACAATGACTAGCAAACTAAATAGCAATGGAGTGAAATTATGGTAGGGGAAGTCTGATTATTAGAACTCTACAGCACCTATCAGTCTTTCCATAAGAAAGTAACACGTGCTTGCTGAGCAAGTCAGGTATCACTGCCTTTCTTTCTGTAGATTCTGTGTACAAAAGACTTCACACACAAATCCACCCCAAAGATGGTAAAGAACACCACTGTCCTCTCAGTTTCAGTATTTGGCACATCAGCCACTGCTGCAAGCACAGATTCTTTTGTAGAAAGCCAGATGTACAAAGCAGCTGTAACTGCAAAATAGATATTGTGTTGCTTTAACCAAAAACTTGACTCATTTTCTAACCATAATCACTTGATCTAATAAAAATACCGCTCCTTCAAGCAGGCCTATCAGAATTATTTTAACACATGCTTCCCAAACATAAACACAGTGAAAGTGTACCAGATACATTAAATCCACGGACAAATACATGCAGCTTAATTATTTTTCTCCCCGCTCTGCCTTCAAGGTTACCAACCGATGCACAAATATGTCTCCACTCGCCGAGTCCTGCTATCCTGAACATCCCAGGGAAGTATCAGTCACAGACAAAAATAACAAACCACAATGAATTTCAATGGAACACACTTTCTATGAAAAGAATCTCCCCTAGCGTAGGCTGATTTGAAAGGACAGTGCGACACCAGGATTGCATTTGTAATCAAACAACTGAAGCACTTCACAGTTATTACAAATGTGGTGACTTAAGAGCTAGTGAGCCCACACTGACAACTGCACAGCATCTGCTCACAGATCTACCAGCATGCTTTGTCACAAATTGCTGCTTAGGGTCTTCAGTTATTTTTTTGAGGGGGAAGCAGATCACTTTTTTTATTTAAAAAGCAATAGTAATTAAGCAATTCTTTTACCCCCTCCTTTGGATCTGTGTGAAGCCCTCCACCTGCATGACCATGCCAACACGTTCTCTTTTCTATCAGTCGCCATCTCATAAGGATCTGTGGGAAAAGGAAAAGTCAGTTCGCAACAACCTCAGGAAACATGCCTGCAAAAGCCAATAGGAAGAAATACTACAGGTCTGTTTTCCTCCCTCAGCTAGTACAGAAGAGTTGTACAAGCTTACATTAATAAGAGATATTACCTCTCTCTAAAAACCTCGACTTGCTTAAGGAAACAATAGTAAGAAAGGGCCTGTAAATCTAGCAGTACAGTAAGACCATGCTTTAAGCAGCCAGGAGCAAGGATAACAGAGCCTTAAATATTTCAGCTTAAAGGGGACATAAAAAATAAAAGTGGACTAAAAAACACAGAAAAGAAATTAAAGTTGTGGAGGATAACTGTAGTCAGGTACATTAATAAAGAGGAACACACTTAAGCAATAACATTCTTTCAGTGAACATGAAGAATATCCTTACTTGGAGGCAAGATAAACAGATTTGCCTTTCTCTCTCCTATCAGGATGCAAATGGTCAACTGGTGCCATGCGACAGGGACCCAGTAACCCAGCTCAGAGCACACACAGCGTGCAGAGGCGTGCTAGGAGAAGGGTCTGCTTTTTTTAAAAACAAATGCCAAGATTTCCTGCTAAATAAACATCATGGAGAAAACATCTGAATGTGTAGATGCACGTAGATGCACAAAAAATAACTCACTCCCAGCAAGAGTTTCTTCATGTGCAATTTCCCAGCAACACAGAAAACAGATGTGTTAAAGTTTAGCAAAAAAAAGTCTGCATTTTGTTTCTAACATTCCTCACCTATTGAAAATTTCTGGGTTCAAGTTATGCAAAAGCCCTTCACATATTTCATTTCATGTGTGTGGTTTGAGGGCAGTCTTCAGGGTCTCCCAAATCAAAATTTCACTTTTCATACTTTGAAGAAAAATGTTATAAAATCCAATCTGTGCAGATTTCATGCTCTGAAGTCCCAGTGACCCTCAGCAGACATTAACTGTTTATGGCACTTATACGAGTGGTTGGTTTTTTATAATAAAAAATTAAAAACGGGACAAATCCATTTCCTCACTTCATCCACAAAGAGTGTGTTACTTAGAAATGTCTAATAATAATTCCAGGAATATTGCATCTTCCTTATGTTTCAACTAATGCTAAGGCAAGTAGACCTCAAAGGAACAAAATCATAACATCCTGGTGCTCAGGATGAGAATAAACTTCCATGGTTTCTTGATAATTCACCACTGAAGCAGTATTTTTAAACAATAAAGCCCTGCATCTCCAGGAAACCTCACAGCTTTCTAGGCACTGGTATTTTCCATACCTGACAATAGGAACTGAAGTATCAACACAAAAGCTACATTTTTAAGAGCTCTTCTTTATAAATGACTCTATTAATATTCAAAAAGACTTGAGGTGAGCACAATAGTCTGAAATGTCTAAGCGACGTTATCTCCTTTGGAGGTAGAAATATCACTTCCCATATAACTTTGCTGCACTTCAAAACTCTAAATAGTGATGTGCAAAAAATAACCAGCAGAAGAAATGGAAAGATACCCCAAGGGCTTGAGTTTTCTCTGACCTGCAAGTAGGAAGAAAACCAATTTATACTTACTTCTGAAGCCTCTAACAACGGCCTGGAATGATCTCCTCCCAGACTGTGCCATGATCTCTGCTTGCAGAATGGTGGAATCTACAGAATGAAAAAGGACAGGGGGGAAGTGCCAATGGAGTCACACAGAACACACATGTCATATTCAAAGACTATTCCTCTACTTCATGTCAATCAGCATTACATGAAAACAAGGCAGATGGCCCCATTTGTTTGTTCCAACTGACCAGAAAAAGGAAACAAAATAAATCATAGTCAACAACTCAAACTGCTAAGTGGCAGTGAAATCTCCCTCCTCTAACCCTGACTCCCATCAGAATTACTTTCTTCTGTACCATGAATGCCCAACATTTTCCTTTTCCTCTCATTCTAATTTTCTCCCAGGTTGTATTCTGAGCTTTTTTAAATAGTCTATTTTTCTGCTTCTCGCTCAGAGCTGTTATTTTTAGGCATTTCCAGATGATCAGAAGGCTGGAGCACCTCCCACACTAGGACAGTCTGAGAGACTTGGAGTTGTTTAGCCTTGAGAAAAAAAGGCTCTAGGGACACTTTAGAGGAGCCTCTTAGCACCTGAAGGGAGCCTACAGGAAAGCTGGGGAGGGACTTTTTACAAGAGCTTCTAGCGATAAGGGGTAATGGCTTTAAATTGGAAGGGGGAAGATGTAGTTTAGACATTAGGAAGAAATTCCTCATGATGAGGGTGGTGAGGCCCTGGCCCAAGTTGCCAGGGCCAGGGTTAATGCCCCCTCCCTGAAAGGGTTCAAGGCCAGGTTGGATGGGGATTTGAGCTCCTGATCCAGTGGGAGGTGTCCCTGCCCATGGCAGGGACGCTGAATTGAATGATTTTTAGGGTACCTTCCAACCCAAACCATTCTACGATTCTGTGATTCCATCTAGACAAACATGCTTTCCATACAAGCTGTGACAGTTCCATAAACCAAAAATATAATGGAGATACAGACTTCAAGATGCCTCAGCACCCCAGGTTACTGCAAATTAATGTAATCATCAGAAAGTCATGGTTATGCTCGAGGGCAACTCCCATCAATAAGCAAGAGGAGGAGCCAGCACTCCCAGCAGCAACTTCTGTCACAGCATCTGGGAAGTACCTCAAACACCAATGAAATTCTACAACCCATACAAAAGACAGCAGTGCTCTCTAATTCGGCAAAGGCAGCTACATCAATGTAACTCCTCTTGCTTTCCTAAGCAGAGACATTCAGAAGGATGGATTAAACAGGACAATCTACAATTTATAGCAGAGATGTGATTCAGGGTGAGAGGTTTAAATACCAACGAGTCCTACCCTTGCACCAATGAGACTGATTTCCTGGCAACAACAGCCTAGAGCACTCTCAGTACACTGAAACCTCGCTATACCAGGACTTACACTTCATTAAATACACAATGCTGCTAAAAGACGGTTAAGACATCATGCCAAAAAAATCCTGGGGTTGATGAACCATTGGTTACAACCTTGTTCTGGTTTCTCTAAAGATCAGACAGCTGCAGCCTCTCCTGAACAGAGCTGCTTTCTCCAGCTCGGCCCTGACAGAAAAAAACCCACCCAAATACTACAAGAGCTGAACTTCAGGCATTTAACTCTGAATGCATTTTGTTGCTGATATTGTATATTCCTAGTACATGGGAACTGACCACTGATGCTCCAGCAGCTGCTGGAAAGCAGCTAATTACTGTTCTGCTACAGCGTACTAATAGGACAGCATAAAAATATTTTACTAATAATTCATATCCTTTGACACTCAAGTTCATAGAATTCCCTTCTGACTGATGTATGAGGCAACATCATAGAAACAGCTTCCCCTGAAGGAGCAGCAGGTCTGGTCTCAGCTCCTACAGCCTGCTGAAACTACAAACGCTTACAGGGTTCAGAGGTTAATACAGCAAAACAAATGAAAATATTTGCACAAGGTACCCAGGAAAACTTAAATTTCTTATTTTCAGTCTTGTGCCTGGTAGCTGGGAGGCTTCAATTCTCTTGTAAGCTCCAGCAAGGAAATAAAGAACTAAACAAGGTGAAGAATTTACTTCACTGTAAGTTCTCCAGCCATCACAGCATTATTGACAAAACTGCCTAGATGTGTGGGACTGCAGCTCACCCTGTCATCCTCCGCACATCCTGCAGGCAGACTGGGGACTCCACTTTCTCCCACTATAACTCTTTCCCAACAGATTTAAGAGTACAGAGGAAAGGCATACTTGGATGTTATGGCAACAGACGGAAGTATTGCTTTAACGGAGCCAGGAGTGAGTTCTTATTTCTGTTAAGAAATTACGCAGGGAGCTTTAATTCCAGCATTTCCTAACTTTCAATTGCCTAACTCTGCACCACTGTGTTCTTCCAGTGTATTTTTGGATACGATCCCCTATACTCTAAAGGACGACACATTCGTCTGGCACTTGAGTGCACAGAAAAGTCATGTTGCTGAAGTGTCATGACTGTTGGTAGTAGTTTAAAAGCTCTAAATGCAAACAAATAACAGGGTTTAAACACACTAGCACAGTGAAATCCATGTGTGGAAGGTTCTCTTGGGAGTACGTTACACACTGCTCCAGACGTACCGCACTGATCTAATTGGGAGGGGTTTTTAAACTAACTGTAACAGAAAAGATAACTGAAGGCTGGCTCAAAGTGCCTGTGTGGTGTTCGAGTCCCACAGCTAATTTTGCTGAGTTTCAAAGCAAGGAAAGAAAAGATGAATGGGAAAGAGCAGAGGAAGATGACAGAAAAGGAGGAAATATTCTAGTATGAACAAAATTGTCACCAATATCATTGTATAGATTTAACTAGAGTTACAGTGGCCAACTCTGCACACTAATCCAGAGCAAATGAAGCCTGGGTTAACAAAGAAACACCTTCAGGAGTTTCCTCCATAACATTTTACTGACACATCCCCACGTTGGCTGTGGTGGTAAGACACACTTGAGAGGCAGCACAGAAAACCCACACGGCATCCACAGCAGGAATGCTGACATGCACCACAACCCCCAAATACTGGGAGCACTGCCTACCCCCACGCTCCCCTCATCTCCTTCCAGTTACCAGACTTCCATCTGTCCTACCTCACTACATACCCTTCCTCTCAACAGTTTTCAATACTATTAGATGCCCATTTCTGCCTGGGATCGCTGCTCCACCCAACAGCAGCAATTCCTCTGTGAAGGGATTTTGGAAACTCAAGGAACTTCAAACTCTGTGTTTCAAAGCGTCTGTCTGTCTGTCAATAATAACTCCTGCCCAGCAGAGACTGCTGGTTCCTAGTGCCCACTTGCCAAGCTGTTCAATTACACCATCAAAGCCCAGAGAAGAGAATCATAGAATCACAAGGTTGAAAAAGACCCATCGGATCATGGAGTCCAACCATAATGCAGCAATGCACATGGACATGTGAAATGCCAGCTGGACAATAAACACCAGGATAAGAATACAGAACAGACCAGGCTTCAGGTTAAAAATAAATAAATCAATCTAACAAAAATACCTGAAACTTCTTTTAACACCAGTTCAAGAGCAAGGGATATTATTAAATTATGCAGAAGAACATACTCCTTATCACATGTTATGGGACAGCTGGAAAGGCAAGATAATGTAAGCAAAAAATAAAAAAAAAAGTCTCTTCTGTTTTTTACCATGGCATCAACAGTAATTTACATAGTCTTGCTTTCTAAAACTGCCTAAGTCCTCTCCAAAAGAAACCTCTCAGCGACTTATACAGAGTCCTAGTAAAATAATTATCCCTGGGTAATGGCTGCCAGACCTTTTCAGGCAAATGATGTTTTCCTTCCATTTAAGTTTTGGATTAAATAGATTTTTATATTTATTTTTATAGCTTTTATTTCAGGTGTGGGCAAACTGTTCTTTAAAAAAAAAAAGAAACAAACAACCCTAAGCTACTTAATAAAAATACAGGCTTTGGCTACTTTTCCAAGCTTAACAAACAGGCCACATGCAACGTACCCATTGTGGCTACTCGTACGCAACAGAGATTCAGAATTCAGAGGAGGCTGTACACAATGAGCATCATCAGGAGAGGGAACTGGAGAAGCTATCTTTATGGGGACATACACTGATCTCAACATCAAGAAAAAGTCTGATTGCAGTTCCACAATATTTACAGCATCCGTCATCCCTCTCCATAAATTTTGCTATTTTCCTCTCCAAGTGACAAATGTTTTGTGTCTTATTGCTCAGAAAAGCAAGAGTCCAATTAAAGCTACTGAATGATATTAAGTGTGAGGGAAGGAAGGAATGGATCTGTAACACAACAGCACTAGAATTGCTCTACTGTATCTCATTGCACTAAGTGTATAGAAAATACATATACTGCATTGGAACACAATTAAGATTACAATGAATTGTAAGCCTAAAAAATAAGCTTACAACTGACACGAAACAATCAAGATGTGAGATCAGGCAGCGAACTGATGCAAAGCAGAGTAGAAGAATGGCAGGCAAGTGCCTGAAATCATCTTTTTTCAAGAAGAATAGTTATGAGTTTGCTGTGCTGGTCCTGTTTCACCAGAGCCATTCCCTTCCCTGACCCACAACCCTCCTCATGTGCTGAACTGATATACCAGCCTGTACTGCAAGAAGCAAACTCCCGGCTGCCACAAACCTCTGCTGTTTGTGTGGCTCCATTAACAGACGTAGAATTGTGGCTGTGCGGTTGATTTTACTCACCACAGAGATTTTACTGCACTATTTCATACACCAAAGCACGTATCCCAAGACGTGTCAGCACAGAGCAGCCTGGCGGCCTTCAGGAAAACCCAGACTATCAAACACCGCTTCCATTAAACCTTGCTACCAGGTGACTGGGAAGCATGCAGCTTAGGACCACGGCAAACAAATTTAAATTGTTTTAAACGCAAAAGCAGGCATGTTTCTTCTGTTTTTCTAATACACATAAAAGCTTTCAGAATAAGCCCATTAAAAACATTTACAGTTCTGCCTAGTGTATAAGCATAGCAAAATAATTAAATAACTAAAACCAAAGCAGCACATACTTGTTCCCAGAAGATTTTTTTTTAAATGCTGAATTATCTAACTAATAAAAAACAATGACTAATCACTCTGAAACACACCTGCTGAGGTACCTAGACAACTCTAAACAGTCACTTCTGTTGGTGCAGGCACAATGTTTCTTAGAATCATAGAATCACCAGGTTGGAAGAGACCCACCTGATCATCAAGTCCAACCATTCCTATCAAACACTAAACTGTGTCAATTAGTGCCTCATCCACCCCTCCCTTAAACACCTCTAGGGAAGGTGACTCAATCCCCTCCCTGGGCAGCCTCTGCCAGTGCACAACGACCCCTTCTGTGAAAGTTTTTTTTTCCTAATGTCCAGTCTGAACCTCCCCTGGTGGATCTTGAGGCCATTCCCTCTCGTCCTGACCCCTGTTACTTGGAAGAAGAGGCCATCACCCTCCTCTCCTTTCAGGTAGTTACAGAGAACTATTTTCTTGAACTGTGTAAAGGGAAAAAAAAAAAAAAAGGAAACAGAAATCACAGGCGAGTGCATATTCCTTTGTCAGCAGATTTAATTAAATGTTAAAAAAATGACGTCAAGTGGTCCCAAAACTTTGAAGGGCACCACAGT